>JAMPIV010016844.1:0-626231 GCA_024509875.1 Oreohelix idahoensis
AATTATGTGTTGTCTTGACTAAATTCTAGACTATATAGTATTGCCAGACTAACCTTGAATTCTGACCTATAACTATGGGAGACCATATTTTCAACAAACCCTAATCCCGGGACAAAATCGTAGATTTTACCTATTTCAATGCAAAAAAATCGGGAACCAAAAGGGTGAAAGGAAAAAAGGTCAAAAGTCGGGAACATGTTCCCGAAAAAAAATCAAGTTGATGTCATTTTTTGTTTAACAATAAGATACATTTTTTATATAATACATTTGGAATAACATTGAATAACATACATTTTAACTGTATAAGTTATAACTAACTTTTAAACTAATAAGAGAGAAAAACACTCAATAATACTTTACTTAAGGTGAAAGCTGCAGGTTACTGTACTTTTCAGGATGTAGTGGATTTTTATCAATAGGTCCTTCTTTGGAAGCTGCATCTTAAAAAACTCGAAACATGTATCCTCACAGTTCACTTTGGTTGTTCAACATAGCTTTCAAAAGTTTCAATACATCCTAGCTATGTTTTTATCCACTTGCCCATATAGCTGATCATCAAAGGAAATACACTCTTTCTGGTGGCAGCATTTGTTCCAGGTAGACAGAAAAAAAATTTCTGCCAACTTCAAAATATTTGAAAAAATGTCACATTATTGTTTTTTGAAGTGGGAAACCATTTTCAACCAACATTGTGGTGGCAATGTTTTTTTTTGGCACTCCATTCACTAATTTTCTGAGAAGTAAACAAAACTGCTTCATATAGACATATTCGTCATAAATTTCAGTTTCTGTAAAGTGGGGCTGAAGGTAATGTTTGAATCACTAGTGATGATGATATCTCAATATCTGCCCAAATTGGTTTATTCTGTTCAGCGTATACTCAGTTGTAGGATTCTAGGTCTTGAAACATTTTTTTGCAGCACATTTATTCAAATAATTGAAAGCTGTTTCATAGAACAAAGAAATGCTAGCATGAAACTTTTCATTATCTCCTTTGGAAGTCCTTCCATTTCCAGCTTTTCCAAGGATTAGCTTAAAACTCTTGATGGCAAGAAACAACAGTCTTCCAGTTTGGACTTCAAAATTAGTTTTCAACTGTTGATGCTGTCAATGACTTTCAAACCCAGTGACCGTCTGTCCCTCTATTTTTTGCACTGCTTCGTGGAATGGAGAGGCCTGACTGTGAACTATAAACAAGCCATGCCTCAGATAGAGGATTTTCAAAGAATATCTGATAAAAACTGGGCATCTGTCTTGAGATTGAAAATATTAATTTTAGAGGCAGGAACATCTGAAGAAACCCTTTCAAACAGCAGGCAGCAGAGCAAGCCAACATAGTCTGAGCATAACCTAAGATCATCTGGAAGTCTGTTTCCACACACTGGCAAACTCCTTGAGTTTTGCAACTCGTACAGTGTGTATGATTTGAAGAGTAGATAAATTTTAGCAAGCAAATCAGCAATGACATCAACAGGCAGTACATCTGCAGTTGCTGTTTCGAACAGTGTGTGGTAAAATATGGACCTCACACTCCAACTCCTTTTAAGAAACCATGTCCAAGGTTTTCTTCAGTTTTTTGTTAAAAACATTGTTCTGTCCTTCGTCCTTTCAGCACCTCCAAAATTGGAATTTGTGTTGTCAGCGCATAATCCAACTACTTTCCTGTCTAAACCATTTTCAGTTATGCAGTCATTTAGAAAAACTACTTACAATATCAGATGTTTCACCTGGCAATGACTTTAACTCTTAATATTTTAATTTTCACTCCATTACTGTGATCAATGTATCTGACAAGCAAAGGAAAAATCTTGAATTCTTTGTGGTTGGAGCATCTGTCGGTCAGTACATAAATAAATGTAGACTTTTTCTAGGTCACACCTTAACTCATTTAGAATATGGGGTTGCAAAGACATTTCGAATAATGGCTTCTGTGTTTCTCGTACGTGGCACATTCAAAATTTTGGCTCTAAAGTAACCTGAAGTAATTTAATGTGCAATCCATAGACCTGAAAGTATGATTGTTGTACATTGTATGGTATGCAAAGGCGCCTTCTATACCAGCTAATTTGCTCTTCATTGGTCACCAATTTTATAGCTCTGAAGAAAGTGGTTAACGACTTGATGCAGCTAACGACTCTCTCTTATGTTTCTCACTGCTTATGTGGTTCTTAATATCACCACGACCACTATGGCTTATCGAAACACCGGAGGCACATGATTATTGCATCGTACATAGAAGTTTGAATGTACTCTTTTTTAATAAACTGATATTCCTTTGTAAATCTTCATTGAAACTGCATTTACGCTTTCGGTACCATTGGATCTTACAACAATAACAAAATATGCACAAATACGTTAACCGTGTTAAATTAAATAAAACGTATACCGTATACGCAAAATCTTGGGTACTTTACCACTACCTAAAATTTCAAATAACTGCGAAATCACAATTGGAACTACAAACTAATGTTCGCGGTCCTGACAACCTCTTGTGCTGTTTCGGCGCCAGTTCACTAATAATTTAAAAATTCCCTCAAGTCGGCAGCCACGGAATAATAATTTTTTTTTTTTAAAATCTGTGAGATTTAATGCCAAATAAAAATTATTTATGGCAAATTCGTCCAAAAACGGGACCAATTGGCGATCTGGGCGTCCCGATTGCATCGAAAAAGTCGGGGACAAATATCAAAAAAATGTCGAAACCGGGACTGTCCCGAGAAAAACCGGGGACGGCTGTCACCTTACCTATACTGACACTAACCAATAAAGGACAAAAATGAGAAATTGACTTCAGATGATAGTCACGCAGTGGCGAGCTGTACATTCAAAAAATAAAAAAGGTAAAGGAACCCAGTCCGTTTTTCAACGCCATTGAGGGCATATTAGGATTCTGGAGGGTGTTGTAGGACCATATTATCTTGACCGTCATATGCACACTAGGGTGAGGTGGTCGGCATCACGCGCGGCCTGAGCCTTAACCTTCCCAGAGTAGGACTCTGGTACCCATTTGGCTGGCTGTCGACCCCAGCGAGCCGTTTGTTGAGGCCTAAAAATTGTCCGCATCCTCATCGTGGAGGCGTGGGATGCGAACAGGAGACCACTTGCCGCTAGGAACCAGTGCAACTAACCACTATGCTGGACCGCGGCTCCTGTCAAGGCAAGTGCAGTGGTAGTTCATGAAAATACATCAGAGAAAAAGAAGGGAAAATGGAAAAACAGAATGTTTGAACAATTAAATCGTGTAGGCAACACTGGAACTCAGGAATTATGGCAAGTGGATATAACTCCTATTCTCTCAAGATGTAGACAAAAGTTCTCATTGCGGCAATTAAACAAAGTTTGAGGACGAAAAGAGGCGACGATCCGAAATAGTGAATAAGAAACTCAAACATGAAGTTCCTGATCATTGTAGTACTGCAAAAACACAGTGAAATAAAACGAAAACACATTTGGGCGTACAACAGTTAGTAATCATATTAACCAATTGAAAAGATTTGGAAGAGATTTTCTATGGTATAGCATAGACAGCTAAAACAGTAAAACAACCAAGACCAACATCCAAGGAAACGTTATTGATCTAGTTAATAACTACCGTCCATTTTTGTGCGAAGATATTCAGAGATTGAAATGTAGGTAATATACAGGATCACATCAATACAGAGTTGTATTATTTAAACAGAACTAAACAAGTTGCAGAGTGAAACAACGATGAGAAAAACTACCAGTTTGACGATCGTGGATAAGCCACAAACTAAGTCAAACTGACTGATAAATTTACGAGACAGTCCTTGATTTTAGAGAACCTGTCACGGGTTTCCCCGACCCCCTTTCTCTGCAGTAGTGGGTCCTACAGTGGGCAAAAACACTAGAGTAACTAATGTGGAGTCTTCAAAGATGTCTACCTTCGTCACAAGATTACTTTGGGCAGAGATGCAGTTAGAAGATGATGAAATGATACTTCTACCTTCGAGAGAGATCCTCCTACAAGATATTTAAAAAATCTGAGTAATATTGCTGAATTGGTGGTCTGAGCATGTGTTTAACTCTTTTAGTCTCTTCCCGAAGCCTTTTATGATAGATGTTATATATTAGATTTACTCGGTTCAAGCCCGCAACTGAATGTAACATAAAATTCAATCAATATAATATAATGAACTGCATTTATTGGCGTATTTAAGATGTAGATTTAACTATCATATACGATAGAAATTACTTAATCACACGTAGTGCAACTTTCTCTTTGTAATAATTAATTCAACTATGAATTTGTAAAAACAGCATATACAAATTTAATGATCAATTACTTTAACACTTGGAAATAAATAAGAACTGGTGATTAATAAAAGGTAATTCTCATCTTGGAATATATCGGCTTTCGTAAGCTTAATTTTAGAAATGAAAGTTCTTTGTTTGGCCGGCTAAATATGGGACTTGCTAAAATGCTTATAAGACATAAGGAAGGGAAACCACGAGGCCTGTAAACAGTAAATTAATATGAAACAAATATAAAGGTATGTTATGTGATTCGCTTGCATAGCTAGACGGTGTTGTCCAGGGTAAAAATCCTGGGTAAGCCACTCATGTCTGTTGTTTTTCTGTTGTCTAGTGTTCTACTTCTTTATTTCCTACGAGTGCCTTATAACATACCTTTATATTTGTTTCATATTAATTTACTGTTTACAGGCCTCGTGGTTTCCCTTCCTTATGTGTTATAAATGTTTATACAATGCCAAACCTACCCTCTGTCCTGTTCTTACTGTTCTAAGTCTACTATCGTACTGGACACAGTATTAACTCTTAAAGGCCGGAACGACGCTGGTAGCGTACATCCACAAAACCCCTAGAAACCGAAACGACGTTGGGAACGTCACTTTTGTGTTCTGTGAAATTTAGTTACCGTATATTTTCATTATGACTCAGAACTGATATACCTATAATTAGTATATAATCACTAAAAAAACCTTCATATGTCACTAATTCGCCAGTCATCTTATCGTTTACTGTGATGGATAATATGTGTGTCATTTGTTGGGTAAAGTACCTGAGAAAACTGTAAAGAATTTATATAAAGGTACTGCTTGTATGGTACAAAATTTATTATGGCAAGGAACAGATGACAAAAATTCCGAACCGTGCGAAGAAGTTAAGGTCTTTTTTTTTTTTTTTTTTTTTTTTTTTTTTTGTTTTTTTTTATCTTTTATTTTTTTTTTTTTTTTTTTTTTTTGTTTGGGGTCTTGTTGGACTGACCAAATCCTGACTACTATCAGTGGGAACAACCGCATGTGATTGGGCGTCCCAGTAATAGGCTGAACCAGCCCCATGGTAAAACTGTCCCGTGATATGTATCGAGGTTCGCACGAAAGACACGGTCCATAGAATCATCCGTTATTTTGGG
Source organism: Oreohelix idahoensis (assembly GCA_024509875.1). Lineage (NCBI taxonomy): Eukaryota > Metazoa > Mollusca > Gastropoda > Stylommatophora > Oreohelicidae > Oreohelix > Oreohelix idahoensis. The sequence goes on from JAMPIV010016844.1 coordinate 5,396, forward strand.
GAGCGTAATGGCAAGGGAGGACCGTATTGCATTCCGCTTATGCCAGGTTTTTTTTCTAGGCGACTGGTTTACGCACGAAGTTCCAGGGTTAAGATACCCTTTGGTAAGTCCACATCATGTCGGTGTGGTGTTTCTTCTGTTGGTCTATTGTTCTACTGTCTTATTTCCTACGAGTGCCTTATAACATAACCTTTTATAGATTTTGTTTTTTCATAATAGTAAAAATTTGCTAACATGCTAAATGCCGATGCTGCTGATACCGTAGATTCGTCCTCTGTGGTGGAGGGCACGTGATTCCCCAGATTCAGACAACGAAGAAAACGCTCCCTGGTCAATGTAAGAATCTTTCACCACCCTGTGAATGTAAGGTATTTCAAGTGTCACTTTACAAGCTCAGAGCCATAGAATGGTAGTACAAGCAATGTGGTCTCTTAGGGTTTCGACGAACCACAAATAGATCCGGGTCGCCTCGTGCTGGAACCTAACAAACCTCATATCCGGGCGATGACACTCGCTCGATTAGGACTTCTTAGCTCAGGTAAATAGTCTTGCCAACTTGATACAGATGCCTCATAACACACGACGAGGTATTTAAGTTACTATTTTAACCAATCCCGCTGTGCGACTTAGAGTAAGTTCTGTATAAAACCGGATTTCTGTGAGTGATATAACTTCTAAGGTTCTCCTTGCTGTAGTTGGTAATAGGAACACGTGTCCCTCAACGTTCCCGTAACTAATAAAAGTCAGAAATCTTGTAACTTCTACTTCTCTCTTGGCTTTCAGCCTGGGCTGCCTACTTCGACGATAGTCGGAAATGCAATGTCGCGTGTCTAAACTCGTGATCCTACATTATATTTCAGACTTCCAACATCCACTGTCCTCTGTGCTGAGCGATCTACTACGACGCTACTCCCAATAAGATCGGTTTGTATATGACACAACTCGAATTGGCCCATACCAATGGCATTCCAAAAAAACGTGTTATGGGTATAAGACGGTGCTTATTGAATTTCCTGCCACAACCATACGATTGAGAGAATTTAAACAGTGCCACTATCCATAAATGGAATTGCGCGATTTCCGTATTAAGTGTTGTCACAGCGTACTTAAATCACACATTGCGCTCACTGGTTGTCAAAATGTCTTTCCAAGATTGATACGTTTATCTATAAATCCCCTATGCCAACATAATTCAGTGAGTCTGATTACTTAGTTTATCAGATTCTGCCGATTTCCTTGTAATCACCTGACTTGTCGCATCTCCCTCCGACTGTTTGACTAGACAAATCGTGGTCTGTACTAAATTAAAACACGTATCGCAAGTCCCAGTACCTACTGTCGGATTGGAAAGTGATTAAACATCTTGAACAAACACTTTAATGCTCGCATTTACCAGGATTCCAATTTGAGGTATTATCACATTTAGTTGAGTACAGATTAATCTTTCAGGAACGATTGTTGTTAGGAAAAACACGGGTATCAATTCTGAGTTTGAGGATAGACACACGACATCCATGTGCAATTAATAACGCCATAAATAAGAGATAATAAAAGGCATGCGAGAAGAGAAATTACAACTAACGAGGCCATAAATGTCAGAGTCCTACCGTCTCAGAAGGTAGAACGAGGCCAGAAACTACATGGGGAACGAAATATATATATATAGTCGTATGCTCCCTGGGAACCTCCAGTGTAATTATGTTGATGTAGAGGGATCGGAAGTGGAATCTAACTAACTGATAGGGTAAACAAATATCATGTCTCCGTTGTTTCCTTACACACTACGCGAATCATTAAAACTGTCAACGATGGCAGATCCTCTAACACACTTTCGACCTCAGGAGATATGTTTAGTAGAAGGACATGATGTCGACATTCTATTATTGATCACTGTATGATAGTTGCAGGCATAATAATGGACCAGCATTTCAAGAATAAGCTGAGAATATGGAATGAGTAAATGTTTGTATAAAGCCAGAACTATGTGGACTAGTCAGAGGCATGTAGAATAGAAAAATAAATATAGGAGAAGATACCAGGCTCCAGGATCGAAACCTGGTCCCGTCACACTCCAGTTTACCTAGCTGTAAACAGGCACCTGACCTTGATCTTGAGTTAGGAAAGGAATGAGACAGCGAGGAAGTGTACTAGTCACCTGGTCTCTTTTAAAGCTGGGACCTTGTATGGTGAAGTTTTTGTGACCATTGGGCATAATATGGTAGTCGACGCTACCATGTGATCGTATAGTGGGTTCGATCACTGTTCTCCTTAAATTTATTTGCTGACTCTTCAATAATCTACTTTCACACTGCACAACACAGAGGTGCAATAATCTGTTGACATAATTGGTTTCTTTTCAGCACTTATTTAGGCGCTCCCTACACCGTCAATTACATAATAAATTTCACACGTCGTAGCAACAAAACAGAAATGTGTAGTTCTCAAACAAGGTTGTAATAATAAAGTGCATATCTCGGCTCCTTCTGTTATTGACTCATACTTTCAGGCGTCTCTAATTAGTTTTACAGATTGCTCTCCTCTGCCTTATCTACTTTAGTTTCTCACTCCTCATCACTGTCTAAGTTCTTTTTTCCTACTCTATTTTGAAGTGTGATCTGGCTTGAAAAATTATCATCTTTATGAATGACCAGACATTTCTAGGGGTTCTTAGTATTAGTCCTCCAAGGACTGTACATTCACATGGGGTTGCGTTAGATGGGACCTACATGTTCATATCTCAAGGATTACACTTACCCTCACAATATGGAATGAATCTTCCAAAATGAAGGTAGAAATACACCGACGTAACTTCATATTCCTTCTAACATCACTCATGTTCTCTATTTAGTGTCAGCTGGGAACACTGTTACTACAGGGCGCTCTCGACATAAGCACAATTCCAAGCTATATCCTACTCAAGAAATCTCCACCTGAGGTTCATGTGGTCTAGGTATCTGAGGAAGGCAGTTGAAGTAACAAGAAGAGACATGGTCCGCAACCAGAAGACTCTATAACCGGCACAGGGTGTGGAAAATGAAGTGGAGCTACTGTTTAAATTCCTCCGAGCTATGGGTTAAATTCGCTTCGCTTGAATGCGGTGATGAGTAGTTTTACCCCTTAAATCCAAATTGAACGGAAAAATAATCCTAGGCTCAGTACTCAGTCAGGGAAATATGTACTCTCTGATGCATCAGTAAAACAGTTAAATATTCCATCATCGCTACCTGTCCGATAAATTTACCTCTCCAGTTTATCTACAGGTTTTTGTAAGGGTAATTTGATGATTATTCTTTAAAATGTTCTTTGGGTGGACTTTATTTCTTTAATTTCTGACAGCTAGGTCGGCAAAAGGGAACCGCCATCATGATTATATTTTAAAAAGAAATGTTTCTTCAATATGACTGGAAGTTTATAGGATGATTTCTTTATTTCTTTCTTTATTTAGTGGACCGCAGGAACTATCCACTCTGTGTGATAGAAAAAGACATGTAACATCCATCCCGAAAATCAAGCGCGGAATAAATTTCCCCGTTTAAGCCTATAATACACTCGAGTATTTCATTATGTAATTAATAAACACTGCGCGAATTCAAGTGGTTAAAAACACACATCTATAAAACTAGGAACTTAACTGAATTTATTAATTAAATTCCGTCTCGCCGACTTAAAATTAATTAAGCATTCTATTATCTTTTAAAATAATATAAATAGATAGATCATTATATTTTAAACACTGGAACTCTTGAATGGTTAATTAATAAGATTTTAATTAACACAAAATCCATTGAAATAGATACTGAAATAGACCACCTGATCACTTTACACAAATATATATGACCGCTTTAGCACAGAAAGAAATCACTGCAATTATATATAAAATCCAGGGGAAAATCTATAAACCAATTTCAATAAAGCTAGTGCCTCTCTGTAAAGGTCTGGCCCTGCGAGTGATAAAAATGTCCTATTTCTTCAAGGTCCTAGTTAGCTAATAATGGAATGTAGAGTTGAGTGGGACATATAAACTTGACAACTGTATTTGATCGTCACGAACTTTTGGTGATCTTGACCGCCAAATCAAGAAAAGAAGCCGCCCCCTGGTCGTCGGTATGCTCCGTTCGGCTGCTGCCCGGTTCGCGTTTTCCCCCGGATCGCATCCGGTATCTATGTATTGACACCGAGACGCGAAAGTAGGCGTCAAAGCAAACTTGCGTCTTCGTATCAGGGAAAACTACTGTCGTTGATAGCGCGCGATAGTCTCCACCTGAAGATCCCTCAAATGCCTTGTCTTCTTGAATCTCGTCCGCGGTTCCTACATGAGTTCCGCGTTGGAATTCGTTATTCTTGTGATCAAACGAAAAGGTTAGACAACAAATGTTCAGGGGTTCTAATTGTTTATGAAAAGCTAAAGGTCCCCCCTTTAAGTCATCCATCATATCAGCGGGAAAGATTCAGCTTGTCAAACTGGAACGTACCATTCACAATCGTCCCCACTTTTTAGACATGAAACCATTGTTTTTTCATGATATTTTTCATTTTTTGACAATGGGAGGTGACCTGATATTGGTGATTTTAGGATGAGTGGTAATCTTCAGTTTGCCCCTCTTCTTCATCTTTTATTGTATACCAGTTTCTACTCAGGAAATCAGCCCCGACATTCTTCTTCCCGGAATATATTCCACTTTGAAAGAATAAACGCTTAAAAGAAGCGCCCAACGCATGATCCTTGCGTTAAATTCTTTATTGGCACCAAGAAATGCTAACGGAGCGTGTCCTGTTTGCACCGTGAAGGATGTACCGTACAGAAAACTCATGATGGCGTCTGATACCGTCAATCAGAGCAAGACATTCCCTTTCAACTACGCTGTAGTTCCGTTCCGCTTTATTTAATTTCCGACTGCCATATGCAACTGGAAATAGCATGTTCCGGTCACTGTCATCGGCTTGAAGCAGTGTTGACCCGATGCCCTGACCTGACGCGTCCGACCCTCTCAGTTACAAAAGGTTTCTTGAGGTCAGGCAACCTCAAAATGGGTATAGCAGACAACTGTCCTTTCAAAGTGCTATACGCGTGTTCGCACTTTTGATCCCATATGACCTTATCAGGACAACCTTTCTTTGTGAGGTCAGTCAGAGGTGCCGTCAGTCCGTTGAAGTTCTGGATGTACTGCTGATAGTATGCACATAGCGATATGAAGGAACGTACGTCTTTCTTCGTTCGGGGTCTTTTTTGCTGCCACTATTTTCTCCACGTTCTTCTTAATAGGCCAACTGCATCCGTGAGAAATAGTGTGCCCCAGGAAGTCTAACTGTTCAAACCCGATGAGACATTTGCTAGGTCTGGCTGTGAGACCCGTTTCCTGTAGTCTCATGAGGAGCATAGCAACCGTAGCAATATGTTCTTCATAGGTTTCCGATGCAATTAATATGTCATCCATGAAATTATGGATATGGGGACTTTGCAAAGGTTCTAGAAGCTTCCTCATCATCCTGGTGAACACTCCTGGTGCGTTATGCAATCCGAACGGCATCACGTTAAATGTGTAATGTCCTTCATTAGTGCTGAAAGCTAACAAAGGTTTAATTTCCTCCTTGACTGGTATTTGATAATAACCTTTGCTGAGGTCAATCTTGGAGAAGATCTTTGCTTTGCTGAGCTTGGTGAACAACTCAGAAACAGTTTGGAGAGGTTTCGGGCTGGAATTCCGTTACCAGCGTTTAGCAACCTGTAATCAATGCACAGCCGAACTTCCTTATTGGGCTTCTGCAACAGCTCTCACACTCGAGCTGTAAGGAGATGTAGACTCACTGATAATTCCTGCCTGACGCAGCTTGTCTATTTCTCCGCGAAGTGCATCAGCTTTAGCGTACGGGATAGGGTAAACTCTGGTTTGAACAGGGGTCTCGTTTGTTAATTTCATATCAAATTCAATGAGATTTGTTCGACCAGGTACATCCGTTAAGACTGCACTGTACTGTTTTAGTAGAGCCCTGGTTTCTGTTTGTTGTTCTGGTGAGAGATTGTCGCCGAACTTGACATCTTTAAAGGATTCTGTGGGTTGCAATGGATACTCCATGCAACCATCATCATCTTCCTCGTCTTCCGTTGCTATGGCGACATCAAGGAGATGCTCGGAGGATGGCACCGGTCTTTCCAAATATTTCTTTAGCAGATTTATGTGGAAGACCTTCTCCTTTCCTTTGATGGAGATCTTGTAGTTGGTACGTGAGATCTTTTTAAGGACGGTAAACGGTCCTTGCCATCCGATGCGAAGTTTATTGCTTCCGGTTGGAAGTAGCAATAGGACTTTCTCCCCTGGTTGTATTTCTCTCTCTTTTGCAGCTTTGTTGTATCTTTTAGTAATTTTAGCGCGGGCTTTCTTAAGGTTGGTAGTAGCTAGATCCCATCCTAGCTTTAGCCTTTCCTTAAGCTCAGATACATACTTGCTTGCAGAGACGACTGTCTCGTCAGCCTTCTGGTCTGTCAGGGACCGAAGTAAGGCTTCTAGTGGCCCCTTAATAGGTCTGCCAAATAAAAGTGTAGCTGGCGCAAAACCCGTAGACGCTTGGGGTACCTCTCGGTAGGCGAATAAGGCAGCCGATATATATTGGTCCCAGTCTTCCGGTTTCTCCTGACCCAGCTTACGTAACATCATGGTGCGGGTACCGTTAAAACGTTCCACGAGCCCATTTCCGGCCGGATGGTAGGGACTTGTGTGGATATGTTTGGCCCTCAAGATCTTAAAGATCTCCTCCATTAACAGGCTACGGAATTGGGATCCATTGTCCGTCAAAACTTGTTGAGGGAATCCCAACCGTGTAAAAATTTGCACAAGGGCTTCTGCGACATGCTTGAAATTAGTGCATGGTAGCGGTACGGCTTCGCCCACATAGTGCAAGTGTCAACTAAGGTCAGGATGAACCTGTTCCTTCTTTTGGTCTTTTCCAGGGGACCAATAATGTCGACAGCAACCCGTTCAAATGGAGTCCCTACTATTGGCATTTGCCCCATAGGTACTGGGGGTGTCAAGTGCTTGGGTGCTACCCGTTGGCACTGGGCGCAGGATTTCACATACCTGATATGTCAGAGTTCATTCCTGGCCACTAATAGTGGGTTTTTATTCGCTGAATAGTGGCGTTTTGTCCCATATGTCCGCTAAAGGGAAGAGAGTGCCCCATTTCTAAGATCTGGTTTCTGTACTGCGTCGGTACTAGGAGCTGGTTATTCCCCGTGTCCGGGTTGCCCGTTCTACGATACAATACACCAGCCTTAGAAAAGATGTCTCCGTTGTGTCTGGGGTCCTTAGCCATGGGCAGTTTTTTAAAGCAGGGCGCCAGAGTAGGGTCCTTTTGTTGCGCCTCCTTCAGTTCATTCGGCAACAAGTTTGGCGCAGGCTCCCTCTCCTTCTTGGCTTGCCCTCTTGTGGTTACCGCTGCCACAATCGGCTCCTTAGTTCTCCCAATGAACACATATCTACATCCCAGGATAACTGGGTAGATCGCATCATCCATTATGGCCGCTTTAATAACTCCTCTGACAAAGTCAGAGTGTATTTCTACCAGTGCGATAGGAAGCGTCCTGGGTGCATCACTCCGGAAAACTCCACTAAGTTTGACGGTTTCCCCTGTCTCCTGACCGGGTTTGACTAGGTGCCTAGCGACAATACAATCAAAACTTAATCCAGTGTCAAAAAGACAAGTAGTAGAGGTACCGTTCAAAATTACAGTTCCTCGAGTTGAGGGTCGGTCCCCCTCAGGTTGAGAATCACTGACATTGACTCTACCTTTAGAGGCTGTATGCAAACATCCAATGCGGTTTGCACCGGTTTGTTTGCCCTGATCAGACGTTCCTGGTGTAGGGGTCTTCCCTTTTCCTTGACCTTGGTGGCCGCGCTGCCACGTAGGCTTGTTGGGTTGATCAGAATTGTTGTTGGGGGGGTATCGGGTTTTGTAGAATTTCGATTTTTCCTGGGGAGGTTTCTGGGTATTGTTATCTCGTTGGTTATAATGTTGAGAGGAAGTGGAAGAATAGGATGCCTGCTCTAGATTCGGTTTTCGAGATGGCTCATCGGGGGGTTTACGTTTAGTGCTGGGAAGTTCGGCCATTGCATTGCTATAGCGTTCGGCTTTATTGAGTATGTCTTCAAGCCTGACTGCCCCCTGTTCCGCCAAAAATCTACGTGTTTCATTCGACAAAGTGGATTTTATCTGCTCCACAAGAACAAGTTCGAGGAGTCCCTCATATGAAAGAGGTAGGTCAGATAATTCAATGCACTTTGTCAGATAACCCGTGAGACGTGAAGAGAACTGGGGAAATCTTTCCGTGCTCTCTTTTCGGCTGTTTCTGAACAACTGCAGAAACTTTCGGGCAGTCATCTCAAACTGCTGTAGTAAGGCCTTCTTCAGCAGGTCATAATCATGTTGATTCGGTCCCAGCTTTGTGTACACGTCATAAGCATTGCCTTTCAGTGACGTTGAAAGTTTGAGCGCCCAGCGGGTACTCTCTAACCCATAAAGATTCGCGAGTCTCTCGAATTTTTCTAGGTAGCTGTCAATTTTTTCGTTAGGGCTAGGAAAAGATTCTAAAGAAAACGACATAGCAGTTAATTGGGCAGATTGAGTACTGGAGAGGTCCATTGATTGAGACTGGGGCGAAGACGACTCTCCGTTAGTCGAAGTAGAGGCGCCCCGACTCTCTAGAGCCTTAAGCGCCAGTTCATGTTGTCTTTCCTTGTCTCTCTATCTCTCTCTCTCTGCGAGTTTCCATCTCTGCTTCAATTTTCTTCTGTTCCAACAGACGTTCTGCCACTTCTTTCCTCTCAGCTTCGGCTCTCTGTTGCTCCGCCTTCCTCTCAGCTTCGGCTCTTTGTTGCGCCGCGTCATATATTTCCAATTCCTTGTTAATAAACGCGTTTGCAGCTTCTGCATCTAATCCTGCCTCTTTCGCTTCCAGCCTCAAGATGGACCTCATCTTTATCCTCTCTGCCATTGTTAAAGAATAAGATGAAGTATGCCTAGAGAACTAGTAAGAAGCAACGCGAAAGGGAGGAACTTTGAACCGCTACGAGAAAAAAACCACAAGTACAAAATTTACCTGTGTTACCTCCTACCTGTACTGTGCAAACTTATCGCTGCTATTATCTGGCAATTAAGGCTCTAAACGCAAGCGACTATGCCACTAAATGGTAAGTTACACTGGAAAGGAATCTACTTTTACTAACAGTAGAGAAAAATTTATATTAAAACAATTTAAAGGAAAAAAAAAATTCCCCTAAATTTTAAATCTCTGACAACAAACTCCGTCCCTAAAGTCAATTATTGAGATGAGACGTTGTTAACTTAATTTTTAAAAATCAGAACAATCCGTCTTTAGCTAAGCTCAACTCTTTTTAACTTCAAAAACCTTAGTGACTGTAAAACAATCACGCAATCCCAGCAACTCTTATAAAGAAAGAAATAAAATTATCTCCGCCAGAGGATAATTATAATAGCAAATATTTTTGTTTATCTGTACTTTCTACTGCTGTGGAGAGAAAACAACCTGTAAATATGCTGTGTGGACAACCCAAATACTTAAAGAACGTTTGTCTAGGGGTGTAATTATTTATTTATTTCCCTAATTCACAAGACAAATTATCACACTCTACCTAGTTAGACCCAGACTAAATCAGACTCAAAATATCTTTATCCCGGCTATGCGATTGCCTCAAATGTAGCTCAAGATCCCAGAACCAGCCCACAAATATGTGTGCATCAAATGTATCTCAAAATTATCCCGGACGAGCCCCCAAATATTGTCGTAAATTATCTTCCAGTTTATCTTACAGGTTTGTAAGGGTAATTTGATGATTATTCTTTAAAATGTTCTTGGGTGGGCTTTATTTCATTTAATTCTGACAGCTAGGTCGCAAAAGGACCGCCACAAGATTATATTTAAAAGAAATGTTTCTTCAATATGACTGGAAGTTTATAGGATGATTTCTTTATTTCTTTCTTTATTTAGCTGGGACCGCAGGTTACGATCACTCTGTGTGAAAGAAAAAAGACATGTAACATACCGAAAAATCAAGCGCGATAAATTTCCCGTTAAGCCTATAATACACTCGAGTATTTAATTATGTATTTAATAAACACTGCGCGAATTCTAGTGGTTAAAAACACACATCTATAAAACTGGGACTTAACTGAATTTATTAATTATAAATTCCTTCGCGACTTTAAAAGTTAATTTAAGCATCTATTATCTTTTGAAATAATATAATAGATAGATCATTATATTTAAAACTGGAACTCTTGAGATGGTTTAATTTAATAGATTTAAATTAACACAAAATCCATTGAAATAGAATGACTGAAATAGACCACTGATCACTTTACACAATATATATTACCGCTTTGCACAGAAAGAAATCACTGCAATTATATATAAAATCCAGGGGAAAATCTATAACAAGATTTCAATAAAGCTAGTGCTTCTGTAAAGGTCTGGCCAGCGAGTGATAACGTGTCTAGTTCTTCATGGTCTATTTAGCTAAAATGGAATGTAAGTTGAGGGGGACATGATAAACTTGACAACTTATTTGATCTCACGAACTTTTGGGGATCTGACCGCCAAATCAAGAGAAGAAGCCGCCCCCTGGTCTTCGTATCTACGCTCGCTGCTGCCCGTTTCGGTTTTCCCCATTTCCTCGGTTCGGCGATTGACACCGAGACGCGAAAATAGCGGCAAGCAACTGCGTCTCGTATCAGGGACCACTACTGTCTTTGATAGCGCCGATAGTCTCCCCTGAAATCCCTCAGTCTGTCTCTTTGATCTCGTGCCGCATACTACATGAGTTCCGCGCGGTTCGCTCTGGCGAAACGAAAGGTTACAACAAGTGTTCAGGGGTTCTAATGTTATGAAAAGCTAAGGGTCCCTTTAATCATCCATCATATCAGGGAAAATTCACTTGTCAAACTAGACGTACGTCACAGTACCATCAACACTGAATTCTAGTTACCCTTTTTTCCCAGTAGACCCTTCTACCTCGCGACTGTTAGTATAACCTCTTCCTAGTCTTCTTGCGAAACAAATATACTACTCGTCAAAAGTCAAGGGCCACTTAGAAAAACCTTGGTTGAAACCATAAAACAAATCTGATATAAACGTAATTGGTATCAGCCAAAACGGCATTTATGCAATACCAAATTGACATGTCACGTAAAGAAATAGAAACAAACATTCGAACGCAATGAAGCTGTGAAGTGTGTCACCCACCTTTTCAAAAGTCACACAATAGATATTAAACAAATAGACATTTCAAAATAGGGTATGACCACCGTTTGCAGCAAGGCATTCAAGACAGCGTAGACGCATAGAGTCCACAAGGGACCGAAGAGTATCCCGAGGAGCAGCTTGCCTATCCTGAAGCAGAAATGCAGTCAGCTGTGCAACATCCATTGGCAGGGGGTAATTTGTTGACAATCTTCGACCAAGGACATCCCAGAGGTGCTCAATCGGAGAAAGGTCAGGTGAATGAGCTGGCCACGCCATCCTGATGATCCCATGTTGCTGAATAAACTCATTCACCACACGAGCACGATGGGGGTCGAGCGTTATCATCTTGGAGGATGGCATTACCACATATGGCCTCCACAGCAGGCTGAACAATTGGTCTCAAGATTTCGTTCTGGTATCTTGGGCCGGTCACGTTGCCTTGGATGATGTAGAGTGGGGTCCTACCGCGTCTGAAGAAGCCTCCCCAGACAATGACAGAACCCCTACCATAACGATCCACCTCTCGAATTGTGTCATCAGTAAATCGCTCTCCTGGTCGTCTCCAAACTCGAATCCTGCCATCATTGAATGACACAGTGAAGCGAGATTCATCAGTGAAGAGAACTTGACTCCATTGTTGCCTTGTCCATCGGATGTGCTCGCGACACCAAGCAACACGGGCTCTGCGATGAGCAGGAGTAAGAGGGATTCTGACTGCAGGACGTCGAGCAGCCAGTCCAAATTCATGTAAACGTCTGCGAATGGTGCTTTGACTGACATTAACATTTACAGTTTGTCTTAGCTGACATCTTAGAGTGGAACAAGTCACTGTTCGATGGCGCATGGCTGACAACAAGAGGTACCAGTCGTCATGTCTATTGGTGCATCTAGGGCGACCTGGCCGGTGGCGATCCTCCACACTTCCTGTGGCCTGAAAACTTTCCAAAATTCTTTGAATAGTAGAGTGTGACACTGCAAGCCTTCCAGCAACCTCACGGACAGATAAACCACTTTCAACCCACGCTATAGCCCTCATTCTTTGTAAGGTGTCAAGACCTCTTCTCGGTGGCATGGTTTTTGCAAGTGATGAAACTACCCTAAGTCTGCTGATTGTAAAACAAATTAAGAGTTAACTCTGTTCACGAAAAGTCGCCATTGCACGTGGAATGTCAATCAGCACTATTACTTCACCTGTTTGGTTCTACGGAAGTTTGAAAAAAACATTAAAAATGTGAATTTATGGTCAGCAAACCAAACTGCATGTGATCACCATGGTTGTCGGTGACTTGTTTTTATGCTTAGCGTGCATAGAGGACTGTCAGAGGAAGATATTGCACCCATTTTTACTAAAAACTTCCTTTCATTTAATCATTCTATGCGCTTATATAAAAGTGGCCCTTGACTTTTGACGAGTAGTTATATTTTCACATGTACCACTGGTCACTATATAACAGTCAGTCTGCTGTCAATGACAGTCAGTCTGCTGTCAATAACTGTCACCACAATTCTGCCCATTTTTATTCAGCCATCTTTAGTACTGATTTCTCATCTTCACACTAGTCATCACCATGCGTATACCTCAAAATTAATCATCATCAACTTTATGCACCACTAATAAACATTATCATACTTATATATCCTTACTACTAATCGTATTCAATATAACAATCATCATCATGCAACGTCATCATTCTAATATGATCTTACTAATCATTGTATTTAACATAATAATCATCACCATACTAAATAACCTTACTAATCATCGTATTTAGCATAATAATCATCACCATAGTAAATAACCTTACTAATCATCGTATTTAACATAATAGTCATCACCATACTAAATAACCTTACTAATCATCGTATTTAACATAATAATCATCACCATACTAAATAACCTTACTAATCATCGTATTTAACATAACAATCATCATTTTTGCCTCAACAACACTCATTGTCATTTTATATATCACTCTATATTCGAACACAGCACAACCTATCATATTTTCTCTATCTGCCTTTATGGCTTCAAGTCACACTTGTGTACAATACTACACTTCATTTATTTTGCGTTCTAAACTCAACCGTTACCAGTCACTTATCTCAATATTATATAGTCTTTTCCTGTCAAGCTTAACTACTTGTTACTTCCCCTTATTTAAACATGTACAAGATTTTATCTGTGGACCATTAGTCAAAATGGCTCCATCATCTGAAGTATTTTAAAATTTGGACATCTAAACCACCCTATTAGTTTCTGTGCTTTTTTTCTTAAGTGGCATTTTCCCCCGTTGCAACAGCTTTTTCTTCCATCTCTTTTCCTCTAGTATCTCTTCAGTTTCCCTTCTTATTCTTTCTCTTCCCCGTCTCAGAGTGTCCTCTTATTTGTCCTCATTTATTTCTGTATATACAGATTTAACCGTGTACTTTTTTCTCTCCAATTTTTCTACAGTTCCCCTCCGACACTTTTTCTCTCGAATTCTGCTATTTCGTGACTCCTATCATTGCACTTTTATGACTGCTCTCTCATATGAACACGTATTTCTCCAAACTTCTTCCACTGCATAATTCTCATCCTGTCTGCCTTCTGACTTTTTTCTAAGCTTTCTCTTTTTCGTTCTCTCATCAGAACGTGTTTCCCTTACATAACCTCCAAAACTTCATAATTTTTCTCAACTTCCTGACTTCGTCTCTTTCTCGGAACAAATGTTCTTAAAGTTTCCTCAATTTCTACCTTGTCGCCTATTTTCATTTCACTGTTCTCTCACTAGAACGTTTTCATCATAATTTCTGCATTTTCACCGTGTCTCATATTTTTGTCATAGTCTCTTGACTTTTCTCATCGTCATCTCTTCTCTCAACTTCATCGTTCATGATTTTCATATCTTCATCGTTCCATCCCTAGAACGTATTTTCCCAATTTGTCCTTTTCTCGTTCTCTCACTAGAACGTTGTTTTTAATAATATTTTTTATTTCCTCGTTCTCTCACTAGAACATTTTGTCTTCAGTATTTCTAAATTTTAGCGACACCAGGAATACGACATGCTTGCAGTATTGCTGCTTTAAGCAGTAACTATACCAGAGAATCAATAAATTACCAGAGATATTATATGTAGCTACTTGAGAGATGATAATGATGACACACTCACATAATCACGTTGACATTAACACTAGGCACAGGGATGTTTTATATTATGTACAGTTTATACACATGGTTATAATGTCTATACTTTCGGACAGAATTAACGACTTGAACGGTGCATCCAAGGCTAATATCAGTCGAGCACATCAAACTCTGACCTAATTAGCGACACATGTCTTTCACTATCGCCCCAGGATAATTAGTTATGCATGCTTCGTTATAATAGTTAGCGTAACTCCGCTTATCTGACCGATACAATGCAGTAACGACATTGACGGCAGATACTATAGACATGACGAGTACTGACAAATCTCTGTTTCCAAAGACAGTTACCGTGTCGACAATTGTATATAATTAGATATTGCATGAAGAAAATTATTGTTGAATAGATGATTATATCATATATGGTTATGTATTTAAGTAATGATTGATGATATACCTCAATTGAAATATTAATTATTTGTAATGGGATAACGTTACACTTATGATTTAGTTTTCCGATCTTTCATATTACGAATGATAATTTGAAAATGTATATGTAATATGATAGTATGCTAAGTGAAGATTAGATATTTGTTGATAGAACGCAAATGTCTCCCTACTGGATACATTTGTACGCCCTCGGGTTGTATGTCGCCGTGGGGTTTGCCCAAGCATTATTCATCCTATTGGCAAGGTCAGATGAACACTTAAGACAGTTCACAGGGGAGAAAATAATGTATAGATAACACAGACCAGAGTTCAGTAACTCAGCTAGCGTTGATTGAACGTGAGTGTTTTTTGTGAGTTGTAAATAAAAGGCTCGACCAATAAAGTAAAGGAAAACAGTTTAGAGCAACGAATCCGAAGTAGCGAGATAAACGTACGACAGAAGAATGACCAGAGGTCATTAGGGCAGTCCAGTTTCTGCGGTTGAAGAAGGAAGAAGAGTTTTTGCAGTAGTCTCCAGGTGGACGGATTCTGTGGTTGTACAGAAATAGCATAAACATAGAAATGTTCAGAAGATTTGTTATCACCAGACAGTGTTCTAAATGATTAAGAAGTTTCTTATAGACACAGTTGTGGTGAGTTGGGATTATATAAATATAGTTATAGGAGACTTAGTGTACTGAATGAGATCAGCTGTGAAGGTCTCTGTCTCTAATAAGTTTGGTGTATTACAGAGAACCTTGCTTGCTACCACATTTCGACCTCAATCAGACTTATTTTTGAATTGTATGATGACTTCGTTTAATGTCTAGGGTTATGATAGTGATGAAGTGTAAGTTCACAACAACCAACAGACAGATAAACACCTAAGTTAAGATCCACAACAATTTACAACACTATGACAATCACAAACACATAACACTCTAAAGATTTATCTTAATTAAGTCAAGTGAAACTATTATACAATGTATTAGCTTTTTCAATATATAGATATCCTGATCCTACTACAATGTGAATCAGGAATCACAATCAAATGTAAGCACAATGTTTATGTACAAGAATTTATACAAAAGATCTTTGTCCAGACATATACTATTATTGTAATATGAGTGTAGTTTTGTGATGTATTATTATGAGGAAATACTGGCTTTTAGTGCTAGGTTGTTGTTTGTCATCACGATTTCATGTGTTTGTACTGGTGGAATTAATATTGAAGGATTCACAGATTCTGGTTTTTTTAAAATTTCTGTCCCTTTTGTTTTTATAATAAAGTTCAGTTCAGGGTTATTTTATTCAAGGTTGAGCTTTTCGTGCTGACAAGTGCTTATCTCATAATGCAGCTGCAGGAAACCTGTATCCTCTGCTCGCTTGCTTCTCAGTTTGATAGTATGATAGACAATGGTCGCTATCTTGTGCAAGGAGTCTGCTGCCAGCTTTCTGGATCACACAGTACTCAGACCGGACGATGCAATATCACCATCTATACCACGGCCCCTGAAATGAGAAGGTTGTGCCCCCTTCTTCATAACTAATATACAATATTATTCCACACTGAAGTACATGACAGTACAAACAAACATAAAGTTCAGCGCTTTTGGCCAACTGCTAGCTTTTCATGTGACAATATACACCAGTATTCCTCTCCATAATGGTTACGACGCCTCTGCAATTCCAGCTGTAATCCCTTCCATACAATAATATAGGTGTTATGTTACTATATGGCAATCCAATATATATATATGCAGTTATACTCCTCTCTGACAATCTTTTACATGATGGAGCAATATCTAGGCTTTGCCTCATGTTTGCTACTAAACCACACACATACAGACATAATTTATCATTCCACATTCAATTTTCATATAAAATACAGATTAAAAATGTCTAGCTTACCACAATTCGTAAGGAAATACACACTAAAGATGACTGGTACAGTTTGATCTGCGGTATGTCCAGGCTGTTATTATATATTTAATTTTGGATAACACTGCCTGCTCTCATCTCTCACAATGTGTAACGATATGGTGTCCCCTCTAAGATTTCTTCTGCCAATATCCAGTGTATTGGCCAATCGTTTTGAATATATTCAAAAGCGTACACAGTCATTCAAATATTTTCATTCACTTTTACTCCGTTTCTAGGCATGTATTTGTTATTCATAGGTCACCCAATCAAATTTCTTTTAACTTCAGAGTTCAGCCAATGGCCTCCCTCGTACTATCTTAGACTTTCTGTCACTACTAGGTTTCAACAAATTTCAGGGAATTCCATCCCAAGCAGATATGACCAAACCTGACAGTATCTCTGTTCTCTATATGTTTTATGACCAATATCTAATTACCTAATGGATTTTTTAGATACTTTTTTACATATTCCTAGTCCCTTAGCCTTCCTGTACACGAATACAGTAGAACTCCATTTATCCTAACCCCATGGGACCGAGCATCGTTCGGATAATCAAATGTTCGGATAATTGGATTACATAATGTATCGAGTACATGTACACATATTTCTAAAAATAATTGACCATCACAAGGAAAATACACTATAAAACATATTTACTTGTACTGTAATAATAATACCCACACTGTTTTAGATCACTGTATCACCAAAATCTTTCATTACACTGCAGTGCATGTACTACTTGTATTAATTTTTTTTTTTTTTAAGAAAGAGAAATGTTTTCAAAATAACATTACAAATGATTCAAAACCAGGCGCAACTTACGTATACATGTTCTTGCACAGATGTAGCCCACTATTTAAAATAATGAGGAATCCTCTTTTGCACCAAACTGGATAGTCTCCTTTTGGCTGCTAAGTCTCACATTCTCTTCATCAGCAGAAGCTGTGTAGGACAGCTGTCATCTTCTTGATCGTACCAAGCCATCGCTGTTTCTAGTGCCATAAAGGCCTCTTCAAGACTTGGTCGACGTTTTGGGTTTTCTTCATAATCTACAAGTACATCATCTACTTCTGAGGTGTCTTCATCATCGGTCACTACATGTATTTGGTTTTCTTCTTGCACAAAAGACACAATTTCTTCGTCATTCAAAAACTGAAAACCAGAATCACTATCATCTTCTAGCCACATGTGTGCATCATCTTTGTCACAGGCCGAAAATCCGGGCATTGCTTGAAACAGTTCCACGACTTCATTTATACAATCATCATTTGTGTCCACTACAGTAGTTTCATTTCCTCCTTTTTTTCCCAAGCAATCTATTCCAAGCCTTGTTGAGATTATTTTGTGATAGGGTGGTCCTATCATCAGCTAACATATAGCAGCAGTCTTTGAGATTAAGCTTTTTAGAAAACGCCACCACACTTTCTTCATCTTCAGCCAACAATAAAAGACGCATGATTTCCTTCTTGTACATCTTTTTAAGCTTTGCTATAACACCCTGATCCATTGGTTGAATCAGTGCTGTTACATTGGGCGGCAGAAAATATACTTTAAAATTTGTATCAACTGCTTTCAATGTATCCGTCTCTGGATGAGATGGTGCATTGTCCAGTAGAAGAATTACTTTTCCAGTTTTCTTTTCTTGTTCTCTCAACCTCTTCATATTTGGGGTGAACTGATTTGTATACCAATCAAGAAATATTTAACTATTCATCCAAGCACTCTTCTGTGCTTTGTAGCACAATGGGAGACATGTCACATTCTTTAAACAACGTGTTTTTTTGGCTTTACCGATCATTAGCACCGGTAATCTATGACTTCCACTGGCATTCGCGGCTACCAAAATTGTTACTCTCTCTTTGCACTTTTTAAACACAGAGGAAGCTGCTTCGCGCTGAGATGCAAGTGATTTTTAAGGCAATGATTTCCTGTATAAGCCAGTCTCATCGGCATTATACACATCATCGAGTGAATAACCTTCTTCTTCCAAAAAAGCCAAGAATGTTTCTTTAAAATTTTCATAAGCAGTTGCATCGCTAGATAAAGATTCCCCTTGAATCTCCAATTCTCGTATGCCATGACGAGATTTAAAGTTTCTTAACCATCCCTGGCTAGCCTTAAAGTCAGGAGGACAGTCAAGTTGATTTTTGAACTGAAGTGCCTTTTCACACAATAGAGAGCCAGAGATAGTTTCCCCTTTGCTTCTTCTTTGCACAAACCATATATACAAAGCCTTTTCCAATTTCAAATCTTTCGCATTTCTCATGGTTTACGTTTCTTCGACCCATTTTCACTATCCAATTTCGATGCAAAACTCATAATTTTATCCTTGTTACTTTTGATGTCAGAGACGGTAGCTTTCCCAACATTGAAAATCCTCGCAAGTGAAGATAGTTTCACCTTTTCTTAGTCTCTTGATAATTTCTGTTTTCGTTTCAATTGACAAAACATTGCGGTTCCTTTTATATGCTTTAGGCCTACTGGAAGATGCCATATTGCACAGAGAAATACTTGCACACCAAAATTATTCTGCTGTAGTATGTTACGGTATATGATATTAACGCCGTCTGCTAAAGGTTACCAGACGTGCAATTGTAAAGGTTAAGACATTTAATATATTGCGATAGATGTTTCAATTACACGATCGATTATGACGTGTATAGCGTTGTTTAGGACACAGTCGGTAACTAAGAAACGCTACCCTTTGTTACTTGACCGCCAAGCTGAATAGCTGCGTTTCTCTACCTTCCAAATTAATGGCAGGATATAGCCATTTTATGTGCATTTTTGATGGATCAGGGTCAGTCCTAAAACTCTATATAAGAGGGAAATTATTGGAGGTTAGTATTTAACTAGAATCCTCAGAAGGATGAGAATAATCGTCAAATTCGTATGAATATATTTTCAGACTCGCAGTCTCACTGTCGGCAGGTAGCCATGTCTATCTGCTCGTGCATATAGCTGTGATGTTCGGACGACAATACTGCATTGTATCCTCATAATGGACATTGACACATAACCAGCAGTCTACGCCATTGATTAATTTATGCATGACTCATGTTCTGTCCCTATTTGAAATGTGTACATGTAAATTAAATGTACGGACTCAATGAAATGACTTATCAAATCAATCGTATTCCAAAGTTCAAGTATTGTTTGGAATCTTCCACCCCCGCATTCGCTTAACCTTCCATCAAGGGCACGATGCACTAAAACATATCAAGGAAAAAAGCAATGGCCAGAATTTTATAATTGTTTTATCCATAACACATGGAACATTGTTCAGAGCAAATCACCCACGCAACATAGTAGCAGACACAATTATTTTAAGTTGAACTGTCTGTTTAGCCAGTGTTCTGCCTAGAACGCACACGTACACTAGATTGGTAAACCAGATATTAACTGACTTTATAATCTAACTGACTTCCTGTACGTAAGCGACCGACCATTAGATCATTCCATCCTCTACAAATTGTTCGCACACATTTGAAGCTTGCAGCATCAAAAGATTCAAAAATGTAGTCTAACATGACTGGTGGCGCCTGATTTTTTTGTTCTAGAAAAAGTGTTCGGATAATTGGATGTTCGGATAATTGGGGTTCGGATAAATGGAGTTCTACTGTATAAGATTTTCAAGGGGCTAAGTGGCATAGTTAAGAATACGATATTTTTTCGATATTAAGTGTTTAATTTCAACTACCACCTGTTCAATTCTATACGACTGTACTATCAGTATAAAGTTAGGAGCCCTACGTAAAATATCAGGTTTCCTAATAAGAATTAAACCTGTTTTCAAAACCTAACATCGTATCGTTAGTTCTTTTCATCACTGTTTATTTGAAAAAAATCAGGCCATGCACACTGCGAGTTGGTTTATTTTTTAAACACACGGCGAGCTGCTTGTGTGACCGTGTTCCACAGTCCGTCTATCTCTCTCTCTATCTTCTTCTAAGCCCGTCTGTCTTTCCAATGCTAACCTTGTGCGCGATTTAGCACTAATGTTAGTTTTTAAAATCAAGGTCGTCTAGAAGATTTGACTACACATTCTATTTTTAGAAGTACGGTTATTGCCGTATCGTTGGGCCTAACTTCTGTTAATCGCAGAAGTATTATATTTAGCAACGAACGAAGTAGGACAAGTAGAAATCTTGTGTTAGCCATTACGGCGTTATACAACGAAGGTGTTATCTATACTGTGAAAGAATGGTCTTTCTCCATTCTTCTTCCTATCGTATTATTTCGTTCGGCTTTACATTTATGTTCTAATTTATATATGGGTATTAGAATTTTTCACCACAATTCTCCCCACTTAAAACAGACGATCATATGTCAGTTCCTAATTCTTAATACACATAGATAAAT
Organism: Oreohelix idahoensis; assembly: GCA_024509875.1. NCBI lineage: Eukaryota > Metazoa > Mollusca > Gastropoda > Stylommatophora > Oreohelicidae > Oreohelix > Oreohelix idahoensis. The sequence continues at coordinate 26,489 of JAMPIV010016844.1, forward strand.
TTACTATCTATGCCTGGTGACTACTCTGATGTTCGTCGTACGGATGTCTGCTTAAAAAATCAGCTCCCACATTAGTTTTTCCGGGAATGTACTCTATGGTAAACTGGAATGGCTGCAAGAGCAAAGACCATCGTAGTAACCTAGCATTTTCATGTCTTGCTTGTGACAGACACACGAGTGGTTTATGATCTGTCTGGATCCTAAATGATTGTCCATAGAGATAAATCTGGAATTTTTTTATACCCCATATGACAGCGAGACATTCTTTTTCACTAGTTGAATAATTTTTTTCAGCTGTATTCAACTTACGACTAGCATATGCCACTGGGGTTAATTCCCCATCCAGTGAATCTGACTTCTGTAACAGGGTGGCACCCAACCCTAGATTACTAGCATCCGTTCTCACAATGAATTCTTGACTTAAGTCAGGTAATTTCAAAATAGGTTTGCTTGTGAGGTTTTCCTTCAATTCTTGGTATGCTCATTCACACTGTGCTGTCCAGGTAATTCGATCTGGATTTCCTTTGCGTGTCAAATCAGTCAATGGGGCACATAGGGAGTTAAAGTTTTTTATATACTTTTGGTAAAAACCACATAATGAGACAAAAGATCTCACGTCTTTCTTTGTCTGTGGCCTCGGTGCTTTTCTCAGTTTCTCCAAAATCTTGGGGTCAGGGGTCATGTTTCCCTGATGGACGGTGTGTCCCAAGAATTCTAATTCTTTACATCCAACGCAACCTTTGGTTGGTCGGGCTGTCAAATTCGCTTCTCTAAGTCGATCAAACAACATGTTCAGAGAGTTAATGTGTTCCTCAAATGTTTCTGTCGCTATGAGGATATCATCAATGAAGTTTGTGATGCATGGATTATTCAGGGGATCCAACAATTTTCTCATCATTCTAGAGAAGACACTGGGCGCATTTTTCAATCCAAATGGCAGTCTGTTAAATTCATAGTGTCCCTCTGAGGTACTAAAAGTTAGATAAGGTCTAACCTCAGGCTTTACTGGAATCTGATAGTAGCCTTTGCTCAGATCCACTTTTGAGAAATATTTAGCTTTATTCAGCCTGGCAAACAGCTGATTTGTATCCGGCAATGGATCCACCTGACTCTCTGTGATAGCATTCAGTCTCCTGTAATCTATACAGAGTCTATTTTCTCCAGAGGGTTTTCTCAAGAGAATCACACTGGAACTATACGAAGATTCACTGTGTGAAATAATTCTTTCCTTCAACAAATAGTCTATCTCTTCCTTCAAAGCTTTCTCCTTAGCGAAAGGAATCGAATAGGCTTTCATACAGACTGGTGTGGGGTCTATAAGTTTCATATCATATTCTAATAAGTTTGTATGCCCCCGGACGGTCCGTTAGCACCTCTGTATGATCATCTAGAACCTGTTGCACTCTCACTTTCTGATTTTTCGTTAAATGTGTACTGATTTTCACCTGTGCAGCTGTTTCACAGGAGTGTAATGGATATTCAAATGATGAAAGTGGTTCTTTTTTCATCTCCATTGCAATAGACAAGGTCAGCAAATGTGTCTCTTCCTGATTTTCTCTTTCCAAATATTTCTTCAGGAGATTCACATGATATATTTTTTCTTTCCCCTTCTTATCTATCTTATAATTTGTTCTAGACACCTTCTCTAGAACGGTATATGGACCTTGCCATCCAATTTGCAACTTATTCTGGCTACCGGGTAGAAGAAGCAGTACCTTCTCTCCCACAGCCAAATCTCTGTCTTTTGCTTTCTTGTTATAATAGGCAGCATGCTTTTTCCTGGCTTGTCTCAAATTTTCATTGGCAAGTTTCCAGCCAGTTTTTAAACGAGTGGTCAGCTCATTCACATATTGGTATGATGATGTAATATTTTCCTCTGCCTTTTCATCAGTCCACGTTCTTAACAGGCTACATATGGACCTTTAATATTGTTGACCTATTTTTCCATGCACCGGTATGGTCTCTTCCACTAGAAGCACTGTAGTGATGATTTTTCTTCCCAGAATCATCATTCACAAAACGAACGCTACTAATTTTTTTCTTGGGGCTCTCTCCCCGCTTAAAATTCTTTGTGAGAGATCTCCTCTCTCTTTTATCTTCCTCCAGTTCACATAAGTCCGATTGAGGGATTTTCGGCCTATTCTGGGGTAAGACATCTCTTTGTACTCGCTGCATAGTGGTCATTGTAAAACATCCAAGTGAAGACTGTCCGTGAACAGGGGGCTCCCATTCCACTTTGTCCAATTTATTAAATTTATTTTTCTTTTCAGTGTCAGGCCTAAGTTTGCCTCGTGGCGTGTCTAGGTCCTGATCACTGTTCCCACTTGTGGGTGTTCCCTCATGTAATATGCCACATCTTTCTACAAAATTCTCAATGTCAATCATTGCCTTGGACCAATAATAATTGTGAGCCACCTTTTGGATGATGGTACCTATTTTCTCTTGTTCCCCATCTTGTTTCACATGTAAGCTCCTTATTAACTCTGCCCTATACTTTTTAGGAAGTACCAGCTGTCCCTGACCAATGGATCTAGTTCCGGCCTTCCTGTATATCAGTTTGTTCTTCATATGGAAGTCTCCTTTTCCTGGAGGTGTATGACAATTTGACAATTTCTTAAAACAAGGCTTGAGGGTCTTATCCCCAGCCTGCGCCTTCCTCATCTCATCTGGAGTGGTATCTATCAGAATATCCTCCTCCTTTCTGGAGGTCGACCTGACCTGAAGGGTGGCCATATACACAGGTTTCCTTCTACAACGGTCAGTATCATGATTGTCCATCCGACAATTTTTACACCACTTCCTTCCTTGGTTGAAAGATTTTCTTTCATCAAATTTCCTTTCATCGAATTGTGGGTTTTTATTTTTATTATCAAACCGTGGCCTATCAAACTGGTGTTTATCTTTGTTCTGATCTCTATGATCAAACTTATTAAAGTTTTGTGGTGCCTTAAAATTGTCTACCTGTTTCTTTTTATTACCAGTTACCTCTGCTTGAGCTGCCTGATATCTTTCAGCGACATTTAGTAACTCACCCATCCTCTCTGCACCTTGTTCCATGAGAAACTTTCTCAGGTCCGGAGCCATGGACCCTCTTAGCTGCTCTATAAGGATCATTTCCTTAAGATCTTGGGTTTTCCCCAGAGCAGTCCATTTCTCCAAGTATGTCTCTAACCGTTCAGAGAACTGGTGATATGTCTCACCTGACAGTAGTTTAGCATTCCTGAACTTTTTTCTATAAAATTCTCCATTCTTTTCATATCTTAACAAAAGAGCCTGCTTTAACATGTCATAATTGTCTTGGTCATCTCTGCTCATCTTGGCAAAAACTTCATAAGCTGTACCACGAAGCCCTTGTGATAACTTTAGGCTCCACCTTTCTCTCTCTAAACCATACGTGGTAGCCAAAAGTTCAAATCTACTTAGATACCCTTCAATATCATCGTCTTTCTCAACAAAATGGTCTACATGAAAACCCATAGCTGAGGTTGAGGCTGCCTGACTGGCAGTAGCATCTGAGGTAAAGGGACTGGCACCATTTTCAGGAGCACGGCTTTGAAACTCAAACTCCCTTAGTCGTAACTCATGTTCCCTTTGTAATCTCTTCTCCTCCTTTTCTGCTTCCCTTTCTGCAGCCTGTCTCCTTTCTTCTCTTTCAGCAGCCTGTCTCTTTTCTTCTCTTTCAGCAGCCAATCTCTTTTCTTCTCTTTCTGCAGCTAATCTCTTTTCTTCTGCTTCTCTTTCTGCAGCTAGTCTCTTTTCTTCTGCTTCCAACTGTAACTTCTTAGTCTCAGCCTCCAATGCCCTAGCCTCTTTGTCAGCCTCAATCTGCAACCTCTTAATTTCCTTGTCAGCCTCAATCTGTAACTCTAATTTCTTAATCTCTCTAGCCTCTTCTAACTTTCTTTCAGCTTCTTTCTCTAATCTTTTTTCTTCCCTGGCAATAAATTTATCACATTCTGAGGTCACATAGTCAATCAAGACTTGACCATCCATGTGCATTTCCCTGGCAGTCTGTACAGCCGCAGATCGAAACTTTGCCAGGTCAGCCAATTTCTAACAGGCAAATTTATATATATGTCTAACTAAACAATTCTATCTATGACTAATTATACTAAGGACAACCACAAGCACTGAGAGCTCAACCCTATTTATTTTCCACCCAAGAATACCTTTTTAATTTTATAATTACCTGAAGTGAGCTACCCAATATAATTGGTGCTTTGAAAAATTCAAATCCCAGGAGCGAGACCCCCAATATAATCGATAGGAGAGGTTTCAAATCCCAGACGAGCCCCCAATATATGTGGTGAGTTGGGATTATATAAATATAGTTATAGGGGACTTAGTATACTGAATGAGATCAGCTGTGAAGGTCTCTGTATCTAAAACGTTTGGTGTATTACAGAGAACCTTGCTTGCTACCACATTTCGACCTCAATCAGACTTATTTTTGAATTATATGATGACTTCGTTTAATGTCTAGGGTTATGATAGTGATGAAGTGTAAGTTCACAACAACCAACAGACAGATAAACACCTAAGTTAAGATCCACAACAATTTACAACACTATGACAATCACAAACACATAACACTCTAAAGATTTATCTTAAGTAAGTCAAGTGTAACTTTTATACAATGTATTAGCTTTTTCAATATATAGATATCCTGATCCTACTACAATGTGAATCAGGAATCACAATCAAATGTAAGCACAATGTTTATGTACAAGAATTTATACAAAAGATCTTTGTCCAGACATATACTATTATTGTAATATGAGTGTAGTGTTGTGATGTATTATTATGAGGAAATACTGGCTTTTAGTGCTAGGTTGTTGTTTGTCATCACGATTTCATGTGTTTGTACTGGTGGAAATAATATTGAAGGATTCACAGATTCTGGTTTTTTTTTAATTTCTGTCCCTTTTGTTTTTATAATAAAGTTCAGTTCAGGGTTATTTTATTCAAGGTTGAGCTTTTCGTGCTGACAAGAGCTTATCTCATAATGCAGCTGCAGGAAACCTGTATCCTCTGCTCGCTTGCTTCTCAGTTTGATAGTATGATAGACAATGGCCGCTATCTTGTGCAAGGGGTCTGCTGCCAGCTTTCTGGATCACACAGTACTCAGACCGGACGATGCAATATCACCATCTATACCACGGCCCCTGAAATGAGAAGGTTGTGCCTCCTTCTTCATAACTAATATACAATATTATTCCACACTGAAGTACATGACAGTACAAACAAACATAAAGTTCAGCGCTTTTGGCCAACTGCTAGCTTTTCATGTGACAATATACACCAGTATTCCTCTCCCTAATGGTTACGACGCCTCTGCAATTCCAGCTGTAATCCCTTCCATACAATAGGATAGGTGTTATGTTACTATATGGCAATCCAATATATATATATGCAGTTATACTCCTCTCTGACAATCTTTTACATGGTGGAGCAATATCTGGGCTTTGCCTCATGTTTGCTACTGAACCACAAACATACAGACATAATTTATCATTCCACATTCAATTTTCATATAAAATACAGATTAAAAATGTCTAGCTTACCACAATTCGTAAGGAAATACACATTAAAGATGACTGGTACAGTTTGATCTGCGGTATGTCCAGGCTGTTATTATATATTTAATTTTGGATAACACTGCCTGCTCTCATCTCTCACAATGTGTAACGATATGGCGTCCCCTCTAAGATTTCTTCTGCCAATATCCAGTGTATTGGCCAATCGTTTTGAATATATTCAAAAGAGTACACAGTCATTCAAATATTTTCATTCACTTTTACTCCGTTTCTAGGCATTTATTTGTTATTCATAGGTCACCCAATCAAATTTCTTTTAACTTCAAAGTTCAGCCAATGGCCTCCCTCGTACTATCTTAGACTTTCTGTCACTCCTAGGTTTCAACAAATTTCAGGGAATTCCATCCCAAGCAGATATGACCAAACCTGACAGTATCTCTGTTCTCTATATGTTTTATTACCAATATCTAAATACCTAATGGTTTTTTTAGATAATTTGTTACATATTCCTAGTCCCTTAGCCTTCCTGTACACGAATATAAGATTTTCAAGGGGCTAAGTGGCATAGTTAAGAATACGATCTTTTTCGATGTTAAGTGCTTAATTTCAACTACCACCTGTTCAATTTTATACGACTGTACTATCAGTATAAAGTCAGGAGCCCTACGTAAAATATCAGGTTTCCTAATAAGAATTAAACCTGTTTTCAAAACCTAACATCGTATCGTTAGTTCTTTTCATCATTGTTTATTTGAAAAAAATCAGGCCATGCACACTGCGAGTTGGTTTATTTTTTAAACACACGGCGAGCTGCTTGTGTGACCGTGTTCCACAGTCCGTCTATCTCTCTCTCTCTCTTCTTCTAAGCCCGTGTGTCTTTCCAAGGCTAACCTTGTGCGCGATTTTGCACTAATGTTAGTTTTTAAAATCAAGGTCGTCTATAAGATTTGACTACACATTCTATTTTTAGAATTGCGGTTATTGCCGTATCGTTGGGCCTAACTTCTGTTAATCGTAGAAGTATTATATTTAGCAATGAACGAAGTAGGACAAGTAGAAATCTTGTGTTAGCCATTACGGCGTTATACAACGAAGGCGTTATCTATACTGGGAAAGCACTGGTCTTTCTCCATTCTTCTTCCTATCGTATTATTTCGTTCGGCTTTACATTTATGTTCTAATTTATATATGGGTATTAGAATTTTTCACCACAACAGTGAGTGTAGAGAGTGTATTTCGTGAGAGATTCAGTGATCTGACTGTAAGTATAAGTTGAACTTATCATTCATATGAGTTAGATATTTACAGGAGAGGTAACACAGAAGCCCCAAGTCGACGTGTCAAATATATCTTGAGAACTTTATTGACTAGGTAACCAAAGATAGAGAGGAATGATACACAGATGGTCATGTTTAGTACGATTATATTCGAATAAATGAATAGTGATGAATTTCAAGAAGAAAACCATATTTATCATCGTGAGTTCACGATAAGAGAAGTATGAGCTATTTCAGAAATAATACGACAAGTAAGCGACTGGGAGAGTCGACTTCTGTAAGAACTGCCCACATGCTCTCGCATGCAAGTATGTAGTTGGAAGGCTTGAAACATGTATATGAATTGAATTATGTTTTTAGCAACAGTAATAGAGGTAGAGCTGACTAAGTTTGGTCAGAAAGATTAAAGGCACAAATACCAGGAGTTGGAAGTGCTAATACGGAGTATAGAGGTACACAGATAGATGTAAATGAATTGAATTATGTTTTCAGCAACAGTAATAGAGGTAGAGCTGACTACGTTTGGTCAGAAAGAATAAAGGCAAAAATACCTTACTTACTTACTTAGTCGTTCCCCTTCTACCGTGAGGTGTAGAGGTTTGGAAGAGAGAGCGCCAGACTATCCTATCGGCTGTCTTCCTCTTGGCCTGGTTCCATTCTAGTCCTCGATCCTTCAAAGATTGTCTAATGTCCTCCCAGCGGACTCTGGGTCGTCCTCGGGGTCTGGATCCTTGGCTCTTTGTTTCCCATGCTTGTCGTGGTATCCGATCTTCTCCCATTCTGCAGACATGGCCAAACCATCTTAATTGGGACTGTTCTACTTGGGTCTGCAGGGGGTAGGATTTAAGGCCTTGACGTATCGTCTGGTTGCGTACCATGTCTCTTCTTGTTACTTCAACCACCTTCCTCAGATACCTCATTTCTGAGGTTTGGAGGCAAAAATACCATGAGTTGGAATTGCTAATACGGAGTATAGAGGTCCAAAGATACATATATGAAATGAATTATGTTTTCAGCAACAGTAATAGAGGCAGAGCTGACTAACTTTGGTCAGAAAGAATAAAGGCACAATAACCATGAGTCGGAAGTGCTGATATGGAGTATTGAGGTACTCAGTCAAACAGGAGTAGAGTTTGAATAGACTAAACAAGTCAATTGGAGATGATGGAATGACAAAGGGTGAATATGTTTATACATGGGATACAGAGCTTAGGCATGAAGCAACTATGATATAACTGTATGTGAGCTCTATGATATAAATTACTTGCCTTGTTGAAGAATATTACCATATGTAAATAAATGTTTTGGCGGATAAAACATATGTTTGAGTCCATCCTTTGAGAGTTGATTTATGCAGGCCATGTCTACTTTAAGAACAAATTCCACTATACGATCAGTCACTAATAACAACGGAGAAGGAATAGAACGGGTCGTGGGTTGAATAAGAAGGAGAAGTATCTCATCCAGGACGCAACATCTCTGGCGGAGATGGCCAGTACACACACAGACACGTCCACCATTAATAACTTGGAAGATAAAGAAAAAGAGAACAGATGAAACTAGAATTATATTACTAGGCCTGCCATCTGTCACCTAGTTACCCAGCGCTGTCACATAATACTAATGGGTACCGTAACCAGTCCACGGTCACACCTTCATGTGTTCGGAGAGGAATTACCTCTCACAAAGTCTCCACAAGACTGGTAACCGCCGCTATTATACTCCTCTGCTCATTTGAGCCCCTCTCTTCCTCCTCCTTTTCTCCTTCTCTGCAGAACCATATCGTTCAGGCATACTGAGCCCTCCTTACTTTTGTTCGGTGTAGAACGATTACTTGTTTTCTCCCGAAAGTAGTCTACTGCCGCTCTGTATAACTTGCTAATTCTCCACTCGCATATCCTCCTTCTCCTCTTCACTACATATGTCACTTGTTCATAAACTTGAAAAACTTCAAAATTATGGCCTCTTTGCTCTTGAGTGCCTCTAATTCTACATTATCTACTCCATGTTTTACGTTCCCACTCTGACATATTTCTTCAACCGTTTGCCTCGGTTTCTCTGTTTCTTCTATTTTCTCATTTCCAATGCCCCTTTGGTTTCTCTCAACTTTTCTTTCTCTACTACTGGGTGGGTTTGAAAAAAAATCGAACAAAGGTGATTCGTCTTACGAGGACAAAGACAAAGAAAGTAGTCTACGTTACGGCCACAAGGCCTTCGTCAGGAAAAGAAAGAAAGTGAAGGCTAGATAGGAGACATAAGAACTTAAAGAAATATAAAAATAAATATAAGTAAAACCTAGCTACTTCCCTGAAGGCGAAGCATGGGTTCCTCTTCGTCCGACCCTAGACCAATACAATCTCCTCCAGGATGTTCATCGGTTTCACCGTCGCATGAGGCTGAAGTTCCATTTTAGAAAGGAAGACAGCACTCCGCAGTATCAGGCTGAATCCGACATCTTCGCACGCTTTTCTGACTCTACTAAACCCCCCTTTACACCTAAACCTGGGGCCTCTCATGCCCTGGACCTGTATATCAAGAACACCATCCATGACATTCAGCAGCTCCGCCCTCGTAGATTGCATTATTCCAATCTCACTTCGGCAGAGTCCTGTGCTCTCTCCCTTCTTCGCCGTAGAGACGACATTGTCATCAAAACCGGCTGACAAGGGAGGAGCCATTGTCGTCTGGCAGAAGGACTTATACCTAAGTGAAGGTAATAACCAGTTGACCAATGGCTCTTTTTACAGGCCCATGACCAGCGATGCGACTGTCTCTAACAATCGCATTGTACACAACACTATTAAACAGCTCATCACTAGTAATGCTCTTCCTCCCAAAGCTTCTCGTCTTAGGATTCATGACAGGTCTTTGGGCAAGCCTGTATTCTACATGCTCCCCAAAATTCATAAGATCGAAAACCCTGGCAGACCTATTGTCTCAGCCTGTTCCTGTCCTACTGAACACATTTCTGACTTCCTCGATAGCATTTTCCAGCCTATCGTTGAGAATCTTCCCTCCTTTGTCAAAGACACCAATCATGCTCTTACAACTTTCTCCTCTATCCGACTCTCAGCAGACCGCTCCTACCGTCTTTTCTTGCTAGACGTCTGTTCTCTGTACACCTCTATTCCCCACTCTGATGGTCTCCGAGCTCTTCGGTTTTTTCTTGACCAACGCACTTGCCCTTCTATATCCACTGTCACTCTTCTCCGTCTTGCTGAACTGGTCCTTCAACTGAATTCCTTTGAATTCAATGGTCAGTTTTTTGACCAAATTAGTGGTGTTGCCATGGGAACGAAGATGGGTCCTAGCTATGCCTGCCTGTTCATGGGCCATATGGAGCATCAGATATGGCAACAATACTCCGGTCCTTTCCCCGGGTTTTACCGCAGATATATCGATGATGGCATAGGTCTCACAGATATCTCTGAGACTGATTTATATCTGCTTCATCGACTTTGTCAACCACTTTCACCCCACCATCAAGTTCACCTCCCTCGTCTCCACAGTATCTGTCAACTTCCTTGACATTACTATTTCTATCACGCCCTCCGGCCTTAATACCTCAGTATACTACCAGCCGACAGATGCCCACAGCTACCTCCTGTATACCTCTTTTCATCCTCGGGCCTGTCGTGACTCCCTTCCTTTTTCACATCTTCTCCGCCTCCGCCGTTTGTGCCAAGACGACGATGACTTCCACTTCCGAGCAAATGAGATGTTGGATTTCCTCCGTAGCAGACTTTATCCGGAACATGTTCTCACCTCTGCTCTCCAACGTGTGCTCCCCATCTCTCGTCAGGAGGCCCTCATACCTCACTATAAATCCACTTCAGATAGAGTCAAATTAATCTTGACCCATCACCCTCACAGCACTGCTGTCAAACAGATCCTTTTCCGCCACCTCCCTATCCTCCAAGCAGAGCCTGCGACCCAAGAAGTATTCTGTAAATCACCTTTGGTGGGATATAGACGCGACAAGAACTTGAAGGATCTTCTTGTTCACAGCCGTCTCCCAAAGGAGAATGCCACTCACTTTGGCACACTACCCTGTGGTCGGACACGATGCAACACGTGCAAGTATGTCATCTCAACCCAGAAGGTGTCCTTTCCTAAGGCTACGTATACCATCACTAGTAGCTTCACGTGTGAATCGCTTAATGTCATTTATACGATCATATGTAAACGTTGCTGCAAAACCTATATTGGCCAAACAGGCAAACGACTTGGGGACAGATTCAGCCAGCACTTAAATGACATCTCTCAGCAAAAGTCCACACCAGTTGCCACACACTTCAATAGTCCTGACCACCAGGGTCCCATCGACATCCAGGTCACTGCGATCCGATCCTGCTCCTCTGACACTGCCAGCCGAGAACAGCTTGAGAACCGTCTTATCCACCGCATGGGGTGTCTAAAACCAGCCGGTCTCAACACTTTCCACACCTTTGTCTGAGGTCACCCTTTTCTCTCTTGCTCTATTTGGACTCTTTCCACTATTTTTATTTTTATTTATTTTTATATTTCTTTAAGTTCTTATGTCTCCTATCTAGCCTTCACTTTCTTTCTTTTCCTGACGAAGGCCTTGTGGCCGTAACGTAGACTACTTTCTTTGTCTTTGTCCTCGTAAGACGAATCACCTTTTTCGATTTTTTTTCAAACCCACCCACTCTCGTGTTATAAAGGAATGTGTCAACTTCCCCCTCTTCCTCCTTGCTCTGCTCCCCCTGTACTATAATTTCTTGTGATGTGAAAAGTGGTTAAGGTTGTCACAGACGAACTCAGCTGGCTCTGAATCGTTGTAGCACGACCCTTTGTAGCGACCCCTTCGTTAGCACCAGAGCCCCCGAATATTTTGGTAACTCTTCATCAAACGGGAATTTATTTTCACCTGGACTCATTGCTATGAAACCGTTCCACGCAGATGGCCAACACGTTGGCTGATTAATATGTGGACAGTTTATCTACCGGTCATTCTGGTCAGCGCATTGATTTAAGGAAAGATTAAATCACGCCCACGGACATCGCCTGAGCAATGATATGAAGTTATTTTCATTAACTTGGGCAGTGGGGGCGTTGCCTACTTCAAACAGAGAGAGCGGAACAGGATCAAACAGACACGGAAGTGGTTTCAGGAACGTTGAGCGGGAGAGATCAAAGCAGTAGTGGTCCCTGAAACGAACGGGGAAGTTTCTTGCCGGCATTTTCCGCACCTCCATGTTAAGCGCTAAACCGACCGCAGACGGAGCGAACGGAGGAAGATGTCGGATGCAACGAACGGGGAAACGGGAAACCAGGGGACGGCATCTCTCTTTAGTCTGTCGGTCAGATCCCCGAAAATCTCCTGAGATAAAAAAAGTGTCAACTTTCTCATGCCCCCCTCATCTTTAATTCCATTTTAAATATATACAGACCACTAGAAAGCCAGGCATCATTCAGTGCCAGAGATTTTTAAGATTCACTAGCTATTAGTAGAAAGTTGCTAGATTCCCATCTGAAATTGGCGGCTACAAATTGGAGTGTTTCTTTTTCTGTGCACGGTATAATATATTTGTTAAAGTGATCAGTGGTCTAGTGCTTTCGTTTTATTTCACTGGATTTTGTGTTTATTTAATCTATTTAATTATTTAACTCATCCCAAAAGTTCCAGTGGTAAATTTAATGATATATCTATTATAACATTTCCAAAAGTAATAGATGTTTAAATGTTAAAGTAACTTTTAAAGTCGCGAAGGAATTTATAATTAATAAATTTAGTTAAGTCCTATATATAAAGATGTGTATTTTAACCATTAGACTCGTGACGTGTTTTCTTAAATACAAATTAAATACGCGAGTGTATTATATTATATATAATATATATATATATATATATATTTATAATATATATATATATATATATATATATATATATATATATATATATATATATATATATATATATATACTTAACGGTAAATATATCGCGCGTTAAGAATATTATTTGATTTTTGAAGTATGTGTATTATTGTCATGGGTTTTATATCTTTTTCTCTAGAATGATCACCTTTGCGATCCCAGCATCATTAATAAATCATACAGAGAGTTTCCATACTCGGTTCTTAAACTTCCAGACAGTTTGATGAGACATTTTTTTAAATTTAATCTTGTGGCGGTCCGGTGCGGCCTAGCGGTCATAATTACATGAAAGAAAGCCTACCCAAGAACATTTAAAATATTATCATCAAATTTAACTTCCAATCGGTGCGATAAACTGGACGAGGTATAGTGCCAGTAGCAATAATTTATGTACGGCTCTAAATGTGAGAGGATAACGATTTACCTGACTGTGACCGAGCCTTGTTTTTCCTCACTGGATTAAAAACTTTACCGGTCAGTGGCTATCATCACGCACTGAAGGATTTATACCATCACCTCATTTTTCACCCCTATGTCGAACTGCGTCAGTGCCATCCCATAGACTCGTTTCTTTATAATAAAAAAACACAAGAACTCTTAGAACTTCAAGTCCGGCGATAAGCGGAAATATTTGCTCAGTGAAACCTCGCATTATCTGAGGCGGGACATAGAAGGACTAGACAGTTTTCACATGTAAAGAGTTTAATTACTGTGTATATCATGCTATGGATTGTCTGATGCTGCAATCGGTAAGTGTGTGGTGTAAATGAGTGTGGATCCTCACAGAGTGTATGAATGACAGGAGATTTATTTTTGCAAAACCCTTTGTTAACTTGCCTACCGGGTAATACGTTTTTTCTGTATACCCGGCATTGTTCCTTTAAGTGGGATAATTTGTTAACTCTGTTTCATCCCCCCCCCCTTTTTTTTTCTTTTCTTAGTAAAGGGAAGACACAATTGGGATAACAGTATTTTTTTCTACCACCATAACTAATATTGTAACACCTCTTTCAGAGAAATTAACTTCATTGTTAGGTTACATTACCTATGTTCCTGATAACTATCTATCTTGGGACTGGGTTTACCTTTGTCTAATAAGCGGGAAGGGCTTAGTCGATACCAATCTTCTTTGCCCCATCCTCACCTTGTTAATTGTATTCTCTGTACTTATGATAATTTTTATGTAACCTGTTGGATGTTGTGATTGAGTTTAAATGCTAATAAACAGCATAAACATATATAGTACTGTGTTGGACTACCAAGGCCCAAATCCCTCATATTTGTTTAAGATAGTTGTATCCACGTCGTCTGTGTGTCTGAAGCACCAAATCGGTGTGAGCGCAGATGTGTGTCTGGAAAACTGGCAAATAATTGTTTGACCAGGAGAGTGGAAGAGAAAATTGAGAGAAACGATTTGTCGTAAATAAGTCTGTCTTTACTCTCCTCCAGCACTCTGTGGAGCATCATATTCACTCGCTAACCTTTTCCTATCACTGAGCCTTTCATCATCAGTCTACACTCTAAACCGGACTACTATTTCTAAGACTCTTTCTCTCAAAATAAATTTACGACAAAGGTGTAAACAATGTGAACCCTCCTGATACAAGTGTTTTGTGCTGTGTTGTTTTTCCGGCTTTTGATGTATTTGAGCCTTGGTTGTTATTTGTCGTCCCGTCGCTCCCGGTTTGTATGTTTCTTTACATATGTAATGATTGCTATATTCCGGTATTCCTCCGTTTTGTGGCTTTCTCTAGATGTTGTCATTTTGTCGCGTTCCACGTGTGTTTTTGATTTTCTTTTTTGCCTCCGTTTGTGTTCCAATGTTTCTGCGTGTCTCTGTTTGTGTCGCGACATTAATCATCTTTTTCCAGTTTGTCTTATCTTTATTATACTGAATACTTCTGGGCTCTGTGTGTGTATAAACTCTCTCCTGTTATATCTTTCTTTTATATCCTTGTGTCTTTCGCCATGTTCTTTCTGATTTATTATCTTTCTCATCTTTCACTGTCTTTACTTTTCCTATTATGAATCCCCTAGATATTCTAGTGGTCTTGGCCGATGTGTTTACTACCATCACTGGAAACTGTCGTCTGTGTCCTATTTCGACTATCCCTTCTGTTTGTACAATTCTTGGATCTTTCATTATATCATAATCTTGAAGATCTACTGTTTCCACGGTTTGCCACTGCATGTAGTATGAGGATAGTTTTATTTTTTCTACTAATAAGTTAACTGAATTGGCCGCAGTGTAACTGTTTTCTGTGGCCTGATAACTGACGCGATGTGAGTGTCAGTCTTCTCGGTCCACGTATTCGTCCAATATTCGTATTCTGTGTAGGTCAAAATATAATCGGACGTTGAATTTATGTTAAAATCTCGGCCCAATATAAAATTCCTGGTCATTCCTTTCACGACGGTGAATGTATGTTCCACTACTGTCGTTCCAATGGTAATATTCAATTTAGCCAGTCCTATTACGTGCAAGTTTTCGCCAGACACCTATGTTTACTGTATATTAGATCTTTTAAATTTTACTAGATGTTGGATCTGTTTGTACAGTCCTCACCTTATCAGATTTACACTGGCTCCTGAGTCTACCAGGGAGCGGTACTTGTATCTACTATGCATGAGCTGGGAAATGATCCATAGGTTGTATTAACACTCGGTGTTTTGATACTGTTCACCTTTATACCTTCAGTGATACGATTTTCCCTCGTTATCTGATCATTTCTTCTTTTTATGTTATACCACAGTTTTCCTTTCTGTCTTGACCGTTTTCTGTTATTATCGCTTTTCTCTACACTTTTCCCGTGTGTATTGCAGTTTCTATCATTCTCTTCTGATAAGACAATATTCTTCCTACTGTCGCGAGTATGGGAATAGACGATGTCTGAGTATAGACATAATGTAAATGAATAATGTGAAAGTCATTTCCAACTCTGGCTTTGAAATCTCCGAGCATGATAATTTCATCTAGGCAGTCATTCACTGTCCTTTGGAGCAGCTCGAAGAGTTTCTCCTTGAACTCTGCTATTTCATCCTCATTTGGCTCATACACTATGACCAGGTTGAGTATGGTTTCTCCTTCATTTAGTTTTACAACCATAATGCGCTCCGAGACAAAGTTCCATCCCTTGGTACTATTTTGTTGGTTTTTGGCAACAATGCAACCCCCGCACCCTTTAACTCTTTTAGATGTGGGTACACCACTGTAGAGCAGCGTGTTGCCATCGAGATCCATGAATCCTTGTCGTTTTTTCTTTGTTTCCGTTATAGCCAGGATGTCTAGTTTTGTTTTCCTCATCATTAGGACCACTGGTTCTGAAACATAGTTTCGATAATTTATATTCCCTCAACTGGGAATCGAACCCTGTACCTCTAGAACTCGAGGCGGACACCATACCTTTTAGTCACTCAGACCACACAGTATGTATGTTTAAGATGAATTAAAGTAACACGGCATCTCTATTCTATTAGATTAAGCTAACACCCCACTGTATTAAATAAGTAAATCTGTGCTTACCGAATAAAGAATAATTCCTGCACGACAACTGCTCTTAAGTTCTGGTGCAGAATATCACTTTGTCCAGTTGCAGAATTTACTTGAGACAATGGTATTGAGGGATAAAGACACTTCGCTAAAATAGTATGATAAAGTATGCAGGTGGCTGAGCCTGGCTTCTGTACGTGCAAGGCTCTAACGTAACAAAGCATAAGGGTCTAGGGAAACGTTTCCTGCCGACTTTAGATACAGGAAACGGACGTAATCTAAAGCGACCTGCGTTCGAGATTCTAGACGCAGGCGAAAGAATAAATAGTTAAAGCTACTTCTCCGTGTCCACGAGTTCTGTGGAAATCAAAGAATAGGAAACTAGACGCCCTCTACAGGAAAAGAATAATAAAATGAAGTTTAGTTAGATGCCGATGTCCACGTGTAAAGGGGTGGAATTTATCCTTTCCAACGTAAGACTGACATGACCACATGCCAGAAATAGTGCTATTAGAAGCCATAAGACAGAAACGTGAGCGTAGACAAAAATAGAGAACAAGACAGGGCAGACCACTCTGCTAAAAGTGACAGAAATTTCTTCAAATCACGACACTTACTCACGTCGGTCTCTTTAAGTGAGTATGTTTGTCTTTCACCTGCTTGTGTGAATGCGCATCTGGACGTCCCGTAACCGCCCGGGTTGTGCAAGAACGTATTTTTTTGTCTTTATGTTCAGGTGTATTTGCTCACCGTCTACACACTGGGTGACTATAGTGTCTATTGTGTGTATATTCTCTACTCACTTGATATTGTCTGGTATTCTGTGGTCATTGATATCTTTGACTACAAGAGGTCGCCTTGTGTCCAAGTTGGCCGCAAACAAAGCATGTTATCTGTCTTGTTACAGTGTTTTCACGCCTTTGATGTGGTGGTCGATATCGGAGTTTGATCACTACTCCATCTTTAACAACAATAATCAATCTCCATGTGTTCCTTGCCTTCAAGCTTGTGATCAGTGTTGGTCCTTCCTAGCCTGAGGTCTAGTCTGTTCTAACATTTTATTTTGTAATAGCTATGATTACTGCTTCTTTAAGGCTCGGTGGATCTTTCCTTAGCAGAATCAGCTTCATCGGTGTACTTTGTAGGCCATCTACAAATATACCGACCAGCTGTTTTTCTGATTGTTCTTGGTTGATATCTTGACCCATGAATGCCTCTTCCGCCAAGTTTAGCAATCAATCGTATAAGTAAATAAATTAAGGGGCTGCTGTAAAACTGGTAAGGAATATCAGTTTATAAACTAATAAAACTATACTGAATCAGTTTTACAAATAACAGTTCACATGAGACAAGGGACGTTTCGGGTTTTACCCTTCGTCAGCCACAAACAGGTGACAAAGACAAGAATTACATATAGTAATAGGTACTACCAAAAACATACGATGATAAGAAACAATACAAAATGAGCGATACAAGCAGATGGAAAAAGTACAATGATAATACAAGAAAATCAAAAAACCTAACAGAAATACCGAAGCAAGAAAGTAAATAATAAACGAAACGAAAAAAAGAGAGTGAATAAAACTTCGGAACAAGTCACTTAGCTAGAACTGTAAATGCTAAGAATACACAAGATCGCTGTACTCTCTCCAAGAAATCTCGAAGGAAGTGACGTATAAGAGCGACAAATTTTAGAGATACAAAAGGATATGAAACGAACCAAAACCAAAACATAAGAAGATAGATCGAAAAAACAACGAATAAAGAAGAATGAAAGAGAGAGAAAATCTACCAGAATTTATGCAAAATGATGTTGAACATTGAGACCTTTAGGACATAAAACGCGCAATTGATAAATAAGACGATTCTCTAATGAAAAGCGAGTCCTGTCATCCCCGACACATGAACGGAGGGCCGTGACATGGATATCGGATTTACCTGAATGGTCAGGCCTATTGAAATGAAGGGCCACCGGTAAATGTTTGCCACGTTTGCGAAAAATATTTTCTTCAGTATTCTCAAACTTTACCGGGGGTTTTTTTCTCATACTGGGATACGAAATTCTATTACATAGATGTCAGTAGACGAAAGGTGTGATTATGTTTCATACCCAGACTAAAGAGCAGACTTTTGGTCTACCATTTTCACCTGACGCGGGCAGGAACGAGACAGCTGTCTACAGTTTCCCCTGGGACAGTGTTTTCTTCGACTAGTTTCTGGGCCTGAAGTGTGAAAATTCACTCCGCGGGACATGGCAAGTAGTCTGAGTGTCTGCAATTTTTCAGTAACCGCGAGCGTTTCGTCAAATAGCTCCGGCAAAGCGTGAAAATCGCCCATGCCTTGTAGACGGTTGTCTGAGATTTGCAACTGTCACGCGCATTTTCTCGGTCACTGATGGCTGTTACGACATGAGGGAGGCTAAGTTAAACGAAGGTTAATGAGAAAGGGGAGATGATTTCGGAGATTGAAAAAATGTGGGATTGTTTGCCCCTGTTTTCAAATTATCCACCCAGGAGCTGAAATCTGATTTCATGTCAGTCTTCAACATTTTTCAGTAGACGGAACACACGTGCTAGTGAATGAAGCTTTATAGCGAATTTCATAGTTCTCGTCAGATTTGTGACGAGCTCCTAACTACCTATCTAGTGAATTATCCTAGTCGTTGTGTTACCGTAGTGCTGTGGTGAGATTTATAAATAGATATCTAGTATTTTGGAAAGTGTTTTAAGCGTTAAATCGCTCATTTCATTCTACTGTTCTTTTGAACAGAGCGCTTAATTTATTTAGTCTGTATTATTTTCTAGTGACGTGTTTCGGTGGAAGGCAGAAAAAAAAATGATAATTTCTAGCATTAAACAATAATGTAGCTATAATGAAGTTAATTTTACTGCTAAGTAATCAGACGAGATCATATTTGTCTAAACTAACTCATAAATGCTAGATGCGACATCAGTGAATAGTGACGGAATACGCATGATATTCCTAATTCATGATGATCGAAATTTTATATAACTTATTTTTCGGGAAGTTTTAAAATTATAAGTCAAGCGGTCGGCTTGCTATTTAAAATGTAAGTTATATTGAGTACAGAATATGTAAATGATTTATATGTGCTTTTCCTTTTATACAGTGAATTTCTGGGGTGACCCGAACTTTACCGGCGTTTAATAAGAGTTTCATATTTATGAAGTAATAGACAGTCCTTATTTTGAACCACGTGGGTTTCTCAAGTAACACTGGTCTGACAGTGCCTAGGCAAACAGTGTTAGACAGAAATACTATATCCCACTAACGGGTTTCAAAGACTGTAATGATCAATGCAGGCCCTTTGCGCCAGATCTTAAATTCTTTCATAAACTCTACGTAAATTTTCTGCCTGGGGCGAGAATATTACAAGAATAACATTAACATTCCGACGGAGATTGTGACTAGGATTGTGGTGACCAAATATATTACCTGCCTGAAAGAAGACACCGATCTGACATTCTTAAATCCTAGAATCCAAAGCTAATGACATTGTGCTCTGCAAACTTTCGTGCCTGGACGAATTTTATGTGACTTAATCGGACATTCGAAAAAAATTAGAACACCCAAGGAATCGTTCCCGGAGACAGAAAGTTCAGTACGTCTTTTGGAACTGGGGATTTCTTGGTCGATGACTGCATTTTCGGGTCTGTGTGAAGGTCCTAGAATTATTATGTTCCCAGAGGCAGCGAGCAAAGTTGTGAGTATATATGTGTGAGCAAGGCCATGGCTGAATGAATGAGAGTACACAGGTCAGAGTGTTATTTTACCGGTGTATTATTGTCACCTATTTGCTGTCTTAATTTTTTTTAATCTGCAGAATTTGTTACAAATGCTAGAGTTTCTTTTTTTTAGGTTAAATCAGATTATCCAACTCTGTTCATACATTTACGAGAAAGAAAGAAACCTCTTAGACTCAACCCTATGTAACTATAACTCTTTGGGCCATCATCTGTTCTCTTAACGGGGCTGTGGGCTAAACCTAGAGTAAGATTCTAACGGGTTATCATCCTAGGTAGCATTATCTTGAATTTTATAACTATTTGTATATGTTTTCTCCTTGATGTATTTCTTTGGTGTTGTGAGAAGATTTTTTTTTTTTGATGATAATAATAAAAATCTCTCTTGAACTAATCAGTGCGTTGGTCAGCTCGTTCTAAAAATATATATATATATCCATTGTTATAGATTTCCCACGTCTGTGTGTTTAACTGTCGTCACGTGTATGTGCGTGCCCGTGATTAGATAGAAATATAGGTAATATATATGTGGTTTAGACTGTCGGACTCTGTAAAAGCCGTCGTAGAGGATAGGTGAGAGGGAGAGAAGAATTCTTTTCGCTTTCAGCGACAGCCTCTATACCACAGTCTATCATCTCACCACTCGTGGAATCTATTTCTTTTACTATCTCACACTGTGACGATCACCTATTTCAACCCTATTCAGAAGGGACCAAACCCTAGTCTTAATTCTCCTATCCAAAATCTACGACAAATGGTCGCTCGTTGCCGGGAATTGAACCCAAAATCCTAAGGCGATACGACAAATGTGGTCTCGCCCGACGGATTTTTGAACTTAGAATAGGAAGACGAATACGACAAATGTGGACTCGTCTATCTGGATTTTGAACTTAAGATTCTTTATTCTGAAATAGAGTAAGGGTGTGATGTCTTGTGAGTGGTTATATCTTTAAATAATTTATCCCCTAGACTAACGATCTGTTTACGGGCGTGCTGACCACACAAACTGATAAGTTTTTTTTCCACAGCATTAGGAAGCATTATACATTTGGTTTACAGGGTGATTTTGTCGGAATACATGTTAATTAATGATTTTGTAATACTAACGCTGGTAAAGTTTCGTGAGTGTATAACATTCACAAGGGTTCTGAAGCAGGAAGGTGTTTGAACTAAAGTTAAGGAGTGCGTTTCGGACTATTTGTCCAGATTAATTGCCTCCCTCACCCTAACTGTCTTCAGGGGTAAACTTGATAGTGGATTAAAAATTAAGGGGATTATTTTTCTCTGTAATTTTTGCAATAATTATTTTGCTTTTCCACTGTAGCTACTTACTTTTGAGTGAGTAAATCTTAACTACCATTTAGTTGGCGTAGTCGTGTTTTGCATTAGGTGCTTTATTGCCGATAATAGCAGCGATAGTTAGATTGTATTTTGGAGGAGGTATCTCAGGGTTAAGCATATCATCTTTTATTTGGTAATTTCTCGTAAGTGGTAGAAACCAGTGTATCCTTTTTCCTATTTTCTTTCTCCACTAGTCTCAGTAACTGACATAATATGGCCGAGAGGGCAAAGCTTAGACAACTCCTCAGGGACGAAGCGAGAGAGGAGGGACTGGAAGGAGAGGAAGCGAAAGCATTTGTCAGAGACGAACTTGAGAGATATGATGCGGAGAGGAAAGCAACTGAAGCTAAAGAGCAGAAGAAGATGGACGAGGAAATGGAAATCCGCAGGGAGAGAGAAAGAGAGAAGGAGAGACAGCATGAGAAGGAGAAAGAGGAGAGACAGCATGAGAAGGAGGAGAGGGAGAGACAGCATGAGCTGACTCTTAAAACTCTAGAATTCCAAAGTCGTGGTGCTGCCTCTACCTCCAGTAATGGAGAGTCTTCTCCTCATTCTTCCTTAACTGATCCTTCTAACACTCAATTTACTCATCTCACTGCTATGTCTTTTCCGCTAGAGTCTTTCCCTTGTCCTAATGAGAAGATTGACACATGGTTAGAAAAATTTGAGAAAATTGCAACTCTGTACGGTTTAGAGAGGTCGCGTTGGAATATGAAGCTTTCCCAGGCTTTGAAAAGTTCGGCGTACGATGTTTACGCCAAACTGGAAAGTAGCCAACAAGACAACTATGATCTGTTGAAGAAAGCGTTACTGGAGCGCTTTGAAATGAACGCTCGAAAATTTTTGCAACTGTTTCGCAACAGCAGAAAGGAGAATTCTGAATCTTTTCACCAGTTCTCTTCCCGTCTAAAGGGATATTTGACAAAGTGCCTTGAGCTCTCGCAGCTCCCCTCTACCTACGAAGGTCTTGAGGAATTTGTTTTAACAGAACAAATAAAGAACACATTGTCTGCAGATACCCGGAGATTTCTAGCTGAGCAGGGTGCAGAAAAACTCGAAGACATCTTAGAGAAGTCTGAGCGCTACCATAATGCGCTGGCTGAACTACCGGCCACAAAGCGGAAACCGACAGAGGAGCATTTTCGAAAACATAACCTAGAGCAATCTTCTCAGGCTTCTAATCAGAATAACCACAGAGAAACTGGACCTCAAAACCCCCCTCTTGAAAAATCCAAGTTCTACAAGAACAAGTACCCCAACCACCCCAAACAGTCTGATCAACCCGACCGCCCTGCATGGCAGCGCAGCCAGAAAGGACAAGGTGGCAAAGGGAGAACCCCTGAGCACGGGACATATGATCAGACCGAGCACACCAAGCCGAAACGCATCGGATGCTTATTAACAGTCTCGCAAGGCGGAATTATTGACAGTGATTCCCAACCTGTTGGGGATAGACCCTCAACGCGAGGTACTGTTATTTTGAACGGTTCTCAAACTTCTTGCTTATTTGACACGGGGCTTTCTTATGATTGCATTGTTGCCAGAAACCTGGTCAAACCCGGTCAAGAGACAGCAGAGACCGTCCAATTTTGTGGAGTTCGTAAGAGTGATGCACCTACAGCGCTTCCCATCGCATTGGTGGAGATCCACTCTGATTTTGTCAGAGGTGTGATCAAAGCGGCTGTTATGGATGATCCCATCTACCCAGTCATACTTGGCGGGAGATACGTGTGTATTGGGAAACCGGAAGAGCCGATTGTGGCAGCAGTAACTACAAGAGGGCAAACCAAAAAGGAACAGGAGCCTGCGCCTAATTTGTTACCTATGGAACTTAGAGAAGCGCAACAAAAGGATCCTACTTTGGCACCCTGCTTTAGGAAACTGCCCATGGCGAAGGAACCAACACAGCACGGGGACATTTTTTCTAAGGATGGCGTACTGTATCGCAGAACGGGCAAGCCTGATCAAGGTTACAACCAGCTCCTAGTACCGAAACAGTACAGAAGCCAAATCCTAGAAATGGGGCACTCTCTTCCCTTCAGCGGACATATGGGACAGAACGCCACAAACCAACGGATAACCACTCATTATTGGTGGCCAGGAGTAAATACTGATATTATCAGATATGTCAAATCCTGTGCCCAGTGCCAACGTGTGCCACCCAAGCAACGGGCACCCCCAGTCTCTTTGGGTGAAATGCCAATAGTGAATACACCATTCGAACGGGTTGTGATCGACATTTTAGGGCCTTTCGATAGGACTAAAAGAAGGAACAGGTTTATCCTGACCTTAGTCGATACATGCACTTTATGGGCAGAAGCTATACCGCTAACATGCGCAGATGCCAAGCATGTCGCAGAAGCCCTCGTGCAGATTTTCACTCGGTTGGGATTCCCGCAGCAAGTGTTGACGGATAACGGATCTCCATACCGAAACCTGTTGATGGATGAGATCGCGAAGATCTTGAGGACCCAACACATCTACACAAAGCCATATACTCCGGCCGGAAATGGGCTCGTAGAACGTGCTAATGGAAACCTCAACATGATGCTAAGTAAACTGGCACAAGTGAAACCTGAAGATTGGGACCTGTGTATTCCTGCAGCATTATTTGGCTACAGAGAATCTCCTCATACTTCTACAGGATTTATGCCAGCTACGCTCTTATTCGGCAGACCCATTAAGGGCCCGCTTGAAGCCTTACTTCAGTCTCTGACAGACGAGAAGGCGGATGAGACAGTTGTCTCAGCAAGTAAATATGTGTCGGTTTTAAAGGAAAGGTTGAAACAAGGGTGGGACCTAGCAACGACTAACTTTAAGCGAGCTCGCACAAAGCACGCTAACCGATACAGGAAAGTCGCGAAAGAGAGAGAATTAGAAGTAGGAGAAAAAGTTTTGGTGTTACTCCATACCGAGAAATCCAACTGAGGATCGGATGGCAAGGGCCGTTTACCGTCCTGAAAAAGATTTCTAGGGCTAACTACCAGATCTCTATTCAAGGAAAGGAGAAGGTTTTCCATTTAAATCTGTTAAAGAGATACTTGGAAAGACCAGTGCCAACCTCCGACCATCTCCTGACGATCGCCAAAGCTGACGAAGATGATGATAGTGGCAGGGATATTCCACCACAATCACACGAAATCTTTCAAAAATGTCAGAAGCGGCGACGCTCTTTCAAGCGCGCATGGGAGACATTCCAGAGGAAGGAAACTTGAGTAGGAATTGGAGAGATGGAGGGAAGAAGATGAGAATGAAGAAGACAGAAACCCCGAAGCTACGGTTATAGGAAATTTAATTCCATAACGTAGACATGGAGTGCTTCCATATCTTAAGGTTGGACGTCCTGTCACGTAGGTTTTGATCATTAAATTGCCTACATCTTCTTCCTATTCTCTCACCCGCATCCTTTATTTTATTATCTTTCCTTACTTGTTTTTTCCTGTATTTTTCGCATCACTCGTTTGCGACATAGATGTCAGTAGACGAAAGGTGTGATTATGTTTCATACCCAAACTAAAGAGCAGACTTTTGGTCTACCATTTTCACCTGACGCGGGCAGGAACGAGACAGCTGTCTACAGTTTCCCCTGGGAAAGTGTTTTCTTCGACTAGTTTCTGGGCCTGAAGTGTAAAAATTCACTCCGCGGGACATGGCAAGTAGTCTGAGTGTCTGCAATTTTTCAGTAACCGCGAGCGTTTCGTCAAATAGCTCCGGCAAAGCGTGAAAATCGCCCATGCCTTGTAGACGGTTGTCTGA
Organism: Oreohelix idahoensis; assembly: GCA_024509875.1. Lineage (NCBI taxonomy): Eukaryota > Metazoa > Mollusca > Gastropoda > Stylommatophora > Oreohelicidae > Oreohelix > Oreohelix idahoensis. The sequence goes on from JAMPIV010016844.1 coordinate 51,552, forward strand.
GATTTGAAACTGTCACGCGCATTTTCTCGGTCACTGATGGCTGTTACGACATGAGGGAGGCTAAGTTAAACGAAGGTTAATGAGAAAGGAGAGATGATTTCGGAGTTTGAGAAAATGTGGGATTGTTTGCCCCTGTTTTCAAATTATCCACCCAGGAGCTGAAATCTGATTTCATTTCAGTCTTTAACATTTTTCAGTAGATGGAACACACGTGCTAGTGAATGAAGCTTTATAGCGAATTTCATAGTTCTCGTCAGATTTGTGACGAGCTCCTAACTACCTATCTAGTGAATTATCCTAGTCGTTGTGTTACCGTAGTGCTGTGGTGAGGTTTATAAATAGATATCTAGTATTTTGGAAAGTGTTTTAAGCGTTAAATCGCTCATTTCATTCTACTAGTTTCTTTTGAACAGAGCGCTTAATTTATTTAGTCTGTATTATTTTCTAGTGACTTGTTTCAGTGGAAGGCAGAAAAAAAATGATAATTTCTAGCACTAAACAATAATGTAGCCCAATGGGCTGATCACCCGTTGGCTTGTCACACCGATTACGGAAACAACGGCAGATGGATCTATTTGTTGTTGCCCTAAAGACGCCGCTAGGCGTGATGGGAAACTACAACAGAGAAAATCAATCTGCTGTTGCCCTTAAGACGCCACAAGGCGTGATGGCCTCTGACTGCTTGGTCGGTCTTTGGCTAAGGACGGAAGAAGAAGAAGAAGAAACAATAATGTAGCTATAATGAAGTTAATTTTACTGCTAAGTAATCAGACGAGATCATATTTGTCTAAACTAACTCATAAATGCTAGATGCGACATCAGTGAATAGTGACGGAATACGCATGATATTCCTAATTCATGATGATCGAAATTTTATATAACTTATTTTTCGGGAAGTTTTAAAATTATAAGTCAAGCGGTCGGCTTGCTATTTAAAATGTAAGTTATATTGAGTACAGAATATGTAAATGATTTATATGTGCTTTTCCTTTTATACAGTGAATTTCTGGGGTGACCCGAACTTTACCGGCGTTTAATAAGAGTTTCATATTTATGAAGTAATAGACAGTCTTATTTTGAACCACGTGGGTTTCTCAAGTAACACTGGTCTGACAGTGCCTAGGCAAACAGTGTTAGATAGAAATACTATATCCCACTAACGGGTTTCAAAGACTGTAATGATCAATGCAGGCCCTTTGCGCCAGATCTTAAATTCTTTCATAAACTCTACGTAAATTTTCTGCCTGGCGGCGAGAATATTACAAGAATAACATTAACATTCCGACAGAGATTGTGACTAGTATTGTGGTGACCAAATATATTACCTGCCTGAAAGAAGACACCGATCTGACATTCTTAAATCCTAGAATCCAAAGCTAATGACATTGTGCTCTGCAAACTTTCGTGCCTGGACGAATTTTATGTGACTTAATCAGACATTCGAAAAAAAAATTAGAACACCCAAGGAATCGTTCCCGGAGACAGAAAGTTCAGTACGTCTTTTGGAACTGGGGATTTCTTGGTCGATGACTGCATTTTCGGGTCTGTGTGAAGGTCCTAGAATTATTATGTTCCCAGAGGCAGCGAGCAAAGTTGTGAGTATATATGTGTGAGCAAGGCCATGGCTGAATGAATGAGAGTACACAGGTCAGAGTGTTATTTTACCGGTGTATTATTGTCACCTATTTGCTGTCTTAATTTTTTACATCTGCAGAATTTGTTACAAATGCTAGAGTTTCTTTTTCTTAGGCTAAATCAAATTATCCAACTCTGTTCATACATTTACGAGAAAGAAAGAAACCTCTTAGACTCAACCCTATGTATCTATAACTCTTTGGGCCATCATCTGTTCTCTTAACGGGGCTGTGGGCTAAACATAGAGTAAGATTCTAACGGGTTATCATCCTTGTAGCATTTTCTTGAATTTTATAACTATTTGTATATGTTTCTTTCATACCTCTACACCTCACGGTAGAAGGGGAACGACTAAGTAAGTAAGTATATGTTTCTCCTTGATGTAGTTCTTTGGTGTTGTGAGAAGATTTTTTTTTAATGATAATAATAAAAATCTATCTTAAACTAATCAGTGCGTTGGTCAGCTCGTTCTAAAAAAAAATATATATCCATTGTTATAGATTTCCCACGTCTGTGTGTTTAACTGTCGTCACTCGTAGGTGCGTGCCCGTGATTAGATAGAAATATATGTAATATATATATATATCTGTGTTTAGACTGTCTGACTACTTTAAAACTGTCGTAGAAGATAGGTGAGAGAGAGAGAGAAGATTTTCTCACATCTCAAAGACAGCCTCTATCACGATTCCATCATCTCACTCGTGGAAGTCTATTTCATTTTACTACCTCACACTGGGACTCTCACTCATTCCAACCTATTCAGAAGGGACCAACCCTAGTCTTAATTCTCCTATCTAAAATCTACGACACTAGTATGTCGCAGACGACTGTGTACAAGAATATCCCTAAAATTCCTATCCCTACGATATGCTACCAAAGGTGTATCACGAAACAACTCTCTTGTATCAGGATCAGAGTGGAGAATAGGCAGATGTCGAAACAGAATTCTCTTCACCGCCAGAAAGTGAGGATGGAAAGTTAGAACCAGTTTGAGTCTGTCAGATTGGACAGAAGGTTTAGTAGTGAGTGCAATCTGACGAGTGACGCGTGTGATACGATAAAGAGCATTAGATAAAACATGTTCTGGATAAAGACGTTTGCGAAAGAACTCGAGCATCTCTTGAGCTCGCTGATGGAAATCATCGTCATCGTGACATAACCGACGCAAGCGAAGAAGTTGAGAAAAGGGAATGGAATTTTTAAAACTAAGAGGATGCGATGAAGTATAAAGAAGGAAACCGTGAGCGTCAGACGTTTTAAGACCAGTATGGCTAATAGTCACAGTGATGTCAAGGAAGTTCACTGAAGTCGTAGAAATTTCAGAAGTGAATTTGATGGCAGGATTTAAATTTCCAACATAGTCAATGGATCGACGGAGGTCTACCTCAGACATGTCTGTAATGCCAATACCATCATCAATATAACGACGGTAAAATTCGGGTATTGGTCCATCGTAACTATGAAAGACCAAATATTCAAAGTGGCCCATAAACAGGCAAGCGTAACTAGGGCCCATCTTAGTACCCATAGCAACGCCACTGATTTTGTTGAAGAATTGGCCATTAAACTCAACAGAGTTGAGATTAAGAACCAACTCATCAAGGCGAAGAAGCGGACCTGTACTTATAGTAAGATCAGTACGCTGATCGAGAAAAAATTGGAGTGCCTTGAGACCATCAGCATGTGGAATAGAAGTATAAAGGGAACAAACATCTAGGAGGAAAAGACGGTAAGTACGATCAGGCGTGAATCTGACCGAATCAAAGGTAGTGATACCATGAGTAGTGTCTTTCAAATAAGAAGGCAGATTGGCGACCAAAGGCTGGAAAATACTATCACTAAACGTTTGCGCTGTTTATCCTTTTTCCTGTTTCATTTTTCGTAATAAAGCCTAGGCGACGGAGCCATCTGTAATTAATGCATTTCTTCGTATGATTTCTTTTCTCAGATCTCTCCAAGGTTCCATATGGAACATTTCATGTCTTATTCTTAGGAAATCCGATACTAGCGCATCCGCCAAAAAAATACCTACTTTTTCTTGTCTTTTTCTTGTGCGTTAATAGACAGTGAGTACTTATCAGTTTCATCCAACCAACTTTTACAAAGGGACCCCCTGAAAAAAGTGTATATTTTGTCTAACATTACTGTACTTAGTTCTGTTTTCAACTGCACTCAGTATTTTGGCAATGTCGTAAACTGCAATCATTGTTGTATCCATCTGTACTGATATGCTCAGTGCCATCTTCTGACCTCTGTGGACAGGTATTAGTACAGTAAAAACGCTAAACCTGTAACAACTATTATATACTAGTATGTAACCTGTCAAAACTAACGGGTTTTAAATTATAGAGTGCTCTTTCTGTTACATTTATTAGAGACGACATTATTTCTACTTTGGTCATTTTATTACAGGTCACCGTCATTAGATCTTTGTAGTAAAAATTATAAGGATGCATTAAATATGAAACCATTTGGCAACCTTCCTAAATGACATGGAGAAAGTTTTTTTTAAAAATAAAGTTTTGCCTCGTTTTGACGAAGCGCGTCCCGTTCAACCTAGTCGGTTATATTAGGGCGCATGTCCAAACATAAAAGGCCCTTAGGTCGGGGGGTTGGAGAACAGTGATCTTGATTTAATGGAACGGAAATTGACTAATGGGACGGAAATTGCCTAATTAACTAATAGTTCTTTTAAGGCAACATTTCTCGTACATGTTCGTGTATCTTTTAAAACCTTGCACTGGTATACCGTGTCAACGTTCACTTTCTTCTAAACCTAAGGAATAAGCTTACTTTGCACATTGACCTCTTTCATAATAACATCATTATTCCTTTTAACTGTCCAGGGTGTGTTTAACATTCTTCTGTAAAACCACGTCTCTGTGGTCTCCAGTTCTTTTTCTACTTGTTTACTAATTGTCCATGACCCACTTTCATGTGTCATGACTGAAGAACTCTCTTACGTACTTCCATAAAATACATTGCATTTTAAAGAATGGTGCTTTCGCCTCTTATAATACATATGACTTATAAGAAATAACACGTCAAACTTGACGGGTTTTTAATTATAGTGTGCTGTTTCCGTTCCCGGATGAGCAGATAGAAGTACATTCTTAGAGTGTTTTTGGTTTCTTTCCATTTTAAAGTGTAATCAAACTGTTCATGAACACCGTCATTTGAACGCTTTTCTTTGTTGATTGTAACTATTTTCGGGAGAGTATATATAATGGAAACAATACAATTTTTCAACTCGATTGCATTCCTCAGCTGTGACCAACGTACTCACGGCGAGAATTATGTTATTTTAGATTCAATTTAAAAGTTCTTTGATGGCAACATTTCGTCTGAAAGTGTGTGGATTGTTTTCAAAGAGTGTTCCCTGATAATAAGTGGTTTTAACAAAAACTTTCATGTTTTCATGATTAGTACATCGGGTGAGGGATCATGCACACCAATTTTTACGTACTTTTCTTTGTCGAGCGCTACTAATTTCGTGAAAGAATTAAAAAAAAAAAAAACCAAAGTATTTGTTTTATATAACACCGCCGCCGCGCAAGCTGCACACTGTGCGTTTCGCACGTTTCTTTCTGGCGCGAGTTACTATTTTGAGTGAGACCGACCAACGTAACATACATCGGTAATTATGTTAGTTGGGATGGGATTAGTTTGTCTCCCTTAATGGCCTAAAAGAAAAATGGGAATGACATCAGTTAGTTATCAATAAGTATCTTATTCAAACAAATTTATGTGTAATTATATGAGCTAACATAACTGTCGCATAATAATATCTTACTAGCAACAACCCGCCAAAATTGGCAGGTGTTTAATTATAGTGTGTTGTTTCTGTTACCTGCCATCAATGGTACCCATACCTTGTAGCGGTATGGCAGCTTATGTACCCTGACAATCCCCAGAGCTATGCCAGTGGGAGTTTGCTCCAAGTAGGTTCAAATAAGCTGGATGGGTCTGAGTGGGTAGGGGTCAGACAAAAGCTGTTACCCTGGTCCTCCAGGTTGGGGGTTTCAGCACCCCTGTCTATGTAAAGAATCGCAGATGTTACGAAAACAGCAACAAATGAAAACACTTTGATGCGGGACGGACATCCGGAGTCTCAGGCTCGTATGACTGACAGTGGTGAAAGCCGAAAGGAAGCAATTGGCATGAAAACGGGTGCCCTGACCGCAATACACGAAACCAGAATTGGTTTTTGGAACGTCAGAACTATGAATGAGACAAGAAAGCTGAGACAAATTACAGCAGAGATGAGGAACTACAAATTACATATCCTGGGAATAAGCGAGAGCAGACGGACAGGGATGGGGAGAATAAAAACAGCTACAGGGGAAACAGTACTTTATTCTGGTAGAGATGATGGTCAGCACAACGAAGGTGTAACCATTATCCTGAAGAAAGGAATGGAAAGGTCTTTACTGGAATGGAAAACCATCAACAACAGACTGATAAGAGCAAGACTGAGAGGAAGATTCACCAACCCCACAAATATACAATGTTATGCACCAACAAACGACAGTGATGAAGAGATCAAGGGCGAGTTCTATCATCAGGTACAAAAGGAAATGGAAACTACACCCAGGTACGATCTTATTAAAGTAATGGGAGACCTAAATGCGAAAGTTGGAGCACACAATAATTATACTTACTTACTTACTTAGTCGTTCCTCTTCTACCGTGAGGTGTAGAGGTTTGGAAGAGAGAGCGCCAGACTATCCTATCGGCTGTCTTTTTCCTGGCCTGGTTCCATTCTAGTCCTCGGTCCTTCAAAGATTGTCTAATATTGTCCTCCCAGCGGACTCTGGGTCGTCCTGGAGGTCTGGATCCCTGACTCTTTGTTTCCCATGCTTGTCGTGGTAGCCGATCTTCTCCCATTCTGCAGACATGGCCAAACCATCTTAGTTGGGACTGTTCTATTTGGGTCTGCAGAGGGTGGGATTTTAGGCCTTGACGTATCGTCTGGTTGCGGACCATGTCTCTTCTTGTTACTTCAACCACCTTCCTCAGATACCTCATTTCTGAGGTTTGAATCTGGCTTTTGTGGGTTGTAGTCATTGCCCATGACTCGCATCCATATGTCAAGACTGGGACATAGGTGGAGCGGTATACAGCCATCTTCGTTTTTTTACCAACCTCTTTCTTGCTGAGGAATCCTCGATTTATGGCCTGATAAAGTCTCACAGCCGCTGCTTTTCGAGTGGCCAACTCTTCTTTGATGCCCCCCTTTCGGTCTATAATAGCTCCGAGATATTTAAAGTGGTCGACCTGCTCCAGGACCTGTTCTCCCAACTTAATCTGATGTTTTCTTTCTTCTCGTGATATCACCATTGATTTTGTTTTAGAGCTGCTTATGACCATCCCTCTCTTCTCCAGCTCTTCCTTCCAGACTTGCAGGTTGGATTGGAGATGTGTCTCTGATTTAGCAATCAGGACAACATCATCAGCAAATGCTAGCTCTGAAATACAGACCTGTCTCATCTTCCAGTACCCCACTGAATACTTTCTTGTTCTCTCCTTACATGCCTTGATGACATCGTCCATGAGGAGTATGAAAAGAACAATAATTATAACGAAAGAGTAATGGGGAAATGCGGCAGTGGAACAGTAAATGAGAATGTGGATAAATTAATAAGCTTCTGCAGTATTAACAACCTGGTAATTGGAGGAACACTTTTTCCACACAAAGAAGTGCACAAGTTAACATGGGAATCACCAAACGGACGAGACAGAAACCAAATAGATCACATAATGATCAATGGCAGATGGAGACATGCATTACAAGACGTGAAAGTAAGAAGAGGCGCAGATGTGGGAAGTTATCATCTCCTAGTAGTAGCAAGACTGAAGGTGAAACTCAGAGCTGCTGGACCAGTTGCAGTCAAACAGAAAAGATATAACATCACGAAACTTAAGGACCCCCTCACCAGAAAAGCTTTCGTGGTCGACGTAAAGAGACGATACCAGATTACCAAAAGCCAGGAAAGAACAGAGCCCGATGATGTCGACCAGAGATTCAACACCATCTCAACAATATACAAGGAAAGCAGCAAGTCATGCTTGGGATTCCAGGAAAGAAAGAGAGAAGACTGGATAACACCAGATACGCTAAACACCATAGCAAAGAGAAAGGAAATGAAAAGAAAGAAAACAGAAGCGAAGTCTCCCAGGTTAAAGGCAATATATAGTGAACAGTACAGTCAGCTGGACATGAAAGTAAAACGTCAAACCCGTGCTAAAAAAAGAACATTTCTGGATGACCTTGCAAGACAGGCACAAGAGGCAGCACTGAGAAATGAACAAAGCACAGTATACAAAATAACTAAAAATCATCAGCAGAAAACGAGGTGCAAACAATATTACATTAGTAAGAGATAAGCAAGGAAATCTCATCACGACAGCAGAGGGACAGGAAACAAGATGGGCAGAGCATTTCAGAGAAACTCTGAATAAGGAACCACCAGAGACACAATTGAATGTTCCTGAGGCTGAAAATGATCTAGATGTTACTACAGACATTCCACAGAAAGAAGAAATCATCACAGCAATCAAAGGGTTAAAGAATAGAAACGCGCCTGGCCATGATAACTTAAATGCAGAGCTATTTAAGACAGACCCTGAGCTAGCAGCAGAACTATTAGAACCACTATTTGCACAAGTCTGGAAAACAAGGACAACTCCAACAGAGTGGAGCAAAGGCATAATTGTCAAATCGCCCAAGAAGGGGGATCTTGCAGACTGCAATAATTGGAGAGGAATAACTCTTCTCTCAGTTCCCAGCAAAATACTAGGCAGGATAATTATACAGAGAATTTCAAAAGCAGTAGACCACAAACTGAGGAAAGAACAAGTAGCATTTAGAAAGAACAGAAGATGTGTAGATCATATATTTACCATCAGGAACATTATAGAGCAGTGCTCAGAATGGCAAAGACAGCTATACATTAATTTCGTTGATTTTGAAAAGGCCTTTGACAGTATAAAAAGGGACAGTTTATGGAAAATACTGAGGGCCTATGGAATTCCCAGCTGCATAATGTCAATCATAAAAAGCCGTTATGCCAACTTTAAGTGTAGCATTGGACAGAGCAACCTAATCTTTGAGGTGAAGACAGGAGTACGACAGGGATGCCCCTTATCAACCACTCTATTTTTAACAGTCATAGGCTGGGTGATGCGCCAGACTACAGAGGGCAGTCCAAGAGGAATAAGATGGACCACATTTTCTACATTGGAAGATCTGGAACATGCAGATGACATTGCACTACTAGCACATTCACATCAACACATCTAGGAAAAAACGGATAGACTTAATAAGTATAGCCAGCAGGTGGGCTTGAACATCAACTTAAAGAAGACAGAGGTCGTGACGCTCAATGTGAGCAACCCTAAGCCCATATTAGTAAATGAATCAGCAACTGGAACAGACAGACGCCTTTACATACCTAGGATGTGTCGTGAAAAATTCTAATCCACATATATAAATGAGAAAATAAATGTAAAGCCTAACGACGTAATTCAATAGAAAGAAAGAAGAATGGTGAAAGACCAGTGCTTTCCCTAAATAGCGTACACCTGCGTTGTAGAGCGCCATATGACTGAACTCGAGATTCCCTTTTTCTACTTCGTCTGCATAACTTTAACGCTTCCACGTTTGATAGTAAAAGCCTACTGCATAAACTACACGCGTTTCTAAAAATAAAACTGGTACTGTATTTCTTGGACGACCTTGATAGACACACTGCTTAATGACCTAGATATAATATTACATTAATGTCATTATATACACTACGTTAACCTAAAAGACAGACGGGCTTAGAAGAGAGAGAGAGAGAGAGAGATGCACGGAGGAACGCATGCAATGCTACCACGGCGTCTCGCGATTTAAAAATTAATGCCACCCCACGCGAAAGGCATGCAGGCTTGATTTTTTTCAAATAAACAGTAATAAAAAACACTACCGATACGAGTTTAGGTTTTGAAAACAGGTTTAAAATCTTATTAGGAAACATGACACAATACTGTTTTACGTCTGAAATCCTGACATTAGCCTGACAGTACAGAAGACATCCCATCGTATAGAAGTGAACGGGTGGTAGAAGAAAATACACATTTTGAACGAAGCATTTTAGCCCCATTAAATTTATATATTCTTGTGCCTTAGGACTTGCTGACAAAGAATATGTTATGTGTTACGCAAATAGTCTAGTAATTAACGAATTATAGCCAAAATACTATAGTGAGGTTGTCTGACAGCACAAGATCATATTTGCTCATAATGGCATGTAGAAAAACACTGCTTTAGGGGAAATGAGGCCAAGAAGTTAGATACGATTTGATTGGCGGTAGTCATATATAAGGAGAAACCTGATTAGTCGGACTGCAAATGCAAATATGGTTGTTATGGCAACGTGTAGAATGGGTAATATTTTTTTCAAAGGCTCTTGTAAACATGGTCTCATTGGTTAGAGCGTTCGATATAGTCAATTAGAAGCGTCAGTTCAGGGCCAGTTTTGAAAATAAATCATTGTGAGAAGCAAGTGCGTTGAGAGCCAGCTAATATTTTTCTAATAAAAGCCGGGGATAGGGCAGATCAAAATTGTGCCAGTATTCATCGCCAGTCAACGCACTTGTGTATATTTCCTTGAATTGTGGTAAGCTAGACATGTTTCCTATATATCTATATATATATATTATATGAAAATTGAATATGAATTGATAAATTGTGTCTGTATGTGTGAGGTTCAGTAGCAAACAGAAGGCAAAGCCTAGATATTGCTCCACCATATAAAATCTTGTCAGAGAGGAGTATAACTGCATTGGTATATATGGTATTGCCATTTAGTAACATGACACCAATCTTATTGTATAGAAGGACTTAACGCTGGAATTGCAGAGGCGTTGTAACCATTAGGGAGAGGAATACTGGTATATTGTCACATGAGAAGCTAGTAGTTGGCATACAGCGCTGAACTCTGTGTTTGTAATGTCCTGTACTTCAGTGTGGAAATAGATTATATATTAGTTCTGAAGAAGGAGGTACAACCTTCTTATTTCAGGGACCGTGGTACTGAAGTATTAGAGCAGCACCTGGTCTGAGTTTTGCTAAATCCAGAGGGCTGGCAGCGGACTCCTTGTCCAAGATATCGACCATTGGTGCATTTCAAGATAACTGAGAAGCAAGCGAGCAGAGGAGACAGTTTTCCTGCCGCCGACTCATAAGTTAAGAATTCGTCAGCCAGAGTAGCTCATCCTTGTATAACCCACCTTTAAAAATTGACTGTAATACTAAAGCAAGAGGGACAGTTATTGTTTTACAAATAAAAAGAACTGTGAACCCTTCAAGATTATTTCCACCATTAACAAACACATGAAGTCGTGATGACAAACAACAACATAGCTTCAAAAGCCAGTATTACCTCTTAATACCAGAGCATAACACTACACACATATTGTAATAATATTCTATGTCAGGACAAAGATCCTTTGTATAATTTTTGTACATAGACATTGTGTTTGCATTTGATTGTGATTCCTGATTCACTCTGTAGTTGGATCAGGATCTCTATTCTTGAAAGAAACTAATACATAATTTAAAAGTTAACACTTGACTTACTTAAGCTAGTCTTCTAGAGTGTATATGTATGTGTTTGTCATAGTGCTGTAAAGTGTTGTGACTCTTAAATAAAGTGTTTATCTGTCTGTTGTTGTTGTTGTTGTTGTTGTTGTGAACTTACACTTCATCAATATCATAACCCTAGACATTCAACGTAGTCATTACAATATTCCAGAATAAGTCTGATTGAGGTCTAAATGTGGTAGCAAAGTAAGGTCATCTGTAACACACCACACATATTATATACAGATACCTTCACAGCTGATCTCAATCAGTACACTAAGTCCCCTATAAATATTTATATATCGCAACTTACCACAGGATGCATAGTAACACCAGATGGCGGAGCAAGCAAAGACATCAATAACAGAATGAACAATGCAAGAACAGCATTTTTTAGTCTAACCAACATCTGGAAGTCCTCTCAGTACAGAACAAGCACAAAATTAGAATTATATCAGAGCTGTGTGCTTTCTGTGCTTCTCATGGCGCGGATAGCTGGAGAGTTACAGAGAATGAAATGTCGAAATTGTCCACTTTTCACACAACATGCCTAAGTAAAATTATCCGAAACTTTTGGCCGAATACCATCACCAACCAAGATCTGCTTACTCGGAGCAAGCAAGAGGACATGCACACCATCATAGCTGGCAGACGCTGGAGCTGGGTTGGCCATGTCCTCAGAAGAGACCCAGATGCAATCTCAAGAACAGCTATGCTATGGACCCCTGAACGAAAACGACAGAGAGGCCGACCAAAAACAACTTGGCGGAGGACTGTGGCGGCTGAGATGCGAGGCATGAGTTGGGGCACTGTATGAAGGATGGCCACCGACTGCGCAAAGTAGAATCAATTTGTTGTTGCCCTACAAGACGCCACCAGGCGAGCTGACCACTGACAGCTTTGACGGTCGGCGGCTAAGGATCAAAGAAGAAAGAAGATTACGTAACTGTCACAGAGGTTATTGATCATAAATTGCCTACATCCTCTTCTTTCTTCTTTCACCCGTATCCTGTATTTTTTGTTATCCTTTTTACTTATTTTCCTGTATTTTTTTCGCATCCATTCGTTTGCGAAAAACATATTTTCTTCTCCATCCTTAACGTTTACCTGTTTCTTTTCTCAAAACTGAGAATCGCACAAGTGATGGTATTACGTAGATGTCAGTCTCTGCTGGTCGAACGATAGCCGTGAATATACGGTTCTCGCCAGACAGAACGTCTGCAGTTTCCCCGGTCAGAGCGCTGCCCGACCAGATTTCTGGGCCTGGGGTGTGAGAATTCGCTCCGTCGGACATGGCAGGCAGACGGATTGTCTACCTTTTGCAGCAACTGCGTGAGTTTTCGTCGGGATAGTCCGGCGAAGTGTGAAATTGCGCTCCGCACTGCAGACGGGTTGTCTGAGATTTGAAACTGACACGCGCACTCTCGGTCAGTAACTGGCAGTTACGACATGCCCAGGTGTTAAACGTAGGGTCAGAGACGGGAAGGGGGACTATTTCGGTTTGGCGAAATAAAAGAGTTCATCCTTTGTCTGGTTTAAAATATTAACCCAAGTTTGAAACTTTAATTTCATTCTCACTCTTAAATTTGCAGTAGACAGATCGCTATGCTAGATTTAATATCTGTGTTTTGACGAAGTCTGAGTTTCTTGGGCATTTGCCGAGTTCTAGATTACCATTAGATTACAGTATTCTAGTTCATGATTTAGTCTGTAGTCTGCGTGAGGTAAATATTATATGTATATATATATATATATATATATATATATATATATATATATATATATATATATATATATATATATATATATATAATAGATCTCTAGTATTTTGTGAAGTGATAAAGTGTTTAATCGCCTATTTCATTTTAAACTAGTTCTGTGTGCAGAGTGATTATTTTAATAGTTTGTTATTTCTTTAGTCGACGAGTTACAGTGGAAAGCAAGATAAATTATAAATTTCTAGCTAAACCCATTCGGCTATTAAAACAATTTCATTTAACTGCTAATACTCAGGCGAGATAAATTTTCAAACTAACTTATAACTGCTAGATGCATCATGAGTGGTGACGGAAATACGCAGCTATTCCTAATTCATGAAGAGGGATTTTTTATATAACTTATTTCACGGGAAGCTTTAAATATAAGTCAAGCTGTAGGCTTGCCGTTTAAAATATAAGTTATATCCTTATACATAGTATGTATAATTATTTTATATGTGCTTTTTCCATTTTATGCAGTGAATACTGGGGTGACCCAACTTGCCGGCGTTTAGTAAAGAGACATACTTGTGAGAAGCATAGACATTTTCTATCTTTAACCACGTGGGGTTTTTTCAAGTAACACTGGTCTGACAGTGCATGTGCCATCAGAGATAAACAGTAATACCAATCCCACTAACGGTTGCTAAAGACTAATGTTTATACTAGGCTTCTGAGCCAGTTCATATTTCTTCTCAAATTGAAATATACATGCTGCCTGTCGGCGAGAATAATTACAATCAATAACATTAACATTTCCTACATTTTGTCGAAAGAGTGAATAGTGAACCAAGACTATCTGTTGAAGGAAGTTGTCCACTGGTCATCTTTCCAAATTAAGGGAACCCTCGTGTTTTTTTACTCTGTGTGCCCGTTTAAACTTGCTTATCCAAACTGATTCAAGTGACATTAACAGTAATCAAAATTTAACTAATGAAGTGAACGCTCCCCGAAAACAGTGGAAGAAACCTGTATTTGCAGAGCTAGGATTCGCTTTATCCAAAGAATACAAATTCACTGTAGAGAAGTGTCCTAAGGTTGCGCCAGACGGCGAACAGCGGTACAGATAGGTAAGCACGTGTGCCAGGGTACCTTGATGAAAGAACCGAGCGAAAGTGGACTGAGTGAGTTTTCTTTTGATAATTATTGATTCATTCACTTTATAATCTCCTTACGGAAGATTGGCTGCTTAATTAAATTGTTCCTTTTGAAGGAAAATATTAGACTCTAATCATATGTATCTGTAACTCTTTGGGCCATCATCTTTCTCCTAACGGGAATGTGGGCTAAACCTAGAGGGCAGAGTATAATGGGGCTATCATCCTTGTAGCAGTTTCTTGAATTTTATGACTATTTGTATATGTTTTTCCTTGATGTATTTTTTTAGGTGTTGTGAGAAGATTTTTTAGATGATAATTAAAATCTCTCTTGAACTAAATCAGTGCGTTGGTCAGCTCGTTCTAGTATATATATATATTCATTGTTATAGATTTCCCACGTCTGTGTGTTTAACTGTCGTCACGTGTATGTGCGTGCCCGTGAGTAGATAGAAATATATGTAATATATATCTGTGTTTAGACTGTCTGACGCCTTAAAAGCTGTCGTAGAGGATAGGTGAAAGAGAGAAGATTTCTCGAGTTTTCAGAGACAGCCTCTATATCACAATCTATCATCTCACTTGTGGAAATTCTATTTCTTTTTTTCTTTTTTTACTAACTCTCACTGTGTCTATCACCAATTCAAACCTATTCAGAAGGGACCAACCCAAGTCATAATTCTCCTATCTAAAAATCTACGACAAATATGGTCTCGTCCGAAGGATTTTTGAACTTAGAATAGGAAGACGAGTACGACAAATGTGGTCTCGTCCGAAGGATTTTTGAACTTAGAATAGGAAGACGAGTACGACAAATGTGGTCTCGTCCGAAGGATTTTTGAACTTAGAATAGGAAGACGAGTACGACAAATGTGGTCTCGTCCGAAGGATTTTTGAACTTAGAATAGGAAGACGAGTACGACAAATGTGGTCTCGTCTATCTGGATTTTCAACTTAAGATTCTTTATTCTGAAATAGAGTAAGAGTTTGATGTCTTGTGAGTTGTTATATCTTGAAATAATTTATCACCTAGACTAACGATCTGTTTACGGGCGTGCTGACCACACAAACTGATAAGTTTTTTTCCACAGCATTTGAATAATATACATTTGAGTTATAGGTGGATTTTGTCGGAATATATGTTAATTGTTGATTTGTAATACTAAACGCTGGTAAAGTGGTGAGTGTATTACATTCACTGGGTACTGAGGCAGAACGGTGTTTGAACTAACTTAAGGAGTTCGTTTCGGACTCTTTTCGTCCAGATTAATTGCCTCCCTTACCCGATCTGACTTCAGGGGCGAACTTATAGTGGATTTTAAAATTAAGGGATTATTTTTCTCTTACATTTTTGCAATAATTTTGTTTTCTACTGTAGCAACTTATTTTTCAGTGAGTAATCCTAACTACCATTTATTTGGCGTAGTCGTTTGCATTAGGTGCTTTATTGCCGATTAATAGCAGCGATAGTTAGATACTTTATTTTTGGAGGAGGTATCCCAGGTTATAAGTCTATCATCTTTTGTTTGGTATTTTCTCGTAATTGATAGGAATCCGTGTATCCTTTTCCTCTTTTCGTTCTCCACTAAGTCTCAGTAACTGACTTAATATGGCCGAGAGGGCAAAGCTTAGACAACTCCTCAGGGACGAAGCGAGAGAGGAGGGACTGCAAGGAGAGGAAGCGAAAGCATTTGTCAGAGACGAACTTGAGAGATATGATGCGGAGAGGAAAGCAGCTGAAGCTAAAGAGCAGAAGAAGATGGACGAGGAAATGGAAATCCGCAGGGAGAGAGAAAGAGAGAAGGAGAGACAGCATGAGAAGGAGAGGGAGGACAGAGAGGAAAGAGAGAAGGAGAGACAGCATGAGGAAAGAGAGAAGGAGAGGGAGATACAGCATGAGAAGGAGAGGGAAGAGAGACAGCATGAGTTGGCTCTTAAAACTCTAGAATTCAAAAGTCGTGGTGCTGCCTCTACCTCCTGCAATGGAGAGTCTTCTCCTCATTCTTCCTTAACTGATCCTTCTAACACTCAATCTACTCAGCTCACTGCCATGTCTTTTCCGCTAGAATCTTTCCCTTGTCCTAATGAGAAGATTGACACGTATCTAGAAAAATTTGAGAAAATTGCAACTCTGTACGGTTTACAAAGGTCGCGTTGGAACATGAAGCTTTCTCAGGCGCTGAAAAGCAGTGCGTATGATGTTTACGCCAAACTGGAAAGCAGCCAACAAGACAACTATGATGTGTTGAAGAAAGCGTTACTGGAGCGCTTTGAAATGAATGCTCGCAAATTTCTGCAACTGTTTCGCAACAGCAGGAAAGAGAGCTCTGAAACTTTTCAACAGTTCTCGTCTCGTTTGAAGGGATACCTAACAAAGTGCTTTCACAGCTCCCCTCTACCTATGAAGGTCTGGAGGAATTTGTTCTAACAGAACAAATAAAGAACACTTTGTCTGCAGATACCCGGAGATTTCTAGCTGAGCAAGGCGCAGAAAAACTTGAAGACATCTTAGAGAAGTCCGAGCGTTATCAAAATGCGCTGGCTGAAACACCGGCCACAAAGCGGAAACCGACAGAGGAGCATTTTCGAAAAAATAATCTAGAGCAATCTTCTCATGCTTCTAATCAGAAAAACCACAGAGAAACTGGACCTCAAAACCCCCCTCCTGAAAAGACCAAGTTCTACAAGAACAAGTACCCCAACCACCCCAAAGTCTGATCAACCCGACCGCCCTACATGGCAGCGTAGCCAGAAAGGACAAGGTGGCAAAGGGAGAACCCCTGCGCACGGGACAGACGATCAGAGTGAGCACACCGAGCCTAAACGCATCGGATGCTTACTAACAGTCTCCCAAGGCGGAATTATTGACAGTGATTCCCAACCTGTAGAAGGAGACAGACCCTCTACGCGAGGTACTGTTACATTGAACGTTTCTCAAACTTCTTGTTTATTTGACACGGGGCTTTCTTATGATTGCATTGTTGCCAGAAACCTGGTCAAACCCGGTCAAGAGACAGCAGAGACCGTCCAATTTTGTGGAGTTCGTAAGAGTGATGCACCTGCAGCGCTTCCCATCGCATTGATGGAGATCCACTCTGATTTTGACAGAGGTATGATCAAAGCGGCTATTATGGATGATCCCATCTACCCAGTCATACTTGGCGGTAGATACGTGGGTATTTGGAAACCGGAAGAGCCGATTGTGGCAGCAGTAACTACAAGAGGGCAAACCAAGAAGGAACGGGAGCCTGCGCCTAATTTGTTACCCATGGAACTTAAAGAAGCGCAATACAAGGACCCTACTTTGGCACCCTGCTTTAGGAAACTGCACATGGCTAAGGAACCCAGACAGCACGGGGACATTTTTTTCTAAGGATGGCGTACTTTATCGCAGAACGGGCAAGCCTGAACAAGGTTACAATCAGCTCCTAGTACCGAAACAGTACAGAAGCCAAATCCTAGAAATGGGGCACTCTCTTCCCTTCAGCGGACATATGGGACAGAACGCCACAAACCAACGGATAACCACTCACTATTGGTGGCCAGGAGTAAATACTGATATTATCAGATATGTCAAATCCTGTGCCCAGTGCCAACGTGTGCCACCCAAGCAACGGGCACCCCCAGTCTCTTTGGGTGAAATGCCAATAGTGGGAACACCATTCGAACGGGTTGTGATCGACATTTTAGGGCCTTTCGACAGGATTAAAAGAAGGAACAGGTTTATCCTGACCTTAGTCGATACATGCACTTTATGGGCAGAAGCTATCCCGCTAACATGCGCAGATGTCAAGCATGTCGCAGAAGCCCTCGTGCAGATTTTCACTCGGTTGGGATTCCCTCAACAAGTGTTGACGGACAACGGATCTCCATACCGAAACCTGTTGATGGATGAGATCGTTAAGATCTTGAGGACCCAACACATCTACGCAAAGCCTTATACTCCGGCCGGAAATGGGCTCGTGGAACGTGTTAATGGAAACCTCAACATGATGTTAAGTAAGCTGGCACAAGTGAAACCTGAAGATTGGGATCTTTGTATTCCTGCAGCTTTATTTGGCTACAGAGAATCTCCTCATACTTCCACAGGATTTCCGCCAGCTACGCTTTTATTTGGCAGACCCATTAAGGGCCCGCTTGAAGCCTTACTGTAGTCGCTGACAGACCAGAAGGCGGATGAGACAGTCGTCTCAGCAAGTAAATACGTATCGGATTTAAAGGAAAGGTTGAAACAAGGGTGGGACCTAGCAACGACTAACTTTAAGCGAGCACGCACAAAGCACGCTAACCGATACAGGAAAGTCGCGAAAGAAAGAGAACTGGAAGCAGGAGAGAAAGTTTTGGTGTTACTCCCTACCGGAAACAACCAACTGAGGATCGGATTGCAAGGGCCGTTTACCGTCCTGAAAAAGATTTCTAAGGCTAACTTCCAGATCTCTATTGAAGGAAAGGATAGGTTTTCCATTTAAATCTCTTAAAGAGATACTTCGAAAAACCAGTGCCAACCTCCGACCATCTCCTGACGATCGCCAAAACTGACGAAGATGACGATAGTGGCAGGGAAACTCCACTACAATCACAGGAAATCTTTGAAAAATGTCAGAAGCGGCGACGCTCTTTCAAGCGGGCATGGGAGACATTCCACAGAAAGGTAACTTTGGGAGCAGACTTCATGAGTAGGACTTGCACAGAAATGGAGGGGGAAGATGAGAGGGAAGAAGACAGACACCCTGAAGCTACGGATATAGGAAATGTATTCCCATAACGTAGACATGGAGTGCTTCCATATCTTAAAGGGGAAACGTATTACATTGCTGCTTCTTTATGGTCTCGCTTGCTGGCTGTTAATGACGCGATCGGCTCTTCCTTTTAGCCATATTATCATTTTGATCCATAATAATAAGTCTGCACTACTTTAAATTAAAATTTAGTCTTGAAGAAACAGTTTAAAAAAAACTTACATTTTAAGATTATTTTTAAGAAAAATGATATGTTAAATCCGTTTCCGGAATGAAACTGGACAGAAGAGTATACTGATCGCTGTTGATTTAATGCACACCGTTACACTTTTCTATTTTCGCGAGAGTACATATAAGGTGAAAAAATTCAATTATTGTCTAACTTTCAACCACAGTTGTACCCCCTTAGCTGTGGTCGAAAGTTAATGTACTCTCTCGAAAATGTAAAAAACAAGTGCGCAAATGACGGAGTGCAAAATGTGACTGACCGACCGACCGACTGAAGTACCTTACGGCGGGAATTATGGTATTTGATGATGTTTCTTTGCGCACCTGAACTGTAAAGTAAGTATGCATAAAATATTGCATGTCAGCTAAACTGCATAGAAATGATCATGCGTTCAAAAGCTGTGTTAATGGGTGCTGAGAGATGTATGGATTCAACAGGCCTTAGAAGAAAGATATCAGTCAGCCGGCTATAGGAGCCGTAGTTCATTTCCTTATGCTCGCCTTATGTTACTAGTTTTTGGGCAGGGTTTGAATAATCTGCTGGCAGTAGGTTGTGTTGAGCCAGTCATGTGGTTTTTTGCTGTTCTTATTGAAGTTGTTTGAGTAATATCGTGATTATTAAAAAGGTAGATTGTTAGTACGCCTTCGTGTCTTAATTGTGTGACCTCTCGCAGTTGTATGAAAGCCAATAAGAGGACAGTGTCATGATAGTGTAGTTATTTTACTGTGACAATAACCTTTAACGTCTATACGTATTGTGACTTGCATTATTGGTCTGTCGCAACGTACTCTGGATTAGATCTTTTTTCAAACAAAGTTGTAAACATGCATGTAGTTATTTCCACCTAAAAAGCCTACCTACACAATATTCTTTTAACAAAGCACTTTTCAAACACTTCCTCAACACTGATTATCTACCCCCATAGAAACAGTATTTGCCTGTCAACATCTCATCCATAGGTCAACATTTCTTTTCCTCTTCCGCTCATTTTTGTGTGTGAATAATTTGTTTTATATCCATGTAATATCATTATTATATTCACTTTAAAATATTATTATATAATGTAATGTATGTGTGAATGTACCCACATAATACTGTACTTTAGAAATGTGAGTCGTGAGAATGTACCCGCATACCAAAAATACAGATTAATTGTTGACGGATTGACCGCATGAGTGAGTGTAGGTATACAGAATTTATTTATTTTTATTTATTGTTTTATTTATTTTATTTTATTATTACTTTTTTCCCCCATTTACTAGCTTGTTTGTTTCAAAAAAAAAAAAACCCTACTCATTTTTTTAATTATGCTTGCATACTGTAAATGAATGCTGTTATGGTAACTTTATAATGTTGCATGCCTTTAAATTAATGCTTAAAGCATCATGTGGGAATGAAAGGATATAGTATGCAAGATTAATGAGAGTGGAAGGGCAGAATGTTAGACGGGCCTGCGCGCCCAATTCTTTACCCTTCGAAAATAAAGTTCGTTCGTTCGTTTGCAGCGGCGCGTTCAGGCATGACGATGAACTATACTATTTTCGTGACAGGAGTGTGTCGACAATGTAGGTCACGTGTATTCGTGCGTAGTTGGCGATCGTTAGGGTACCCGTTCGAAGGAAAGCACTTCTGAGAAACCGGTTGTGTAGGTTCGTTGTTTTATTTTTTTTTCTTTTGTTATGGTCGTCTCTTCGCTGTAGGTTGTCGAACGTTCAGAAGGGCGATGTTAACACATGCAGTTAGGTGTAGATGGATGACTAAGTAGTATCACGGCTTCAGGAACATCTCGAATACTGGTTGTTCGTCTTTGTTATTCTGCACTTTATTATGACATCTGGGGATTTCTGCGTATAAGATCACTGGTCGTATGTACTGATCTGCTTTCTGTAGGTTGTCTTGTCTGAACCAATGGCCGTTCATGTTGATAGCATTACTAGGCAGTCCTTGTTCTTGAATCCTCAGGGAAAGAGAGGCAGAGGTAGACCAAAAAACACATGGAGAAGAGAACTGGATACTGAGGGGAAAATGATGAGGAAAACACGGAAAGGAGCTGATGGCACGTGACAGGACTACTTGGCATGTGTTTGTTGATGGCCTATGCTCCTTGGGGAGCTAAAGGGTATTGCTTCTGTGACCGCTGGGGTCTCGGAATGGTAGTCGGCGCTTCCATGTGATCATATAGTGAGTTCGATCACTGTGCTTCGTAAATTTTGTTGCTTGAATCTTCAATAATCTACTTTTACACTGAACAACATAGAGGTGCAATAATCTGTTGACTCAATTGGTTTCTGTTTAGCATTTATTTAGCCGCTCCCTGCACCGTCAATACATAATAAATTTCACACGTCGTAGCAACAAAACAGACATGTGCAGTTCTCAAACAAGGTTGCAATAATAAAGTTCATTCTCGTTGCTTCTGTATTTACTCTACTTTCAGGCGTCTCAATTAGTTTACAGATTCTCTCCACTGCCTTGTCTACTTCAGTTTCTCACGCCTCTCACAGTCTAAGTATTTTTCCCTACTCTATTTTGAATTGTGATCTGGCTTGAGATTATCATCTTATGTTGACCGGACATCTCCGGGGTTCTTAGTTTAATCTCAAGACTGTATTTTTATACTAAGTTGCGTTAGATGACCTAATGTTCATATCTCAAGATACACATACCTGACAAAATGAATGAATCTTCCAACTGCTCTAGAAATACATTGACGAACTTCACATTCCTTCTAACATCACTCACGTTCTCTATTTAGTGTCAGCTTGGGACCACTATTACTTCAGGGCGCTCTCGACATAAGCACAATTCGCAGCTATATCACACTCAAGAAGTCTCTACCTGAGATTATTGTGGTCTTTACCCTATGAAGACCAAAAGTGAGTTGCCAACCACGCACTCTGAACTTTTGCACTCCAAATTTTGAATCCAAGTCATAGAGACAGACAAATCTTTCTTCTATTTCATTATAGATGCAATCAATAGTTTCTTTCATTATTCTCATTGTTTCTTATTTTTGCTCGAGCCCTACATCCTTGGCCATTTTTTCTTTCTTCTTTCTGGGGCGTCTTTTTACTTGAATATCCAATGCATGGCACAGTTTCAGCCCTACTTCAAGTGATTCACTGGCCAATGATTTTAAGTCAATCAATACCCTTTAGCTCCCCAAGGAGCATAGGCCATCAACAAACACATGTCAAATACTCCTGTCACGTGCCATCAGCTCCTTTCAGTGTTTTCCACATCATTTTCCCCTCTGAATCCAGTTCTCTTCTCCGTGTGTTTTTTGGCCTACCTCTGTCTCTCTTTCCCTATGGATTCCAGAACAAGGACTGTCTAGTAATGCTATCAGCAGGTTTTTTCAATGTGTGTCCTATCCATCGCCAGTATCTTCTTCCCAAATCTTGTTCTACTGGCATTTGTCTGGCTCTTGTCATCAGTTCCCTATTTGTGACTTTGTCAAACCATTTGAGTCCTTCTATTCTAAGCAAGCACCCGTTTATGGAATTCTGTAGCGTTTTGGTTGTTGTTTTTGTTGTTCTCCATGTCTCAGAGCCATACAATAGGACAGGCTTCACATTTGAGTTGAAGATTCTTATTTTCGTGTTGACTTGATTTCTCTTGTTCTCCATATGTTTCCCAATGCAGTGAAAGCTCCTCTTGCTTTTTTGAATTCTTATTTTGATATAATTGTTTTTCCCTACATTTTTGTAAATGTGTACCAAGATATGTGTACGATTTTACATCTTTTAGTGGTGTTTCTTCAAATCCCACCTTGTTATCATCGGACACTGATGGCGTTGTCCGTGTGCAATGGAGATAGTCCTTAAAAAACCAAAGATAGCAAACTCTATTCACAGCGATACAACAGGAGGCAATCTGACCATCAGAAGGGGTCCGCCCGTCGATCAAGTCTTTGGCCGCTTACTCTTCTTTACACTGTAAGGGGGCGGGCCCACCTGGGTCATGACTCCCAAGTGTTAGCCTCTGATACAGCCTGTTATTCCATTCCAGTCTGTTTAACCAGCTGAAATTCATTCAGACTGTAGCCTACTGTTTGTTCATTGCATACGCTATATAGGCTAATTATCCATGTGTGTACTGCTGTGCTGTTACCGTGTATGATATGTGAAACGCAGTACCAATAGTTATAGGCCTCAAATAATATTATGCCTCAGCGCTATATAATCCATCCAGAAGACTGCTGACCATCGCAGTACTACTAGTTATAGGCCTCACATATATGACGTCTCAACACTATTTAGTACATCCATAAGACTGCTGACACTCACAGTACTAATGGTTATAGGCCTCCAATACATGACGTCTCAACACTATATAATTCATCCATAAGACTGCTGACACTCGCAGTACTAATAGTTATAGGCCTCCAATATATGACGTCTCAACACTATTTAGTTCATTAATAAGACTGCTGACACTCACAGTACTAATGGTTATAGGCCTCCAATATATGACGTCTCAGAGCAGTTTAATCCATCTAGAAGACTGCTGGCAATCGCAGTACTAGTAAATAATAGGCCTCCCATACATGACGTCTCAGCGCTATAATAACAGCTTCCTAACAGCTTCACAAAATCGCTATACTGCAGTTAATCATAATACGGCCTTTCCAAATCCTGGCCTCGTAATATAAGTCGACATATCAAGCACTGTACAGGCTTCCCTCGAAAACACTGGGCTGACTTCTCCAGTCACGCCCAGGACACAGACTCTTCAAAAAATGTACATAATCTCCAACACTGGCCTGTATACTCCAAGGCCTAAGGAACATCTCCTTAAATAAAGTACATCTCATCTAAACACTGGCCTGTACACTGGTACACATTGAAAAACACTTCACATCTCCTCAGTGCACTTGCTCGGCATACACTCACTCCAAAAAATCATTCTCTCCCAGAACACCCCTGCCAATCACAAAATGCCTGTGGCTAACTTCCCGAGAACTCTCGCTCATCGCTCAAAATTAGCTTAGAAAATTTATCTCACGTGGAACTCAGCGACCGTGAAAAACGTTCTGCATCTCGAAGATTCGAATGCGATACACTCATATATTTTTTGAATAAATTAACAGCTAGACAACAGCTGTTCAAGTGGGATAACCATTATAATCTATTCTACATCCCAAACATATAATGATTACTGCCCTTGCTTAGATTTAGACCTAACAGTTTACACTAACCCCCGGGGGGAAAAATGATAACATCATTTTTTTGAAAAGATTACTCAACCAAAAAATAAGTGGGTGATGAAGCTCTAATCAGAAAAATTAATCAACCTGTTAAGTCCAAATACTATATATCGTCCAAAAAATATGAGCATTATGAGTAAAGCAGAAAACAAAGCATACAAAATAATTTGCTAAGTCTACAAAGATAATCTGCTTTCAACAAAGTTAAGTCTATTTAGCATAGAATTAAGCTAACAATATACAGGATGTAAGTATCCGTATAGTAGGATGTATAAGAATACAAATAGTATCAAGTGACATATAAATGCAACATGAAAGTATAAACAACATATGAACCGCTACCGAAAAGTCAGTAGAAGAAAAGGAATAAAATGAAGAATAATCAGGAAAGACAGAAGAAAACAAAGATATGTCTGTAGAGAACGATGGATTAATACATCGTAATAGCCATTTGATCAAAAACGTATTATATAAATACATATAATCATGACAAGAAAGTATAGGACATAAAGACAATGTATGTGTATATCTAACAACCACAAAAGAAAGCTGTAGATAAACGAATCATAATCTAACACTTAACCTCGTTATACAACTTATTCATAATAACAATGAACTATCATAGACATATACACAAAAAATAATACCGTTATAAATAAACTCGAACTAACGCACCATGAAGCGTTAAGTAAAAAAAAACACATCATTACTCCCTCTAGCGCACAGTTAAGCGCAGGGCACCGAAAAAATTTTACAATCTTAGAAAACATTTTCCAAAAAGTAAAAAACAAAAATATTTCATAACGCTAAGTTAAATAAAAATGATATTTTAAATTTTTTTAGTTTAACCTAATATTAACATACCAAAAATGTAATTAACTTACAAAATATGTGTGACATACAAAAATCCTTATACTTAAGCAGACACAAAATCAAAACAATCTGCTGGGAAAATGATACATGTCTAAATTGCAAGAAAAAAAAATCAAATTATTTTAAATTCACAAGTATTATTCTCTCGAAAAACTCAGAAATCAATGTTTCAGAATATGTTCTCAACTTCCAATACAAAATTAACTCTGATATAATCAAACTATGTTTCCGAAATTATTTTTTACAATATAATGGTTACTACATAATGTCTTAGAATGCTAATACATAAATAAACATGACATCAAAACATAAGAAAGAATTTAAAATTTAGTGAGTACAGAGACTCTCTAAAGATGACTACTGCACCATGCCTAACTAATGAGGTTGTGCATAGGGCTGACAAACTCATCATGCATATAAAACAGTCCTAATAATCACCGATCCTAAAAGACATCAATGTTTGATGTATCAGCTCTCGTAGCGCTAAGCTCACAACAGAGCATAAAGGTCAACCATGAATTGACTACATGAGCATAGTCTTCTGACTAGCGTGTGTAAATACTATAGTCCGCTGCTTTCATCAAAACGTTACAGAGATAAGTCCATCGCAACTGATATCTTACACCTTACTGCAATCATAATACATACAATATTCGTCATAACACAATAGTGTAAGAATAGTGTGAAAATAATTGTTGCATCATCAAAACATCGTCGTACAAAAAATAAATATGTGCATAAAATAGTGCATAAAACAATGAGCTTACACAATATCTAATAGAAGTTATATAGTATCTTAACGCAATTCTATATAATATCCTATATTTATTCGATACAATAATATCTATATCTTAAACAAGTTGAACAGGCAATAATTCCAGCCGTGTTGAAAAGTCTCATAAACTTGGCAAGATAACCGCATACAATTCAGAGTCAACTTGCTGTCCGGCTTTACTTGGTCAACCACATGTATACAAGGTGGCATACCTTATACTCTCTGCTAATGTAACACCGGAACATTGACTTTCATTGCAAATCCTTCGCTGTGAAAATATACAAATGAAAAAAAATTCTATTTTAATTCACAGCAAGATTTAACGATGTAAAATGAAATTAGCGTTACCTTTACCTAAACTGTGCCTTGTGTAAACTTGTGGCCCTTTCACCATGATCAACAAGCCTTCCCTTGACACGTGTAAACACCACAGAAGGCTTATGGGGCAGAAAATGATCGTAGCTCAAGGTTGTCGCTATTGGATGCTGAAAAAAATTTCTACCCTCACGACAGTGAGATACTCTCTCAAAACCACAAGCAGAACAAGCAGTTGTATTTGAGACTCTTTTTTTATTAATATCACCTTGTTTATTAATGACTTTAGGTTTTTTATGAGAAAAGTTAACATAGTTGTCATTATTATTTCTCTTTTGATAAAAATATCTGCCAGATTGGTTTTGTTGTTTTCTAGAAAAACTATTATCGTAAGATTGATAATCTTTCAGGTAATCATTTCTACCATAATTTTGAAAATCTTCAGAACCAAAATATTTAGATCTGTTAAACTGTCTCCGGTTTCTTGGAGAAGACAGATTACAATTTGCTGATCTCCCTTGGTAATGTTTAAAATCTGTATTATCTCTCCTGTCACGATTGTTTTTCTTCTTTTCTGTGGCAGCGTGCTTAACCTCTGAATCAGTAATAGGCATAATAAAATCTTTATGGCTACTAACATACTGAGTATTACTTTGGGCACAAGTACCACTAGTCTTGTCCCTTGTTATGTTTTTATGAGGCTTTCCAACTTTAGATACAAGGTTAGTTTTGTTAACTTTGAGTTGAAGTTTATCCTTGTTTTTACCGTGATGTACAGAATCAAGTATCACAGTAGAATTAGCCCTGTTGGCCTGTCGCCAGGAATTGTTAATATTACCAGCATAGTCACTAGTACGTGGAAAATTATATTGGCCACGCAAGGATTTTCGCTCACCATGTTTGATGTTAGTATTGGCATCGAGTGTCTGTTGCTGACTCGACGCTTTTATGACGTGTTGCAAATCAACCTTCTGTTTAACATTATCAATATTGACCATAGACAATATTGTGTTGGACAAAACCATATCTATTAAACCGTCCACTCTTCTCCTTAATTCCGTGATTTCAATATTGTTAAGTGAAATCTCTTCACATCTTTGTCAGTGATTTTCTGAATTACCATCAATCTCTTCTTCTCTTCTTTTGTGCTAAATGTGCTGAAAACTCCACTTGATTTAAATCTCTCCTCCTAAGTCAGTACACCACATTTTATTCTCTAGAACAAATAGCCCTTTTTCCTAAACTATTCAAATTCAATGAATAGTCTCATAAACTTGGCACGATAACCGCATACAATTCAGAATCAACTTGCTGTCCGGCTTTACTTGATCAACC
This sequence comes from Oreohelix idahoensis, assembly GCA_024509875.1. NCBI lineage: Eukaryota > Metazoa > Mollusca > Gastropoda > Stylommatophora > Oreohelicidae > Oreohelix > Oreohelix idahoensis. The sequence continues at coordinate 79,144 of JAMPIV010016844.1, forward strand.
ACATGTATACAAGGTGGCATACCTTATACTCTCTGCTAATGTAACACCGGAACATTGACTTTCATTGCAAATCCTTCGCTGTGAAAATATACAAATGAAAAAAAATTCTATTTTAATTCACAGCAAGATTTAACGATGTAAAATGAAATTAGCGTTACCTTTACCTAAACTGTGGCTTGTGTAAACTTGTGGCCCTTTCACCATGATCAACAAGCCTTCCCTTGACACGTGTAAACACCACAGAAGGCTTATGGGGCAGAAAATGATCGTAGCTCAAGGTTGTCGCTATTGGATGCTGAAAAAAATTTCTACCCTCACGACAGTGAGATACTCTCTCAAAACCACAAGCAGAACAGGCAGTTGTATTTGAGACTCTATTTTTATTAATATCACCTTGTTTATTAATGACTTTAGGTTTTTGATGAGAAAAGTTAACATAGTTGTCAATATTATTTCTCAACTATTCAACTAATACAGCCTGTTATTCCATTCCAGTCTGTTTAACGGCTGAAATTCATTCAGACTGTAGCCTACTGTTTGTTCATTGCATACGCTATATAGGCTAATTATCCATGTGTGTACTGCTGTGCTGTTACCGTGTATGATATGTGAAGGGTGTGTAGAAACAGTCACTCACACCACGATAGCTCACGTACGAGTCATGGAGGGTGGAACGCCGTGTGACAGTTAATGAACAGTTTAATTACACCACAACACGGTCACGATAACGTAGACGAAGTGCAGCATGTTACACAGGTTATAATAGCATACCAAACAGGATCCACATCATATAATAATAATCCATCAAGAATGACCGCTGGCAAACGCAGTAACAATAGTTATAGGCCTCAAATAACATTATGCCTTAGCGCTATATAATCCATCCAGAAGACTGCTGACCATCGCAGTACTACTAGTTATAGGCCTCACATATATGACGTCTCAACACTATTTAGTTCATCCACAAAACTGCTGACACTCACAGTACTAATGGTTATAGGCCTCCAATATATGACGTCTCAACACTATATAATTCATCCATAAGACTGCTGACACTCGCAGTACTAATAGTTATAGGCCTCCAATATATGACGTCTCAACACTATTTAGATAAAACCATAAGACTGCTGACACTCACAGTACTAATGGTTATAGGCCTCCAATATATGACGTCTCAGCGCAGTTTAATCCATCTAGAAGACTGCTGGCAATCGCAGTACTAGTAAATAATAGGCCTCCCATACATGACGTCTCAGCGCTATAATAACAGCTTCCTAACAGCTTCACAAAATCGCTATACTGCAGTTAATCATAATACGGCCTGTCCAAATCCTGGCCTCATAATATAAGTCGACATATCAAGCACTGTACAGGCTTCCCTCGAAAACACTGGGCTGACTTCTCCAGTCACACCCAGGACACAGATTCTTCAAAAAATGTACATAATCTCTAAGCACTGGCCTGTATACTCCAAGGCCTAAGGAACATCTCCTTAAATAAAGTACATCTCATCTAAAAACTGGCCTGTACACTGGTACACATTGAAAAACACTTCACATCTCCTCAGTGCACTTGCTCGGCACACACTTACTCCAAAAATCATTCTCTCCAAGAACACCCGAGCCAATCACAAAATGCCTGGGGCTAACTTCCCGAGAACTCTCGCTCATCGCTCAAAATTAGCTTAGAAAATGTATCTCACGTGGAACTCAGCCACCGTGAAAAACGTTCTGCATCTTGAAGATTCGAATGCGATACACTCATATATTTTTTAAATAAATTAACAGCTAGACAACAGCTGTTCAAGTGGGATAACCATTATAATCTATTGTACATCCCATACATATAACGATTACTGCCCTTGCTTAGATTTGGACCTAACAGCCTCCTGTTGTCTTTTGTAGAAAATTGAACCCACTCCACCTTGGTCACAGCTTTAAAATCCATAATTTTCCGCCAGCTGTAGGCAATTTTGAAAGTAACCCCTATGTTGAAAACAAATTACTGTCCCGAGTTCCACAATCCATTGCGGTTGTTCCACAGCACACCACGATCAGGGACTGATATTGACACACCTGCGAGGAGCAGACGGGGCGTGAAGCCTCAGCGAGATGGTAAATAAAATCTACCTGCACCTGACACGCACCCCATATAATGCACCTGACACGCACCCCATATAATATACCGCGGGTTACGTGTAAGCTTCCGCTCTTTCACTAAAATAACGATAAACTCAATGTATTGTGTTAACATACGGCTGTGAGAGTTGGAAAATAACAAAATCATTGGAGAACAAGCTGAATACATTCGAGAACAAATGTCTTAGAAAACTCATGAACATCAGTTGGAAAGAATTCAAGACTAATCGACAAATAAGAGAAGACTCTAGGCAGAAATATGTCTCCGACTATATAAGGAAAAGACGATGGTCATATATCGGTCATGTCCTACGAATGCAAAACAACAGAATACCACTACAGGCGCTCACTTGGGTTCCTGAGGGTAAGCGGAAAAAAGGAAGACCAAAAGAAACACTCAGAAGAACAATAATAAGAGAAGGAAGAACGTTGGGCCTAAATAATGTGCAAGAGCTAAGAGGAGTGGCGTCACAACGAACAACCTGGAGAGCACTGGTTTCTGCCTTATGCGCCGTGTTTGGCGCTTAAAGAATTTATTATTATTATTATTATTGCGAACTGGAGCTAGAGTTTACTGTCCCGAGTTCCATAGCTCTTTGCGGATTGTTTTCCAGCCAGCATGATGCCTTTTCCGCAGTTTCACTGAGCCTCTTTGGTGCCCTTGTTCTTGCCTGCCCCCTCAACTCCAACAGTTTCAATAGATCCTACACTGAGGCAGCCACGAGCCCTCTTGTATCCAACTCAACTGCCATAAACCTTGCAGTGAACCCATCGTGTCTCAGGTCCGCGGCAAGATTATTATACTTGGCCACTTTGAACGAATGTTGCTCGTCAAATCTGGATTCAAATGGCACGGTTAGTTCAATCAGTATAACTTGATGCGATGATGAAGAATGCAGCACTATATCTGGCCGTCTTCGAGATTTTCTGATACTCTCTGGATATGCCCATAGCCAAGGTAGGTCTACCGCCATCTCCCAGTCATTTGCACAGTTAGGAAGAGATGGTAAACTGCTTGTCGTAGATTTGTGATAGGTGAATTAAGACTTAGGTTTGGTCCCTTCTGAATAGCAATAGAAACAAATGATAGCTCAGTGGGAGATGATAAAATAGAAATAGATTTCACGAGTGAGATGGAGGAAATATATTAGAGTCGGTCTCTGACCCTCGAGATGATTTCTCTCAGTCAGCCTATCATCTACAACAGATTAAGATTTGTCAGACCGTCTAGTATAATATATATTAATATATATATATATATATATATATATATATATATATATATATATATATATATATATATATATATATATATATATATATATATCCCTCACCTAAACTATGACAGTGAAAATATAGATAATTTTTAACGAACTGACCGACACACTGGAAAAAGTTTAAGTGAAGTTTAATTATCATAATAAATTTCCATCACAACACATAAAAATTACATCAAGCATATACAAATAGTCATAAAGTCAATGAATTGCTACAAGAATGATAGACCCATAGTTATGATCTTTTCCCTCGATGTATAGCCCACAGTCCCGTTAGAAGAAAAGTGATAGCCCCAAAGAGTCACGGATACATCTGCTATAGTCTAAGATTTCCCTTTAAAGGTATGAACAGACTTTGATACTCTGATCAATCCTAAGAAAAATATGGTTAGCAACAAAACTTGCATAAAGAAATTTAAGACAGCAAAATGGGTGCTAAAATACAACAATAAAGGAATCACTCAGTCCTGCATTGACTCTATTCAATCAGCCGTGATCACTAGCTTTCGTTCGTACTTACAACTTTGGTAGCAACTTCTGGACAAACAATTTTTAGGACATGCACATACAGAATCTCCAGGGTTAGTCATTGGCCAAGGGAACCCCAGCTCCACAAAGATAGGTTGAATTCGCTACTTCAGGGAACGTTTCCTTGGTATTTCTTATTTTAGGATATCTGGTTTTATCACTTTAAAATTGTCCAGGCACGAACGTTAACAGCGAGCAAATTGTCAATAGCTTAGATTTCTAGTGGCTAGGAATGTCAGGTCTGTGCCTTCTCTCAGTATAGGACTTTATTTGGTCACACCACAACTAGTTAAAACTCCGTCGGAATGTTACTGATAGAAATATTTTACTTGCCACAAGGGCTGAAAATGTACTTGAGGTTTTTCTCAGGAAGAATTAAATCGGGCGCGATTCATTTAATCTTAAAGTTCAGGTAATGGGTACTCTGTCGTTCTGGATGCCAGCGCAATGCCAGACAGGTTTTACTTTATACACCCAAGTCTTTAAGAAAAAAAAGTTATTGTTCTTCACAGATATTTCTCATGTAATAAAACGCTGGTAGAGTTTGGCTACCCCAGTTTCACTGAATAAAGAGAAAACAGCATATAAAATACTATACATACTATTCCTCGGTTATAACTTACATTATAAACTTCAAGCGTAGAGCTTGTCAAATCGTATAAATCTCCCGTGAAATAAGTTATATTCATAAAATCAATCATCATGAATTAGAAATACTTACGTATTTCGTCAATACTCAATGATGAATCAGTGCAGTTATACGTTAGTTTAAAATATTCTCGACTGATTATTAGCAGTTTAATTAAATTCATTAATAGCCGAATGAGTTTAAGCTAGAAATTATAATTTATTCTGCTTTCCACTGTAACATGTCGACTAGAGAATATAACAGACTTACAATTATGTCCTTCTGCACAGAAATCTAACTAGTAAAATGAAATAAGCGGTTATCACTGAATCACTCAATACTACTAGATATATAATATATTTACCTCCAAACAGAACTACGGGTATCACAACGAAACTAAGAGTTTCACTTATAAATATAAGTATCTAGAACGAAGCGATCACGTCTACTGCAACTAGGAGTATGAATGAATAGTCTAAGCTACTCGGGTAGATATATTAAACAGACAAAGGATGCGCGCTATTTTCACAAATCCCCGTCTCCCCCTCTCCTCTTAACACTTAACATTCCCTTAAACGCTGGCCATAACTGCCAAAACGCGTCATCACACCTCACGCCGACATGTCTCATTTCTGAGCTATGCATGAAGGCGCCGTTCACACCTCACGCCGAGAAACTCCGAAGAAAAACTCGTGTCAGCTTGAAAATGTAGACAAATATCTGCTCTCTATGTCTGATGAGGCGAATTCTCACACTATTCCGCCACATCCAGGGACTGACATATATGCAATAAAATGCGTTTCTAAATGAGAAAAAGAACAGGCGAAAGTTTGAATGGGAAAGTAATATTTTGTTGCAAACGAACGAATGCGAAAAAAAGGAAAATGATAAAAGAGCGATAATAAAGTAGAGGACACGGGTAGAAAAAGAAAAGAATATAGAAAATTTATTGATCATTAATCTCAATGCGACACTGCTACCTGATTTACTCGGTTTGGGGTGTTCTGACATTACTGCCCTCAGAAATTATGTATTTGCGGTGCTCGGCCTGACCTTGCTATTCGCCTTCACCCTTACCAGGTCTATTGTAGCAGCCTGCTCATTTAGCACTTTGTTGTGGCACCATGTGTATCGCCCTTGCCATAATGACGCAAGCTGAGAGTACGTGCTCAAGTGTCTGCCTCTCATGGTACAGGGGGCACAGATCGTAATCCGACTTTCCTCATCTCACAAGGTTTGTGGCGGACGGCAGGATGTCATACATTGATCTAATAATGAAGCTGAGCCTAAGAGGTGCCATACGCCAAATATCATTCCATGTCAAGGACCTTTGCGGGGCTCCTTCCCATATAGCCAGTTGGCCTTCTTGGGCCTGCTGCACCGCTTTTTGCAACCTCATATCATTCTCAGTTCCTCATATTTCCTGAATTACCATGTCTCTGCGATCCCTGTTTGATACCTTAGACCACCAGCGTATGACTCCATGGTAAAATCCCCGTCTATTCGTCTATGTGTATCCAATTACCTCCCTCAGCTTGAGCGACTCTTGCGCAGCATCAACAGCTTCTTCCACTTTCCACTTCCTTCCCGTTTTCAGTGTGGGCTGAATGAACTTATCCACTTCATCTGCTGGCTCGCGCAGCATCATTGTTTGTCTTGCCTTTCCTACTTTGTACTTGGTCTATGATTGTCACAGAACGCCCGAACATGCTCTTTTGTGGGATCTCTCACACATTCAGCCCTCCGGCAGTACCATTTATTCTTTATTTTTCTCTCCGATCGCTTATTATTTGACAATTTTTTTGCCCTCCCATTCATTATTTTGCTCTGTGCTAGTAGGGGAAGTCTCTAACACTCCACTTCCCTACGAAAGTATCTGCTATGGGACTATCTGTATCTTTCTCTTTTATTGTGACCACTCGTCAGACTTAGTTATGTTTCTTATAGATAAACTGTAGTACTGTCGAAACAATACCCGCTCATTATCACCGGTCAGCGGTAATACGTTTATCTCATTCTATCAGCCGAGCCACCCTTGATAAAAAGACGATCCTCGTTTTACAACCATATTGTTTGTCTGATTAGCCGGCGACCCTTTTGTTTGTCTGCCTGAAGAAAGCACGAAAACACGGGCGATAGTGAGATAATCGTTTCCGCTGGGCCGCTGTCTGTATCCTTATCGCCGATAATATGTCTGGCCAGACAATCTTGACGGAAGACATTTAGACAGGTAATCAGTTCACTCATTTGTTTATGTGAGTGCACAAGATGTCACCGAAAATATTACGTCTTATTATAAGGAGGTCACGTGTAGAATATTAAATGTAATATTTTAAACACGTGGGGGAAATTATGAATTTAAACACCCCAACCCACGTTGTGCGAAAAGAGCTTATGATTGGACTGAAGTTAGACCGGAATATACAATGAATCTCATTGGCAAAATTGCCGGAAGTACAATCTGTGATTTGAACTGGAAACTGAAAATAAAACCTAGCGAACCCAGAGACACAGAACAGACAACTTCACAACGTCAAACGAGCAACTATTATAAGTGACAGATCAAAGTATTGGGAATCTTAAAACCTTTAAAAATAAGCCCGCCTTCATAAATACAGAGACTGAAAAACGTAAGGCGCCAGGACTTTATATGTCAAGACTGGAAACCTAGGAATTAATAATTCACTAATTTTCTGAGAGATTAACATTGGTGGGTGGACAACGAGAGGATGCGCCTGTTAAGCTTCGAACTCAGTGTACTTATCAGAAGCATTTGTCTTTCTATTTTTCTACAAGTACGTGGTTACAAGTTATCAGACGGTTCGAAGTACTGACGTTACTACGCCACTCGTATGAGAGAAGTACACTCATCACCAAGAAGTGACCAAAACCACAGCTGCAGGACTCCCTTATAAAAGTTAAGTGCTTATAGAAAGGCACCAGCAAATCAGACTTTGATAAATCCTCACCTACGTCTCAGTGACGAAAACGTGTATTTAGAGCAAAATTTGAACAATCTTTCAATATTTATTTTAACTGTTGTCTCATGTTGTTTTAAAACTAAACAATCATAGTCGCTTCAGTTTTTTTATATGTATGAAAGCAAATGTTTGAGGCATAATTGTATATATGTATATATATATATATATATATATATATATATATATATATATATATATATATATATATATATATATATATATATATATATATATATATATATATATATATACATACATATACATATATACATATATATATATACACATAGATATATTTACCTCCAAACAGAGCTATACCATTATAAGAGGAATTCGCTGAATTAACTCAGCTGGGGGCTTGATCGGGCTAAAAATCATTGCTTAAATCCTTCACAAAAGGCGACGGACAGATAAGTTAACCATTGCTCAGAGCTATGTCGCATGGTTCTTGACTTCTGAATTATCTTCGGATAGAAGCGTCATTTCACTTCTATAGACATCTCTACCAAGAGTAATCTTATGTGAAGGTAGACACCTTTGATGACACTTTTAGATACTCTTGGGTTTTGGCCACTGTTGGACAACTACTGCAAAGCAGTGGGAAGCGGTCCGTGACAATGATTTGTAGTCCTCTGTCTGCCATTTCTATTGTCTGTTGCACTGCCTTCGAGTCTTTTAATGAGGCATCGTACACCCTGCCATTAAACAATGAATATAGCTATCTTCCCTTTCGTGACTGATAGGCTTCTCGACTTCTTAGGTTTGAAGCTCTTTCTGCGCCAGCTGACTAGTTCATCCAGGCGTGCTAGCATTCTCCGGGCGTGGTGTTCATCTGATGTCAGAATTGTTGTGTCATCGACAAATGCTTTTAGCAGTGGCTTGTGACACATTCCACAGAGCTTTGGACCTATCGCAACTCCTTCAGCCGCTTTGAGGATTACCTGCATAGCCAACACGAATAGTATCGGAGAGATGGTACATCACATCGCAATGCCAACTTGTAGGTCAATCCACTTCGTTGTGTACTCTCTGGTTGAAAATCTGACAGAGAACCCTGCGAAATACAGCTTCAGCATTGCTGCAATTTTGTGTGGAACATGGTACATTTCCAGGTCTTGCTAGATCCAACCAGATTACATAGACATTTGTTCTGACAGACTTTGCCTTTGGAATTGCTTCCCAGATCATTGTGGCATGCTTTAGACACCCTGGTGTACCTGGGATACCTCCTTTCTGGATGGTAGTGTCAATGTAACCATTTTCCAGAAGGTATGTTGTGAGCCTTTTAGCCATCACTGAGAAGAATATCTTCCCTTCCACATTCAGTAGTGAGATTGGCCTAAACTGACTGATATCAGTGGAATTTTGATCATTCGTCTTTCTCCGTTATTTTTCTTACAAGCTAGGTTTTCCACGCATTTTTCAGCAACCGGAGCAGTCGTTTGAGCACCTCAGGACATCTCTTATACACAACATATGGGACACCATTAGGACCTGGAGCTGACTTGCACCGTACTTTCGGGACAATGCTTTCTGTTTCTTGCATCGTTGGAGGCTTGGTGTTGAATTCACCTCCTGGCTTACTAGGCCAACTAAGGCCTGCAATGCTCCTGAGAAGCTCATCTTTGCGACCGTCTGAATAGGTCATTCTAAGGTGTTCTTCCAGGTCTTCTTTCCTGATGTTTAGCGTTCCCGACCGTGGCTGCTCAAACAGTTCTTTGGCGAACTTGAAGGGCTCCCTGAAGAATCTTTCCCTATCCCTCCGTGTTTTCCTTCTCTTCCTACACAACCTTTCGGCTCTACAAAGGGCATTATGTTGGCCTTTCCAGTGCTCCAAAACCTGTCGTAATCCTTCCTTCTCTGTGGACGTTGCGTTTTCAACAGTTTTCGGGCATGCTTCTTCTGTTTCCTGATCTCTTCTATTCTGATTTGTCTTCTACATTTTTGCGGTGTGTTCCTTTCCATTGCCTCCCTGACTCCAAACACTTTGCAACACTGAAGATATATTATGTCGCCGAAGATTTCCAGCTTCTTCTACATCGTTATCTGCTTCAGGTTGTTATCCAACTCTTTTGACAAGGTTTCGTACAGTGGTTCCCAAAGCCCTTTTGCACTGGCATGTGGAAACTTGATTGCATCTCTTTTCCCGTCCAAGAAATGTGTGAGACCATCATCTGGGTTTACGTCTTTTTCTGGGTTTGCTTCTTAGTTTACTTCTGGTGTTATTTAATCCATAAACAAGTTTAACACTAACGTAGATAGAACCATTAGTCGTTATTCTTTGACTGTTAAAGTTATCCCTTGAGCTGTGTGATGTTCTAACATTGCAGGTTTTCTGTATTTTCTGTGCATTGTTTAAGGATCAACTTCGTATATATTATTCTAGCAATGTAATTTCTTCTTGTAACGTCTATATCAATCTGAATGAGTGTGGATTAGTTTCCAAATTTCATTGTTTGTGTCCCTTAAATCATGAGGAAAACAAATATAGCCAGAAAGTTTGTTAAAGCAACAATATTATGAAAGAGAAGCTGCATCCACGAAAAATATGAATTACTTGTACAACATCACAAAGCAGCTATTAGGGAAATGCACACAAAATCCTTCACACAGAACCCAATAAAAGTCAAGTAAGGAAAACATAATGCAAGCAATAAATCGTTTAACCTATCGGTAGTCTTCCTCCTGGTCTGGTTCCATTCTAATCCTCGGTCCTTCAAAGATTGTCTAATGTTGTCCTCCCAGCGGACTCTGGGTCGTCTTGGGGGTCTGGATCCTTGGATCTTTGTTTCCCATGCTTGTTGTGGTAGCCGATCTCCTTCCATTCTGCAGACATGGCCAAACCATCTTAGTTGGGACTGTTCTACTTGGGTCTGCAAGGGGTGGGATTTTATGCTTTGACGTAACGTCTGGTTGCGGACCATGTCACTTCCTGTTACTTCAACCACCTTCCTCAGATACCTCATTTCTGAGGTTTGGATCTGGCTTTTCTGGGTTGTAGTCATTGCCCATGACTCACATCCATATGTCAAGACTGGGACAAAGGTGGAGCGATTTACAGCCATCTTCGTTTTCTTACTAACCTCTCTCTTGCTGAGGAATCCTCGATTTATGGCCTGAAAAAGTCTCCCAGCTGCTGCTTTTCGAGTGGCCAACTCTTCTTTGATGCCTCCCTTTCGGTCTATAATAGCTCCGAGATATTTAAAGTAGTCGACCTGCTCCAGGACCTGTTCTCCCAGCTTAATCTGATGCTTTCTTCTCGTGATATCACCATGGATTTTGTTTTAGAGCTGCTTATGACCATCCCTCTCTTCTCCATCTCTTCTTTCTAGACTTGCAAATAGGATTGGAGATGTGCCTCTGATTTAGCAATCAGGGCAACATTATCAGCAAATGCCAGCTCTGAAATACAGACCTATCTCATCTTCCAGTACCCCACTGAATACTTTCTTGTTCTCTTCTTATATGTCTTGATGACATCGTCCATGAGGAGTATGAAAAGATAAGGTGACAGGATATCACCTTGTCTTACACCAGTGCTTCTCCTGAACTCTTCTGACTTATGGTTTGCTGTCCTCACATAATTTCTGCAAGACTTGTAGAAGCTCTGTATAGCATGAATCATAGGTGCTGGAATGTTCTTCCTTGCCAAACAGTCCCAAAGTTTGCTCCAGAGGACCCTGTCAAACGCCTTTTCCAGATCTATGAAACAAAGAGCCTCTTCACTGAGCTGTCTGAGTGTGGAGATTAGGTCTTGAGTACTTCGGTTTGCTCGGAATCCACACTGGACCTCATTCAATTGTGGCTCAGCTAGGCGTCGGAGTCAATGCTCTAGGATTCTAGAGTAGATTTTACCAGGGACACTGATAAGTGATATGCCTCTATGGTTTCCACATTGTCGATTGTCACCCTTTTTGAAAATTGGTGTTATGATGGCAATCTCCCAATCCTTTGGTATGGTCTTGTTGCACCACGCTGCCTGTAGGACCCTTACGATTAATAGGTTTCGTGATGCTCCCATGTTCTTAACCATTTCTGGTGTTATACCATCATGCCCTGCTGCTTTTCCCATCTTGATTTTCTCCAGTGCTGCCTTCAGTTCTTCTATCTTTATGTCATCTTCATCACCATTGGTTTCCTCTTCTGTGCTAGTGGTTATAATTTCTGATTCTTGACCTTGCTCATCAAGGAGTTCTGAGAAATATTCTTTCCATCTTTCCATTACTTCCTTCGGGGCAGTAAGCAAATTGCCTTGCTTGTCCTTTGTAAATTTGAGAGCGCATTGTTTTTCCTTCCTCATGTTCTTTAGGGTCTTGTAGAACAATTTCTGGTTTTCTTGCGCATCATTTTCTAGCTTTTCTCCAAATTCTTCCCAGGACTTCTGTTTTGCTGCCAGCACCTTGTTCTTTGCTTTTGTTCTAAGTATCACATATTTTTCTCACTGCTGTAGCAATAAGCCCCTGATATCTGGTCTTAATTTCTGGCTCTCTCAGCTTGTAAGTCTTAATGCTCCTTTCTCCCGTTTGTTTACTTGGTTTCGTGCTTGATGTTGGGCAGTTCCTTGGCTGAGCAACTCTTTCAGTTGTTCTTTTGATTGTAAGAAGGTAGTGATCACTTCCAATCTCTTGCCCCCTCCAGACTCTAGCATCCCGGACATATTTGAATGAGCTCCTCCTAACAATGGCATAGTCGATCAGTGACTTCTCATACTTTGCTGGTTAACATCTATTTGATCAGTGTAAATATTCTTATCACTGAAGAATGCTGTATACATGAAGACACCACACTGATAAATGTAGAATGTAAACTGTAAATGCAAAAGCGTCACACTGGCACATTACATTGACAAGGGTGACTGTGGTGCATGTAGTTTGTGTGTACTAGTCATCTTGATGAAGGTTGATGGTCAACTCGAACCGACACTGTGTTGGATATACCGGTCACCTTGTCCATAAAGCATTGAGGCCCTGGCAAGGGACAGTGTTTATATTGAGTGAGAGTACAGATGTGAGTTACGCAAATATGTGTACTGTTCTGTAGAGTTAATAGGTAACAATGCACTCATACACTCGTATCTAGAAGTCAATGACGGCTGGAACTACTGTTAACAGTTTCATACAGTTTAATGGGACGCACACTCTGACAACAAAGCTACAGCCACTGGAACAGGTTTGCAACCACATCACATGCTTGATAAAATGGTCTACGACATCAAATATGCATTCGTATAGAATGTGAATATAATAGAACGTTAGTAGCTAGTCACTCAGGGTTTTAGTTGTATTTACTCCCAAGCCTAACTGACTGATCGCGTCAGTTAATGTTCTCAAATATTTATCATCAATGGCTCACTGACAGAACCTCTTCTGACGAAGAATTACAAGCCGTAAATTAGTAGGCTTTTATGACGACAATCTCAAAACCACCAGTAGTGGCTTACAATAGTAGACATCTCTGTTTCATCATAAGATAGTAAGGTATCCCTGTTCTCCGAACGATGATCCGCTTAGGCAAAGGCGAGATCCAAAAATGGCTCCTAACTTCGATGAGCTTCGCTCACTCCGAAGCTGCATAATAAAGCATAAGTAAAGGGCGATGTCCATCATATCAATAATGCTGTATAGATTATATGCATAATAATGCAATGTATATCATACGAATAATGCTGCTGCTGGCAAAATGTCGTCTAGAAAATAGTCAATCATATACATGTGCAGACCATAACATGGCTGCAGATCAAGGCATTTGAAAAGGTACAGTAACTGTCTCTCTTTACCTTATCATCCTAGAAAAACACTAGAAAAAAAGCACCCGCCTTCCTTTGGCGCTAAGAATATATTCTGGGGAGGAACATAGACATAATAGTCACACAGACGATGTCACCTTCCCCCAGAATTTCACAGCAAAGCACAAATCTTCGGACTTCTGTCCATACAGCGATCAGGATCAGCCCATCATCACGGAAGTCTCTCTCGACAACCCAAATTCGACACATGCACAGAAACGCGTGACCACCAGAGTTCAACTGAAGATGGGCCGACGTAAATCTAAGTATTTCTCAACAAAAAGTGTTAACTGATAAATAAATATCTTTTTATATATATCTCTATATTCATTGCCTACAAAAGAATCTGTGCGTAACAGACTACCACAACCCCCGGGAAAAAAAATGAAAATCATTTTTTTTTCATCTAAGAGCAACATACAATAGGCTCACAACGCACGAATAATGCGCAGATGAGAAATATCAGTAATTTATCTAATGCCAAATAGGCTAAGTCGACGAATAGATCGACAAGTGAGAATATATCTCAACATCTCAGAGAAAGTATTTCTCTAAGTATAAATATTTCCAGAGAGGTGTCACCAACTTATATTACAATACTGGCACTATCAAAATCCATACAATAATTCATACAATAATTCCATAATAGGTACTATGAGTTCATGATTAACAAAGAAGAAAAAAAATCATCAAAGGACCAGCAGTAAATATACATTAATGAACCGCTAAGTTGTGATACAATCACTATATCATATATTACAAATGTGTACATATTTTAATATAGAAAAGAACTGTTGTAGAGTTAGACGTATTAGAAAGTCCAAGACATAACAGTTAGGTGGAATCATGTGGGCATCTAGACAAAATGTCTGCCATCACATTTTCTGAGCCACGGATAGCTCGCACCGAAAAAATGAAAAGGTTGTAGAGCAATCGCGTATCGAGTTGATCTCGAGCTCTTCAAGTTTTTACTTTGAATAGCTGTAAGAGCTTTCTGGTCAGTTTCCACAATGAAATGCGCGCCAAGAAGGGATCTTTGAAGTTTGAGAATTGACCAAACCATAGCCAATAATTCACGGTCTAAAACCGAGTAATTCCTTTCTGCCGCATTAAGTTTTCGAGAGATATATATTACAGAATGCAGAGTTTCTGAGTACTCTTGCATTAGTGCCGCTCCGATCCCAGTGGATGAAGCGTCACTACGAAGAACAAATGTCTTATCTGTAGTAGGTAACGTTAAGATAGGTGGAGTTGAAAACAAAGTTTTAATCTTATCCAAAGAGGATTGGCATTCCTGAGACCAGTGGACCATATTAGGAGACCCTTTCTTTAGTAACGAAGAAAGAGGTGCCATGATAGAGGATAGATTCTGAATGAATCGTCCATAAAATTGTATAAGACCTAAGAGACTTCTCACTTGCTTTTTAGTCTTAGGAATAGAGATGTTAAGTATTTTACTGGTATTATGGTTCTCTGTCTTTAGGAAACCATGACCGACACGGTGACCTAGGAAAGAAATTTCGCTAAAACCAATACAGGCTTTAGAGGGTTTCGCTGTCAACTTATGCTTGCGTAAAGTAGACAGTAATTCATATAACCCCAAATAGTGATCTTCCCAAGTATCACTGAAAAGACAGATGTCGTCTAGGTATGCAATGACATCTGATCGATAAGATAGGATTCGACGCATCATGCGTACCAATGTAGCTGGGGCGTTCATAAGGCCGAAAGGCATGAAATTCCATTGAAACAAACCCCTAGGTGTAGAAAAAGCAGTAAGAGGTTTGGCGTGTTCAGATAAAGGAACTTGCCAATATCCCTTAGACAAGTCAAGTTTAGTGAAGAAATGAGATTTAGAAAGCCTAGTAAGTAGCTCTTCTAATAAAGGCATAGGTTCAGCATCGAATTTCGTAACTTGATTCAATTTGCGATAATCAACGCAAAGACGTATGTTATTGTCTTTTTTCCGAACAATAACCATCGGCGAAGAATATGCTGAACTGGATGGTTCGACTATTTTTAATTCTATCATCTCATCCAACTTTTTTTCGACCTGTGCTTGAAAATGTATAGGGATAGGATAAGGTCTGACCCTAATAGGATTATGGTCAGTTAGAATAATGTCATGTTCAATGACATGGGTATGTCCAGGAATGTCAGTAAGGACATCCTGAAATGTTTGTAACATTGACGAGACTTGTCGCTGTTCCGACATAAATAAATTAGGAGAAACAGTGACATTTTCCCATGATTCACTAGAATGAAGTGGAATCATCGGAAGAGGAAGATTCACATCCGAGAAACTTGTTTCCTCATCCTGTATTACGGACAGGGATGAGTAATGACCATGAGGGACTAGAGAATCGTCCGTCACCTGAAAAATAGGCTGCAAATAATCTGGACGTTCATGGATATCCGTAAGCATGTTGATGTGGAAGGTTTTATGCTTCCCGTCAATATCGACAATATAGTCAACATCGGAAATTTTCGATATTATATCGTACGGACCTTTCCAAGAGATAAGAAGTCTGTTTTCCCTACAAGGTAGCAAAACAAATGCTTTGTCACCCGGACAAAGTTTTCGTAAGCGTCTCTTTTTATTGGCAAATTGCCTTGCCTTCTGTTTAGCAAATTCAGAAGAAGAAGTTGCTAATTTGCATGCTTCGATAATCTTGTGTCTAAGCGCGATGACATATTCGTAAGAAGATTTTGTGTCATCGTTAATATTATCAGCGGTTATAAGATCATGAAGCAAAGACATAGGGCCGCGCGGTCGTGCGCCAAGGACAAGTTCAAAGAGAGAAAATCCTGTATGTTCATTGGGGACCTCTCTGTAAGCAAAGAGGGCCGCGGGTAAAACCCTGTCCCAATCTTGATGATGATCCTCAGTTATCTTTCCAAGTAAGTTTTTGAGTGTTCTATTTAGGCGTTCGACCATCCCATTAGACATTGGGTGATAGATACTACTCAAAGATCTTTCTATCTGCAGAGTAGACATTACTTGAGACATGGTATCCGATACTAGTTGGGTGCCATGGTCTGATAATATTTCTCCGGGGAATCCCAGACGAGAAAATATGAGCCAAAGAGCGTCTGCAATATCAGCAGTAGAAATGCTCTTCAGAGGAATAGCCTCTGGCCAACGTGTGCACATGTTAACACACGTTAAGATAAACTGATGTCCTCTGGCAGACTTGATCTTAAACGGACCAATAATGTCTATTGCCATTTTCTGAAACGACCGAATAGGAATATCTGCAGCCTGAATAGGTGCAGCATGGCGTGGACCTTTAGATTTGACTTCTTGACATACTTTGCAAGATCGACAATAAATCCGTATGTCTTTGTTTACGAAAGGCCAAAAGAAAGCCGCAAGAACTCTTGACTTAGTACGGGAAAAACCCATATGTCCAGCACACTGAGAGTCATGAGCGTGCTGCAAAATTTTAACTCTCATATTCTTGGGGACAAGAATCTGAGAATGCATGGACTTAGTGGAGTCTTGAACCATACGTACAAGTACGCCATTCTTCATTGTAATCCAAGATTTACGATTTGTATCTTTATTAGGATCACCTTTTGTTGCAAGAGTGAAGAATTTCTTTAAGGAGGGATCATTTTCTTGCTGTTTTATAAACGAGTCACGAGAAATTATTAAGGAATCATCTTGGTTATGCGCTCCATTATCTTCAATAGATGAAGTTTGAGGCATATTAAGAGCTTGAGCTCTTGTGACTACTGCATTAGCAGTTTGCATATTTTGATTTTCCCAAACAGCAATTTGTTGCGGAGTGCATTTTTTGACTCCGTGAATACGACCGATGATAAGATCAGCGATCGGATTCGGCAGAAGACATGCGTGCACATCTCCCGTAAAGAAAGGAGTAGCAATCTTAATGATAGCAGTAGAGTACTTCTCCAATGTGCCGCCGAATGTTACACATTTGACTACTTTGTTGTGGCACGGGAAGGATCTACGAGTGACTGCCTAACACCAAAGGTGGTGGCATCCAGAATAAAAAAGAACTGAGACTGGAGTATCATTTACTAGACCTTTATGCAAGACAAGCGAACCTCTTCCATCATGCACGACTGACGCAGGAAGAGCGGGAAGAGGGTGGTTACAACTTAAAGTAGACACCGTAGTTGGTTGGAATAATGTTTTGCATTGGGAAAAGCAGAACATGTCATATTATTAGAGTTTTTATTATCATTAGTCTGATTACAGGCTTCATGGGACTCTTGCTGTGCAGAGTTTGCCTGGTAATGTGATTTATGTCTTTTGTATTGTGATCTACCTCGATTATTATTGCCTCTGCAATTATTATTGTTTGATCTATTGTAACCCCTACTTGGGTTTGAGTCATAGTTTTCATGGTTACAATTATCATGCTCATTATAATGAGAATCTCTGTAAGTTTGATTTTGTTGTCTCCATGTTGGATGACTTGGATAGTTCCTATTATGACTTCCCTTGCGGAAATGTCTATAGTTGTGACAACCACTGTATCGAGAGCTGTCAGCTCGTCTCCAGTCATTCGAAGAAGAACCCTGATATAATTGATTACCTTGGTTTTGATAACTATTCCAGTTACCCTTTTTATCAAACCTATTTTGAGCTCCTTGAAATTTGTGTGAGTAATTAGGATTGTAAGGTGTTGCCGAAGCAACTGGCATACTCTCCTTAATCTTAGTGTTGCCAAAAGTTACGTCAGGATGTGCAGTGACATATTGGCAACAATATTCTTCCATTTGTTTTAGTGTTTTGGGTTTACGCTCATGTAGGAATTCAAGGAATGGTTTATTTACACAAGACATGATCTTGTCTCTAAGCAACAAGTCCATAAGTGCTTCATATGTTTTTTTCTGTTTTGGATAGCTCAATCCATCGTGTAAATGTAAGACGTGCTTTTGCAATGAATTCTGAGAATTCTACCCCTGTTTCAGGTACCATTGTCTCAAACAAAAGACGGTAACCGTCCTCTGTCAATTGATATTTTTTTATCAAGGCTGCTCTAATAACATCATCATTATCCCTATCAGCCTCTTCTACCAAGCTTAAACTAGTAAGAGAATCACCGTTCAAATTCTTTGATAACTGATTAGCATATTGTGATTTATCCACATTATGAGTTCGACAAGAATGTTCAAATCTATCCAGCCAGAATGTTATGTCGTCACTGGAAGGATTGAACGGTGGTAGCTTGACCTTATAAGTTGAAGGTTTTCCATTAGTACTAGATGACTGATTAACACCACTCACATTTGTCAATTTAAATTTCTCTAACTCAAAAGCTAAGAGTTTCTGTTCATGTTCCATCTTTGCTTTTTCTTTTCTTTCTTCAGATTGTCTGTCTAATCTCTTTTGTTCAGCCTCAGCTTCTCTGTCTAATCTCTTTTGTTCAGCCTGAGCTTCTCTGTTTAGTTGCATTTGAACCTTTTTTCTTTTGATTCTCTGTCTAATCTCTTTTGTTCAGCCTCAGCTTCTCTGTCTAGTTATAACCTTTTCTCTTCAGCCTCCCTTTCCTGTTGTAACTTTTTCTCTTCAGCCTTCTGTGCTTTGGCATATTGAGCAAGTGCAAACTCTTCTTATCTCTCCTCAGTTTATGACAACTGCAAAACAAATGACGTCACAGTGTATAAATATAAAGGGTGTATACAACTAAATGAAAGGAAAGATAAGACCTACAAATACAAACAAATCAAAACAAAACTGAAAAACAGACAAAATATTACAAAAACAACGATGAGTACAGTTCGTCACAGCTAACAAAAATAGCAACAAATGTTGCCATCAAATTTTCAATCAAGAAAATTGCCCCTACAGAACACTAATATAGGACCTCTATGACGTGGTATCCCTATATTAGTCACCTGCCCAACCTACCCGCAGAAATATATACAACAATATCACATGTAAACATATAAACATAAATATATATAGCATATAATAGACTGTGTTGCAACGAAGGCTCAGTTGTTACAATATAATGGTACTGTAATTTAAATAAATAAATAATTCTGGCCTTAAATATTTTAAAGTTCAACACGACATAGAGCAGTGCAGGAAGATCCACCGTTGACAGTTTCTATAACTATAACAAGTAGGACTTCTCACTTCAGTTGCACTGTACTTCTTGCTAACACTGTTAAATATTTCATTCAACTCTGATGTGTAGACTGTCTGTTCGATGTAAACAACGTCTGACAAATTACCGCATTCGCTTGACAGGACAGGTCACGTGACAAAAATGCTGACATCGACTGAAGACTTGTACTGTTGGTGTTCGTGTATCGTATCAGGCGTCAGGAAACAATCAGTAGTTGACTTCCAACTGGCTACACTGCGAAGGTTAGAGCCAGAAATCTGGCCGCCACATTGATAAGTGTATATTTTCTTATCACTGGAAAATGCTGTATACATGAAGACACCACACTGATAAATGTAGAATGTAAACTGTAAATGCAAAGGCGTCACACTGGCACATTACATTGACAAGGGTGACTGTGGTGCATGTAGTTTGTGTGTACTAGTCATCTTGATGAAGGTTGATGGTCAACTCGAACCGACACTGTGTTGGATATACCGGTCACCTTGTCCATAAAGCATTGAGGCCCTGGCAAGGGACAGTGTTTATATTGAGTGAGAGTACAGATGTGAGTTACGCGAATTGGTGTACTGTTCTGTAGTGTTGATAGGTAGCAATGCACTCATACACTCGTATCTAGAAGTCAATGACGGCTGGAACTACTGTTAACAGTTTCATACAGTTTAATGGGACGCACACTCTGACAACACAGCTACAGCCACTGGAACAGGTTGGCAACCACATCACATGCTTGATAAAATGGTCTACGACATCAAATATGCATTCGTATAGAATGTGAATATAATAGAACGTTAGTAGCTAGTCACTCAGTTTTCTAGTTGTATTTACTCCCAATCCTAACTGACTGATCGCGTCAGTTAATGTTCTCAAATATTTATCATCAATGGCTCCCTGACAGAACCTCTTCTGACGAAGAATTACAAGCCGTAAATTAGTAGGCTTTTATGACGACAATCTCAAAACCACCAGTAGTGGCTTACAATAGTAGACATCTCTGTATCATCATAAGATAGTAAGGTATCCCTGTTCTCCGAACGATGATCCGCTTAGGCAAAGGCGAGATCCAAAAATGGCTCCTAACTTCGATGAGCTTCGCTCACTCCGAAGCTGCATAATAAAGCATAAGTAAATGGCGCTGTCCATCATATCAATAATGCTGTGTAGATTATATGCATAATAATGCAATGTACGGAAGGAGGACAGTTTCGACATTTCCTTCTCTGTTACTCTCCAACATTCCGCACCATAAAGAAGCAAAGAAAGTACACAGCTCTCATACAGTCTTAATTTGGTGTTTGTGCTGTACTGGGAAGACTTCCAAATGTTGTTGAGAACAGCAAAGGCTGTTCTCGCTTTATTCATTCTGTTGTTAATGTCCTTGCTTGTTCCGCCGTCAGGTGTTACTATGCTTCCTAGGTAAGTAAATGTGTCTGTCTGTTCTAACTTCTGGTTCCTTACTGTTACTGGCCAAACACCATCAGCAACCAAGAACTACTTATTCGGAGTAACCAGGAGGACATGCACACCATCATAGCTGGCAGACGCTGGAGTTGGGTTGGCCATGTCCTCAGAAGGGACCCTGATACCATCACAAGAACAGCTATGCTATGGACCCCCGAGGGAAAGCGAAAGAGAGGCCGACCAAAAACAACTTGGCGGAGAACTGTGGAAGCTGAGATGCAAAGAATGAACCACAGTTGGGGCACTGTACGAAAGATGGCCGCCGACCGAGCAAAGTGGAATCATTTTGTTGCTGCCCTACAAGACGCCATCAGGCGTGATGGCCGCTGACTGCTTTGACGGTTGTCGGTTATGGATCAAAGAAGAAGAAGAAGAATGCAATGTATATCATACGAATAATGGTGCTGCTGGCAGAATGTCGTCTCGAAAATAGTCAATCATATACATGGGCAGACTATAACATGGCTGCAGATCTAGGCATTTGAAAAGGTACAGTAACTGTCTCTCTTTACCTTATCATCCTAGAAAACACTAGAAAAATAGCACCCGCCTTCCTTTGGCGCTAAGAATATATTCTGGGGAGGAACATAGACATAATAGTCACACAGACGATGTCACCTTCCCCCAGAATTTCACAGCAAAGCACAAATCTTCGGACTTCTGTCCATACAGCGATCAGGATCCGCCCATCATCACGGAAGTCTCTCTCGACAACCACAATTCGACACATGCGCAGAAACTCGTGACCCCCAGAGTTCAACTCAAGATAGGCCGACGTAAATCTAAGTATTTCTCAACAAAAAGTGTTAACAGATAAATAAATATCTTTTTATATATATCTCTATATTCATTGCCTACAAAAGAATCTGTGCGTAACACTAGTGTATGCATGTATGCGCTTATGGGGGAACTTTGTGTTTGTAATGATCAGATTCTGCTCACTGCAGAATCTAAGGAGTCGTTTTCCATTGTCATTGAGAGTATCTTCTCCATATCTTCCGATAACTCCACCCCATCTAGCATGGTCATTTCCAACTCTGGCATTGAAATCTCCGAGCATGATAATTTCATCTAGGCAGTCATCCACTGTCCTTTGAAGCAGCTCGAAGAATTCTTCCTTGACCTCTGCTCTCTCATCCTCATTTGGCCCATACACTATGACCAGGTTGACTATGGTTTCTCCTTCTTTTAGTTTTACAACCATAATGCGCTTCGAGACAAAGTTCCATCCTTTGATACTATCTTTCTGGTTCTTGGCCACGATGCAACCCACGCCCCCTTTAGCTCTTTTAGGCGTGGGTACACCACTGTAGAGCAGCGTTTTGCCATTGAGATACATGACTCCTTATCCCTTTTTCTTTATTTCCGATATAGCCAGGATTTCTAAATTTGCTTTCCTCATCTCTTCTACCAGCTCCTCTTCTTTCCCATTTATACTTCTTGTGTTCCATGTTCTATAAGTCGTAGTCCGTAGTCCGATCCAATTCGTTGCCTTTAGAATCAGTCCGGTTTTCTCTCTTGTATTTCGCGTAGTCGTGTTTTAAAGCAAACAGGTGATTGGCCTGTTGTGATTTTGCATGGTGGAGGGGCAAAAGGAGGAGGGCGGCCTGCATGGAGGCCGTAAGGAAGCATCCTTACGGCCTCCATGCAGGCCGCCGCCCTCCTCCTTTTTCAGCCGGGCTTGGGACCGGCCTAGGCGGAGTTAGGCCACAAATTACAGACGAATAATGTTACCATCATTGCCAGGAGAAATATTTAACAAGATCACTCTGGAGAAATTTTAAAAATATTAGTCCAGGTGGGAAAATACTTAAAAGACTCTAGTGGTCACAGTGTCAGTAGCATGTAATTCCAATACTTAAGAGAATGTCATGTATGTAAATTTATAGGGATAAAATTCCTCGCCACAACACAGTGGCCGGTATCGGGAAATGTTAATGTTGTTAGTTTCACCACAACAGACTGAATGTACATGAAAAAATGGGAAAAGAATATGAATAGCTATAGGTCCAGTTACAATTGTTCTTATTCTTATACGGGTGTACTCTCTCTCTCTCTCTCTCTCTCTCTCTCTCTGTGTAAAACAAAAAAGCCGTACAGGTCAACCTCGAAGACCCGCTACTTGCACAAGAATATTTGTTTTGCGTCTATTGGATTTAGAATTTAGACCAGCTTTCTCAGATTTACGTTAAGGCTAAGACTAAGGCCGCTGGTAGGTTTGGTTTATGATCCGTACTAGATTTTAGGAAGAAAATACATAACATATAACCACAATATCAGTATTGAATCCTAACTCGCTTAAAGGTATGATTTATTATTAATCCACTTGATTATAATTTTGATAGAAACCACAAGTGTATAGATTATAATATCGTAAAAAAAAACCGTGAAATAAGCCTAGTCATTTACACAATTACGCATAATGGATTAGAGATAAATATATATTTCGTCTGTACGACATCGCCTAGTGCATTTGCTAGTCAATTAAAGTATTTCATACTGGTTAATAGCAATTAATTAAATTTTCGCTACCGCTTGGAAAATATTAGCTATATATATTTAATCTGTTAGCCAATTAATACAGTAAATCCTAGTGAAATATACTGACGAACTTTAACAATTAAATCACTCAAAAAGGTAGTAAATATAATTACCATCACACAGAAAAGGAAACAAACTCCAATCGAAATGCTAAGAAATCCACTTTAACAATGGTCTAAGATTCGAAGCTAGATGTTCCGAAAATTCTGAGGCTACTAGATAAATGATTTTAAAAGCTGGGGATATATATGAAATATGTAGAAAATCGCTCTTCAGTGCGAGATATAACGCCATCGCCCAGATTTTGGGAGAATCTTCGGTCGATTTATAAATCAAAGCTTATATTCACACTTCTACCGACCGCATAGACTTTGCCAGCGAACGGACTTTCTTTTGATCTGTCGTCTCTCACTGTAGCTAATTAAGTTGCCCTGAGACCGCGAACAACGGATGTTGGGTGGAGTTAACGGCGATTATCTCCCCTTTTCTTGCATTCGCTTAATTCCCCCTGACAACTTTACTAACGAAAGTACGATTTAGACTTATCGCCCATTTGATTTCTTCGTTCGCTTATTCCCCCTGAGAAAGTGCCATCCATCAAAAGTACGACTTTTGACTCTCTCTACACGTATTTGGTCTGGCCTGTCACTATTACAACGATTGCCCAATCGCTCGCGTGATCTTATAGTTAACGGCTCTACTCGCTAGTTGTTTAACCTGTCCCGTCGTGGACTAGTTAATAAGTCTTGTTTGTAAACATTCCTAGTGCTTGTAAGACATAGAGAAACGAAAAAAATAGGCTTGGCTTTAATTATGAGTTTGACACATATAGAAGTACATGGGTTCTACGTTAACCAACGTGCCTATTATTAAGAAAGCAAGGTGAAAGCCAGGTGGGAGCAAAAACATGTGGATACATGTAATACATATTTACATAACTCTGTCACAGTATATCCCGGCTTGAAATATGAAACCTTTTCATGTCTATTTTTTGGAAATAGATTTACCTGTATCCGTGGCTTCCGTGTGACTGTTTTCTTCACTCTCATCTTCCTCCTCCTTCGTTGTCCAATTCCGACTCATAAAGTCTGCACCTACGTTTTCCCTTTCTGGTATGTATTCTACTTTAAAGGAATACACGCTTAGCAACAATGCCCAGCGCATTATCTTCGCATTGAATTCCTAATTCGCTCCAAGAAACGCCACTGGAGCATGATCCGTCTGCACCGAGAATGATCCTCCTTACAGATATTTATGGTGTCTCCTGATGCTATGAACCAGTGCCAGACATTCTCTTTCCACTGTTGAATATTTTCGCTCTGCTTTATTCTGTCAACGACTGCCGTATGCCACTGGGAATAACCCGTTCGGATCATCGTCGCCTGCTTGAAGCAGAGTTGACCCGATGCCTTGACCCGATAAACGCATAGCTATCCGAGGGCGCGTTTTTATGAGTTTGTAAGTAAAATATGGTGCTAGGGTATATAAAAACCAGCCTCAAATGTTCTTTACAGTGTCAAATGCACGTGTTGACCTGAATTGCGTTCGTTTTTGTAATCGTTACAACGCAGTGGTCAATAGTATTTATGACGCAATTTTTGACCGCAGCTCATGTTGCGCGCACGTGAAAGCAACAAAATTTGAGGTGAACACTATTCACTGACTACGCAACTGAAACCCTATAAAAGGATAACGCTATACACAGAAAAATTCAGTTAATTTTCAAGCAGACTTTTATGGCGTATCTATCGATAAATTTAAGGAACATTGCTATTGGCCGACTGCATGCAGGCGAAAGTCAAAGTCAGGCTGCCAGGCATCTAAACGTGCATCAGAGTACCATCAGTCGACTTTGGCACCGGTTCCAAGCATCCATGCCCAGAAGATGCCAGTCGCTGATAGATGCAAGAGGAGGCCACACACCATACTAACGGGAAAGCCCGTACGCCAAAAAACTCTCGTGACCCAGATGCAAAACAACTGTCAATTGATTGGATGAACCCTAAGGTATTCTTGTGTGCAATTTGAACAATTAACTCATTAAATTAAAAAAAGTTATTGAATGTCAAAATTATGGCTATGTGTGTGCCTTCAGTAGCTATGCGTTTCTTTTTTTGAAAAGTATAGTATGTCGTCCATGAAATTGTGGATAGGCAGACTGAGCAACGGTTCTAAAAGCTTTTTCATCATCCTTGTGAAGACTCCCGGTGCGTTGTGTAACCCGAATGGCATCACGTTGAACGTATAGTATCTTTCACTGGTGCTGAAAGCTAGCAAAGGCTTAGTTTCCTCTTTGACTGGTATTTGATAATAACCTTTACTCAGGTCAATCTTGGAGAAAATCCGCGCCTTGCTTAGCTTGCTAAACAGCTCAGAAGCGCTCTGAAGAGGTTCCGGCTGGAATTCGGTTACAGTGTTAAGTAGACGGGAGTCGAAGGACAGCCGAACTTCCTTATTGGTCTTCTGCAACAGCACTACGCTCGCACTATAAGGAGATTAGACTCACTAATAATGCCCGCTTTACGTAGCTTGTCTATCTCTTCCAGTAGCGTATCAGCTTTAGCATACGGAATAGGGTAAATTCTGGTTTGAGCAGGTGTCTCGTTTGAAAGTTTCATCTCGAACTCTACGAGATGTGTTCGACCAGGTATGTCCGTTAGCACTGCTGTGTACTGTTTTAGTAGCGCCCTCGTTTCTGTCTGTTGTGCTTCAGAGAGAGTGTCACCGAATTTTATATCTTTGAAAGATTCCGTTTGTTGCAATGGATATTCCAAGCAACTATCGTCATCTTCATCATCTTCGGTAGCTATGGCGACCGGCAGGAGATGTTCGTAGGACGGCACAGGTCTTTCCGAGTATTTCTTTAACAGATTAACATGGTAGACCTTCTCCTTTCCTTTAATAGAGATCTGATAGATAGTTCTCGAGAACTTTTTAAGGTCGGTAAACGGCCCTTGCAATCCGATACGTAGTTTGTTGTTCCAGGTTGGAAGTAGCAACAAAACTTTCTCCCCTGGTTGTAGTTCTCTCTCTTTCGCTGCTTTATTGTATCGTTTAGCGTGCTTTGCGCGTGCTTGCCTAAGGTTGGTCGTTGCTAGATCCCATCCTAGTTGTAACCTTTCCATTAACTCCGATACATATTTACTGGCAAGTGTCTTGCTACAATGCGATCAAAGGACAACACTGTATCAAACAAACAATAAGTTGAAGAGCCGTTCAAAATAACAGTTCTTCGCGTTGAGGGCCTCTCCCCCTCAGGTTAAGAATCACTGACACTAATTCTTCTTTGCGATGTTCGATGCGATTAGGCCAGGTGTGCTTGCCCTGATCAGATGTCCATTGCGCAGGGGCTTTCCCTTTGTCACCCTGTCCTCTCTGGCCGCGGTGCCATGAAGGGTGGTTGGGTTAATCAGAATTTTTATTGTTGGGGGGGGGGGGGGGGGTGGGTGGGGGGGGGGTGGGGGGGGGGGGGGGGGGGGGGGGGGGGGGGGGGGGGGGGGGGGTAACTTGTTTTTGAAGAATTTCGGTTTTTCCTGGGGAGGGTTCTGAGGTACATTTTCTCGTTGATTATGGTGTTGAGAAGAATGGGAAGACTCTTCTAGATTATTTTTTCGCGAAGGCTTATCTGTCGGTTTGCGTTTAGAGCTGGGAAGCTCGGCCATATCGTTCCACCTTGCTCAAAATGTCTTCTAATTTTTCTGCGTCTTGTTCAGCCAGAAATCTACGGGTTTCACTTGACAAAGTGTTCTTTATTTGTTCGCTTACAACGAGCTCCTCTAGTCCTTCATAGGTAGAGGTAAGCTGTGAAAGCTGTAGGCTCTTTGTCAAATATCCCTTCAGACGAGAACAGAACTGGTGAAAAGTTTCAGTGCTTTCCTTTCTGCTGTTACGGAACAGTTGCAAAAATTTTCGAGCGTTCATTTCGAAACGCTCAAGCAAAGCCATCTTCAACATGTCCTAATCGTCTTGGTGGCTGCTTTCCAGTTTCACGTACGCATCATACGCCGAGCCTTTTAAAGCCTGAGAAAGTTTCAAACACCACCGCGACCTCTCCAAACCGTACAGATTTGCCATTCTCTCATATTTTTCTAGATAACAGTCAATTTTCTCATTGGGGCTTGGGAAGGATTCTAGGGCAAAACGTTGTTGATGTGGGGGGGGGGGAGGGGGGGTTATCTCTGTTTGTACCGCTTGGTTGTTATATATTTATTTTTGATTTTGAGCAATCATGCTGATGGTTGTAAATTCCGAATGTGAGTCATCTAATGTTAGAATTCATCTCGATAGATTGAATAACGTTGTTCAATTTAGAGTCCACAAGTATACACGTTTCATTATGAAGAACGATCAAAGACATCCATGGCAATCGAATTATTAATCAGTGCAGTCTCCTAGAATAAATTACGTATCGTCAAAAGGTCTAGCCTATATACACGCGATGCCGTCTTGCGGAACACCCGGTAGTGAAAACTAGAGTTCTTTTGATATGTATATATATTTCATAACATACTCCCTGCATTCCTTCTTCAAAGGAAAATTAATCATCAGATGCGATGCTTCAATACTGCATCAGTAATACACATTACGACCCTTTGCCAATAGTTTAGGAGAAATCTGCACAATAATCATCTTGGGAGTAATATGGATTACGTCTTGCCCGGACGGATTCTAATCATAAAAGGGTCAAGAACAACCGTTGTTATGCCTTAGCATAACACCGTACCACGTCATAACTATCCATTGATGTCTACACAAACTCGCGTTTATTAATAAAATTACTTTAGTGCAAAGCCCCTTATGTTGGCATCAATTAAATACGCTAGCGCGTAACTTTAGCTGGTAGCAAACTTACGTGGGGCCAACACATAACATATATTATAACGTCGTAACAATTCCCCCGACCGACCGTGTTAAAAAATTAATTATATTAATTTTTTTATCATAATATTCGTTAAATATATCACCGCAATTAATCTAATTAAAATTCGGAACGAAAAAGTTTACGACATACGGCCAGAGATGTTTACAATTAAACAGTGTCTAAGGTCGTTGTCACTATCATAAAATGTCACACAATAAAATGTAAATAATTAAGACTAACCTAACTAACGAAAACAATCGTCAACAATCGAGAACGCATAGCCTAAAGTAAGCTAAGTAAGCAAAATCTGTGAAGCAAAATATTACAAAATAATATGAAATTAATTAATTAGGTAATAAAGTATATAAGTAATGCAAATAATTGTGGGTAGTGTGAACTAACTAACTCTAGTTAAATGTTATAGTAGAATTTAACGAAGATAAGGAATGATTAAGGAAAATAAGAAAAGACAAACGCAAAAGTAAACAAATAGTAAAGAAGTAAGACGTAGATAAGGTAACCAGAGTAAACCAGATAAAAATGTAATGGTGAATAGCCTGTATTAAGAACATAAACTATAAAGATATATCTAAATAGGAAATTAAACTAAAGAATTCCTATAATAATAACAAATATTAATATCTAACATATAATATATGACACACAATTATTAAGTTAATGTGACTAATTAAAAGGACTAAAAGTATTAAATTATTATATGATTAAACAAAGTCATAATATTGGAACTAGATTAGAAATTTCCAATCCAAAGCAGCTCAAAGAAATCCATCGTAGAAAAACTTTGAGAATATCAAGTTCCATTCATGATTGATACATTGTTCATTTCGTGAAGATTTTAAGTGTACATTAAAATGTTTATTCCACTGAAGTAGATCACAAGTGTTCAATAGACACCATGGAAGGTGTATAAAGTTAATTGCTTATCCTTTACAGGACGTGGCAATCAATCCCAGCTTTTATTGGCTGTTTGTAATTTTTCTAGGCAATTTTTTCATTCAGTAGTTTGCTATTGCTTTCTGAAAGACGGCGCTTATACCATTGTTAAAAATCCACACAAAGCGATATGCTACCAAACCGCCTGCAGCAGGTTTCGAACCTAGTATATCTGGATTATGAAACTGCGTTCATATCCATTAGGAATGTGTATGCATAAATCAATTCATTAAAAGTTCGAGCAGATAGTGCGGGTAGATCGCACTGGAAATAATGGTAGATCGCTATGGACACCAACCGAAGTCCATACAAATGAAGAATCAACAATGGGTATCGCATGAAGTTGACGTAATCCTCGGCAGATCCGTACGAATTATTAAAAGAGTATTGAGCCGAAAGTCCGATCCGTACCAATAGCAATGAGGTACGCAAGTGGAACTGATAAATGTGAAATAACGAAGCGTGCCATCGGACAATACTTGGAGTATGGAATACAACCAATGAAGAAGGTATTCTGTACCTTTGGGAAGTTAAATATTAGTCGCGGTAACTAGTACCTTTAAAGTTAAAGAATACCTTTAAAGTACTTTTAAAGAATATTTGATGGGATATTCGATAATGTCATTGGGCGAAGTACAGTTTTGAGTTCAAATATCACCCGCTATTAAGAATTGTCCACATGTCCACAGACAAAAGACTGACCTCAATCCGTCATTATCAGTGAAGGTTCATCAACGAAAGGTGGAAGACCTGACCTGCCAATTCCGGTGAATTATTATATTATCAAATAGGAGTAAAATGTCACTACTGTTCGTAAAACCAATTAATACCGATGTCATATTAAAAAAGCCACTGGAAAGTTGATAACGTCTGAGTAATCCATCAAGTTTACGAATGGAAAAAAATTACAAAAATATATATAGTTAATGTGAGTCTCATCATCATTTTACATCTGATGTGGATGACGGGTGGCGAGACAACAAGTCAGCCACTACATTCTCAGATCCTGGGATGGATTCTATCGTAAATTAAAATGATTGAAGTATTATGGAGAATCTAGCAAGCTTTGGACTCTTATGGTTGGCACGTTTGAGAGCAGCCACTGACTTCTGGTCAGTTTGAATGATAAAAGGAGCTTCTAATAAAAATTTCTCCAGGTTTTGGATCGCACAGAAGACCGCTAGAAGCTCTTTATCAATCACCGAATACCTCTATTCTGTTTCAGAAGCTTTTTTGAAATAAACAAAGAAGGGTGAAGCACGCCATCATGATCCTGGACGGGACTAGCCCCCAACCCGAAGTTGCTTGCATATGTATGGAGAATATAAAATTTTTAATATCCGGCAATCGTAATATCGGTGGCCTGGAAAAAATGGTAAGGATTTTATTAAAAGTCGCGTCACAGTCTTCAGTCCATTTTATGTTTGCAGGCATGTCTTTTCGTAGGAGAGAAGACAAGACTGCTGTAATAGACGACAAATGCGGGATAAACCTACTGTAGTATTGAACCAACCCTAGAAAACTTCTAACTTGCTTTTTCGTAGTAGGAATAGACAAGTGAAGAATTTTAGAAACGTTTTGAAGAATGTTCTGAATACGACAAGTCCCAATGATATGACCAAGGAAAGTAATTTCCTGAAATGCAATTTTGACCTTAATCAGCCTTGCAGTCAAATTATGTAATCTTAAAATATCCAACAAAGAGCTAAGTCCTAAAAAGTGTTTTTTCGAACGATGAACTGTGTGAACATATATCGTCAATGTACGTGATTATATCTGATCTATGTGACAACATTTTTCGCATTATGCGAATAAATGTTGCCGGTGCGTTTATAAGCCCAAATGGCATGACGTTCCATTGATATAACCCACGTGGAGTTGAAAACTCAGTAAGATATTTGGCTTGATCCGTTTGGGGAATCTGCCAATATCCCTTAGTTAGATCAATTTTAGTGAAAAACCTAGCTGCAGACAGACGAGTAAGTAGATCGTCAAGAAGTGGATGTGGATCACTGTCAGGGACTGTCTTAGCATTTAACTTTCTATAATCTACACATAAACGAATGTTGTTATCCTTATTTCGGACAATAACTAGTGGTGAGGAATATGGAGAATTACTGTTCTCGATGATCCCTAAAGTCAACATTTGTTCAAGTTCTTGAGCTCTTTTGTTCTGGTAATGAACTGGAGCTGAATAAGGGCGTAGACGAATAGGTGTATTATCTTTGAGAATGATGTCATGACAAATAACCGATGTTCGACCAGGCAAATCAATTAAAACATCAGAAAAAGATTCTAAAAGATTAGAAATATGTCTGTGTTGTTGTGAGGTAACAGAAGTAGAAAAAGTAACATCTTTCCAAGATTCTGTAGCCTTCAAAGTAGATACAGGTAAAGACATTTGTGTTTCAGGAAAAGAAGATTCTTCTTCCTTAATTACTGATAGACTGGAATAATGACAAGAACCAACTAATTTGTCATCAAGATCATGAAAAAGAGCTTGTAAATGTTCAGGACGAGTATGAAACTCCTTAAGCATATTAATATGAAATATTTTCTTCTGTTCTTTAATATCCAAAATATATTCAACGTCAGAAATTCTGTCCAATACCTTAAATGGACCATTCCAAGCAATTAATAACTTATTATCTTTACGTGGAAGTAACAAGAAAGCGTCATCACATGGAAGCAATTGACGCAGACGTCTATTTTTATTTTGGAATAAACGTGATTTCCATTTAGCAGCCTCTGTAGAAGCTGTAGCTAACTGACAAGCATTGACAATTTTTTTCCGTAGGTTGATGACATAATAATAATATGACTGGATGTCCTGAGTCATCTCAGTGTCAAGAAGGAGATCCTTTATTAAACTCATTGGACCCCTTGGTGGAGCACCAAACACTAGTTCAAAAGGAGAGAAGCCGGTTAGTTCATGCGGTACTTCTCGATAGGCGAACAACACAGCTGGTAGCACTCCGTCCCAGTCTTGAGGATACTTAACAGTAACCTTTTGCAGTAGTTGTTCAATCGTGCGGTTGAGCCGTTCCACCAAACCATTGTTCATAGGGTGATATATGATTCTTAGATTTCTACCGATATTAAGAGCCTTCATTACTTCAGTCATTGTATCAGAGACAAATTGAGAACCATGATCAGATAGTATTTTCCGAGGAAAACCTATTCTAGAAAATATTAGAAACAGTGCATCCGCTACGTCTGATGTAGAGGTATGCTTAAGAGGGATGGCTTCTGGCCATCGTGTGCACTGATCAATGCATGTGAGGACAAATCTGTGACCTCTGGCAGAAGGTAAAAGAGGACCAATAATGTCTATGGCCATCTTATCAAACGGACGTACCGATTTGTCACATGCGTGGATAGGAGCAGCATGAAATGCTCCTCTATCCTTGACTTCATGGCAGGTGACGCATGAACGTACATACAGTGATACGTTGATACGTCACGGGAAATACCTGGCCAAAATATGAAGATAACACTCGAGAACGTGTACGAGTGTATCCCAAATGACCCGCGCATTGGGAGTCATGTACATGTCGTAAAATATATGGCCTTAGTGGAAGAGGTACCATGACCTGTTGTTTTACTTTAGAGTGGTCCATATAATTCCTAATTGAAATGTCGTTTTTTATGGTAAACCAATGTTTACCTTTGGTATTGAGAGCAATATCGTCATAATTATTCACCAAAGCAAAACATTATTTAATGAATTGTCTTCTCTTTGCTTCGTTGCGAATGATACTCTATCTATTATTGATTGAACATCAGTATCATTCTTGAGAACTGTGTTAGGTTCTGGATTATTATTATTTTCCAAGGTTTGAGACTGAGCTCGTGTTGTTACTGCATTGGCTATAAACAAATTTTTTCTTTACCAATACATAATTTCCTCTAGTGTGCAGTCCTTACTACCATGGATGCGACCAATTGTGAGGTCAGCTACTGGATTCTGCAACAGACATACCTTAACTTTACCTGGAAAAAAATGGTGTATGTATATCTATTATTGCAGTGGGATAATATTCAATAGTACCACCAAAGATGATACACTTAATACTTTAATGAGTTGAACAACTGGGATGTACTACAGATTGTCTAATGCCAATAGTTGTAGACCCTGAATCCCTCAATACTGATACTATAGTACCATTGACCAATCCTCTGTTGAAGATTAAAGTCCCTGTACCATCATTAGCGGAGAGACTTACAGCCGCGAGAGGATGTCCACACTTCAACACTGTAGTGCTGTCCTTCTGTAAATAATTAGACACTCTGGGCAACTATTTGCCACATCTGGATCAAAAGAACAACATGCAAAAGAATGCACTTGGGTATTGGTATCTTGACCAACCAAAGGTGCATTGTTGGTCATTGCTGCCCCTGGATTGTGTTCGAACCGAGATGGTCCACGTGAACTTGATCGCTGTCTTTGGCGATCACCAGAATTATTATGATGTCTACCATTTTGACTATTATTTCTTGATCTATAAAATTGATTGTTATTACTCCAATTATTGTTATTATTGTAGTTAAGAGTGAAAGTATTTGATTTCTTCCATTTAGCACCTTGTTGAAAATTGTTATTATTCCTGTATTGTGTTTCTGAAATGTTGTCTACCTCGGCTGAAATGATCATTCTGGTTGAAAGTATTATTTTTAAAATAATTATTGTCATTGTTTCTCTTATGGATAAAATTTCTGTCTTGACTTTGAGCTCGTGCTCTGTGATTACTATTCCATGTTGCAGCTGCAGCAACTGGTAGAGCTTCTCTTAATTGAGTATTTGCAATGCATGATCCAGGATGTGCAGTGCAGAATTGGACTGCGATTTCCTCCATAGCTGTTAACGTTGGTGGTTTAC
This sequence comes from Oreohelix idahoensis, assembly GCA_024509875.1. Taxonomy (NCBI): domain Eukaryota; kingdom Metazoa; phylum Mollusca; class Gastropoda; order Stylommatophora; family Oreohelicidae; genus Oreohelix; species Oreohelix idahoensis. The sequence continues at coordinate 113,287 of JAMPIV010016844.1, forward strand.
ATTCTTGTAAAACTGACCAAAATGGTTTGCTTACTGAGGATAATACTTTATCCCTTAGCATTAAATCTACAAGATTATCAAAGGTTTTCTCAATACCGGAAAGTTCGATCCATCTATCAAACGTAATCCTTATTGCAGCAATAAATTCAGAGAAATCTTTGTTTGAATCAGGTATCATTGTTTTAACTTTGTCTCTATACCCTTGTTCATTAAGTTGAAAACGTTTTAACAGTAACACCCTAACAGCATCATAATTTTTTTTAAGTGCATCACTCATAGAATCTATGGCAGCCATTGGCCCACCAACCACAAAATTCACTCATTTTAATAACCCACAATGATTTATCAAGTTTATTTGCTTCGCATATATCTTGGAATCTAGAAAAATGTTATGTTATGTCATCTATATTTTGATTAAATACTGGCAATTTAAATTTATTGTTACCTCTATTATGTCCTATTGAAGAAGTAGTATGAGAATCACCAGTTCTGCTGCCATTATTTGCTAATTGAGCTTTTAATTTCAATTCTTCTAACCGAAGAAGTGCTAACCTTTCTTATTCTTGCATTTTTTTTTCTTCCTCAATACGTTTTATCTCATCTTTGGCTTCCCGTTCTGCCAATTCACCCTTCAATTCAGCTTTCTTCTTCTCTTGCTTAGCTTCACGTTCTGCTTCTTGTTATGCTATTGCTTTTTGTTCTGCTTCTTCTTGTTTTGCTATTGCTTTTTGTTCTTCTAATTCTCGCTTTTTATCAGCTTCCTCTTGTTTGGCTTTAGCCAGTTCAGCCATAGCAAAATCTGTAAGTGCCTCATCTTTCAAGGAAAATTCTTTTCCAAATCTCATAAAAGTTTCTAAAGTAGCCATGTTAACTAACCAAAGTACTCACTTAGTCAATTGTATGTAAGCCGAATGGCTGATATGGTACTGTGACTCACTTGGTCAATCAGATACTTATAATACGCTTTACAAATTAATTGTAAGCCCCAAAATTAATTTATTTACTAATATTTTACAATATCATGCCTTACTCAGGCTAAACAACTAGTGGCTAATGGCCTATTAGTGCATATGGCAATGCAATGCAACGATTGCAGTTATTAATAGTGTTTTCATTAAATATTATATGTAATTATTATAAATGTCATATTATGAATGGTTTGTACATAAAATAGAACATAATTAGTAAACACAAGAATTTTACAAGCAATATCACACCACAAGATCTGATGACAGACAGCAAAACGAGTTCAATGAAAAACGATTTCAGATAATATTGAATAAATTCTGGAGCAAACTGTGGCTCATTCCTCCCTACAGAAGACATTACAAAAACGCGAAATAAGTAGGTGAATAGACATGCCTGGAAAATAACCTGGTCTAAAATTGTATTGAACCAAAAATGGACTTAACTGGCGTGATCGAATAATCTCCGAACAATGCTACCAGGCAACGTCAGGAACAGACTGATGGCTTGAATACGACCTAAGGCATTGATATAACAGGTTCCTTGAAAGCATTGAGTCCGTTGGAGGCTTGAATGACCTTTGATATGACTTTGATTGAAGTTTTCGACCGGTAAGACATTCTTGTTGGAAAATTTCAAGGCATCGTCTTGACGTCTGCTGCGAATGCGTAGTGCTTCGTATTTTTATGCTAATTTTTCCAAACGTTGGAATAATATAGAAAGTTATTGACGATCCAAATTTGTCTGTCTTGAATAAACTTTGTTGTATCATTGTTGAACAAAATCGATCCCCATACCTAGGCCACCACGTTGTTGAGCGGGGATTATTTCTGTTTGTACCGCTTGGATGTTATATCTTAATTTTTGATTTTTAGCAATCATGCTGATGGTTGTAAATTGCGAATGTGAGTCATCTCATGTTAGAATTAATCTCGATAGATTGAATAACGTTGTTCAATTTAGAGTCGACACGTATACACGTTTAATTATGAAGAACGATCAAAGACATTCATGGCAATTGAATTATCAATCAGTGCAGTCTCCTAGAATAAATTACGTATCGTCAAAAGGTCTAGCCTATATACACGCGATGCCGTCTGGCGAAACACCCGGTAGTGAAAACTAGAGTTCTTTTGATATATACATATATTTCATAATATACTCCCTGCGTTCGTTCTTCAAATGAAAATTAATCATCAGATGCGATGCTTCAATACTGCATCAGTAATACACATTACGAACTTTGGCCAACAGTTGCGAAGAAATCTGCACAATAATCATCTTGGGAGAAATATGGATCACGTTTTGCCCGGAAAGCCGCGGTAGCATAGTGGTTAGTGCACTGGCTTTCTAGCGCAGTGGTCTATGGTTCGATCCCCAGATGAGGCGGGAATTTTTTAGGCCACAAACGGCTCCTGGGTCGACCCAGCCCCAAATGGGTACCAGAGCAACTCTGGGAAGGTTAAGGCGGCCGGCGTGATGCCGACCACCTCACCCCTAGTGTGCCAACGGTCAAGATAATATGGGCCTAACACCATATTCCCAATATGCCTCAATGGGCGTGTAACGGGTTCCTTTACCTTTTTTTGCCCGGACGGATTCTAATCATAAAAGGGTCAAGAACAACCGCTGTTATGCCTTAGCATAACACCTTACCACGTCATAACTATCCATTGACGTCTACACAAACTCGCGTTTATTAATAAAATTACTTTAGTGCAAAGTACCTTCTGTTGGCATCAATTAAATACGCTAGCGCGTAACTTTAACTGGTAGCAAACTTAAGTGGGGCCAACATATAACATATATTATAATGTCGTAAAAATTCCATTGCTGCTAGTTGAGGAGATTGAGTGTTGGAAAGATCAGTTATCTGTGACTGGGGTAGAGAGTCTCCGTTGCTGGAGGTAGAGGCAGCACCACGACTTTGGACCTCTAGAGCCTTAAGCTCAAGTTCGTGCTGTCTCTCCTTCTCTCTTTCGTTCGCCCTGCGAATTTCAATTTCCTCTTCAATGTTCTTCTGCTGTAATTGACGCTCTTCTCGCTCTTTCTCCTCCGCATCATATCTATCAAGTTCTTCTTTGACAAACGCCTTTGCTTCTTCTCCGTGTAATCCCTCTTCTCTTGCTTCCTCTCTCAGCATTGCTATCAGTTTAGCACGCTCAGCCATTGCAAATAACTGACTGTGACTTACCGGAGAAGAAGTAAGAAAAAAGGATACACTGGTTCCCTACCAATTACGAGAAAAATACGGACAAAAATATACTGTCATTTAACTGAGATACCTCCTCCTGTTATCAGTGATCTAATCTATCGCTGTTTTTATCTGGCAATTAATGCTACTAATACAGACGACTAAGCAAACTAAATGGTAGATCAGCTAACACTGAAAAAAACCTACCATTACTAACGGTGTAAACAAAAATTGTCTTTATTCAAGAACATTTTTTGGAGAAAAAAATCCCCTATATTTTTAAGTACACCTTGTGTTGTGGCGAGGGATTTTATCCCTATAAATTTACATACATGACATTCTCTTAAGTATTTTAATACAGTTAGGGTAAAGGGGGCTATTAACTTGTCGATTTAGCCAGAGCGCACTCCTTAGCTTTAGCTAAAACACCGCTGCTTAAACAAAACCTGGTGATTAACACATAATCACACGCTACCAGCGGCCTTATAGTACAAAATCATTACATAACATTACTCCGACAAAAATTACCCTCTAAATCTAATTGTATATACTATACAATGCTGTGGATAAAAACAATTGATGTAAATGTGTGGTCAGCAAGCCAATAAACAGGACGTTTGTCTAGCGGATAATTATTATTAGTGTTCCTTAAAACACGAGACAAACACACTCTGCTCTATCATGACAATAAAAAAATTTAAATATTAGACTTTAGTCAATTATCTAAATACAGACTAGATCCAAATTTGGAAACAACTCAATCTGACGTACTAGAAAAACACACAAGTCTAAGGACTTCGCACTCTTTATGTGGTACTAGTTCCAGATCTAGCTCAAATTCCCGAAAAACGAGCGACCCATTCTGTCGTAGATTTTGGATAGGTGATTAAGATAGATTCAAGTCACGCTTGAATAGAACTGAAAAGAGTGGTAACTCAGTGAGAGAGAAGGTAACAAAATAGATTTCACGAGTGAAATGGTAAAAAAGGTAGTCATTCCCTGGATTGAGAAGATACTCTAGTCCAGCCTATCTTACGACTGAATGTTTGTCTATCAGACAGTTTACCTTTCTGTATTTATTGACATATATACTAGAACCACTCCCATACACGTCGGCGTCTGTGGCCTAATGGATATGAACGCAGTTTCATAATCCAGATATACCAGGTGGTTCGGTAGCAGATCGCTTTGTGTGGATTTTTAACAATGGTATAAGCGCCGTACCGTTCAGAAAGCAATGGCAAACTACTGAACGTAAAAATTGCCTGGAAAAATCACAAATATCCAATAAAAGCCGGGGTTGATTGCCACGTCCTTTAAAGGATAAGCAACTAACTTTTTTAACTCCCATACACACACACACACAGATTTTTTTTTCGTACGCCCGCTAATACTCGAGGCGAAATCTCAGGTTATTATTAATGTCTAGCCTGACATTGATTTTACGTGAGTATCCCTTTTTTTCTTGTACAGAGACATGTGTCCCTCGCCATTCAGGCAGATACTCGCCGATTTCGGAGGTACCAATTAGAGCTGGGTCGGCTCAGGAGCCGCCAATCCCTGGTCGACGACACTCCTTCAAATGTCATCTCCAGGTCTCGAGTTAATCCAGTCTAAATCCCGGTCGACGAAAAATCCTCAAATGCCGACGCCCGGGTTTGATCCTGAATCACCCGGTCGCCAGAGCGGTGTGGTAACCACTACGCTAGCGCGGCTCCCACACACACAGATAAGTGACGACCACTTGGCGCACAAACGTGAAAACTATAGTAAATGGAGTAGGGATATTAGGCCGAGCTGAATAAACACTGGTAATTAAGTTTTATGTTAAGTTTATTAAACATAAAGAAAACTTCACAACCTTCAGTATCAAATATCAAATATAAAAATCAAAGGTTATAGAAATAATAAAGAAATAAACACATAAGTGCAATTCCCTCTGTTGAGACAAGATCCCGTTAGAAGAAGTTATTAACCCCCAACAGGTCAAAAGATTAGCACTATGGTATAGAATTTGACTAAACTGTAAAGAACAGAGTTTGTGTAATTTATCTATCCTGGAAATAACAGTATTAGCAAACGTAAGGAAGAAACAAATTAAGTACAATGATTTAAACAATAGAAGATATATTCACTCCTTCATTCTCTCGCTTCAGACAAACGGTGGCCACACTTCATTCTTTCTTACCTAAGTTGATTAACAGCATCTGGAACATATCTCCATGGTACACGCAGCAAATCCAGTGTTTGGTTTTGGTTTGGCAAAATAAGCCCCAGCTCCTCCAAAGTTTGATAAATCCTGTTATTTGGGGAACGCTTACTCTGTTACCGTTAATTGGATCTGGTTAGGTCACATCAATTAGTCCAGGTGAGAAAATACTTAAAAGAATTTAGTCGTCACAGTGTCAGTAGCTTGTAATTCCAATACTTAAGAGAATGTCATGTATGTAAATTTATAGGGATAAAATCCCTCTCCACAACACAGTGGTCGGTATCGGGAACTGTTAATGTTGTTATTTTCGCAACAACGGGCTGATTGTACATGAAAAAATGGAAAAAGAATCTGGATAGCTATAGGTCCAGTTACAATTATTATTATTCTTATATGGGCGTAATCTCTCTCTCTTTCTCTCTCTCTCTCTCTCTCTCTCTCCGGGTGAAACAACAGAGCCGAACAGGTCAACCTCGAAGACCCGCTACTCTCATAAGAATGTTTGTTTTGCGTCTATTGGACTTAGACTTTAGACCCAGCTTTCTCAGATTTAGGTTAAGGCTAAGACTAAGGCCGCTGGTAGGTTTGGTTTATGATCCGTACTAGATTTTAGGAAGAAAATACATAACATATAACCACAATATCAGTATTGAATCCTAACTCGCTTAAAGGTATGATTTATTATTAATCCACTCGATTGTAATTTTCATAGAAATCACAAGAGTATAGATTATCTTATCGTTTAAAAAAACCCGTGAAATAAGCCTAGTCATTTACACAATTACGCATAATGGATTAGAGATAAATATATATTTCGTCAGTACGACATCACCTAGTGCATTTGCTAGTCAATTAAAATATTTCATACTTGTTAATAGCAATTAATTAAATTTTCGCTACTGCTGGAAAATATTAGCTATATATATTTAATCTGCTAGCCAATTAACACAGTAAATCTTAGTGAAATATACTGACGAACTTTAACAATTAAATCACTCAAAAAGGTAGTAAATATAATTACCATCACACAGAAAAGGAAACAAACTCCAATCAAAATGCTAAGAAATCCACTTTAACAATGGTCTAAGATTCGAAGCTAGATGTTCCGAAAATTCTGAGGCTACTAGATAAATGATTTTAAAAGCTGGGGTTATATATATGAAATATTTAGAAAATCGCTCGCCAGTGCGAAATATAACGCCTTCGCCCAGATTTTGGGAGAATCTTCGGTCGATTCCTGAATCAAAGCTTATATTCACAGTTCTACCGACCGCATAGACTTTGCCAGCGAACAGACTTTCTTTTGATCTGGCGTCTCTCACTGTAGCTAATTAAGTTTCCCTGAGACCGCGAACAAGGATGGGGGGGGGGAGGGAGGTAATTGTGATTATCTCCCCTTTTCTTGCATTCGCTTTATTCGCCCTGACAACTGTACTAACGAAAGTACGATTTATACTTATCGCCCTTTTGATTTCTTCGTTCGCTTTTTCCACCTGAGAAAGTGCCATCCATCAAAAGTACGACTTTTGACTCTCTCTACACGCATTCGGTCTGGCCTGTCACTATTACAACAGTTTCCCAATCGCTCGCGTGATCTTACAGTTAACGGCTCTACTCGCTAGTTGTTTAACCTGTCCCGTCGTGGACTAGTTAATAAGTCTTGTTTGTAAACATTCCTAGTGCTTGTCAGACACAGAGAAACGAAAACAAATAGGCGTGGCCATAATTATGAGTTTGACAGATATAGAAGTACAGGGGTTCTGCGTTAACCAACGTGCCTATTATTAAGAAAGCAAGGTGGAAGACAGGTGGGAGCAAAAACGTGTGGATACATGTAATATATATTTACATAACTCTGTCACAACCGTGACGTTTGACTAAGTTCAGACTGTGAGTTGCGCATGTCACGTATACAATATAATAGCGTCACACAAATCCTCCCAAGTCGAATTGCGTACTTCCAAGAAGCATAGGAAAGGTGCAACGATTTCTACAGTTATGTCTTTGCAGGGAACAAGACGAATAATAATCGTCATCCATTTAATGTGACTAATTTCTGGAGTACAGTCCAAGACTGTAGAATTGTACTTCGCTTTCCTGATTGTGGACAAGAACGTTTTCAAAGATGGCCTTGCCCAAAATTGCAATAATTTCATTTTGCATATTTTTACTCAAAGCGTTGTCTATGTGTTCTGCCCAATGGTCCTCACTAAGTGCATCTCTATGACACAGTCAGACTTTCAAAACAGTTCAACCAGTCTTAGAAAGTTGCCGTTGTTTCTCCTGTAACGCTTATTAGACAAGCCTAGTAGAGCTGGACATTGGAGATGCACCAAATATCATTACTTTGATGTACCTTGCAATCACATGGAACAGAGGCTTGTTCCTAGTTTGTACAGTCTTTGATTTTGTTATTCTAGTTTATGTCTTGTGCTTGAGATCCTTTCAGAAGTCGACTCACTTTTATGAGTTTGACAATGGTGAAACCTGTTTCGTCCGTCATGCAGTGCCTTGAAAAACCGCTATGTTACTGTAGACGGCTTATTCAAAACTGCTGGACAAAGCGCCACGGTGTTTTGGTGGAAACAATTTGTCGCAGAAACATAACATCCAGTTTGAAACATGACCATTATGTGCGAGCTGGGAGCGTCATTTTAATATGTAAATGTCAAATCATTATCGTACAAGACATCTAATATGAGGTTATGTACAGGACAGGCAACCTCATCATGTCAAACAAATTGCCACTGAAACCACAGCTACAAGAACATATAAATGTTTGGTGCAGTTTCCTGCAAGGGGGACCAGCTGTAATGGTAGCTCCATGCTCTGTAAGGAGTGCAAAGAAAAATTGTGCTGATGATGATGTCGATGATGTTGTTGTTGTTTTTGTTGATAATGTTGTTGATGATGATGTTGATGATGATGTTGTTGATGATGATGTTGCTGATGATGTTGTTGTTGATGATGATGTTGCTAATGATAATGTTGATGATGGTGGTGTTGTTGTTGATGATGATGTTGTTGTTGATGATTATGTTGATGATGATGATGTTGATGATGGTGGTGTTATTGTTGATGATGATGTTGTTGATGATGATGATGTTGATGATGTTGTTGATGATGATGTTGCTTAGTATTCCTGTTTCGCGTCAACAGTTAAAACTCCTATGTAAACCTGCATTAAGGTTTAAAATATTGTTATCGGTCTTCTTCTTCTTCTTCTTCGTCTTCGTTCGCCCTGTAAAGGACGTTGGTTGCGTTGTGTCTGTTTACGCCTAAGCTGTGATATCTGCACTTTCGGTCGACACATCCGACTTCAGCACGGCATTTTTTAGGGACCGGGTTTGCCTTCCCATTGCGATCCGCACTCGCTCAGCCAGACTGCACTGCTGCAGACTGTTTCCAGCACCACCACGAGGAGGTAGAGTGCGGTCTTGACCAGCTCTGGTTCGCTGGTCCTGATGCAAGCAGTACAGCTATGGGTCGCTGACTGCATTCACTATTGCTGCATCTTGGGGTCCCGTTATCGGTCTTATAACGCTTTCATTGCTCAGTTATTTTTAAAAAAAACATTGTCATATTCAGACAAGATCATCTCAAAGTCAGAATCTCCCTACAACTCCAGTGTAGTTCTATTATGGAAACCTAGTGGAGAACATAGGTTGTGCATAGATTACAGGAAGTTAAATGCTGTCACAGAATTTCAAGTGGATCCATTACCTGACACCAACCAATTGTTCTCTACACTAAGTAAAGCTAGGTATTTTTCCAAAGTAGATCTTAGCAAGGGATACCACCAAATACCAGTGAAACCAGAAATAAGACACATGTTGGCATTCAGTACATCTGAAGGACGTTATGAATTCAATGTACTGCCATTTGGATTGAAAAATGCACCACGTGTATTTTCAAGAATGATGAGGAAACTGTTGGAATCTCTAAAAAATCCACACATCACTAACTTCATGGATGACATACTTGTTGATACCAATACATTTGAGCATGTAGAATCACTCTCCATGTTGTTTGACAGACTCGGAGAAACTTGACTGACTGCACGTCTAACCAAGTGTTATATTGGGTGTAGTGAATTGGAATTGCTTGGTCACCGTATTTCTAGAGGTCACATGTCTCCTGACCCAAAGAATATTGAGAAGTTGAAGGAGGCACACAGACCGAGAACTAAGAAAGATGTAAGGTCTTTTGTGTCCTTATGCGGATTTTACTTTTTTAAAGTATATACCCAACTTTAACTCTCTGTGTGCACCGTTAACAGACTTAACAAAGAAATGTCAGCTTGATAGTATTCAGTGGAATGATGAGTGTGAAAACGCTTACACGGAGTTAAAGAGAAAACTCACCAGCAAACCCATCCTTGCATTACCCAATATCACTCAGGAATTTGTATTACGAACGGATGCAAGTAATATTGGAATAGGAGCAACTCTGTTGCAAAAATCAAAAGCCCAGCCGGAAGAACTTTTACCAGTCGCCTTCGCTAGTAGGAAACTAAGTTCGGCCGAACTGAATTTTTCTACTATAGAGAAAGAATGTTTGGCTGTAGTCTGGTACATCGAGAAGTTCTCGACCTATTTGTACGGCAAATATTTCATATTACAAAATGACCATCAATCTCTCACTTTTTTTGGCGGTGTCGAGAAAATTAAATTCCAGATTGCTCAGATGGAGTCTACATTTAGCTCCATATTCGTTTACAGTGCATTTCATTCCTGGTAAAGAAAATGTTGGAGCAGATTTTCTTAGTCGACACCCAACTGAGATAGAACAAGAGAAAGAGGAACATTAACTTCGGCAATGCTTACAGTTGTAAGCTGTAGAAATTTACAGCTTAAAAGAGAGGGAGGACCTGTAGCATGTTACGCATTTGCCTAGTTAAATGTATGAAGACCGTAAAGTGGAACACAAGTATTCCAGCTCGAAAAAATGAATGCAAAGGTATTTTCTTGTGCGTATCTAGGGCAGCCAATCAAAAACGGTGTTTACCACGGGCAGATAGGAAAGACTTCGACGATTGTATATGGAAGAATAAAATCGTCCGAAACATAGTTAGAATTAGAGATCGGGAAGGAGAACGAAATGACAGACAAGGATGAGAATGGTCTCCTTTTGATGGGAATATCTTCATTTATGCGCAGGTACAAGGACATTTGGAGGGAGTAAGTAGTCGTGAAGAATTTTGCAAGAATATGTGTCCGTGCATTGAGAAATCCTGTGTTTCTCCTATTCATAATTCAAGATAAAATCGTTAACACGACCGATATAGGAAGACAACCTATGGATATAAAGGCCAACTCACTGAAATTGGAAATCTATAACTCTAAAGGCTTGAACTGGGAAAGGTGCGATGCACGAGACCAAGGTTTGAAACCCATCTAGCACAAACTCGTCGGAGTTATAACTACTTTGGGAAGTTTGCTGGAGTTGTGATCCTTGTTTCCCATACGTCCAGAAGCTCCATATATAAGGGCTGTCGAAGATGATTTCAAATTCACTTGTACAGCGTAGAAGACAGAAGGACAACGGCTGGAGAGAACGAACGAACGAACGAAGGAACGAACTTTATTTTCAAAGGGTTTAGAATTGGGCACGCAGGCCCGTCTAACATTCTGCCCTTCCTTTCTCTCTTCTTCCATAGTTAATCCATTTATTCTCACACGTATCCTAAATGTTACTTAAATAATAAAATAACAAAAAAGTACAATAAAATAAAATCCCAACATTGTAACAGCACAATAACAGTTACACAGATTTACAGATGCGTATCATAATTTATACTAAACAGGACAAAATTAACTTTAAAACCTACATATGATGTTATGTAATTATTTAAGAACATAACGAAATTAGGGTGGCATATAATCTGCACTCATGATGTATTTGAAAAGTTTGTGATTGAATGAATATGGACTAAGAGTATTTTTTAAGTCGTGTGGAAGAGTATTCCATAGATGAGCAGCAGAAAAAGCTAAACTTTTCTTGAATAAGTCGAGCCTAGGCTTGGGCATGTGTAATTTATTTAAGCGTTGACTGCGTCTTCCGCTGTATTTGAAAATAGGCCACAGATACGTTGGAGCATTCTGTGACAAGATTTTGTGAATAAATTTGGCTTTGTTGAAGAGAAGGCGCTTTCTTAGTGGTAATATGTTAAGATATGTATATGCGTCTACACACTGTGTGAGGTTTTTGTCTGAAATTTGGCGCACTGCACGTTTTTGTAATGAAAAGAGTCTTTTAGTGTTGGACATGGTGCAGCCATCCCAAATTGTGGAACAATAGTCTAGATGTGTTTGTATCTGGGATGTATAGAACATTTTTCGTGTCTCCTCATCTAGGAAATGTTTGATTTTAGCTAACTGGTAAACTTTTTGTGCCGTTTGTTTGGTCAGTGCTTGTACATGCGAATTCCAACTTAAATGTTGGTCAATTATGAGTCCTAGTGTTTTCTATTCATTTACATTTTCAATTAAAGAGGTTCCAATGTAGAGCTGAAGTGTTGTTTTCGGCGAGTTTTGTAATTTTTGTCTAGTTGATATTATCATACATTTTGTTTTAGTGATATTTATTTGCATGCAGTTTTCATTGCTCCATTTAATAAGATTGTCTGTGTCGCTTTGTAATAATATTTCTAGCGTGTTGCAACTTTTATCACTAGTATAAATGGTACAGTCATCGGCAAATAGGTCGCAGGATGAGTGCTCGAAGTGTAGTGGAAGGTCATTTATGTAAATGGAAAAAAGTAGAGGGCCGAGAATAGAACCCTGAGGAACACCAGTGTCAATAATAGTTGGGCTTGACAAGGAGTTATTGTACCACACTACTTGCTGTCTGTCGGACAGGAATGATTTAAGTAATGTCACTAGTTTAAAGTTAACTTTCATTGTTTCTAATTTTCTTATTAAAACAGCGTGATCTAACATATCAAATGCTTTCCTAAAGTCTACAAAGATTGCTCCACATATGTTATTGTTATTTATGTTTAGGTGCAAGTTGTCTATCATCTTAGTTAGAGCTGTGTGACATGAATGCTTTTGTCGAAACCTTGACTGGCTGTCAATTAGCAAGTCATTGCTAACTAGGTAATGTAGTGTTGCTTTATGTATGTGTTTTTCTAGTGGTTTAGAAAGCGATGATAAAAGAGAAATAGGTTTATAGTTACCAAGATTACTGTTATCTGACGAGCCAGGTTTGAAGAGAGGATATACTTTGGCAATCTTAAAGACCGAAGGAAAATAACTTTTAGCAATACATTGATTATATATAAAAGTTAGTGAATCACTAATAGCTGGTGCGGCGTAACGCAGTATTCGATTACTAATTCCGTCAAGCCCTGATGAGCTATTAAGATAGTTATACACTTCATTAACTGTCATAAAAGGAATGTCTGGTGGAACTGAGTTTGTACATTTGTTCTTACAGAATGCTGAAAGTTTGTCTAAATCACTACAGGAAGGTGGTATTGTGGATTTCAGACCGTTTATTTATGCTTGAAAGTGATTGCTGAAGTCGGTGCAAGTAAATGAAGTGTTGGAAGAGGATGAGTCTGGTGCATTACGTTTTTTCTCTAAGGTGTTAATTGCCTTCCATATTTCCTTACTATTTGATTTGTTCTGAACCATATTTCTAAAATGATTTTTCTTTTCTTTCCGAATTAAATATTGAACTTTGTTCCTGTATACCCTGTATGTGTTGAGGTCCTTATTTTTGTGCGCTTGATCTCTCTGCCTCATAGCCTCCAACACTTCCTGCGTGATCCACGGAGATTTTAATTGTCGTTTGACGCGAATTTCCTTAGCTGGTACGTGCGTGTCAAAAACATTATAAAAATTTTTTGTCCAGTATTCAATAGCGTCATCCGGATCAGGAAGTTGGTATACACGGGCGAGAGGTGCAGTTAGCAAGTCATTTAAAAATAATTCCTCACTGAAATGTTTGAAACTTCTAAATTTGATACTTACATGTTTATTTTTTGGAACTTTACATTTATTCTTTGACCATGTACAGCATACTGGATAGTGGTCACTCATTGCAATATTAGGGACAAAGCATTCTATGATGTTTTCTGGGCAAGTTACGTAGATGTGGTCGATTAGTGTGGTTGATGCTTGTGTTACTCTTGTAGGCTGGTTAACTATTTGTTTTAAGTTGTACGATAATATTATATTTTTCCATGTTAGATTTGAATTGTGTATATCGATGTTGAAATCACCAAGAACAACAACCTCCTTGACTGTGGCAAATACATTGTCCATCATTATGGTGAAATCTTCGTACCATATAGGTCCTGCACTAGGATTTCGATAAAGATATCCCACCAGAAATGGGCCCTGATTCGGTAGCTTTATTTCCAACCATACACATTCTATCTCTGCTGTCTCTAAGTCGTTTCTGCGGCGAAAATTTAGGGAAGTGGAAATATAAACTGTTATACCTGTCTCTTGTTTTTTGCTTGCGTCTCGCCGAATAGTTTTAAAACCATTTAACGCAATGTCATCGTCTGTTATTCTGTCATTTAGGCGACTTTCTGAAAGTCCAAAAATGTGAAAATTATTACTTAGAATGTATGTAAGTTCGGGGAGTTTACCTAGAAGATGGTAAATATTCAGATGACCAAGTCGTAGACCATCCTTGTGAAGCCACGGTACATAATTACCAGCCATGTTTGTATAGTACAAAGAAATATATATTTTAAAAAAATAAAATAAAAATATAAAAAAATTACAAGTTAAAAAACAGTTAGGCTATGCACACAAAAAAGAGCAAAATATTTTTACGAATTAATACTTCACCAAGGAGGTGGAATTCAAGAAATGAGAAATTGCAGAAAATACAATATTAAAATAATTAATACAACTAATAAAAAACAATTTCAACTGAGTATATGAAAATTGTCACAAAACAATCAGGCATACAACATATCACACCAGAACTGCTCAACGCAACAAAGTGAAGTTAAACGAGAGATGGAAGAAATTAATAATAGTCACAAGTCAGACAAGTATACAACACTTCACACCTTAACACCGAAAATTGTAACAAATTGAAGCTACGCGTGATAATAAGAAATTTAAATTGTAACGAAATAAGTAATCAACGAAAAATTTTTTAGAGGATATTAACCGATAAACTATTAAAAGTTCTGATTATTACCGTTGTATTAAGAAATCAACAAATGTTCAAATGGAGTGAAGGCTGTAGTAACAGAGATTTAGTGAAGCAAAGTGTTTGTTCGTCAATAACTGACGTCTCTGCCGGGCAGATAATAGGGGTGACTTTGGGCAGACATCATTAATGTTTGTCTAAGTGACGCAGGGCTGAATTGCATCAGATAGACATGTTCAGGGTTCCACTGAGGACGATAATAAGAACTAGGGGAGGAAGCCAGTGATCTCTGATTTCTTCCGTCCTTGTTGTAGTGTTGGTAGGAGTATTCTGAGCCTGGGACATTGGAATACTGTTGGTAGAGGTACCTGAGTGGGGCTGCCTTGTGACTAATGGGGGAAACATGGTATCATAAGATTTGGCTTCCTGATTGACAGTGGCGTTGTGATAGCTGGAAGGCTGCCTGCTTGCAATAGGTGTGCTTCTTTGAGGGGTAGGTGGGGTTTGTGATGTGTTGTAATTATAGGTTGAGGTCTCAGTAGATTTCGTTGCATTCTCTATATGGGTTGAGTTGTCTTGTTGTGTCCTTTCTGGATATTTTATGTTTTTGGCCAGGATACTGCTTCCCAGTGTGGAATTGTGAATTTGATCTCTGTAGAGTCGTTTCTTAGGTGCTCCTGAGTTAGATGTAAAGAATGGAGTATTGTTGATGAAGCCAAGGCCGTTTTGTTTACAATAGTTCTGTAGTTTTGTGTTGTAAGTGTCCGCTGTGCGACGCTGAAACCCATAGCATGGTGGTATGATTGATGAAATAAAGATGGAGGCTTTGGGAAATTTTTGTTTTATTGTAGCCACCAATCCTGAGGGGTTTAGGCTCTGCTCATTCATGATATCATTAATTCCTACGTGTAGTGTTGTTTTTGTTATCTTGTGATTAATATCGAACTTATTAATTATGTCCAGTAGTCTTTAATACTACCCCCCGGCACTGTCATAACTGAAACGATGTCTTCTCTTGTAGTGGACATTCTTTCACAATAAATACCCTTCAAGAGGGAGTCACCAATTACAATATGTGTAACGTCACTACGTATTTCTTCACTTTGTTTTCTATTAGATTGATGCTGCTGCCTTTTGTGGTGTTCTTTTTGTGGACTGTCGTGATGGCTCTGAGATTTGTGAATTTGGTTTTCGGGCACTGGAACGTTGTCTGGTAGGGATGCTGATACCTGCTCATTTTCTGTTGAACAATCCTCAAGAACTTGAAATCTGTTGGTAATTTTGACTCCAATGGGATATGTTGTGTTTGTGAGTGTCTCTTCGTGTTTTTTGTGTACAGTTTGGTGGTGACCTTTTTGCTGATTTGGCGTATTTTTATGTATAGATTCTTCGCAATCTTCTACTATTGTTTGGGGATGATCTGGTTGTCTTATCTTATAGAGTGAGAAGTCTCTCTGCAGTTTTTCGATGATGTCCTTCATGCTAGAATTGTCTTCCCTCAGAGAGAGAGAGAGAGAGAGAGAGAGAGAGAGAGAGACGTGTAAAAGCTAATATCTTGTTATTTGCAGCCAGGCAGTTCTATTACTCCACAAAAGCCAGTCTTTACTGAGTTTAATTAGATCCTGGGAGGGTTCATACTTGTCAACCCGAAGTTAGAGGTCGATGATCAAGAATTGCTCAGTGATCAATAATATCCGCATCCAGCAGTGTCTGGATTGGTAGAAGCACGACCTACTGACTCTGTACATTTCATATGAACACTAATTTTCATAGAAGTTGAGTGATATTTGTCACAATCGTGCACCCAAGAAGTGATAACTGTCAAGCAGAGTTTTATGATGACAATTTGCATGATAAACTAGTGAAAGCTAAAAAGTGAATAAGACTGTGAAGAAGTCTATTACCCAACAAATTGGAAGAGTCTAAAGAAATGACATTTTAGTTTAACTTGTAAAAACTCTAATTGATTTCACCAATTTGGTTTTTATGTAAAAATAAATTTTTTTATCAACAGTCACATACAATCACTACAATTAGATAGATGTAAATAAAGAGGATATATAAACTGTATTCACCAGCTTTATTCATTCAAAATAGTTGATATTGAGTTTGGTTGAATTGTTATTAATATCGCAGGTGGTCACATAGCGGTAGTGGCGCAGTAAGGTCTGACTGTTCTTTGAATATTTTCAGTCCAGATACTTTCACAGCCGTGACTATCGAGTGATACCAGTGCACTTTTCTGTCACTAGAACCTCACACATTCTGGAGAGAATACCATTTCTACTCTAAGCACTATCATCTCACACATATAAAACCTACAGACATCTGATCTTCAAACAATGTAGAGCATCGGTTGTGTTATGGCTTGTGCCGCCTAACGTAAGGATTATCAACAGATAAACGACGTTTCTTTTTTCAAGTAACTTATCTCAAACGTGGAAACGTTAATTTCTTTAACTCCTGAGGACAAGTTTTTTTTTTTTTTTTTTTTAACCAGCGGCACTCGAGCTTTCCAGCCCTTTTGGCCCAATGACACGTCATTGCGAGGCTGGGGAGCCAGGGAACTTTCCTTCCAACCCGGTCAGGAGCTTCGCTCCTTCCCATCCACAGAGGGTTTTATCTGCAGGAGCCGATCAGGTTATTCAGTCAAATTCCCGGTCGATGACACTCCTACAAATGCCGGCGCCCGGGCTTGAACCTTGAAAACCTGGTCGCTAGTACAACGTCTTAACCATTATACCAGCGCGGCTCCCTGAGGACAAGTTTAGAAACTTAAAAATACTCCAACACGATTTCTGCATATTCACTGCGCTATTTTCTGATGTTGTTTACAAAGTAAATGAAGGAGCATTGGGCCTAATGCATGAAGCCAGTAACAACTCACGTCATGTTTTATGACAGTGATGGTGTTAGTAGAAATTTGTTTGACGTGAGGTTTACAAACTTACATTATCCACGTCTGTACCGTATGGCTGGTGCAAGCAGTGTTACTATTATTTCTTTGTTTCCTCAGAGAACCCACACCCTCGTCCCCCACCCCGGAGAACTGCAAAGGGTCACAAGGCAGGTAAAAAATCAAAATAAAGTTAATGAATCTCATTGTAAAGCAGAAATTTAAAATAAATTTTAAAAAATCGGTATTTCCATTTTATTTCTATTACTTTCCGATGTGCTTCAGCATCAGTTTTCTGTGACAGTCTTTGCATTTATTATGTTGTGATACGCCCCGTTGTGTACCATAACATAATACCTATGTTATGTTTTGGGTACACATCTAATCACGAAGGCTTACTCGGCAATGGGAACTGGCAGACTAGTCTGGAGGACACTCGAAGTGGGGACATTGGATATGGATAGATGAGAAAAAAATTAAGACAATTGTACTCGCTTAATCAGCACAGCTAAAGCTGCTGGAAGTAGGATCAAACTAGCACGGCAGGATTTCCGAAATGGTTGGTCAGGCGGGTATACAACTACTGCGACATAAGAACAAACAGCATTCATACCATTGGACTTTAGCTGAGGGAAACTGAACACCTGTGGGTTTCCCTGAGAGCAGTAATGTCGATTCTGAACAACAGTAACAATTATAGCACAACTTTGTGAGCAAAATGTATACACACGAAGAATAATGAAACAGCGCACTGATTATGACTCATTGCCCAATATATGCCATCTTTAATAAAAACTGCAGCCAAATAAGTATGTGGCGGCACTTGTAGGAAAGTACAGATGTAGAAAACTAGACAACAGACGGTTTACAGAAGTGATTGGCTTACCGGGGAATTGAAACCAGAACCATCCGAAATGTGTCATCGCCTCGCTACAGAAGTGAATATGGACTACACGCACTTCCAACTCAGCACCAAGAGGGCAGTATGTATAACCTCGCCTCACTACTGTTGCGAGGTGACGACGCCGTTGGGAGGATCCTATGATAGATTTTTCAGCACAAGAGTTATACTGTAACCATTTCTCAGTGGAACGTTTATACAAGATTTCAGCTTTGCATTCTGTTTTATGATAAGATGGTCGAATGTGAAGAAACGTGACAGTCGCATGGTTCCACAGCTATCCCCTCTACGTTTGTTTCCAAAGTTTGCAATCAGAGATGAGTTACAGCAAAAACATGCTAAGATAAATTTTGAACGTGATAATATTCATCATACATCATTTTACCTTGGGGGGTGGGGGTGGGGTGGTCTATTGGCTACTTTCCTAGACATCTCTTTTTCATGCGTGGTGCATTTCGATGACACTTACGGCCTGTTAAACTCCGGTCAAGTGGGCTGGTATATTAATATACAGGCTTTACGAAGTGCAAGGAGAGAAAGGGTTTACTTTCTTTGTATAGTTTTGAACTAAGTTCTTGAGGAAAATGTAACCATACAGAAGCAGGGTATCTAGCGTGCGCTATTAGCATAATTTACAGGAGGAATTTCGTTGAAATCGCCTTCTCTCTAGATCTTCTAAAAAAGTAATAACTAGAGCATTCATGATCTCAGCTAATGAAAAAATTCAAGAAAATAGCTAAGGGGGTCAAATTTGAGTTAGGCCCAGAAGAAGGGGTTTGAGGAAAAATTAAACAGTAAAGAATTACTCGATAAAAGAAAATTGATATTGAACGAATGTGAGAATTAAGTTAGCAGGGGCGAAAGACTGTGATAATAAGAAACAAATAGACGAATTTATTTCGTCACAATAACTAGAATTCTCAGTCAAATAGAAAACTGCAGGTGTTACTCAAACGTTCATGTATCTTGTAACATCTTTGTTCTTTATGAATCAAGATGGCATTATTTATGCACAATAGTAGTCTTTCTAACTGAAACATCATCAGGTAGAACAATGATCCCACAATTAAGTGTTCTTGGCGATACTGATAACTATCACGTAGAGCTAGACAAGGGGGAGGGGGTGGAGTAGAGGCACCGCAGTTAGTCTGAATATAAATGTGTGGCACGAAATTATATAAAGAACATATTTACATGGACTCAAAGACTGCCTGGAATAGCCAACGTTATAATTACAATATAGCTCGTAATTGTCGAGAAGACACACAACAAACATCAACACGATGACCCAAGAAATGAAAACGAAGAAAGTAAAATAAAAAGACATGTAATTATTGAAGCATATGGGTTCCACTGCAGAACTCCTAAAAGAAAAGGAGAGGGAGGAGAACGAATGCTTTTTGTTTTGTTGTGCTTCTTTGTTTGTTTTAAGTCATTTTTATTATTTATATTTTTCGTTCTAAAGATCACACTCTTCGTGTTGCTTTCATTATTTCTCCTGAATAAGATTATATTATCGTAACACATACTGTCTTATTCTTGTGCCGGATACAACTTCACACCAAATATATCCTCATAAAATATCTCCATCATGCAGGAGACTTGTGTTTGGAACCTTAGGCAGTCTTCATTAAATAGCTGACTAATGTGTGACGACATAACCTCGATCGTCACATTTGTCGTGAAAAATTCTAATCCACATATATAAATTAGAAAATAAATGTAAAGCCTAACGAAGTAATTCAATAGAAAGAAAAAAGAATGGTGAAAGACCAGTGCTTTCCCTAAATAGCGTACACCTGCGTTGTAGAGCGCCATAATGACTGAACTCGAGATCCCCTTTTCCTACTTCGTCTGCATAACTGTAACGCTTCCACGTTTGATAGTAAAAGCCTACTGCATAAACTACACGCGTTTCTAAAAATAAAACTGGTACTGTATTTCTTATACGACCTTGATAGGCACACTGCTTAATAATAATAATAAATTCTTTAAGCACCAAACACGGCGCATAAGGCAGAAACCAGTGCTCTCCAGGTTGTTCGTTGTGACGCCACTGTCGAGCCTGGTTCTGTTTCGGTAACAATAGCTTGTTTTACGATAGTGAATTGTTAACTCACTGATCAACCCTCCGATCCAACCGACCGATTCGAGGGTTTCGAGGTCAGTTATAGGAAAATATCTACACCAGTAGATACTCTGGTGTATCTTTTACTCTATAATTTAACATAACATGGTATTATCCATCGAAATATACACATTCCTGATGTTTTTCTTTCGGCGTCTAAGGTGAGAAACGAATTTCACCTCCATCTTGGAAGGGTAGATAACTGCTTAATGACCTAGATATAATATTACATTAATGTCATTATATACACTACGTTAACCTAGAAGACAGACGGCCTTAGAAGCGAGAGAGAGAGAGAGAGATGCACGGAGGAATGCATGCAATAAAACCACGTCGTCTCGCGATTAAAAAGTGAACGCCAATCACGCGAAAGGCATGCAGGCCTGTTTTTTTTCAAATAAACAGTAATAAAAAACACTACCGATACGAGGTTAGGTTTTGAAAACAGGTTTAAAATCTTATTAGGAAACATGACACAATACTGTTTTACGTCTGAAATCCTGACATTAGTCTGACAGTATAGAAGACATCCCATCGTATAGAAGTGAACGGATGGTAGAAGAAAATACATTTTTTGAACGAAGCCACTTAGCTCCATTAAACTTATATATTTGGGTGCCTTAAGACTTGCTGACAAAGAATATGTTATGTGTTACGCAAATAGTCTAGTACTTAATAAATTATAGCCAAAATACTATAGTGAGGTTGTCTGACAGCACAAGATCATATTTGCTCATAATGGCATGCGTGAAACACTGCTTTAGGGGAAATGAGGCCAACAAGTTAGATACGATTTGATTGGCGGTAGTAATATGTGAGGCGAAACCTTATTAGTCGGACTGCAAATGCAAATATGGTTGTTATGGCAACGTGTAGAATGGGTAACATTTTTTCAAAGGCTCTTGTAAACATGGTCTCATTGGTTAGAGCGTTCGATATAGTCAATTAGAAGCGTCAGTGATGCGTGATGCCATATGATGATGGATGGTATCCGCATGTCTGGTTTTGTGTAGTGTGTAGATGTGTTCAGTCAAAACAATGTTCATACAACAATAACAGGGCAATCCACATAGGACGTCAGTAAACTCACGACGTATAAAGTCAATGAGTCTTGAAACAGCCGTTGACGTTTTTCTTCATTATTTATTGTGGACGCCACAGTGACAAAATGGTTACGCAAATGTGTAGGCACATCAAACAGTCATTATCACAGCAACATTCAATACAGCAATAGACGGTAGACAGCATTACAATGATGAGTCAGATGCATGTTATATTTCATAGTGCTGTAAATGTAGTCAGGTGGAAAACTCCATCCTTTTCTATAACAGCCAGGAGATAACCAGATGTATGAGATCAGTTCACTCTCCTTAGTTTGACTTCAGCAAGACAGACACGTCTGCCGAAGTATAAATAATGTCCACAAAAATATCCTCTAGATAATAAAGGTTTTCCAAACCTAATTCATTTAACAAAGTAGCAAGTAATGGTCCTTGGTACATGCATCAACCGATGCAGTACAATGCAGCGACATGTGAGCTGGGAAAAAACATCTCGTGGCGACGACTTTCGGAGACAGGCTATGAATCGAAATCGCTCACGACCCAAAATCGATAGAGTTAATGAAAAAGTCAATTTACCTTGCTTTCATGAAATACACAGAAATATCACGCCTCCCGACATGTGGGAAAACACTAGAGGTATTATCTCGAATAAACGAAATATCCATTAAGAGGACTACACATCCCTGACAGAACAAAAAAATAGCGGAGATCCCCTCTTCAACGAGGCATCTCTTTCGCCATTCCAAATCGCTCACTCCACTAGTCGTGGGCGGAAACCGATCGACCAAACAACAAGACAAGTCATGCGCAGTCCAGCGCAAAAATGACCACAGCTCAAACTTAACTGCATTCGATACCAACGCGAGAAGACAAATGCTTACCGAGAAAAGTGACTATAAATTCCAAGCAGTTGTTGCCCTTGCGTTATAAAACAGACATTGAAACAAAACGATGTTGCGAGAATTTATCACGCAACAGTCAGTTCAGGGCCAGTTTTGAAAATAAACTTTATGAGAAGCCAGTGCGTTGAGAGCAAGCTAATATTTTCCTAAATAAAAGCCTGGGATAGGGCAGATCAAAATTGTGCCAGAATTCATCGCCAGTCAACGTACTAGTGTATATTTCCTTGAATTGTGGTAAGCTAGACATGTTTCCTATATATATATATATATATATATATATCTATATATATCTATATATATATATATATATATATATATATATATATATATATATATATATATATATATATATATATATATATATATATATATATATATATATATATATATATATATATATATATATATATATATATATATATATATCTTCTTCTTCTTTCTTCTTCTTTGATCCATAACCGCCAACCGTCAAAGCAGTCAGCGGCCATCACGCCTGGTGGCGTCTTGTAGGGCAGCAACAAATTGATTCCACTTTGCTCGGTCGGCGGCCATCCTTCGTACAGTGCCCCAACTGTGGTTCATTCTTTGCAACTCAGCTTCCACAGTTCTCCGCCAAGTTGTTTTTGGTCGGCCTCTCTTTCGCTTTCCCTCGGGGGTTCATAGCATAGGTGTTCTTGCGATGGTATCAGGGTCCCTTCTGAGGACATGGCCAACCCAACTCCAGCGTCTGCCAGCTATGATGGTGTGCATGTCCTCCTGGTTACTCCGAATAAGTAGTTCTTGGTTGCTGATGGTGTTTGGCCAAAAGATTCGGAGAATTTTCCTTAGGCAGATTGTGTGGAAGGAGGACAGTTTCGACATTTGCTTCTCTGTTACTCTCCAACATTCCGCACCATAGAGAAGCACAGAAAGTACGCAGCTCTCATACAGTCTTAATTTGGTGTTTGTGCTGTACTGGGAAGACTTCCAAATGTTGTTGAGAATAGCAAAGGCTGTTCTCGCTTTATTCATTCTGTTGTTAATGTCCTTGCTTGTTCCGCCGTCAGGTGTTACTATGCTTCCTAGGTAAGTAAATGTGTCTGTCTGTTCTAACTTCTGGTTCCTTACTGTTATTGGCTCAGGATTGCCCACATTTAGTGTCATGACCTCTGTCTTCTTCAGATTGATGTTCAGGCCAACCTGCTGGCCATACTTATTCAGTCTATCAGTTTTGTCTTGAATGTGTTGGTGTGAATGCGCGAGCAGTGCAATGTCATCTGCATATTCCAAATCTTCTAGTGTAGAAAACGTTGTCCATCTAATTCCTCTTGGACTGCCCTCTGTTGTCTGGCGCATCACCCAATCTATGACTGTCAAAAATAATGTTGTTGATAAGGGGCATCCCTGTCGTACTCCTGTTTTCACTTCGAAAGTTACATTACTCGATCCAACACTGCACGTAAAGTTAGAATAGAGGCTTTTTATAATGGAAACAATGCGGCTGGGAATTCCATAAGCCCTCAGAATTTTCCATAGGCTGTCCCTGTGTATGCTGTCGAAAGCCTTTTCAAAATCAACAAAGTTAATGTACAGCTGTCTCTGCCATTCTGAGCACTGCTCTATAATGTTCCTGAGGGCAAATATATGATCTGCACATCTTCTGTTCTTTCTGAAGCCCGCTTGTTCTTTCCTCAGTTTATGGTCAACTGCTTTTGAAATTCTCTGGATGATTATCCTGCCTAGTATTTTGCTGGGAACTGAGAGGAGGGTAATTCCTCTCCAGTTGTTGCAGTCTGCAAGGTCGCCCTTCTTGGGCAATTTGACAATTGTTCCTTTACTCCACTCTGTTGGTGTTGTCTCAGTTTAAATATATATATATATATATATAGATATAGATATATATATATATATATATATATATATATATATATATATATATATATATATATATATATATATATATATATATATATATATATATATATATATATATATATATATATATATATATATATATATATATATATATATATACAGTACTTTGCAAAAAAAATGGCAGTCATATTGCTCAGCTAAATAAGCTGAAATCTAATTAAATATGCATGTTCTGCCCAAAAGGTGCACTCCACTGAAGTGAGCAAACACTACCAAAAGTAAAAAATAAATTAGCTTAGAGTAACGTCCTTTGATAATAGAGCAGACGACAATTTCTAATGCTAGTGGCAGACAATCGATACAAAGTCAAAGTGTATGTTAATTTCACAGCTTTGGAATGAAGGAAATCAAACATGTTCCAACATTTCTAAAACCTTGAACATTCCTGAGCAGACTTTCTACAGAGTTGTGAGTAAATTAAAAGCAGGTATTGGAATCGAGTGAAAAGAAGGTAGTGGGAGGCCAAGAATTTTGGACACAAAGGACCATCGGCGTCTCGACCAAATCGTTCGGGCTGAGCCAAGGAAGAGTGTAGAAAACATACGGCAGCGCATGATCGAGTTGGGAAGCCCAGAGGTATCTAATGCTACTGTCAACCGGGAGCTACACAGGATGAATTACACAAAAAAGCGGGTAATTTCGTCACCATTGCTCACAGAGACTCACAAACAGATGCGCTTGAACTGGTGCCACGAACACCAAAATTTGTCATGGGACAATGTGATTTTTTCAGATGAATGTTCTGTTTCGTCTTATCCTGCTCAAAAAAATATTTTAACGAAAGACTCTGTAACGCCTTTGTACCAGCGACCGAAACATACCTAGAAATTCCATCTTTGGGGAGGGGTGTCAGCAAGAGGGGCCACCCCACTGTGTGTTTTCACAGGAATTCTCACGAAAGAAAGGTACATCAACATACTAGAGGGACACCTTCTGCCATTTATGCAGGTCATGTACCCCGATGGGTGCACATTTCAACATGACAATGACCCAAATCATACAGCTCATACCCCCAAAGCATGGCTGCAAGAGAA
This sequence comes from Oreohelix idahoensis, assembly GCA_024509875.1. Lineage (NCBI taxonomy): Eukaryota > Metazoa > Mollusca > Gastropoda > Stylommatophora > Oreohelicidae > Oreohelix > Oreohelix idahoensis. The sequence goes on from JAMPIV010016844.1 coordinate 138,621, forward strand.
GAATGTGATAGTGCTGAAGTGGCCCAGCAACAGTCCCGATCTAAACCCAATTGAAAACGTTTGGGCACTACTCAAGAATAATTTTAAAAAGAGTGGACTCAGAGACGTTGAACAATTGAAGAAGGTAGCTGAAAAATACTGGGACAGTCTGACTCTCATTTACCTACAAACATTTGTGGGAAGTATGCCTCGCCGCATCCAGGCTTGCCTTGCTGGAGAAGGCAACATTATATTGTACTGAAACCACTGTTAATAGATAGGGGAGATAACAATCTTCCTCTGGACATACAGTTTTTATTATTGTTTGCTTCTATGAGTGTGCTGCGTTACGAAAATATGACTGTAATTTTTTTTGCAAAGTACTGTATGTATATATATATATATATATATATATATATATATATATATATATATATATATATATATATATATATATAATATAAAAATTGAATATGAATTGATAAATTGTGTCTGTATGTGTGTGGTTCAGTAGCAAACAGAAGGCAAAGCCTAGATATTGCTCCACCATGTAAAAGCTTGTCAGAGAGGAGTATAACTGCATTGGCATATATGAGATTGCCATTTAGTAACATGACACCTATCTTATTGTATAGAAGGACTTAACGCTGGGATTGCAGAGGCGTTGTAACCATTAAGGAGAGGAATACTGGTGTATATTGTCACATGAGAAGCTAGTAGTTGGCATACAGTGCTGAACTCTGTGTTTGTAATGTCTTGTACTTCAGTGTGGAAATAGATTATATATTAGTTCTGAAGAAGGAGGTACAACCTTCTTATTTCAGGGACCGTGGTACTGAAGTATTAGAGCAGCACCTGGTCTGAGTTTTGCTGGATCCAGGGGGCTGGCAGCAGACTCCTTGTCCAAGATATCGACCAGTGGTGTATTTCAAGATAACTGAAAAGCAAGCGAGCAGAGGAGACAGTTTTCCTGCCGCAGACATATAAGTTAAGATTTCGTGAGCCAGAGTAGCTCACCCTTGTATAACCCACCTTTAAAAATTAACTGTAATACTAAAGCAAGAGGGACAGTTATTGTTTTACAAATAAAAAGAACTGTGAACCCTTCAAGATTATTTCCACCATTAACAAACACATGAAGTCGTGATGACAAACAACAACATAGCTTCAAAAGCCAGTATTACCTCTTAATACCAGAGCATAACACTACACACATATTGTAATAATATTCTATGTCAGGACAAAGATCCTTTGTATAAATTTTTTTCATAAAGATTGAGTTTACATTTGATTGTGATTCCTGATTCACTCTGTAGTTGGATCAGGATATCTATTCTTGAAAGAAACTAATACATAATTTAAAATTTAACACTTGACTTACTTAAACTAGTCTTCTAGAGTGTGAAATGTATGGGATTGTTATAGTGTTATAAAGTGTTGTGAATCGTAAATAAAGTGTTTATCTGTCTGTTGTTGTTGTTGTGAACTTACACTTCATCAATATCATAACCCTAGGCATTCAACGTAGTCATTACAATATTCCAGAATAAGTCTGATTGAGGTCTAAATGTGGTAGCAAAGTAAGGTCATCTGTAATACACTACACTTATTAGATACAGATACCTTCACTGCTGATCTCAGTCAGTACACTAAGTCCCCTATAAATATTTATATAATCCCAACTTACCACAACATTGTATTTTTTTTTTTTTTTTTGCTTAAAATTGTTTACTTTACTGGGTAGCATTTAGTAGGAACTTTGTTTTCTTTACTGTCTACTATGTAACAAAGTGCTAACCTTTAACCTTTGGGCTATTAACTTTTGGGGTTAAGGGGAGGGCACATTTATTCTGCTATTTCATTTGTGTGTAAATCTAATTTTATTTGACTTTTCTTTAGATATTTGATGTTGTCAAGTTTAAATGATAATAAACAACAAAAGGAACTTAACTTTGTGTGTTGGTCAGACCCATACCCAATTGATCGTAGTTTTTCACGTTTGTGTGTCTTGTTGTCACACAGCTGTGTGTGTGTGTGTGTGTGTGTGTGTGTGTGTGTGTGTGTGTGTGTGTGTGTGTGTGTGTGTGTAGTTAAACTTATATTTATATGTATGAGGAGGACAAGGTCGTCTTGTACTAAATTATAGTCGTACAGGTAGGCTGGAATAGAGAAACTTACATATTCCATAGACATATTTTGCTCATTAAACTATCACCCGTGAAATCTATTTCACACCCCTTTTTCTCACGTACTTATCACCATCCATTCTATTCCGACGGGACAAAAATCAATCACAACCTATCTGTACGACAGAATGGTGGCTCGTGTCCAGGATTTGATCTAAGTCTGAGTCTAGATTAATGACTAAAGTCTGTTATTGAATCTTTGTCTAACTCTAGATAGAGTATGTTGTGCGTCCTGTGTTGTGAAAAAAATAGTAATAATTATCCCCTAGACAACGTTCTTATTTACTGGGTTCCGGCCACACAAATTAGAAATATGTTTCTTTCCACAGCATCTTATAGTTTACATACAGTTTGATTTTGATGGTGATCTTTGTTGGTGATATGAGATATAATAATTTTTGTACAAAAAGACCGCTGGTACGCGTGATTGTTTAACAATCACATTTTTTTTGGAGCAGTGGAGCGTGAGCCCCGCGAAGGAAGTGCATTGGGCAGTCGCCAAGTTAATCGCCTTCTCTAGCTCCGGACTGACTCTAGGTGTAGGTGAGTGTGGTGGATTAAAAATAAGGAAATTTTTTTTCCCTTAACTTTAAAATTTTATTCCACATTAGTAATAGTAGATTTACAGTGTTTAGCCTGATCTACCATCTCTTTGGTTTAAGTCGTCTGCGTTAGGAGCCTTCTTGCCAGTTAACAGCAGCGATAGATTAGACAACTGAGTAACAGGGAGAAGGAAACACTGTAAAAACAGAATTTTTTTTTGTATTCTCTTAATTTGGATGTAGGATAAAGAGAGAGGGATAGTACCTCACGGTGAGAGACAGCCATGTCCTTTTTAGGATAGTCAAGATTATATTTGGTTCTCCTCTTTTTATCTAGCTCATGTATGTCTCCACGAATACTGCTTGTGCACGGCGGTGGCCACATCCCGGGCAACAGTCTTGACTGACTGGCTAAACTACATGAGTGAAGTAGGAGTAATCTTACTCATGGGAATGTCCATCCCTAGTGCACAAAGACTGAGACGGTGAGTGAGGTGGAGGAATCTAAGAAGATCAACGGCTCGCAAAGCGGAACAGCAAAGTGAGTGGCGCACTAGAGGCGTGTCGGACATAGAAAAAGACAACGGCTAAAAACTAGTAGGAGGAGCCTAAAAATAGGAACATGGAACGTTAGAACTCTAAACGGAGAAGGAAAGCTTGACAACCTAATATTAGAGGCAACAGAAATAAAACTCGATATACTGGGAGTTGCAGAGGCAAGACTATTGGATACAGGCTACAAAAAAGAGACCAATACACGCTTATACACTTAGGAGGAGAAAAACATGAAAGAGGGGTAGGAATGTTGATAAAGAAGGAGCTAGAAAAATACGTATGTGGATACTTGACACACAACGACAGAATGATGTTAATAAAGATGAGAGCAAAGCCATTCGACATATCAATCTTACAAACGTATGCACCTACTAAAGATCACAGCGAGGAAGAAATAGAAGAATACTATGAAGAGCTACAACACACACGTAAACCAGTAAAATCTACAGATGTGTTGATAATAATGGGTGATATGAATGCAAAAGTAAGAAAAGAAAAATACAAGAAAACAGTAGGACAGTTTGAATGGGAGCCGCGCTGGTGTAATGGCTTCGGCGTTGTACTGGACGCTGGTGTAATGGCTTCGGCGTTGTACTGGCGACCAGGTGTTCATGGTTCAAACCCGGGCGTCGGCGTTTGAAGAAATGTTTACGGCCGGAAATTTGACTGAATAGCCTGAACGGCTCCTGTGATAAACCCTCTGTGGATGGGAAGGAGCGAAGCTCCTGACCGGGTTGGAAGGAAAGTCCTCAGGTTCCCCAGCCTCGCAATGACATGTCATTGGGCCGAAGGGCTGAAAGCCCAAGTGCCGCTGGTTAAGGAAAAAAAAAAAAAAAGAATTAGGGACAAAAAATGATAGAGGAGGCAGACTTATCCAGCTCTGTCATATGTAACACCTTTTATGAACACCACCCAAGGAAATTATACACATGGAAAAGCCAAGGGGATGTAACAAGAAATCAAATTGACTATAACCAATCCGGTCGTCTTCAAAGTAAATATAAAGCTGAAAAGAACAGGAAACAGAAGACAGGAGGAACCCCAGATAGAAATATCAGCACTGAAACAACCAGATATAAAACAAAAATATCTAATCAACGTCAAAAATAAATATCAACAGTTACTGACAGAAAGCATGGAGCAATATACAAGAGAACACCCAGAAGAAAAAGTAACCGTAAAATGAGAATGCGTAAAACCAAGCATACAATCAGCAAATGCAAATTTACCTAAAAAGGAGAATACGAAAAATCAAATTTGGATGACAGATGACATCTTGAGTAAAATGGCAGAAAGAAAGAAAGAAAGCAAAAAACACTCCAGAATACAAAACAATAGACAATGACATAAGTACTATGTGTATACAAGCAAAAGAACGGTAAATAGAAACAAAATGCAAAGAAATAGAAGATTTGGAAGCAAAGCACATGACAAGAGATATGCATGAAGAAATAAAGAAATTATCAAATAGGTCGCGGTTTGCACAAGGAGGAAGCTGTATCAAGAACAACAATGGTGTAATATTACTTGATGAGAAAGACATTTAAAACAGATGGGCAGGATACGTAAAAGAACTATTCGAGGACAACAGAGGTAAAAAACCATCACCAGATTCTAATGAAGGCCCAAACATTCTCAGATCAGAAGTAGAGAATTCCATACATACGATACAAAAAGAAAAATCAGCAGGCACGGATAACATAAAAATTGAAATGATAGAAGCCCTGGAGAGCGTTGGTATAGATACAATCGCCGATCTATGCAATGATATAAACAATACAGGATATATACCACACGACATGAAGACATCAGTTTTTATAACATTACCCAAAAGACCTAATGCAACAGAATGTTCAGATTTCAGAACGATCAGCCTGATGAGTCATGCAATTAAGATACTGCTCAAAATCATACATGAAAGAATAAAAAATAAGGTAGACAGCGAAATCCAAGAAGAACAGTTTGGTTTTAGACGCAACAGTGGAACAAGAGAAGCAATATTTTGCCTAAGACTATTAGCACAAAAATATACAGAGGTCAAAAAAAGTATGTACATGTGCTTCATTGACCATAAGAAGACTTTTGACAGAGTCCATCATGAGAAAATAATTGAATGCCTCGAAGACATAGGTATTGATGGAAAAGATATAAGAATACCCAGTAACCTTTATTGGGAGCAAACTGCCACAGTAAGATCTGGAAGGAATTATTCACCATACATAGACATAAAAAGAAGTGTCAGACAAGGTTGTGTACTGTCCCACTGCCTATTTAATGTATACACCGAAAAAATTTTCAAACACATACAGGAAATACCAGGACTGAACTTCAGTGGAAGGTCAATAAACATCCTTAGATATGTAGATGATCCCGTGTTGTTAGCTGAAAGTGAAGGGAGTTACAAGAACTAGTGAAGCAAGTGAACAGTATAAGTCATGAATATGGACTCGACATTAATATTGAGAAAACAAAAACTATGATAATTAGCAAAACAGACCTACATTAAAGATAAGCGTAAATGAGAAAATCCTGGAACAAGTCAAGAGCTTCGTATATCTTGGTCATATAATAACAGAAGATGGCAGATGTGAAACAGAAATCAAGAAGAGAATAGGAATGGCCAAGGCTACATTCAACAACATGAAACATATACTGACATCAAAACAGTTATCTCACAAATTAAAACTGAGAATCATAAAGTGTTATATATAATCTGCATTTCTGTATGGGGCAGAAAAGCATTTGGAAGAAAGAATTGAGGCTCTTGAAATGTGGATATATAGAAGAATGGGGCGTATCTCGTGTAAAGAGAAGAAAACAAATAAGGAGGTCCTAGAAAATCTAGGTATGAAAAGAGAACTAATGAGGGAGATCAAAGTTCGGGAGCTAAAATACTTTGGCCACATAAAAAGACATAACACCTTGCAGAAGACCATAATAGAAGGGAGAGGTGAAGACAAACGTGCAAGGGGAAGACGGCGCTATAAGTGAGAAGATAACATCAAGAGATGGACAGGAAAGAGTCTATCAGAGTGCACCACCAAAACAAGAGACAGAAGACGTTGAAGATCCATTACGGCCAACCTTCGTTGTGAAGATGGCAGCCGATGATGATGAATTGGTTAGGGAGCAGTGTATCCTTTTCTTATTTCTTTCTCGGGTAATTCGCAGTCAGTTATTTGCCATGGCTGAGCGTGCAAAACTTAGAACAATGCTAAGAGCGGAAGCAAAAGAAACACGATTACAAGGAGACGAGTTGCTAGCTTTTGTGAACGACGAACCGGACAAATATGAGGCGGAGAAGAAGGAAGCAAAAGCTAGAGATAAAGAAAAAGAAGCAGAAGAAAGAGAGAGCGGAAAAGAAGCTAGGGAGATGGAGAAAGCAAGACAAGAACAGCATTTGAAGCAGAGAAAAGTTGAAGCAGAAATGCAGGTTCGTAGAGACATAGAACGAGAGAAAGAGAGACAACATGAGGAAAGAGAGAATGACAAACGACGTCAGCACGAAGTATCGCTTAAGACTCTAGATCTCCAAAGTTGTAGTGTAGCGTCTTGCTCCAGCAACGGAGAGTCTTCGTCACCTCATCAGTCACCCTTAGCTGATCACTCCAGTAGCCAGTCTTTCCAATTAGCTGCTTTGTCTTTTGCCATAGAATCTGACCCAAGCCCCAATAAGAAAAGTGATACTTACTAGAAAGATTTGAGAGAATGGCAACACTGTACGGTTTGGAAAGTTTCGCGATGGTGCTTGAAGCTCTCACAGGCCCTCAAATGCAATGCGTATGATGCGTATGTGAAACTGAAAAGCAGCAATCAAGACAATTACGACATGCTTAAGAAAGCTTTACTTTAGCGCTACAAAATGAACGCTCGCAAATGTTTGAAACTTTTCAGAAACAGCAGGAAGGAGGGAGCCAACACAAATGCTCAGTTCTCCTCTCGTCTGAAGGGGTATTTGACCAAGTGTTTGGAGCTTTGAGAACTTCCTTGCGCTTTTGAAGGGTTAGAAGAGCTTATTCTAACCGAACAGATAAAAAGCACTTTGTCAAACGATTTCTTGCTGAACATGGAGCTGTAAAGCTTGAAGACATCTTGAATAAGTTCAAGCGTTATGCAGAGGCGCTCGCCGAGCTTCCTTGCTCAAAATGCAAACCTACAGATGAGCCTTCTTGAAAAGCTAATCTAGAACAGTCTTCCCAATCATTTTCTCTCCAAATCCCAAGAGAAACTGTACCCCAAAACTCTCTCCAAGACAAATCGAAATTCTTCAAAACCCGATATCCTACCGAAACCCGTGATCATCCCAAGCGACTCCCATGGTAACACGGCCAGAAAGGATACGACAAAGGGAAACCCCCTGCGCCAGGGATATCTGATCAGGGAAAACAAACCGGCCCGAATCGGATCTGTTGTTTACAGACAGCCTCGCAGCGGAATAGAAAGGTGAGTGATTCTCAACCGGGGGTTGAGGGGCCTTTTACGCGAGGAACTGTTATATTGAACGGGACTTGCACTTATTGTGTGTTTGATACAGGTTTGAGCTGTGACAGTATCGTCGCGAGGCATTTTGGTCAAACCAGGTCAAGAAACGGAAGAAACCGTCAAATTATGTGGAGTTTTTAAAGGAGATGCACCCATAACGCTTCCAGTTGCACTGGTAGAGATACACTCGGATTTCGTCCGTCTTGTTATTAAAGCGTCTATAATTGAGGATCCAATCTACCCAGTCATACTTGGTTGTAGATACGTGTTTATAGGGAGACCGAAAGAGCTGATTGTGGCAGCAGTTACTACAAGAGGGCAAACCCAAAATGACCGGGAGCCTGCACCTATCATGTTACCTAAAGAACTGAAAGAGGCGCAACAAAAGGACCCTACCTTGCAATCCTGCTTTAAGAAACGGCCCATGGCCAAGGACCCCATACACAACAGAGACATTTTTTCTAAGGATAGAGTACTGTATCTAAGAACGTGCGACCTTGAACAGGGACATAATCAGCTCCTAGTACCGAAACAGTACAGAGAACAAATCTTAGAAATGAGGCACTCTCTTCTCTTTAGCGGACATATGGGACAAAATGTCACTATACAACGAATATCTACTCACTATTGGTGGCCAGGAATGAACACTGATATCATCATATATGTTAGATCCTGCGCCTAGTGCCAACGTGCGCACCCAAGCAGTGGACACCCCAAGTTCTTATGGGAGAAATGCCAATAGTGGTGACTATTTAAACGGGTTGCAGTCGACATTATAGGACCCCTGGAGAGGACTAAAAGAAGGAACAGGTTTATCCTGACCTTAGTCGACACATGAACTATGTGGGCCGAAGCTATCCCGCTAAGAGATCTTTAAGATCTTGAGGGACCAGCACATCTACATCAGCCCGTACCTTCCGGCCGGAAGTGGGTTAGTAGTCCGTGTCAACGGAAGCCTCACCATGATCTTATGTAAGCTGGGACAGGAGAAATCTGAAGATAGGAACCTTTACATTCCAGCAGCCTTATTCGTCTACAGGGAAGTCCCCCAGGCCTTTACAGCGCTACAGCCAGCTACACCTTTATTTGGCAGACCTATTAAGGGCCCACTAGAAGTCTTACTACGGTCACTGACAGACCAGAAGGCTGATGAGACAGCGGTCTCAGCATTCAAGAATGTATCTGAACTAAACACAGTAACATAAATTGAACCCGAACCAACTCCAAGCGCACCAGAACTGTTTACCAAGCTAAGCAAGGCAAACATTTTCTCCAAGATTGACCTGAGTAAAGGTTATTACCAAATACCAGTCTAGGAGGAAATTAAACCCCTTTTAGACTTTAGCACCAGCAAAGGACATTATACTTTCAATGGTATGCCTTTCGGTTTACACAATGCACCAGGAGTCTTCACCAGAATGATGAGAAAGCTTTTAGAACCTTTGCAAAGTCCAAACATTCACAATTTAATGGACGACATACTTATTGCAACGAATAATTACGAAGAACATATTGCTACGGCTGCTATGCTCCTCAGGTGACTAAAGGAAGCTGGGTTCACAACCCGACATAGCAAATGTTTAATCGGCTTTGAAAAGCTTGACTTCCTAGGGCATACCATTTCTCAAGGTTGTATGTGGCCGGTTGCCAATAAAATCGAGAACATACGTTCTGCAACGAGACCAAAGACAAAGAGAGACACACGTTTATCCCTTTCACTTTTCGCGCATTACAAAAAGTTTATCAAAAACTTAATTGGCCTTAGAGCACCACTCACTGACCTCGCGCGGAAGGGAAAACCCGATAAGGTTGTTTGGACCGATGAGTGAAAAACGCTTACGTCAGAAGGAACAACTGTCCAAATATCCCATTCTAAGGTTACACGACTTTATGAAACCTTTCGTCTTGCGTGTGGGCGCCAGCGGAAAGGGAATTGGATCGACACTGCTTCATGCAGACGACCAACATCCTAATCTGTTGTTTCCAGTTGCTTACGGCAGCCGCAAACTGAATACAGCAGAAAGGAACTATTAGACCGTGGAAAGAGAATGTTTGGCACTCGTGAACGGAATCAGGAGACACCATGAATATTTATATGGAGTTTCATTCACAGTACAAACTGACCATTGGCATTCTTAGGAGCCATTTAGGATTTTAACGCAAAAATTATACGTTGGGTTCTATTGTTAAGCGTGTACTCGTTCAAAGTTCAATACATACCAGGGAAAGAGAATGTATGAGCAGATTTTATGAGTCGAAATTCGAGCGTTGAGGAGAATGATGCAACTGAGGAAAGCAATCACTCGGTAGCTACGGATGACAGTAGCTCTATTTCCATAAATGAGATATGAAAGGGTTTCACATCTTCAAGCCCGGACGTAATGTGACGTATAATGGAAATAGAGCCAACAGTAATCTGATAGTCTTTTTCTGACCTCGTAGCGTTCTATGATTTGCTAGCAAAAACTATGCATTTACAGCCTGTGTTTACTCACTTTTTCACCCACGCCTCTTTTCTTTGAACATAATCAACGAAGTTTACAAACTTTCGTGACCTGTCAGTCATAACAGGTAGCGTATCAGGTTTGTTTACCTAGTTTTTTCACGCGAGCTTATCTGTCAATCATATGATACCTGACAGACTGCAGGTGAAAAACACAGAGTCTTTGAAGTCCACGAGGGGAGATCCAGGATTTTCCCGAGTGCGCTTTGATGTCGATCACGGGCAAAAATCTTTGAGAACCCCTTTACACAGATATAAGTCTTTGATGGCGGTCGAACGCCAGAGAAAGGCCGACCGAAAACTTTCATCTTGGGAACTCATGTTTCAGTTTCTCCGTTACTCACACAATATGGCGAAAAGTAACATCATCTATAGATCAGAAAAACATAATGATATATAAACTGTGTTTTTTTAATCCTGCTATCAGTTGTCACTCAGATTTTTTTAATAGTCTAAGCACGTAGTTCTAGAACCGTTGTGGACAATGTGTTAATAGCATTCGTGGGGATTTTCATTCTGATTTTCTTGTAATAGAAGTTAGTGCTTATGTGTTTACAAGTGTTAAGTTTTTACCATTATAATTCACTTTGATTTTTAAGCGTTAAAACTAGTGATATAAAATAACGCGTAGCTATTTCATACCAGATGTTCAGTTATCATGTTAATTTTCACCACACGCTTTCTCACACAAGAAGAGCCGGTTAACTGACTGGTTTAAGTGCCAGGCGTGACTAATAGTGTCAGAAAAGAATTCACGGTTTATTTCATTGTGTTTATTTATTATAAGTGCATATTATTTAATCTCATACGATTTAGCTATCAGACGCAGACCAAATAAATACCTACTTATAGACGGGCGATAGAGTAGGCTAAAGACACCGTGTGCCTATTAAATTTAATCAGGACTGAAGGAGTGGGTAAGAGATCGGCTTGTTCCCGTCTGTGTGCATATATGTAGCTACATAGAATAGTAGCATTTTTCCATAAATGTTTTTTGATATATTTCTGGAGACCTGATCAGGAGCATCCAGCGGTCTTTTGGTCTTTTTCCTTTTTACTAATTGGTTAATGTTGACGATTCTTGGCTTGTGCGTCACCCATTTCATTGGTGAGCAAGTTTTGCCAACGATACATGAGAAACATTTTAACGTGTAAAATTTAACTGGACTTACAATACCCAGCAACAGTTTTTTCAATTTATCAGCCCACTGGGGTGTTTAAAAAGTAACATTCATTCCCAATTTCTGACAGTCGTATTCAAGCGTAGCATCCAGAATTTACGCTGTTTCAGAATCGGCACTCTATCACAGAACCAGCCGATAGGATTATCCCCATTTATCAATTGTAACATTTTTAGGAACCAGATGCTTCCCAATACTGGACATATTTTCCTCTTTTAACTGTGAACCACAAGATCACAGTTCTACATCAACTATTGGCAGTGACATATTGTTCATCCAGGAAAAACCCACACCAGATTCGGCGTTCACCTCACTAGTCTTCATTGTTTGAGGTTGGAGTGGGGCCAATTTGGGAATTAAACCTGACCTTTTTTTATTTTCAGGGTCACTGTATTTCCAAGGGATAATACCAAGAGTAGGTAAGAGTGATTGAGTGGCCACTGTATGAAAGAGAGAGTGAATATTTTTCTTCGTTACAGGGTCTTTACCAAACTGGATTGGCTTAAACTTGTTAACTTTACTAGGTAGCCTATAGTAGGAACCTGTTTACTTTACTGTCTACTCTGTAACATAGTGCTAACCTTTGACCTTTGGGTTATTAACTTTTTGGATTATTTTTCTCCAGATGGAGAGGGCACATTTATTCTGCCATTTCGTATGTATGTAAATCTGATATTATTTGACTTTTCTTTAGATATTTGATGTTGTCAAGTTTAAATAATAATAAACAACTAAAGAAACTTAACTTTGTGTGTTGGTCAGACCCATACCCAATTGACCGTAGTTTTTCACGTTTGTGTGTCTTGTTGTCACATATCTGTGTGTGTGTGTATAGTTAAACTTATATTTATATGTATGACGAGGGCAAGGTTGTCTTGTATTAAATTATAGTCGTATATATAGGCTGGAAAAGAGAAACTTACTCATTCATAGACATATTTTGTTCCTTAAACTATCACCCGTGAAATCTATTTCTCACACCTTTTTCTCACGCACTTATCACCATCCACTCTACTCAGACGGGACAAAAATAACTCCCAAACTATCTGTACGACACATATAAACAGAGCTATTGAAGTAATATTTTACTGAGTTTTATCGGTTGGGGTAGGGGGGGGGCCCTCATCAAAACGAGCAAAATTCTAACTCCTCATAGAAGGTCGGAGATAGAAAGTATACACGGCCTGGATCCTATCAGCCGTAGTACCTGGTTTCTTAAACTCCTTTGAGGCTCCACAGAACTGAAGAGTCATTCTTCAATTCACATCTCTGACAAGAGTAATCTTGAGCTAAATTAGTAGATACTCTGACGTTTGGTCACTGATGGACCATCACTGCAGAGCAAGGGGAGAAAATCCCGTGACATTGTGTCCTTTATACACTGTTCCTCTTACGTAATGTTTGTTTCGTAGTGTCCTCATTATTTTTTCTATTTTTAACCATAACTTTATGCAGAAATGACTGTCCGTTAAATATACGGGGTGATAAAAAATTCTACACAAGTGTTTTACAGCAGGGGCAAAATCTGAACATTAGATTAAGTGATCGTGTCAGATAAGTTAGTGGTCAGGCCCTTTACCTTCTTGGCACACTAGACTGTCAGACTATGTATGTCATGCCCTCCAAGAATCATCCTTCTTGTAAAGGATTTTTCTTTCTGTTTCAGAGATTGCCACAGCTATGAAACTTATCTGTTTTATTGGACTTGTAAGTCTGAGCACGCTCTTGAATGTTTTCACACGTGAAGGAGCAGCCACTGGTAATACGTTTACGGGTTTTTTTTAAATAATTATCTGCGGGTTTAAAGTGTTGTTTTGTGAGTTTCTTTTTTCCGTGTTGTCCGTTAGTCCTGCCTGTGTTCGCTTTACAAACGAACGATTGTCCTGTTTCTGCACCCAAAGAGCAAGACGCCATACTGCAGTGATCCCACTATGTGAAAAATCCCATCGCGATGATGTTTTCTGTAGCTTTTTGTTTACGTGGAGAGGTTGTTGTATCTGTGCAAAACCTCACTTACGTTTTCACGACTTACGTTTATAACACATAAGGAATGTATACCTGAGGCCTGTAAACAGTAAATTAATATGAGACAAACATAAAGGTATGTTATTGTTACCAATATGGTTGCAACATATGTTCAACTGATGTAGTAAGGCTGATATATATACACTGCTATGGTGGTCGTGGCTGGTGATGTATCGTGCTGTAATATGACTAATCGCGAATGTGTGACATGGTAGTTCGTCGAGGTGGACATCTATGTATCAGTGCAGACTGGTATCACCACACGTAACGTACAAGAGTGTGTGTGGCATTCATCACCTTGAAGGATGTAGATGTGAAGTTGATGGAAGCATATGTTGTACTTGTTACAAATATGGAGTCAAAATATAGGTGAACAGCTGTGTACGTTTTGATCATTTATTATGGTCACAGCAACAAGACGATCTAGAAAAACAGGCTTAGATGGCTCCAACGAGCGTAACAAGAGGAATACTCTGCCTTCCAACCATTTGTGAGCTCTTGTTACTGGTTGACTCAAAAATATGATCCTTACAAAGGAAGTGTGAAAGTTTCGTTATTTTACCTTGATATGAATTCCTAACACAACTTCGAAGCAACTGTCGTCTTCCTGACGAACAGAAATAACACTGGGGACTCTAAATATAGTTGAAGAGTTTCCATCCCCAAAAGGCAATGCAGAGAAATAATCAGACATTCCGTCTGACAGACCCAGAACAAAAACACGGCCTCCCGCCGGAAATCTTCATAAAAAAAACTCTCTTAGTTTGGACATGCGCAGTTCGCATCCCCTCTGACCTATCCAGTCAGCTGGTGTCACCTTTTAAAGAGGAGTAACAACATATTTACTTTCCCTCAAAGCAAAAGATGAGTATTCGCCCTTAGATTATGGTTCCAATGAAAAATACATTAGACCCAAAAATCTTATTCAAAATATAACAAGCATACAGACAGACTACATTATCAGTTATGAAAAACTGCACGTAACAGTTATCAGGCACTCGTAGGAAATAAAGAAGTAGAACATTAGACAACAGAAAAACAACATACATGAGTGGTTTGCCAAGAATTCGAACCCTGGACCTTCCGTGCGACAACCCCGCCTAACTCTGCAAGTGAATCACACTATCCTCCCTGCCATCTACGCATGATCAAAAAATGATGCTTCGATGACAGGTCATCAGTGCGAACTGCAAGACATAACACCGGATGTTTACTATGGGCAGTTCAGCCTATTAATGACGCAATCACTTCTGTTGCTCCCCTATTATACAGTATAGGCCAGTCCAACAAGACAAAGACCTTAATACTGTGTCCAGTAAATGATAGTAGACTTAGAACAGTAAGAACAGGACAGAGGGTAGGTTTGGTATTGTATAAACATTTATAACACAAAAGGAAGGGAAACCCGAAGCCTGTAATTAGTAAATTAATATGAGACAAACATAAAGGTATGTTATCAAGCACTCGTAGGAAATAAAGAATTAGAACACCAGACAACAGAAAAACCACAAACATGAGTGGCTTACCCAGAATTCGAACCCTGGACCTTCCGTGCGACAACCTCGCCTAGCTATGCAAGCGAATCACACTATCCTCCCTGCCATCTACGCATCACCAAAAAATGATGCTCCGATGACAGGTCATTTGTTCGAACCGCAAGACATAACACCGGAAGTTTACCATGGGCAGTTCGGCCTATTAATGACGCAATCACTTTTGTTCTCCTATTATGCAGTATAGTTCAGTCCAACTAGACAAAGACCTTAATACTGTGTCCAGTAAATGATAGTAGACTTAGAACAGTAAGAACAGGACAGAGGGTCAGACTAAAGCAGACACCCAGGTCCTCCAGGTTAGGGGTTTTAGCAGGTTGGGGGTTTTAGCATAGGGCTGACACCCCTGTCTATGTAAAAAGAAATGAAGTTACGGAAACGACAGCAGATGAATAAACTTTGCTGCAAGACGGACATCCGGAGTCTGAGGCTCGTATGATTGTCAGTGGTAAAAGCCGAAATAAAGCCACTGACACAAAACGGACGTCCTGACCGCAAAACATGAAACAATAATCGGATTTTGAAATGTCAGGACAATGAACGAGACGGGTAAACTAAACAGGTCACAGCAGAAATGAAAAAACTATAGATTACACATTCTAGGGATGAGCGATTGCAGATGATCAGGGGCAGGAAAAGTAAACACAGCAACAGGAGAAACAGTACTATACTCTGGAAGAGAGGATAGACAACAAAATGAAGGTATAGCCATTATTCTACAGAAAGGAATAGAAAGGGCATTACTGGAATGGAAACCCATCAACAGCTGATAAGAATAAGATTGAGACGGAGATTCACCAACACTACAAGAATACGATGCTAAGCGCCAACGAATGACAGCGATGATGAGGTCAAGGATGAATTATATCAACAAATGCGGAAAGAAATGTAAGACACACCTAGATATGATCTTATAGGAGTGTTACGTGTCGTTCTGATGTTAAATGTTAATATTATCTAACAGGATAGTTCCTCTGGCCATGATAACTTCTAAGGTAGTAAATCTCTTAAGACACCGCAACCAGCCCCACACCACTCAGAATGATTTGAGTCACAATGGCCGAAAAGGTCGATATACACTTTATTAAAGACTGCATGCAGCTACACAAATCAATAGTTCATGCCAACATTGTAATGGCAGATAATATGCATTATACGTAATACCGTAGGCAGTCAGTCCATGTCAGGAAGGCTGTCCTTTTCTCAATAAGCTTTATTCACATCACTCGACGGTGAGCAATTACACTTCTAGTTCATACAGATAGCTTGATGACTAGATACATAACACCAAAGATCGTGACGTATTAATGATAATAGAAATCCAGTTTAAACACGTCAACATTAAGGAGCTCAAACACATTCCGTCTACTCGCCATGACACTGACTCCATTCTCTGCCCTTCTGCCCCTCTAGTATCACGTGAGTCAGCAAAGCATATCGACTTTACGCCGCTCATCCGTCTTTTTCAGTGACCCGTATAAAATAAACAAACAAGGAGCCCTGCTGAGCTAAATCTATAATAGGCACCATTGTTATGAATTTTAATCATAACATTACCCCCCCCCCCCAAAATAATGGAAACAATGTTTTCATTATTTCCGTGGTGTGAGTATACCAACACCAGAGTGACATATGGTAACATCAAATTTCACTATAAATAGAACTAGTAAATTACCCAGGATTTCTGCCCTAGGGTAGGCAATTTAACACTAAAAGTGTGGTCATTGGTTAATACCAAAGCTAATGTCTTCTTTAGACAAGATCTTTTTTAACTGCAATGTGAGGTCGTCATAACTAATAATACTCAAAATAATAAAAAATGATGGTAGCAATACATGCACTCACGTGCCTCACACCGTCACATAACGCGTAACTGTCCAGTCCAGTATCAGTAGTCAATTAATTAATTCATGATCAACATCAAGAATGCAAAGCAATAAAGAATACACAATTATGCACCAACGTAAATAGATGAAATGAGGTAGACAATCTTATTAGTAAAGTGAATGCATGCAACATCTTATGCTAAAAAAATAAAGACATGTGTACATCTTAAGTACTTGTCAGAGAAAGTGTGTTGTGGTGCCAATTTAAAAAAAAAGTAATCTTGCACTTAACGGAGTTGTGTGTCCAATCAGGTAATAAAACACTAATGTACGGTACAAATTACTAATAGTATTGAGAACTCACAAAATGTTTACTCAATAATTAGTGTAAGTCTAGTAAAAGATGGAAGCCGCGGTAGCATAGTGGTTAGTGCACTGGCTTCCTAACTCAGTGGTCCATGGTTCGATCCCCATGTGAGGTGTGATTTTTTAGGCCGCAAACGGCTCCTGGATCGACCCAGCCCCAACTGGGTCCCTGAGAAATTTCTGGGAAGTTTAATGCGGCCGGCGTGATGCTGACCACATTATACACCCTAGTGGGCTAATACACCAGTCAAAACCCCACGTTCAAGTCCATGATCGTCTGTTATATTCTCGGATACGTCGCATTATGATGTAACTTTAAGTACACAAGTTCAGTGTTCGCCAAAAAGCACGATATGATTCTAGTAGTTGCATCCCCTTGACCAAGCAAAGCATTCTTGAGTAATGTCCCTTCATCTTGAAATGCAGTATCAGTAAGAGCATGAAACAAGATTTTGCATTGAAAATATCTCTATATGTGACATATGTCTGCAATTAATAATAACTGTGTGTATATATGCAAATAAAGTACGTATGACAACTGTTCAAAAGGTCGAAGACAACCCCGTAATGAGCTGAGTAAAATGAGATCAAACTTGAAATCAGCGTTATCAGCATTCATTATCATCAGGTGCCGAGTAGCCGAACAATATCTGTAAGTACTGTCAAAAGAGTCCTTGAGCAATTTCTTTCAATTTTCGATGTAAAAGTGATGATTGTTCTCAGCCATGGTATTCATCACAGATCGTTTGTACATTCATTCCTTGCCCAGCAACGATAAAACTGGAAATTTCTGTCAGCATCAGCATTGTCAGCAACAAAGTTCATACAGAGTGAAATGTTCCACTGGTCAACACGTGACGACGTCAATCAATGGGTTAGCTGTACGCTCACAAGGTATCTGCAGTTGCCGCGTTGTCAGGTGATAGTGAGTCTTTTACACACTGGGACAACACATCCGCGACATCATTTTTATTGCCCGTGATAGCAGGAATGACATAGTCGTAGACAATCATCGAATTCCTGTATAAGTGTATCACCGATTCTTGACCCAGAAGCGTCGACTCTAAGCATAAAAGGAAATCTAGCATCAAGCAATCTCATAATTTGTGATTTTGAAAAATAAACTTTAAGTACATTTAATGTTTCACCCGTGTGTTACCGGGGCCCAAAAGGGGAGCAAAGCATAGTAACACTGTTCCCTGCCAGGCATGTCGTAGAAAGCGACTAAGGAGGGTTGGACATAAGGGTTGGTTACCCCAGCCTGTAAAAAAAATTTTAAACCACAAACACTTCAACAAATATGGACAACTCAAATAAAGAAAATAAAACACAGACATCCAAGACAGGGGAAGGTCCTCTCGCAGAAAACGTTGGATGATCTGGATTTTGCTGATGACGTGACTCTTCTGTCCAATAACCGTAATCAGATGCAGGACAAATTGAAAACACTCGATGAGAGGTCACAGCAATTGGGTCTGAAAATACACAGGAAAAAGACAAAAAAATGAGAATAAATGCAGGTAATGATAACAGGGTTGAACTTGAAGAAACAATAATACAAGATGTAGAATCGTACACATATCTTGGCAGTAATATAAACAAAGTTGGAGGGACAGACAGCGATATCAAATAAGAATACAAAAGGCAAGAGGAGCCTTCATTGCATTGGGAAATATATGGAGATCAAGAGAAATCGGATCCAACACGAAAATAAAAATCGTCAACTCAAATGTGGAGTCAGTCCTATTGTATGACTCCGAGACATGGAGAACAACAATGAAAACAACCAAAAAGCTACAAACTTTCATAAATGGGTGCTTGCGTAGAATAGAAGGACTAAAATGGTATGACAAGGTTACCAACGTGGAACTGATGACAAGAACTAGACAAGTGCCAGTGGAACAAGAGATGAGAAGACGACGATGGCGATGGATTGGACACACACTGAGGAGACCTGTTGATAGCATTACAAGGCAGTCCTTGTTCTGGAACCCCCAGGGCAAGAGAGGCAGAGGTAGACCAAGAAGCACATGGAGAAGAGAGCTGGAAACAGAGGTGAAAATGATGAAGAGACCGTGGAAAGAACTCGAGATGATGGTACGTGACAGGAGGACTTGGCATGCGTTTGTTGAAGGCCTATGCTCCTTTGGGAGTGGAGGGTTATGATGACATTTAATGCTGCATCACCCGAATGTAACCAAACAATCTTATTTGGCGAGTTCTTTCTTAATAACGAAGACAGAACTGAAGTAATTTCTGAAAGATTAGGCAAAAATTTCCTATAGAATCCTACAAGTCCCACAAGACTGAACTCCAAGAATATGTCCATCCCAAGATTGATGAAAAAGACAAATATCATCAATATAGGTAATTATGTCATCACGATTTGAGAAAACTGATTGCATTATACGAACAAAAAGTTGCAGGAGCATTAACGAAACCAAAATACATCAAATTAAATTGCAACAATCCCAACGGTGTAGCGAAAACAGTATCCCGTTTTGCTCTGTCCGACAAGGGGACTTGCCAATCACCTTTTAATAAATCAAATTTACTGAAAAGAAATTAGCAGTAGATAATCTATCTAAGAGAGAATCTAATAAAGTCAGAGGTTCAGCATAGAAAATAGCATTGAATTAGTCAAAGTATAGTCTCAAGATGTCTGCATTCTGCATAACAATGACCAATAAAATGTACAACATTATTAGCCTCATCATAAGTAGCAATGTGAAACAAAACCTCTGGCACATGAGTATTAGGAAGAAAACAATGACGTCCCTGTATAGGAACAAGAATGAAGTTATTATATTTTGTACATGGTTTAACACGACCTGTAGCACCCGAAGAAAGAAACATTATTGTTAAAACTGTCACAATATCCACTGTAGTGTCCAGTACATACCACATGAAATGCTGGTATGTCAGCATCTGAAAGAAACAAATCTGAAATAATATTAATATCCTTGAAGTTCCTAAAGGAAAATGAAAAATTATATAGTAAAAAGACAATGGAAAAAAATGGAAACAAGGAGCCAAATATACAGTTTTGACTGAAGAGTATACAACCAAACTAAACTTGACATCCGATTAACCTCGACATCAACCATGCCAGGTATCACATCATCAATGATGGATGTGGCTGGTCCCACATCAACAACCTTGTCATCACCCATGCTGGGTATGACATCATCCATGATGGATGAGGTTGGTCCCATATCATCAGCAACCAGTGATTCACTGGAGTCAAAATAGACATCTGATGATTCCTCAATAGTTTGGAAATCAACAAGGGACTCTTCAATGATGGGAGGAAGAAATTTTATATTATCACCATCATCATCACTCAAAACTGTGTCGCTCTGAGTCCGCTCGTGTGACCGTGCATGCATCTGCCTACGAGCATGTGCTCTGGTAGTATCAAACCTGGCAGTATATCCATGTTTTTGTTCCCATTTCACAATATCATCATTAGTGCATGCATGAAGTCCAGGAATGTTTCCTAAAATTATCCCAGCGACTGGTTTGTCCAACAGGCGCACGAGAGTCCTCCTAATAAAATAAGGGGTATCCAGAAATACTTCTGCAGTTGGATAATATTCAACTATACCCCCAAATGAAATGCACTGGACTACTTCGCCTGTGTAATCAGTAGGGTTCACTAATGAAATTCGAACCCACACAGTGGCAGATCTAGTGTCTCAGAGTACCGAAACACGTTGGTTGTTCACAAAACCCTTATGAAATACCACTGATCCTGTCCCGTTATAAGAAGACATTACTGGCAAAGAGTGTCCACACCGGAGCCTAGGAACTCCCTCTGGCTGAAACAAAGAATTACATTCAGAAGAATTTGTACTATTAGATAAGTCTACACTGCATGTATTTGCATGAAAAACAACATTGTTATTTTGGACTGTATTATTGCCACTTTGATGCACAACTGCATTGGAACGTTCAGAATTTCTCGAACTTCGAAAATTATTGTTCTGTTGAGAACTTCTGTTGTTGTAATAATTGTCATTATTTCTATAACCTGACCTTCAGCCTCTGTTTGACTGGTAATTATATCAACCTCTGTTCCAATCACTGTTAGGTCTGAAAGATGATTGATGAGGTCTATATCCATCATCATATGAATAGCAATTCCTTTGAAGTTGTTGTGACATATTATTAAAATTGCACCTCCCTCTGAAAGATCCATTATTATTATCTCGATTAAATCGAAAATCTCTGTCCATGTTTCAAGATCTATGTCTGGGGGGATTATAGATCATAGTTCTAGCTGATGCCACTGGCAATGAATCTTTTATGTTATTCCTGCCAAGATTTTTTCCGGGATGTGCAACTTGGTACTGTCGTCCCAGATTTTCTACAGCAGCCAAAGTGTCAGACTTTCTCTCCCGCAAAATGGATACAAAGTCACCACTGACTGAAGACAGCACTTTGTTTCTTAAAATTAAGTCAGCCAGCCCCTCAAAAGTGTTATCAATCTTTGACAAATCAACACATCTAGAAAACTTAATTGATGAAATGAATTCAACAACATCTTTAGCTGAATCGTGCAGCAATGATTTCAGCTTCAATCTGTACCCATTTTCATCTAGTTGATATTTTTTTAGTAGTAAAGCCTTCACTGCATCATAATCATTTCTAGCCTGATCATCCATGTCGCAGACAGCAATAAGAGCCTCACACACTAACAAACTCATCAGCCTGCAAGGCCATGTAGCTCTATCAATCGTAAATTCTCGGCAACATGTCTTATAACTATTTAAAAAGCATGAAATGTCACCGATATTAGAATTAAATTTGGGCAAATTTTGTTTAAACGTAGATGTATGGTCTTTTTTCCAGCCGCCTCAACTGCTGGATTATCATGTTTAAGTTGGACTTTTAATTTTTCCAACTCAAGTTCTGCAATTTTTTGAGCATATTATATTTTTTTTCTCAAGTTCATATTCTCTTCTTTTATTCCCCTCCTCAAGTTCATATTCTCTTCTTTTATTCTCCTGTTTAAGTTCATATTCTCTTCTTTTATTCTCCTGCTCAAGAGCTAATTTTTCCACTCTCTTCTTCTCAGCTAATTCTTCCACTCTCTTCTTCTCAACTAATTCTCTCACTCTCTTCTTTTCAGCTAATTCTTCCACTCTCTTCTTCTCAGCTAAATATAATTCTTCCTGTCTTCTCTTCTCAGCTAATTCTTCCTCTCTTTTCTTGTCCTCTCTATCTAATTGTCTCTTATCTCTGAGTTCATTGGTGCATAAGTTTTTAATGCTTTACCCTCCAAACAAAACTCCTTTCCAATCTTTACAAAATACTCCAAGATAGTCATAATTCACTCTTATTGTGACTCCAATTAGTCCAATAATAATTTAAATAATATATAAAATTAATAAGTGAGCAATATTAGCAACAATTATTTCACCACTCAATATCAATCAACTGCATCAATTTATAGATGTTTTCTTAGGAGCAAAAACAAATAGAGATACGAACAAAATCACAGTATAAAAGATTATAGTAGAAGAGCCAACTCAAGATAATACTACTGAATAAACAAAGGCAGAAATTTATGAATTGTAGAAAAATAAAAAAACTCAGCTCTACCACATTGATGACAATACAAGCACGATTTCACAACATATAATACATCTAATAACTGAATGATAGTAAGACTAGATAAACAGATTTACAAACAATAATGGAGAATGAACCAAATTTAATACAATTAACCTGACAACAACTACAAATTCACAAATAAACAGGGCAAAACCGCTAACACTAATGGTGATGATTATCTCAGTAGTAGTAGTAGACACACAGCTTTGTAATGCCGGCCCCACTGTCTGAGAAAATCATGAACCAAACCTAACGACCAACCAGTAATTCACGACCAAAGGAGTGGTATTGTGAATTAATGGTTCCCTCGCCAACCAACCCGCCTATCTCACAAACATGTAAATACAAATATACATAAAACATATAAAAAAATGAACCCTGTCAAATGAGATTCTTCAAGCCACACACTGTTTGTAACAATAAATATACTTATCTCCTATCAGAACAAAAATTCCACTTACCTTCAGACTCTGGCTCAGGGAATGACGATTCACATACAGTGCAGTGATCCGGGTAAGACTTAGAATACCGGCTTGTAGCCGAACAACAAAGAAAAGCTGACTCACACAATTCTATCTAATAATGCCCCGTCGTACTTACGATCATTGTTTCAAACCAGTAGAAGAGAGGGACAAAAATAACATCAGTTACGTCTGCCCAAACCTAGGATCGACCTGTTCAAAAAGAGTCTAACCTACTCTGGTGCCTAATTATGGATCAGCCTTCCACGCTACCTAAAAAGCCTACCTACACAATATTCTTTTAACAAAGCACTTTTCAAACACTTCCTCAACACTGATTATCTACCCCCATAGAAACAGCATTTGCCTGTCAACATCTCATCCATAGGTCAACATTTCTTTTCCTCCTCCGCTCGTTTTTGTGAATAATTTGTTTTATATCCATGTTTGGGAGCCGCGCTAGCGTAGTGGTTACAACACCGCTCTGGCGACCGGGTGATTCAGGATCAAACCCGGGCGACGGCATTTGAGGATTTTTCGTCGACCGGGAATTGGACTGGATTAACTCGAGACCTGGCGAGGACATTTGAAGGAGTGTCATCGACCAGGGATTGGCGGCTCCTGAGCCGACCCAGCTGCAATGGGTACCTCCGAAATCGGAGAGTATTTGCCTGAATGGCGAGGGACACCTGTCTCTGTACAAGAAAAAAGGGATACTCACGTAAAATCAATGTCAGGTTAAGACATTAGTAATAACCTGAGATTTCGCCTCGAGTATTAGCGGGCGTACGAAAAAAAAAAAAAAAAAAAAAAAAAAAAAAAAAATATCCATGTAATATTATTATTATATTCACTTTAAAATATTATTATATAATGCAATGTATGTGAGAATGTACCCACATAATACTGTACTTTAGAAATGTGAGTCGTGAGAATGTACCCGCATACCACTGCACTTTAGAAACATGAATTTTTTTATTTTTTTTTTTTTAACTGCTCAAAGACTTTTCCTGCCACAGAAGTGCGTAAGAAAGCGTTATTATTATTATTTCATTTTCCACCAAGAATGTATGGACATAAGCGAGAATGTGTTTATGTAATTTTTGTATTGATGATTGATGACACATTAAAAAATACAGATTAATTGGAGACGGATTGACCGCATGAGTGAGTGTCGGTATATAGAATTCATTTATTTTTTTATTTATTGTTTTATTTATTTTATTTTATTATTACTTTTTCCCCCCCAATTACTAGCTTGTTTGTTTCAAAAAAAAAAACCTACTCATTATTTTTTGTTTTAATGATTGCATAATGTAAATGAATGCTGTTATGGTAACTTTATAATGTTGCAAGCCTTTAAATTAATGCTTAAAGCATCATGTGCGAATGAAAGGATATAGTATGCAAGATTAATGAGAGTGGAAGGGCAGAATGTTAGACGGGCCTGCGCGCCCAATTCTTTACCCCTCGAAAATAAAGTTCGTTCGTTTGTTCGTTCGAACTACACCTCTATCTTCAAAAATATTCTGCCCATGCCGAAAATGAAGCCCAAAGACTTGAAAAATTCCTGCACCAACATATGTTGATATCCCTGCTTGAGGCCTGCAAAATTAGGGCTGTTACGTGTCGTTTTGATGTTAAATGTTAATATTATCTAACAGGATGGTTCCTGTGGGAAAGAACTTCTAGGGTAGTAAATCTCTTAAGACACCGCAACCAGCCCCACACCACTCAGAATGATTTGAGTCACAATGGCCGAAATGGACGATATACACTTTATTAAAGACTGCACGCAGCTCCACAAATAAATATTCCTTGCCAACATGTAATGGCAGATAATATGCATTGTACGAAATATCGTAGGTTGTTAGTCCATGTCAGGAAGGCTGTTCTTTTCTCATAAGCTTTATTCACATCACTCGACACTGAACAATTACACTTCTAGTCCATACAGATAACTAGATACATCTCACCAAAGACCTTGATGTATTAATGATAATAGAACTCCATTTTAAACACTTCAACATTAAGGAGCTCAAACACATTCCGTCCACTCGCCATGACACACACTCCAATCTCTGCCCTTTTGCCCGTCTAGTTTCACGGGAGCCAGCCAAGTATATCGGCGTAACGCTGCTCATCCGTCTTTTTCAGTGACCAGTATAAAATAAACAAACAAGCAGCCCTGCTGAGCTAAACCTACAATAGGCACCATTGTTATGAATTTTAACATAACATGTAGTAATGGGAGACCTCAGTGCAAACGTTGGAACACACAATACATATAATGAAAGAGTAATGGAGAAATGCGGCAGCGGAACAGCAAACGAAAATGGGGATAAATTAATAAGTTTCTCTTGCATTTCATTGGAGAAACACTTTTCCTACACAAAGAAACTCACAAATTAACATTGGTATGCCCAAATGGTCGGAATAGATACCAGATAGTCCACATTGTGATTAACGGTAGATGGAGACATGCATTACAAGATGTGAAGGTAAGAAGAAGTGCGGATGTGGGAAGTGATCACCATTTAGTAGTAGCAATACTGAAAGTGAAACTAAGAACGGCTAGATCAACTGTAACTACACAGAAAAGGTTTGACGTCAGCAAATTGAAGGACCCCGTTACCAGAAAAGCTTTTGCGGCTGATGCAATGAAGCGATATCAATTTGCCAAAAGTCAGAAACAGACATTGACTGATGATATAGACCAGACATTCAACACCATTTCAACAATACAGAGGAAAGCAGCAAATCATGCTTGGGATTTCAGGAAAGGAAGAAGCAAGACTGGATAACGCAATAACGATGAGAAAGAAAATGAAAAGAAAGAAAACAGAAGCGACGTCCCCCAGGTTAAAGCCACTTTGTAGCAAACAGTACAGTCAGCTGGACAAGGAAGTTAAACGCCAAACCCGAGGCAACAAAAGGAATTTCCTAGACGATCTTGCAAGACAGATAGAAGATGTAGCACAGAGAAATGAACAAAGCACAGTATACAAAATAACTAACATCATCAACAGAAAACGAGGTGCAAACAATATTACATTAGTAAAAGATAATCAAGGAAATCTCATCACGACAGCAGAGGGACAGGAAACAAGATGGGCAGAGCATTTCAGAGAAACTCTGAACAAGGAACCATCAGAGACACAATTGAATGTTCCTGATACTAAAAATGATCTAGATGTTAATACAGACATTCCACGAAAAGAAGAAATCATCACAGCAATCAAAGGGTTAAAGAATGGAAAAGCTCTTGGCCATGATAACTTAAAGACAGACCCTGAGCTAGCAGCAAAACTATTAGAACTACTATTTGCACAAGTCTGGAAAACAGGGACAACACCAACGGAGTGGAACAAAGGCATAATTGTCAAATTGCCTAAGACTGCAATAATTGGAGAGGAATCAATCTTCTCTGAGTTCCCAACAAAATACTAGGCAGAATAATCATACAGGGAATTTCAGAAGCAGTAGACCACAAACTGAGGAAAGAACAAGAAGGATTTAGAAAGAACAGAAGATGTGTAGATCATATATTTACCCTCAGGAACATTATAGAGCAGTCTTTAGAATGGCAAAGACAGCTGTACATTAATTTCGTTGATTATGAAAAGGCTTTTGACAGTAAACATAGGGACAGTATATGGAAAATACTGAGGGCTTATGGAATTCCAAGCTGCAAAGTGTCAATCATAAAAAGCCTCTATGCCAACTTTACGTGTAGCGTTGGGCAGAGCAACCTAGCCTTTGAGGTGAAGACAGGAGTACGACAGGGATGCCCCTTATCAACAACTCTATTTTTAATAGTCATAGACTGGGTGATGCGCCAGACAACAGAGGGCAGTCCAAGAGGAATAAGATGGACTACATTTTCTACATTGGAAGATTTGGAATATGCAGAAGGCATAGCACTACTAGCACATTCACATCAACACATCCAGGGAAAAAAGACGGATAGATTTAATAAGTATAGCCAGCAGGTGGGCTTGAACGTCAATATAAATAAGACAGAGGTCATGACGCTCAATGTGAGCAACCCTGAACCCATATCTGTAAGGAATCAGCAACTGGAACAGACACCTTCACATACCTAGGATGCACAGTAACACCAGACGGCGGAGCAGGCAAAGACATCAACAACAGAATTAATACATCAAGAACAGCCTTTTTCAGTCTAAACAACATCTGGAAGTCGTCTCAGTACAGCACAAGCACAAAATTAAGATTATATCAGAGCTGTGTGCTTTCTGTGCTTCTCTGTGTGCGGAATGCTGAAAAGTTACAGAGAAAGATATGTCGAAATTGTACTCTTTTCACACAACATGCCTAAGAAAAATTCACTGAATCTTTTGGCCGAATACCACCACCAACCAAGATCTGTTTACTTGTAGCAAGCAAGAGGACATTCACACCATCATAGGTGACAGACGCTGGAGCTGGGTTGGCCATGTCCTCAGAAGAGACCCCGATGCCATCACAAGAACAGCTATGCTATGGACTCCTGAAGGAAAACGAAAGAGAGGCCGACCAAAAATAACTTAGTGGAGGACTGTGGAGCCTGAGATGCAAAGAACGAACCAGTGTTGGGGCACTGTACGAAGGATGGCCACCGACCGAGCAAATTGTGGAATAAATTGTTTGTTGCCCTACAAAACGCGAGCAGGCGTGTTGGCCTTTGACTGCCTTGACGGTCGGCGGCTAAGGATCAAAGTAGAAGGAGATAGACGCTGTTATATAGTGCTAACTCTATGACTGTAACCTTTTACTTAGTACAACCATATATTTCTTGCTCGGTCCTCATTTTTATCACAAGCTCCACCATGTGACCCTGGCTGGTTCGGCTCTCAATGTCAGTACAAATGTCACTGTAACAATAACGTCTACTGTGACGGCGACGGAGAATGTACAGGTTCTTCCATATGTGAGAAAGGATGGTTTGGTCCATCTTGTCAATATGGTATGTATGTAATTTTCCAATCTTTCATTAATTTCGAGTGTGTCAGTTTCTGACGTACTTGAACAACGATAATATATTAGCACACGGTAATCTCCAAAAACAATTTTTTAACATATCATGATTTCTGTAGAAAATATATTCACATACGATCATATGTCTAGTCTTCACATTCTTCTTTCATCTTTCAATTCGCCAAGGGCCACAGACCTTCAACAAACGTATGCCAAGTCTTTCTGTCACGTGACATTAGCTCGACGTCTGTCCATGTCTTCTTTATTCCCTTCATGTCTGTTTCCAGGTCTCTTTTTCAAATGTTCTTTGATCTTCCTCTACTTCTCATACCCTGAGAATTCCAGAACAATGACTGTCTGTAGTGCTATCAACAGGTTTTCCTTGTGTGTGTTCTATCCATATCCAGCTTCTTCTTATTTCTGGTTCCACTAGTTCTTGTCCTCTGTTCCACATTAGTAATCTTGCCATAACACTTCAATCCTATACTACACAAGCATCCATTTTTAAAAGTCTGTAGCTTTTTGATTGTTGTTCTTGTTGTTCTCTGCGTTTCGGAGCAATGCAGTAGGACTGACTTGGCATTTCAATTGAGAATTCAGATTTTGTTAGTTGGATTTGATTTTTTTTTTCTAATCTCTATATATTTCCCAAAGCATTATGTATTATTATTTTGAAATTATTGCCAATTCCTCCAACTGTGTGTACACTGATATCAAAGTATAATGTATGTTTCTACATCGTGTAGTGGTGTTTCTTCCAGTAAATATTGTCATCGTTTGCTGCATTTATTATCATTTTCTTAAATTTCCCCCTCTGTATTTTCAGATGCACTTGCTGTGATTCTCATGAAGTCTTTGTTTTTTCATGTAAAGGTTACGGTACACAAGTGCCAGGCCATTGGGAAATAACTACGAGTAGGTCGTCAAGCTGTTTAGTGAGAGTTCACTGGATTCCATTTCTCTTGGCTGCGGTCGATATTTTCATTACCAAACAAAAGGCAATAGGAAGAGAAATAGCAATAAACGGCATACTTGTCGCACTTCAATTCTTACTCCAAACAGTTCTGTAAGTTGTCCTTCATGAAGAACTCTGTCTGTCCTGTCTTCATAGGTTTTCTTTTTTAAGCTAATGATCTTCAAAGGAACATCATAATGCCTCATTAATTTTCAATGTGGTTGTCTATCTATACTGTCAAATACCTTTTCGTAGTCCACAAATCCAATATACAGAGGTGAGTTCCATTCCAGAATTTGTTCCAGTATTATTCCCAATGTAGCCATTCCCAATGATGTGTACATAATTTGTTTTGTCTATAACCTGCTTGGTCATCTATTAGCTGTCAGTCTAAATACTCTTTTAATCTCTCAAGGATTATCCTGTTTAATATTTTTTTTTTCCTGGCACCGATAGTAACATTATTCCTCTGTAATTTGTGCACTCTTGTAAATCTCCTATCTTAAGCAACTTAACCAGATATCCTTCCTTCCATTATGCTGGTATTTCTCCTTGAAATTACGGATAGAATAATTTGTCCAAACCAATATTACATTGATAATAATTTTGCTCTAGTTTTCTCTCTGAACTAAAATTTAAACTGTCTCTCACGCTTACGAGGCTAATCATGATTAAACTGTTCATTTGAAATAATCAGCAGTTGTAGTACTACGCTGACCTATGACATGTCATTTTGCTCTTTAGTATGTAACAATTTATTTACAATGTATCCCGTCTGTAGTGGACCTGGTATCGACGTACCCAGCACAGTCAACGCCAGATTGGGTTTATGACTATCCAGATACTAAATGTAGTACAGATCAGCAGTCAGTGACCATAACTTTACAAGATGTCTTCTACTTTACCTGGCTCAGGTTACGTTTTAGTACGACAGGTAGGCTTAGAGTCATATTTAAGACCATTAAATCATTTTAAAGCTTTATTTTGTGTCTATAGCACGGTTTGCTTATTGTATATGTTTACATCCATATAGTAAGCTCTTCATGAAAACACTGTAAATAACACGTATGAAATAGGTTACGAAAAGAATGCAATTGATAACGCAGTGATTTATGAACTGGTATAGGTACTCAATCGATTATGTGCTTAAGTTGAAACGATGTGATCGCTGAGAAACTTCATATGAATTGTCGTGAATTCTGATTCACAACACGCCATTTAGACCAAAACTGCGCACCATACTAAATAAAGTGTAGGCTAGACGGACCAATGAAACGGCATTCTTATTCACGTATGTTTACAAACGTATTAGGCATCTAACATGGCCGAACTCCAAATCGGTGTTACCGAGTTAGATCTGAACATAAACTATAGGTTTATGAGCGAAGTACCGCATGGAAGAGGTCAGTAATTCTATAATGGGACTGTTACTTTGTAAGAATGTGCGAAGGTTTCCACGGAAAGTGTTATACTAATAAAGGAATTACGAGTGGAATGCATCGAGACATCAGGAAAGTCGAAAATTTTGCTGTTTAGTCTGCGCCTATGAAAAAATGGACGAAGTAACGGAAAAGACAATTATCTAGAAAGATAAAGAAGTATCCAGGGCGTACTTTAAGCCTAAAATGAAGGAAATAGGTCCAGGAATAAGGAAGATGTGAATATTTCTAATTTTTGATCAATGAACAACTTGACAAAATTTTGCCTGCACTTGAGGACGCGAACATACTTCAGTCTTATTGTTCTCCGAGATATTCGGTCCTGACCTATATAAGGACGTGCCCACATGTCGTAGCTTTTCGATAGGAGAATTAAGACTAGGTTTGGTCCCTTCTGAATAGGTTTGAATAGGTGATAGACTCAGTGAGAGTTAGTGAAAGGTAATAGAATTTCCACACACGTGAGATGATAGATTTTGATATAGTGGCTGTCTCTGAAACCGAAAAGAATTCTTCTCTCTCTCACCTATCTTCTACAACAGTTGTTACAGCGTCAGACAGACTACACCAATATACATATTACGTATATTTCTATCACTCACAGGCACGCACATACACGTGACGACAGGTAAACACACAGACGTGGGAAAACTATAACAATGATATATATATTATCTAGAACGAGCGGACCAAACACTATTATTAAGTTCAAGAGCGATTTTAATATCAGGAAAAAATCGGCTCACAACATCAAAGAAAGTACATCAAGGAGAATACATATACACATAGTCATAAAAATTCAAGGAAATGTTGCAAGGATGATAGCCCCCTTATAGTGTTAACTCTAGGCTTAGCCCAGCCCCGTTAAGAGAACAGATGATGGCGCCAGAGTCACAGATACATAGGGTTTGGTTCTAAGAGTTTTCGTTGTTTTATCTCGTAATTATATGCACAGAGTTTGAAAAACAAAAATCTGATTTAACCTAAGACAAAAACACAAGAACTCTAGCCTTAGCAACAAATTATGCAGATTGAAAAAAAAATTTTGAACAGCAACAGGGTGTCAAAGATATAATAGTGAAAATATCACTCAAACCAGCGTACACTCATTCATTCCGCCATGGCCTCTCATACATGTACTCACGACTTTGCTCGCTGCCTCTTGGAACACACTGATTTTAGATCTTCACACAGACTCAAAAAAATGCAGTCTTCTGCCAAGAAGTCCCCAGTTCCAAAAGACGTATTTAACTTGGAGTCTCCGGGAACGACTACTTGGGTGTGCAAATTTGTTCAAATGTCTGATTAAGTCACCTAAAATTATTCCAGGCGCGGGAGTTAGCAGAGCACAGTGTCAATAGCGTAGGTTTCTAGAAATGATGAATGTCAGGTCGGTGCCTTCCCTCAGTATAGGATTCACTTTAGTCACACCACAGATTTGTCCACAAAAAATATATATATATAGTCGGGAAATGTTAGTTAATACTAGAAGTATTTCGCGCCACCAGGCAGAAAGATTACGTAGAGTTTTTTTCTAGAAGAAATTAAGATCTGGCTCCAAGGTCCAGTATTTATCATTACAGTCTTTGAAAACCCGTTATTGGGATATAGTATTTCTGGCTAACTCGGGTTGCATATGCACTGTTTAGACCAGTGGTACTTAAGAAACCCACGTGGTTCAAAATAAGGACTGTCTATTTCTTCACAAGTATGGAAACTACTACTAGGTGCTGGTAAAGTTAGGGTCACCCCAAAACTTTCACTGTGTGGAGGAAAAATAACACATATAATATAATAAACAGAATCTGTACTGGTTATAACTTACATTTAAACTTGCAAGCAGAGAGCTTTGCTTATCATTTAAACTTCCCGTGACGTAAGTTATATTTAAAAATCAGCAATCCTCATGAATTAGGAACACGTGCGTATTCCGTCACCATTCATGAGGCTCGATTCTAGAGTTTATACGTTAGTTTAGAAAAATACACTCGACTGAGTATTAGCGGTTAAATTAAATTCATAAATAGCTACAATTGCCGTTATAAGCTAGAAATTTTAATTTTATTCTGCTTTCCACTGAATGCTTCCCTAGAAAATATAATAGCCTACCACTTTATTTCTCTTCTGCGCTAAAGAAATAGATTAAAATGAATTAAGCGATTAAACACTTTAACACTCACAAAATCTATATATCTATCATATTAATTACCTCAACCACAGAATTACAGGTAGTCGCACAACTTAAGAATAAAAATGCTGAAAATATTTCTGGAAGTCTAGAAGTTCGACAAATTGCCGAAACAAACTGAGATCTTCGCTAACAGCTATTCTGTTTACGAGCAACCTATCTACTGTGAGTCTATGAGCGAGAATGAAATTAAAGTTTCAAACTTGGCCAATATCTTTAAAATCGGACACAGGATCCTAATCTTATTTCGCCAAGCGAAATAGTCTCCCCTGTCCGTATAACACCTTCGTCCGCTTATCGCGTGACGTAACAGCCATCAGTGGCCGAGGGCTTGCATGAGTTGCAAATCTCAGACCACCGTCTGCAGTGCGGAGTGGATTTTCACGCTAAGCCGGGTTTTTTTTCTGACGAAAAACCTCATGCGTTTACTGAAATGCAGACTCTCTGTCTACTTTCCATGTCCCTCGGGTGAATTTTCACGCCCCAGGCCAGAGACCCTCAGACGAATGTCTAGCGAATGCTGTAAATTCACGCCTATCGTCCGACCAGCGCGACTGACATGTACGCAATACCACCCAGGTGCGATTCTCAGTTTTAGAGAAAGGAAAACAGGTAAAGTTTGCGAATTATATGAAAATAATATTCGCAAAACGAATGGATGAAAAATATACAGGAAAAAGGAAATACAGAGATAATAAAAAGAGAGAATTCGGGTGAAAGAATAGGAAGAAGATGTAGGAAATTAAATGAATATAAACCCTACGTGACAGAGCCTCCCCCCTTTAAGATATGGAAGCACTCCATGTCTACGTTATGGAGTTTAATTTCCTATAACCGTAGCTTCGGGGTGTCTGTCTTCTTCCCTCTCCTCTTCCCCCTCCATCTCTGTCCAATTCCTACTCAAGTCCACTCCTCAAAGTTTCCTTCCCCTGGAATGTCTCATATGCGCGCTTGAAAGAGCGTCGCCGCTTCTGACATTTTTGAAAGATTTCCTGTGATAGCGGTGGAATATCCCTGCCACTATCGTCATCTTCGTCAGTTTTGGCGATCGTCAGGAGATGGTCGGAGGTTGGCACTGGTTTTTCCAAGTATCTCTTTAAGAGATTTAAATGGAAAACCTTCTCCTTTCCTTCAATAGAGATCTGGTAGTTAGCCTTAGAAATCTTTTTCAGGACGGTAAACGGCCCTTGCCATCCGATCTTCAGTTGGTTGTTCTCGGTAGGGAGCAACACCAAAACTTTCTCTCCTGCTTCCAGTTCTCTCTCTTCCGCGACTTTCCTGTATCGGTTAGCGTGCTTGGTGCGTGCTCGCTTAAAGTTAGTCGTTGCTAGGTCCCACCCTAGTTTCAACCGTTCCTTTAAAACCGACACATATTTACTGGCTGAGACAACTGTCTCATCAGCCTTCTC
Source organism: Oreohelix idahoensis (assembly GCA_024509875.1). NCBI lineage: Eukaryota > Metazoa > Mollusca > Gastropoda > Stylommatophora > Oreohelicidae > Oreohelix > Oreohelix idahoensis. Next base: position 172,870 of record JAMPIV010016844.1, read on the forward strand.
GTCTGTCAGAGACTGAAGTAAGGCTTCAAGCGGGCCCTTAATGGGTCTGCCGAATAAGAGTGTAGCTGGCGGAAATCCTGTGGAAGTATGAGGAGATTCTCTGTAGCCAAATAATGCTGCAGGAATACAGAGATCCCAATCTTCAGGTTTCACTTGTGCCAGCTTACTTAGCATCATGGTGAGGTTTCCATTAGCACGTTCCACGAGCCCATTTCCGGCCGGAGTATATGGCTTAGTGTGGATGTGCTGGGTCCTCAAGATCTTAACGATCTCATCCATCAACAGGTTTCGGTATGGAGATCCATTATCCGTCAACACTTGCTGAGGGAATCCCAACCGAGTGAAAATCTGCACGAGGGCTTCTGCGACATGCTTGGCATCTGCGCATGTTAGCGGGATAGCTTCTGCCCATAAAGTGCATGTATCGACTAAGGTCAGGATGAACCTGTTCCTTCTTTTAGTCCTTTCGAAAGGCCCTAAAATGTCGATCACAACCCGTTCGAATGGTGTTCCCATTATTGGCATTTCACCCATGTGGACTGGGGGGTGCTCGTTGCTTGGGTGGTACACGTTGGCACTGGGCACAGGATTTGACGTACCTGATAATATCAGTATTCACTCCTGGCCACCAATAATGAGTGGTTATACGTTGGTTTGTGGCGTTCTGTCCCATATGTCCGCTAAAGGGAAGAGAGTGCCCCATTTCTAGGATTTGGCTTCTGTACTGTTTCGGTACTAGGAGCTGGTTGTAACCTTGGTCAGGCTTGCCCGTTCTCCGATAAAGTACGCCATCCTCAGAAAAAATGTCCCCGTGCTGTTTTGGTTCCTTCGCCATGGGCAGTTTCCTAAAGCAGGGTGCCAAGGTAGGGTCCTTGTATTGCGCTTCTTTAAGTTCCATAGGTAACAAATTTGGCGCAGGCTCCCGTTCCTTCTTGGTTTGCCCTCTTATAGTTACTGCTGCCACAATCGGCTCTTCCGGTTTCCCAATACACACGTATCTCCCGCCAAGTATGACTGGGTAGATGGGATCATCCATAACAGCCGCTTTGATCACACCTCTGACAAAGTCAGAGTGTATCTCCACCAATGCGATGGGAAGCGCTGTAGGTGCATCACTCTTACGAACTCCACAAAGTTTGACGGTCTCTCCTGTCTCTTGACCGGGTTTAACCAGGTTTCTGGCAACAATGCAATCGTAAGAAAGCCCCGTGTCAAATAAGCAAGAAGTTTGAGAACCGTTCAAAATAACAATACCTCGCGTTGAGGGTCTATCCCCAACAGGTTGGGAATCACTGTCAATAATTCCGCCTTGCGAGACTGTCAATAAGCATCCGATGCGTTTTGGCTCGGTGTGCTCGTTCTGATCATATGTCCCGTGCTCAGGGGTTCTCCCTTTGCCACCTTGTCCTTTCTGGCTACGCTGCCATGTAGGGCGGTCGGGTTGATCAGGCTGTTTGGGGTGGTTGGGGTACTTGTTCTTGTAGAACTTGGATTTTTCAGGAGGGGGGTTTTGAGGTCCAGTTTCTCTGTGGTTGTTTTGGTTAGAAGCCTGAGAAGAATGCTCTAGGTTATGTTTTCGAAAATGCTCCTCTGTCGGTTTCCGCTTTGTGGCCGGTAGTTCAGCCAGCGCATTGTGATAACGCTCAGACTTTTCCAAAATGTCTTCAAGTTTTTCTGCCCCCTGCTCAGCGAGAAATCTCCGGGTATCAGCAGACAAAGTGTTCTTTATTTGTTCAGTTAGAACAAGTTCCTCAAGACCTTCATAGGTAGAGGGGAGCTGCGAAAGCTCAAGGCACTTTGTTAGATATCCCTTAAGACGAGATGAGAACTGGTGAAAAGTTTCAGAATTCTCTTTCCGGCTGTTGCGAAACAGTTGCAAAAACTTGCGAGCGTTCATTTCAAAGCGCTCCAGTAACGCTTTCTTCAACACATCGTAGTCGTCTTGTTGGCTACTTTCCAGCTTAGAATAAACATCATAAGCAGAACCTTTTAGGGCCTGGGAAAGTTTCATGTTCCAACGCGACCTCTCTAAACCGTACAGAGTTGCAATTTTCTCAAATTTTTCTAGCCAAGTGTCAATCTTCTCATTTGGACAAGGGAAAGACTCAAGGGTGAAAGACATAGCGTTGAGTTGAAGAGATTGAGTGTTAGAAGGATCAGTTAAGGAAGAATGAGGAGAAGACTCTCCATTGCTGGAGGTAGAGGCAGCGCCAAGACTTTGGACTTCTAGAGCCTTAAGAGCCAACTCATGCTGTCGTCGTTGCTCATTTTCTCTTTCCAAATGCTGTCTCTCCTTCTCTCTTTCCTCCTGCTGTCTTTCCTTCTCTCTTTCCTCATGCTGTCTCTCCTTCTCTCGTTCGTTCGTTCGCCCTGCGAATTTCCATTTCCTCGTCCATCTTCTTCTGCTGTAAAAGACGGTCTTCCCTTTCCCTCTCTCTAGCTTCTGCTTCTTTCCTCTTGAGTTCTTCTTTTTCCTCTTTAGCTTCAGCTGCTTTCCTCTCCGCATCATATCTCTCAAGTTCGTCTCTGACAAAAGCTTTCGCTTCCTCTCCTTCCAGTCCCTCCTCTCTCGCTTCGTCCCTGAGGAGTTGTCTAAGCTTTGCCCTCTCGGCCATATTATGTCAGTGACTGAGACTGTTGGAGAAAGAAAATAGGAAAAAGAATAACCTGGTTCCTACCACTTACGAGAAAAAAATTACCAAAAAAATCAAAAGATGATATATTTAACCCTGGGATACCTCCTCCAAAATAAAATCTAACTATCGCTGCTATTATCGGCAATAAAGCACTCAATGCAAAACACGACTACGCCAAATAAATGGTAGTTAAGATTACAACTGAAAAATAAGTTGCTACAGTGGAAAAGCAAAAGAATATTGCAAAAATTAAAGAGAAAAATAATCCCTTAATTTTTAAAAATCCACTATAAGTTCGCCCCTGAAGTCAGATCGGGTAAGGGAGGGAATTAATCTGGACAAAAAGTCCGAAACACACTCCTTAACTTAGTTCAAACGCCGTTCTGCCTCAGTACCCAGTGAATGTTATACACTCACCACTTTACCAGCATTTAGTATTACAATCAGCAGTTAACATATATCCCGACAAAATCAACCTGTAACCAAAATGTATATTATTCAAAGATGCTGTGGAAAAAAAAAACTTATTAGTTTGTGTGGTCAGCACGCCCGTAAACAGATCGCTAGTCTAGGGGGTAATATTTTTTTTAAAAGATACACAGTCACAAGACATCACACTCTTACTCTATATCAGAATACAGAATCTTAAGTTCAAAATCCAGATAGACGAGTCCACATTTGTCGTACTCGTCTTCCTATTCTAAGTTCAAAAATCCTACGGACGAGAACCCATTTGTCGTACTCGTCTTCCTATTCTAAGTTCAAAAACCCTACGGACGAGAACCCATTTGTCGTAGATTTTCGATAGGAGAATTAAGACTAGGTTTGGTCCCTTCTGAATAGGTTTGAATAGGTGATAGACTCAGTGAGAGTTAGTGAAAGGTAATAGAATTTCCACACACGTGAGATGATAGATTTTGATATAGTGGCTGTCTCTGAAAGCGAAAAGAATTCTTCTCTCTCTCACCTATCTTCTACAACAGTTGTTACAGCGTCAGACAGACTACACCAATATACATATTACGTATATTTCTATCACTCACAGGCACGCACATACACGTGACGACAGGTAAACACACAGACGTGGGAAAACTATAACAATGATATATATATTATCTAGAACGAGCTGACCAAACACTATTATTAAGTTCAAGAGCGATTTTAATATCAGGAAAAAATCGGCTCACAACATCAAAGAAAGTACATCAAGGAAAATACATATACACATAGTCATAAAAATTCAAGGAAATGTTGCAAGGATGATAGCCCCCTTATAGTGTTAACTCTAGGTTTAGCCCAGCCCCGTTAAGAGAACAGATGATGGCGCCAGAGTCACAGATACATAGGGTTTGGTTCTAAGAGTTTTCGTTGTTTTATCTCGTAATTATATGCACAGAGTTTGAAAAAAAAAATCTGATTTAACCTAAGACAAAAACACAAGAACTCTAGCCTTAGCAACAAATTATGCAGATTGAAAAAAAAATTTTGGACAGCAACAGGGTGTCAAAGATATAATAGTGAAAATATCACTCAAACCAGCGTACACTCATTCATTCCGCCATGGCCTCTCATACATGTACTCACGACTTTGCTCGCTGCCTCTTGGAACACACTGATTTTAGATCTTCACACAGACTCAAAAAAATGCAGTCTTCTGCCAAGAAGTCCCCAGTTCCAAAAGACGTATTTAACTTGGAGTCTCCGGGAACGACTACTTGGGTGTGCAAATTTGTTCAAATGTCTGATTAAGTCACCTAAAATTATTCCAGGCGCGGGAGTTAGCAGAGCACAGTGTCAATAGCGTAGGTTTCTAGAAATGATGAATGTCAGGTCGGTGCCTTCCCTCAGTATAGGATTCACTTTAGTCACACCACAGATTTGTCCACAAAAAAAATATATATATATAGTCGGGAAATGTTAGTTAATACTAGAAGTATTTCGCGCCACCAGGCAGAAAGATTACGTAGAGTTTTTTTTTCTAGAAGAAATTAAGATCTGGCTCCAAGGTCCAGTATTTATCATTACAGTCTTTGAAAACCCGTTATTGGGATATAGTATTTCTGGCTAACTCGGGTTGCATATGCACTGTTTAGACCAGTGGTACTTAAGAAACCCACGTGGTTCAAAATAAGGACTGTCTATTTCTTCACAAGTATGGAAACTACTACTAGGTGCTGGTAAAGTTAGGGTCACCCCAAAACTTTCACTGTGTGGAGGAAAAATAACACATATAATATAATAAACAGAATCTGTACTGGTTATAACTTACATTTAAACTTGCAAGCAGAGAGCTTTGCTTATCATTTAAACTTCCCGTGACGTAAGTTATATTTAAAAATCAGCAATCCTCATGAATTAGGAACACGTGCGTATTCCGTCACCATTCATGAGGCTCGATTCTAGAGTTTATACGTTAGTTTAGAAAAATACACTCGACTGAGTATTAGCGGTTAAATTAAATTCATAAATAGCTACAATTGCCGTTATAAGCTAGAAATTTTAATTTTATTCTGCTTTCCACTGAATGCTTCCCTAGAAAATATAATAGCCTACCACTTTATTTCTCTTCTGCGCTAAAGAAATAGATTAAAATGAATTAAGCGATTAAACACTTTAACACTCACAAAATCTATATATCTATCATATTAATTACCTCAACCACAGAATTACAGGTAGTCGCACAACTTAAGAATAAAAATGCTGAAAATATTTCTGGAAGTCTAGAAGTTCGACAAATTGCCGAAACAAACTGAGATCTTCGCTAACAGCTATTCTGTTTACGAGCAACCTATCTACTGTGAGTCTATGAGCGAGAATGAAATTAAAGTTTCAAACTTGGCCAATATCTTTAAAATCGGACACAGGATCCTAATCTTATTTCGCCAAGCAAAATAGTCTCCCCTGTCCGTATAACACCTTCGTCCGCTTATCGCGTGACGTAACAGCCATCAGTGGCCGAGGGCTTGCATGAGTTGCAAATCTCAGACCACCGTCTGCAGTGCGGAGTGGATTTTCACGCTAAGCCGGGTTTTTTTCTGACGAAAAACCTCATGCGTTTACTGAAATGCAGACTCTCTGTCTACTTTCCATGTCCCTCGGGTGAATTTTCACGCCCCAGGCCAGAGACCCTCAGACGAATGTCTAGCGAATGCTGTAAATTCACGCCTATCGTCCGACCAGCGCGACTGACATGTACGCAATACCACCCAGGTGCGATTCTCAGTTTAGAGAAAGGAAAACAGGTAAAGTTTGCGAATTATATGAAAATAATATTCGCAAAACGAATGGATGAAAAATATACAGGAAAAAGGAAATACAGAGATAATAAAAGAGAGAATTCGGGTGAAAGAATAGGAAGAAGATGTAGGAAATTAAATGAATATAAACCCTACGTGACACCACATTTCGAAAGCTTGCCACTAAAATTCAAACTACAGCGAGAGCGCCAGTTCTGTCAGAGAGACTCCGTTGCCTTCTGCATCTGAGAGCAGACTGAATAGCCATTAACAGCTCGACTTTATGTACTAGAGGGTAAGAAAGAATGTATAAATTTATATATATTTTTAATTAATTAATCAAATTATGCTTTAGGAAGTGTGTAACGGTGTTATAAACTACAGTGTAATTAATGGAAACAATCCAAGCCTGTGTATATTCAGATAAATTGAGAATGGAAGCGGAAAGTGTGTTGATAGTTTTAGAAACGCATTTAAAGAATTATTTGTTGAAGGAATGGAACACACACAAGGAACGAAGGAAATAATGAAAGTACTGGAATTACTGTATTGATTAAGATATTACATAGTGCTTTCCACAAGATTTAATAACTGTATGGAGGCGAATCATGGACAGATAGCTGTAACCAAGGAATTGGAGAAAGACTATATCCACCTTAAACTAGATTGTGTTATTACTGATTTATTATGCCCTGTGCGTCTACCTGCGCACTGTCTGAAACTGTCTCTTATCACCTACATCTGTGGTAGAGAGGTAGAGATAGACAGTTCAGTGGTTAACCAATTATATTTCAGGTTACATCCTGTAACAATAGTGTACCTTTAAGGAGCCAGCCACAACTGAAGGAGCTAGTTGTGCATGAGCCCTATAAGTCTAGAGGGACAGCAACATAGTTACCTAATGCCTGGAAGAATCACATCTGATAGTTTCTTTCCAGAGCAGTGTTGTGAAAGATTCCAAGACAAGAAGTGAAGATAAGTAGCCATACAAGGCTACTGACCAGTGTTTAACCAGCTGTACCACAATAACTCAAATAAGACAGTTTGATGAAAAGTCAGTGCGTCTAGATAGGCAAATTCATAAATCAGTGATTGAGTTTATTTCATTAACTATGAAAAATTCTTATTGATCCTAACTAAAGACAGTCTACCACAAGATTAATTTCAGCCCTGAAAGGAGAATTGACCTTAGAAATATACAGACTTTAGATATTTGTGAATATTTGACAAGTGATTTTATTAATTTTATACCTCAATCAATTTTGAGTTCAGTGAAAATTTCAAAAACAAAAGAAAACTTGTACACAATAAATTGAAAATTTTATCACAGACTTACTTGGATTATTTAAGTTAAATTACAGTTCTTGTTGGTTAATAGTTCAGAGCCTAACACTATAAACAGAGAAGGATCTTGAGAGGAGCATTTAGGAACTTAGGATAATACACTATCATCATACCTAGGAACTTATACAGCTTGATCTTACATTTAATGTCAGTATACCCTTACTCTTTTCAGAGAAGGGAGTATTTCTTATAACACAAGTCTCTTATCTGGCACTATCCTGGTATCACCTGATACAACTTTGTGTCAAGGATATCTTTCATTTTAAATTATACCAACCTCTCGTGACATGAATCCCAATTTTATAAATGCCAGTTGTGGTCACTATCGAAATCAAAAGACTTGAGAAGCATAATGTATACTGTTCAAAAAAAGAAACGCATAGCTACTGAAGGCACACACAAAGCCATAAGTTTGACATTCAATAACTTTTTTAATTTAATGAGTTAATTGTTCAAATTGCACACAAGAATACCTTAGGGTTCACTCAATCAAGTGACAGTTGTTTTGCATCTGGGTCACGAGAGTTTTTTGGCGTACGGGTTTTCCCGTTATTATGGTGTGTGGGATCCTCTTGCATCGATTAGCGACTGGCATCTCCTGGGCATGGATGCGATCAGACGTCTGATGTGGGCCTGTGGGATGGCTGCCCACTCTTCTTGGAGTGCCTGGTAAAAATAACGATGATTGGCTGGACCAACGTCTCGGCAACAAACACGTCTATGCAGCTCATCCCACAGGTGCTCAATCGGACTCATGTCTGGAGACAGGGAAGGCAAGGGAAGGGTGAGAATGTTGTTAGTAGTCAGGAACTGCGTGGTCAACCGTGCACAATGGGGTCTGGCGTTGTCCTGTTGAAACACAGACCTTTGGGTAGCCAAAAGTGGAAGAACATGGGGTCGAAGAATTTCATTGACGTACCGTTGTGCATTCAAGCCTCCTTCAATGTGCACCAATTGACTCCTTGCGTTGTAACTGATCATTCCCCACACCATTGCACCTCCACCACCGTGCGGCGGAGCTTCACCAACGCAATTTTGGGCAAAACATTCATTTCGCCTACGGTAGACCCTACGCCGTCAATCATGACGCTGCAACAAAAAGAAAGATTCGTCACTAAACCAGACACGTCTCCATTGATTGTCAGCTGCCCAGGGACGATGCTGGTTGGCCCAAAGAAGTCGATTTAGGCGATGGCGGCGCGTAAGGACAGGTCATCGGTGATGTCGTTGTGCCCAAAGTCCAGCGTCGTGCAGTCTATTCCGAACAGTTTGATCAGACACATGACGTCCTGCAGGCAATGACCTGGTAGCTGAGGAAGCTGTTGTAAACCTGTCTCTGAGGTGACGAAGCCGAATAAAGCGATCCTCCGCTGCTGTTGTCACTCTGGGTCGTCCACTGCGATGCCGGTCTTCAACTGAGCCAGTGGTTTGGAACCGGTGCCAAAGTAGACTGATGGTACTCTGATGCACGTTTAGATGCCTGGCAACCTGACTTTGACTTTCGCCTGCATGCAGTCGGCCAATAGCAATGTTCCTTAAATTTATCGATAGAGACGCCATAAATGTCTGCTTGAAAATGAACTGAGTGTTTTTTGTGTAGCGTTATTTTTTTATAGCGTTTCAGTTGCGTAGTCAGTGAATAGTGTTCACCCCAAATTTTGTTGCTTTCACGTGCGCGCAACATGAGCTGTGGTCAAAAATTGCGTCATAAACACTATTGACCTTTGCGTTGTAACGATTACAAAAACGAACGCAATTCAGGTCAACACGTGCATTTGACACTGTAAAGAACAATTGAGGCTGGTTTTTATATACCCTAGCACCAAATTTTACTTACAAACTCTTAAAAACACGCCCTCGGATAGCTATGCGTTTCTTTTTTTGAAAAGTATATATGACGAGATGCTAAAAGAAAACTTCTTAAACTGAATGAACTATTTATAATGTAAAATTAGGTGGACCAGGGTAGACGCTGTACCTTGATGGTGAAGACAAAAACAGCTCTTCTCCCATTCCTTTAAAAAAATCGTTGGAAGCAAAATAAGAATCAAGAAATTAAGTAGGTTGGTGCACATAACATTATGTCACAACTACATAGACACACCATAGAATGGTTTTCTCATCTCGTTACAGCGTAGCCCGGTAATCTACCATTACACATTTTCAACAATTTAAGGTTTGTCTTGACAGTACACAAACTTCAGAGAGAAAGTTAAAACAGCTGCATCATCGTGTTTTGAGGAGATTGAGCGTTTGATTGGCTAAACACGTAGAGAGTTTTCTCTTTTTCTAAGAGCTTTCCTTTCGCGGCACGATTATCTGGTTCCGGGATCGAAACTTAGTAGCGTTACGCTCCAGGCTACCCAGCTGTAAAAAGAGCCTGACTCTGATCTTGAGTTAGGGAGGGCAAAGGCAGAGAGGAAGGGAACCAGTCACCCCACCTCATTAAGCTAAAACCCAATAACAACAAGGGTTAGCAGTAGGCTGTGCGTTGGCTCAAGAACACAAACTTCAACTACCCAATCCGCTTCACGGCATCACTGAAACGGAAAAGTAAAGATGATAATACAGATAACAAGGTAATGGAAGTTGAGGACTGTGGTCACAAAAAAGGTAAAGGGGGGATGGAAAGGGGTATTTTTTTTTTTTCAAATTAAAGTTTAACTTTAAAATTTGCTCTAAAAATACCCCTTACTTAATCGTGTTGAAACAATTTAATAATGGTCCTACGTAGCCTAATGAATATGTTTTCTGGCGATTAAATGAACTTGCTTTAATGAAACATTGTTTACATATCTCCAGAAGCGAAAAAAAGAACCTGTTTTAAAACAGCTTTTATAAATGGTTATTCATACGCAGTAACAATTACCAAGATGATAGTGGAAAAGGGTTTGGCAAGCGCAGAGATATGAAAACAGGATCCAAAGTCATTTGTCTTTTCGCAAGGCCTCACTAATGTCGTCATCAGATCAAAAAGTTATAATGAGTAAAAAAAAAAAACGGAGTAAAAATAAACTACAAGATCTACTTGAAATAATAGTAGAGGCCAGAAGATCAACAATTTACGATATGCAGATGAGACCGTGTCTATACATGATAGTGAAAAATAAGTACTTAAACTTGTACCTAGGCAGTTAGAAAGAAGATTAAATTTCCAAAACAGAAATGGTGGTCGTAACAAATAATAAGACGAGATTTTAAATCTAACAGCAAGCAAATGCACATTACAACTTCGTCCATGCTCCAAAAATCACATCAGTTATATTACTGTTCGGCAAGGCATATGGAAACTTTAACAACTTATCAGGCAACAACCTGGATTTTCTTCTATCTCCCCAAAGAGAAAGTTGGAGGTAACAACAGGCCGAGTTAACGATAAACGATATTTCCAGTTGGCAAGTCCACTCCTACGCTTAATCCGTGCGCTTACTGTCTAGTCGGAATTGTTGCATCATCGTACACAAACACTTCACTCTACAATTCCAGGAGCCAATATGGTTTCAAACGGAAGTCAAGACTTCGGCTTTTAGCCCTTTGACATGTCATTGCGAGGTTGGGGAGCCTGTGGACTTTCCTTCCAACTCGGTTAGGAGCTTCGCTCCTTCCCATCCATCTCAGGAGCCGTTCAGGTTATTCAGTCAAAATCCCGGTCGATGACACTTCTTCAAATGGAAAGAGGGGAAGAAACAAACGAAAACGTTAGTACTGTATTAGTGAATGAAAATGACCATTAGAACATGAACTAAACCTGGAACAGAATTAAATGAATTAAAGTTTTAGGAAAATACGAGTCAATTTAAAAAAAAAATTGAAGAAAGAATTTTAAATTGTTGATTTCACTGGGAAGTGAACTGCTAATTTGGGATTTTATTTTTATTTTTAAAGCAATATAGACTAATAAAACCTACTTTGACGAAAAATGGATGGATTTTTCCATTAACCGGAAATTTTCAAGAATACAGAGTTATCCAAGGGTTTAAAGTTTTTTTTTTTTTTTTTAAATTATTATTTTTTTACTTTTATTATGTTTTAATTATCGTGAGAGCTTTTTAATCCAAAAATGTATAATTTTTTCATCACCTTCAACTTTACGGCGTATGGTGTTTTTTTTTTTTCCTAAAATTTCCTGGTTCCAAAGCACTTCGCGTCTCCAGGGAAATTTAAAGGTGGGAAAAATCAGAAACAATAATGATTATTTTACTTGCTATGCATTCAGAAGGTTCCAGTACACAATCTCTTCCAGTAGACAATCATACTGTGTTATACTAACAGTAGACAGCTTCTGATTGGGTTGGCAACCTTATCATGTAAAACAAATTGCCACATAAACTATCGCTACAAGAACGTGTGAACGCTGGGTACTGGCGTCCTGCTAGTGAAACAGCTACAGTGGTGGCTCTATACTCTATAATGAGAGCAAGGGAAAATGTGTTTTCGAAGAATTTTCAGTGATTACCAAACATTTACTCGCTATCATGTGACTATTTTCCCTTTACTTCAATTTGCGTATTAACACATGAAGTATCTAGCTTCCGACTTGCATACAATTCTTTTGCGCGACCTACTCACAACTGTAAACAAAAACTAATACACCACTGCCAATAATGGATCTGTTCAATACGAAATATCAATTCTTGATGTTTATTCCCTCATATTGTTTACTTTGGTACCAACACAGTCTGCTTAAATCTTCACGTTGTAGTATGAGACACATAGCATAAAAGTGCCTTGCGCAGAAGGGCACAGTGTGTGGTCCGGTAAAAACTTGAGTTAATCAAGTAATTCCAAGTGGTTTTCTGAGTGATACTTTTTGTGTTCTAGAATTGAGCATTCATCATTCATAACCCTCCACTCCCAAAGGAGCATAGGCCTTCAACAAACACATGCCAAGTCCTCCTGTCACGTGCCATCATTTCAAGTTCTTTTCACATTCTCCTTATCATCTTCACCTCTGTTTCCAGCTCTCTTCTCCATGTGCTTCTTGGTCTACCTCTCCTTCTCTTGCCCTGGGGGTTCCAGAACAAGGACTGCCTTGTAATGCTATCAACCGGTTTCCTCAGTGTGTGTCCTATCCATCGCCATCGTCTTCTTCTCATCTCTTGTTCCACTGGCACTTGTCTAGTTCTTGTCATCAGTTCCACGTTGGTAACCTTGTCATACCATTTTAATCCCTCTATTCTACGCAAGCACCCATTTATGAAAGTCTGCAGCTTTTTGGTAGTTGTCTTTGTTGTTCTCCATGTCTCAGAGCCATACAATAGGACTGACTTCACATTTGAGTTGAAGATTCTTATTTTCGTGTTGGATCCGATTTCTCTTGATTTCCATATATTTCCCAATGCGATGAAAGCTCTTCTTGCTTTTTGTATTCTTAGTTTGATATCACTGTCTGTCCCTCCAACTTTGTCTATATTGCTGCCAAGATACGTGTACAATTCTACATCTTGTATTGGTGTTTCTTCAGGTTCAACCCTGTTATCATTACCTGCATTTTTTCTCATTATTTTTGTCTTTTTCCTGTGTTTTTTCAGACCCAATTGCTGTGACCTCTTATCGAGTGTTTTCAATTTGTCCTGCATCTGATCATCCAACTGCTTAGTCTGAGTCCACTGCATTCCATTTCTGATGTGTGTTGTCGATGATCTCATTACCCAGTCTATTGCTAGTAAGAAAAGAAATGGAGACAAGAGGCATCCCTGTCGCACTCCTGTTCTTATCTCAAACGGTTCTGTAAGCTGTCCTTCGTGAAGAACTCTGCATGTCATGTCTTCATATGTTTTCATTATTAAATTAATGATCTTCAGAGGAACTCCATAATGCCTCATCAATTTCCAAAGTGATTCTCTGTCTACACTGTCAAATGCCTTTTCGTAGTCCACAAATCCGATGTATAGTGGTGAATTCCATTCCAGACTTTGTTCAACTATTATTCTCAAAGTGGCTATCTGGTCTGTACTTGATCTGTTTTGTCGAAAACCTGCTTGTTCATCTCTCAGTTTCTTGTCTAAGGACTCTTTTAATCTCTCAAGGATAATCCTGTTTAATACTTTTCCTGACACTGATAGTAACATTATTCCTCTATAATTTGTGCACTCTTGTAAATTTCCTTTCTTAGGCAACTTAACCAGATATCCTTCCTTACATTCTGCTGGTATCTCTTCCTTTTCCCAGACTTTACCAAGTAATTTATATAACATCTCTGTAGCAGTGTCGATATCTGCTGTGATGGCCTCTGCTGGAATGCCATCAGGTCCAGACGCTTTTCCATCTCTTAGAAGCTTTATGGCTCTCTTTATTTCTTCCTTCATTGGTCTTTCATCATTAATTTGTAGCTCTTCTTCTGCTTGCTGGATGTCCGGGGGGTTATGTGGAGCTGGTCTATTGAGAAGGTCTTCAAAATATTCTGTCCATCTCTTCATTTCCTCTTGTATATTGCTGTGCAGTTTTCCATTCTTGTCTTTTATGAGGCAACTTGTTTGTTTGTATTTCCCTGTTAGCTTCTTTGTGCTGCTATACAGTTCTCTCAAATTTCCTTTGGCTGCAGAATCTTCTGCCTCTCTTGCCAACTCCTCAATATACTTCCTCTTGTCTCTCTTGATACTTCTTTTTACTTCTTTGTTTGCTTCTGTTTACACTTCTTGAGCCTTGGCTTTGGAACTTCTGGTTTTGCTTGTGTTTAAATCTGCTTTCTTGTTTTTTCTGTCTTTTACCTTATTGATGGCTTCTGTTGTTATTCATGGTTTTTGTTGTCGTTCCCTTTTCCCCAGTATTTCTTCACATGTCTCATTCCATACAGTTTTGATTTGCTGCCAATAGTCTTCCGTATTCACTACATCTTCCAGCTGTTGGAGCACTTGGAATTTGTGGGATATTGTGACCGCAAATGTGTCTCTTGTTTCTTGATTTCTTAGAAGTAGTACATTAAATTGTTGTCTATAACTTCTTGCATATCTCTTGAGTTTCATTTTTACTTGGCTATCAGAAGGTGGTGATCTGATGCCACATCTGCTCCTCTATATACCTTTACATTCTGCAATGATGATCTAAACTTCTTGTTTATGCATATATGATCAATCTGATTTTCTGTTCTATGGTCTGGTGATATCCATGTTGCCTTGTGTATTCTCTTATGTGGAAACATGCTTCCTCCTATAGCCAGTTGATTTGAAGCACAGAAGTTTGAGAATAGTTCCCCATTTTCATTCATTATTCCAAGCCCATGTTTTCCCATGACTTCTTCAAAGCCGGTGTTGACTGTACCTATCTTTGCATTCATGTCACCCATCAAAATTGTAATGTCTCTTCTTTTAAACTTTTTCCATAATTTCCTGTAGTCTAGTATAAAATGCTTCTTTCACAGACTCTTCTTTGTCGTTGGTTTATAACATTGGATGACATTTACATGTATTTTCTTTTTAGCCGTTTTAAAAGTAGCTGTTATTATTCTGAGTCCAACAGCTTCCCATTCAATGAGTGCTTTCTGTGCTTCTTTAGATAAAATAAGAGCTACCCCTTCAATGTGGTGTGAACTTTCGTCTTCATGTCCTGAGGACAGCACCAATTCAACTGTGATGAGTTTCTTCTTGTCTGCTGTGATAAGAGGTTTTGATGTTACTAAATATAGGCTATCCTGGACAAATAGATGTATCAGAGGATACCAGGACAGTGCCAGATAAGAGACTGGTCTTCTAAGTAATACCCCCTTCTCTGATAAGAGCAAGGGTGTATAGACAATCCAGGTGAGGTCAGACTATGTAAGTTCCCAGAGTAAAGACTGATGATGATGAATTTCTCTGGGTCCCTAACTGTCACCCATTTAGATCTCACCAGGACTAAAGAATCTGTGTGGTGTGTTATGGCAAGGTGTGTAGGGTAATGTATTAAACGTATTTAATTTTAAAAAAGACAACTTTAACTTAACCAAATTTAAGTAAGCAAGACTGTTTAAAGGTTATTTACAATTTATTGTTCCTGTACCTCAATCTTTATGGGGTCAGGAATTCTTAAAAATCAAGAAAAGGATATTTACAAACTAGAAATAAATATGTCTGTAAACAAAAGTCATTGGAATGACTAAACCCTCTGTTCTTGTTACTATGTTGGATACTATCACCACTCTTTCAATATCAGTCTACTTAGTGTCATCATTTCCCAGGAAATAAGTTTTATAATATGAACTGTGGTTTTTGGGATGAACCGCCAGAGCCGGATAATGGACTTATCTGATAAAATATAGTTGCTGATGTTTTCTCAAGTAATTCAGCATCACCAAAAGTTGCGCCTTCTAGATGAAGATAAGGGTTTTTGGCTTCAAACTGTATCAGGATCACTCACACCCATATGTTCTTCACTCAGGTTATGGCAGCAACGTAGTACTTGGTAATTCAACCTGGAATAAGAATAATCCATCCCTTGTAGACCTGTCTCATCTCTTTCATCCCTAATCAATCTAAAGCTTACCTGAGTCAGCCCATTGTGCTGACAAATTGCACCAGACTTTAAATTTCGTTGTCTACAATCAGTTTCGTGCAATCACTCTTCTTCAGTGTTGATTCAAAGCCAATGTCCATCATTCGGGTTTGTCTTCCATACAATAGTCATGGTGTGCATAATCTAGCACTGTAACCTGTTGATAACTTCGTTCTAACATTCCCTACATGATTTTATATAATATTTAAACATTGTGGCACTCCAGAAGCCGATATCAATTTATTAACACTCACTTACAGTCGCAATTTTGTAAGGACAATTGCCAAACATTTTTACACATTTATTTCACTTCCCAATAAGTCTGCTTAGGTACAATTCTACTTAGGTCGTCGTGACACAAACTCTCCCATCTAGGCAGTATCGAAGTAAAACTATGGCACACACAAGGCCTGTTACATGTTAATTAAATATACAAATAAAATTATCTGTCTTACCCCCAAGTAAAGAATAATCACATACACAAGCTTGACTAGCAGTAAAAAGGTTTTAACACTGCTTTCTAGTCCAGACGGCAAAGGTTTGGTCATAAAGTCTTCCCGCTGATGTCAGCTTGGCATGGCTTTTCAAAATACAATGGCCTGATTTTACAAGGAGGTGTTAATTTTTATCACCCTACCCTCAACCAATCAGAAGACGAGTAAAAAAAGTTAACTATTTTTGGGGGACTATAAACTTGAGCGATTTTAAGTGTGTTTGTTAATCTGACTAAATTTGTATATTATATATCTTAGTTATTTATGGACCGAATTTAATTATCAAAAGTGATAATTAAACGGCCGATTTCCTTCTATCGTCCTATATAGGTTTCCTTTAATTATTCCTTAGCCTTTTCATCCGGGTAATTTTTAAGTAATTAAATGTGCCTTTACCCTGATATGAAAATATCACTAAATTAAATTTTATTAAGTTAAGATAATATTATTATGAGGGAACCTTTATGTTTATGTGTTTAGCAATATCAGCGCTATAATTCAAGATATCCCTTTTCTTTTTATTATCTGTAGTTAGGGAGAAAAAAATTATTTAAGTTTATTCAAAAACCCAAAATGGGCATTATTTCACTACAACCAAAATTTTTCTTGTCATTACAAAAAAAGAGGTACCGATTTGATTGGTTGTTAAATTTTACTACGTCCTTCCATAAATATTGGGGTCGGTGTGTGAAAAAAAGGGGGGGGGGGGGGGGGGTAACTTTTAACTTGTTTTCTTAGAAATATTCAAATACTCTAGTTAAATTGTTGGCGGTAGATTTGACTGTGCCCCAGACAAATTTCAAAATTTTGTGGTTATTTATAGATGGTAAAAATACGTTAACTAGGTTTTGAAGCGGGGAATTTGAGCTTGTTGTGATACAGGTACACTTCACTACATATTTCCCCCGTTAAAAAGCGTGAGCCACCAGTGCAACTTTATTATCTGTGTTACAATCCCGATCAAATTTACTCAAATATGCCCTAGGTTGATCCTGGATTTCTGCAGGTGGGTCAGTCAAAGGAGGCACTACTCAAGAAATCTGCCTCATACCTCTGCAATCCAAGTATCTATTGCAGGTTATGTTAATAAACAGCTACAGGAGCTACTGCCTGTCCCGTGCTGATTGTCAATCAATATTCACCATTAATCTTCTATGAGTCTGCTCAATGACATGTCCAGAGGTTTTTAGATGTTCCTCAAGGTTGCAATATTTATGAGGAGGGAATCTTTAAAAATGGTGATAGCTGAGTTTTGTAGGGGTCCAGTAATTTCTTCATCAGCCTGGATAAAACACTCAGAGTAATTCAATCCAAAAAAGCAACATATGAATTCCATGTGCCCCTCCAAAATATTCACAGCCAACAACTGGTCTGAACTCAAGCTTGATTGGAATTTGGAAAACCCTCTACTAATATTTATATGACTCTTTAATCTGCCATTCAGATAAAGGCCCTATTCACCAGCTGTTTTCTCAGCGCAAAGGCAATTGGTGATATAATATATAATATGGGGAAATGAGTTCCTGCATCAAGAATCAATTCCTCTTTTTAGCATTTTCTATAATATGTGTGATCTCAAATCCAATGTCCGCACAATACTTCCAATGGACTGTATAGGGTCGGCCACTGTCGCCGGTACCCTTCATAATGCTAAGTGAATAGCCGTATGTTGAAATGAACTTGACACTAGGCAAATTGGCCAAACGCCCGCTTCCAACTTTTCTAAGGTTAACATTTAGTTTCGGTTTCAATGTTGGCCGATTAACCTCATTGCTATTTTTAGATAGTTCCAGGAATTTCGATCTACCGTGTGTCGGATGAAACTGGTCTGTGTTTATTTTTACTCTTCGTGCCATACACAGAGTTGCCATTTTAAAAGTTTTATGGGAAGACTGTTTGTGGAAAAGTGTTTCCCTATCCACTATATCTACCTTATCATTTTTATTTCCCTTTTTGTTTTTAGGCTCATGTTTATGATTTCCACAATGCTTTTCTAGCATCTGTTTATTATTTTCTTTCCAACGTGTGAAATGTACCTTGCTACACTGGTCACAGACCTCCACAAATTTTGCAATGTCTGCTGCTACGCCTGGCCAGAAATATTTCACAGATGTCTTTTGACGGGTGGTACCCATCCTCTGATGTACACCGTCTGGTACAACATGTGCTTGTTTTATAACTTTGTCCCTATAACTCGATGGCAGTACTAACTGTCCATATCCTTTGGGTCCTGCTCCAGCTTTCCTGTAGAGCAGTCCCTCCTTCAAATAGAATTCTCCTTTCTTAGGGCGGTTATGGCTATTTGGCAATTTGCCAAAGCAAGGTTTTAATGTTTGGTCTTTTGCCTGGGCCTTCCTTATCTCTCTCGGATGAATCTTTAGTGGTGGTTCCTCCTCCTTACTAGGGGTCGACCTGACCTGAAGCGTTGCCATTATCACAGGTTTTATAGGGCTCCCTAGAAACACATATTTCTTTCCTAACACCAGTGGGTAATTAGGTTCGTCACACATTGCTGCTCTAATCACTCCTTCCACGTACCTAGTCTTGACATTGATCTGGGCTACGGGAAGTGTCATGGTGGCTGTATCCTTCAATACCCCTTGTATCTCCACTTTGTCTGTGGTATACTGGTCAGGGTGCACCAGGTTTGCACTCACAACTGAGTCATATTCCAATCCTGAATCGTAAAGGCACTGGACTTTCACACCATTACATACCACTTCTTCACAGATGGCGGGATGATGGAGATTTATCTGACTGTCTATCAGTTTCTTCCTTCCCTTGTCCACTGTTATCATGCATGCAGCGTGATATGGAGGAACTTTCCTACCACATTCAATTGTATTATGATTATGCATCCTACATATTTTACACCATTTTCCTTCTGGTCTGTAGGGTTTCTTTTCATTTACTTGAGGGTTTCTGTCTCTAGGATCAAATCTTGACCTATCATAATTTAGTTTAAACCTATGTGTTTGATCCCTATTATTATAATACTCATCTTGGTCTGATGGGGTTCTATTACTTTCTGGTTGTTTCTTCTTAATGCCAGCAACTTCCTGCTGTGCTGCCTGATATCTCTCAGCAACATTGAGAATCTCCCCCAACCTCTCTGCACCTTGTTCCATGAGAAATTTTCTCAGGTCTGGAGCCATGGACTCTCTTAACTGCTCCATCATAATCATTTCCTTCAGATCTTGGGTTTTTCCCAGAGCAGTCCATTTCTCCAAATAGGTTTCTAGTCTGGCAGAGATATGGTGGTAGGTCTCCCCAGACAGTAGCTTAGCAGTTCTAAATTTCTTCCTATAAAATTCATCATTCTTCTCATATCTAATTAACAAAGCTTGTTTTAGAATATCGTAATCTTCTTGATCTTCTCGGCTCAATTTTGAGAAGACTTCATAAGATGTTCCCCTAAGCCCTTGGGATAATATTTAATTCCACTTCGCCTTCTCTAACCCATAGTTAGCAGCTAATCTCTCATATCTACTGAGATAGGACTCGACCTCATATTCTTCCTCTACAAAAGGGTCTAAATGAAAATTCATGGCTGAATTTGAGGCCCCCTGACTTGCACGAGTGTCAGAGGTAGATGGGCTGCTTCCATTTTCAGTAATATGTCCTTGCAGTTCCATTTCTTTTAGTCTCAACTCATGCTCTCTTTGCAATCGTTTTTCTTCTTTGTCCGCCTCCATCTGCAATCTTTTTCCCTCTGCCTCTCTCTGCAATTTCTTTTCCTTAGCCTCCATCTACCTAGCCTCTCTTTCAGCCTCTAATTGTAACCTTTTAATTTCAGCCTCCCTATCAACCTCTAATTTCCTAGCCTCCCTATCAGCTTCTAACTGTAATCTTTTAGTTTCCTTGTCAGCCTCTAATTGTAATCTTTTCTCTTCAGCTAATCTCCTATCCTCCCTATCTATAAATTTACCACATTCTGTAGTTACATACTGAATCAGAATGTCCCCACTCATGCCCAAGTCCTTTGCAGTCTGCACTGTAGCGGATCTAAATTTAGCCAAGTCTGCCTTTCTCTCACTCTCGTAGCCAAATTATGAATCTTATATATAAATGTGCAGATATTAACTATCTTAATTAACTAATAGCAGTGACAGCTCATCCAATTCACCACAATTTGTTTAGTTTTATAAATTTTAATACCTACAGTGGGAAAACCCTGGGGCTATGGTGGAACAAAATTAAATCCCGGACAGGACCCCAATATGTGATAAGAGGTTTTGATGTTACTAAATATAGGCTATCCTGGACAAATTGATGTATCATAGGATACCAGGATAGTGCCAGATAAGAGACTGGTCTTATAAGTAATACCTCCTTCTCTGAAAAGAGCAAGGGTCTATAGACAATCCAGGTTAGGTCAGACTATGTAAGTTCCCAGAGTAAAGACTGATGATGATGAAGTTCTCTGGGTCCCTAACTGTCACCCCTCTGATCTCACCAGGACTAAAGAATCTGTGTGGTGTGTTATGGCAAGGTGTCTAGGGTAATGTATTAAATGTATTTAATTTCAAAAAAAGACAGAACTTCAACTTAACCAAATTTAAGTAAGCAAGACTGTTTAAAGGTTATTTACAATTTATTGTTCCTGTACTTCAATCTTTATGGGGTCAGGAATTCTTAAAAATCAAGAAAAGGATATTTACAAACTAGAAATAAATATGTTGGACACTCTGTCCATGTCTGTAAACAAAAGTCATTGGAATGACTAAACCCTCTGTTCTTGTTACTATGTTGGATACTATCACCACTCTTTCAATATCAGTCTACTTAGTGTCATCATTTCCCAGGAAATAAGTTTTATAATATGAACTGTGGTTTTTGGGATGAACAGCCAGAGCCGGCTAATGGACATATCTGATAAAATGTAGTTGCTGATGTTTTCTCAAGTAATTCAGCATCACCAAAAGTTGCGCCTTCTAGATGAAGATAAAGGTTTTTGGCTTCAAACTGTATCAGGATCACTCACACCCATATGTTCTTCACTCAGGTTATGGCAGCAACGTAGTACTTGGTAATTCAACCTGGAATAAGAATAATCCATCCCTTGTAGACCTGTCTCATCTCTTTCATCCCTAATCAATCTAAAGCTTACCTGAGTCAGCCCATTGGGCTGACAAATTGCACCAGACTTTAAATTTCGTTGTCTACAATCAGTTTCGTGCAATCACTCTTCTTCAGTGTTGATTCAAAGCCAATGTCCATCATTCGGGTTTGTCTTCCATACAATAGTCATGGTGTGCATAATCTAGCACTGTAACCTGTTGATAACTTCGTTCTAACATTCCCTACATGATTTTATATAATATTTAAACATTGTGGCACTCCAGAAGCCGATATCAATTTATTAACACTCACTTACAGTCGCGATTTTGTAAGGACAATTGCCAAACATTTTTACACATTTATTTCACTTCCCAATAAGTCTGCTTAGGTACATTCCTGCTTAGGTCGTCGTGACACAAACTCTCCCATCTAGGCAGTATCGAAGTAAAACTATGGCACACACAAGGCCTGTTACATGTTAATAAAATATACAAATAAAATTATCTGTCTTACCCCCAAGTAAAGAATAATCACATACACAAGCTTGACTAGCAGTAAAAAAGTTTTAACACTGCTTTCTAGTCCAGACGGCAAAGGCTTGGTCAGAAAGTCTTCCCACTGATGTCAGCTTGGCATGGCTTTTCAAAATACAATGGCCTGATTTTACAAGGAGGTGTTAATTTTTATCACCCTACCCTCAACCAATCAGAAGACGAGTAAACAAAGTTAACTATTTTTGGGGACTATAAACTTGAGCGATTTTAAGTGTGTTTGTTAATCTGACTAAATTTGTATGTTATATATCTTAGTTATTTATGGACCGATGTTAATTATCAAAAGTGATAATTAAACGGCCAATTTTCCTCTATCGTCCTATATAGGTTTCCTTTAATTATTCCTTAGCCTTTTTATCCGGGTAATTTTTAAGTAATTAAATGTGCCTTTACCCTGATATGAAAATATCACTAAATTAAATTTTACTAAGTTAAGATAATATTATTATGAGGGAACCTTTATGTTTATGTGTTTAGCAATATCAGCGCTATAATTCAAGATATCCCTTTTCTTTTTATTATCTATAGTTAGGGAGAAATAAATTATTTAAGTTTATTCAAAAACCCAAAATGGGCATTATTTCACTACAACCAAAATTTTTCTTGTCATTACAAAAAAAAGAGGTAACGATTTGATTGGTTGTTAAATTTTACTACGTCCTTCGATAAATATTGGGGTGGGTGTGTGAAAAAAAAGGGGGGGGTGGTAACTTTTAAATTGTTTTCTTAGAAATATTCAAATACTCTAGTTAAATTGTTGGCGGTAGATTTGACTGTGCCCCAGACAAATTTCAAAATTGTGTGGTTATTTATAGATGGTAAAAATACGTTAACTAGGTTTTGAAGTGGGGAATTTGAGCGTGTTGTGATACAGATACACTTCACTACATCTACCCCCTTCCACTTTGTTTCACACATTCACAGAACGTCGATTTTATATTTCTTCATTTATGCAGCTACTTGTGCCACTTTCCCTTGTTCGTTTAATGTCCGAACTTTCCAAGTGCCAAATCTGGAAGTTCTCCTAGAAGAAAGAAGGTTAGTCAGTAACACAGACTCCTTTCGGCTTTCTCTGTGTTGCATCATACGTGTTGCTGTCGTTTTTGACGGAGTCATAATGGGTAAATCTATTTAATACATTTGTCGTTTTTGACGGAGTCATATAGGTAAATCTATTTAATACTTTTGTTGTAGAACTTTGTTGGTCAAAGTTGGATACTTGGGTATTAACTTCTATGACAGTTTGTTTAAAGGGTTATCTTCTCTTTCTTTCAATCGTTGTCGTTGATCTGTCTGAACGACGTTCATTTTTATGCTGTCTAGGCATGCGCAGAGTTCTGAGCGCGAACTCTGACTTCCGTCATCTAGATTGTGATCTGGGCTGTCGGACGACGATGTTCGTTGTGTTTTCCTCTAGATCATCATGGGGATTGGAAAGTTTCGATATGACTGAAATGTCAATGTTTTGCCCAGTGATTGTTTTGTTAAGTGTGTATCCGGAAGATTCTGTATGAAGGTAAATGACATTCTTATTACTATGCCTTTGGCTGCAGAACATTTGAAATTACCTATATGTCGAGTGAAGCTCACAGATCTTGAGAGACAGAATTTCTTCCTTGCTTCTAGTTCTAGCCAAATGAGACTATAAGTTTTCAAGTGAACAGAAGCCTAATGATGATGATAAATTATTGTGGACGCCACAGGTTGGCGATATATATATATATATATATATATATATATATATATATATATATATATATATATATATATATATATATGTTTAGCGTGGTTTGATCGTGCCTGCTAAAAAAGGATACACAGCTGTCTACGTATTGAGGCCCTGTATTACGGCCAATATTTTCAGCAAGAGGAAATATACCTGGCGGGCTATGCCAGTTGAATAACAGCCTTATGTATTATTGCTACGCAATTTAGGAGCTCGTTTGTTGAACGACAGAGCTAATTAAGTACCTGACGCGCTGAGTCAATGGTACGGAAGCTACATTACATATTGTAACATTAGGACAGATGCTGTTTGATGTATGATGCAAGCCTTTGATTACCAGACATTTAACAGTCATTTATTATCTATGTGAAGTCCTTGATCTCGTCGATTTGACTGTCCTGTTGATGCTACTGTCAGTTTCGTAAATAAATGTTTGAAACTTGCCAGCAGTCTTCGATTCATCATTGACTACTGCATTTGAGTGTATGGGTGCATTACTGACTTTACTAAGAGCCTCAAGCATTCGTGTTTTCGTCTACACCCACACTCAGCACATCATAATACCAATATCACAGATCTACAACATGTACGCTGTTTACTGTGAGTGATCATAGTACCCCTGGCAGTGCCTCACTCTGGTGGCCGTTACATTCCTGGCCGTTACATTTCTGGTGACCTACATCGACACCGCAACCTTATACAGTCTAGGTCATAAACGACACGTTCACTCTGCCAGCTTTCACATCACTCATAAACAGTACGTTACATTTATGGTGGCCGTTACAAAACAGACGGTTACATTTATGGTGGCCACTGTGGGGATCAGTAATTTATTTAATTTTTCAGTTCTGATCTCACATAGTTAGACATAATGTCTACATTCCATTACTTTGTTGAGCAAGGGAAGTCCCTTGGCATGACTGGAGATAAATTAGAAGAATTTGTGATAGGCGAATATTACAAAGCTCAGGAGTCTGAAGATAAAAAGTTAGATAGAGAAACTGAAGAGAGAAGAATTCAGCGGCAAAGAGAATTTGAGGAGAGAATGAAAAAACAAGAAATTGAAAACGAAGGGAGACTCTTAGCTGTGGAGCTGAAAAAAACGATAAATGAGCTTCAAAGTGATAAGAAAGCTCTTACTGATACGTTATCAGCAATGAATTGTGAAAATGCTACATTGAAGAGTGAAGTGACGGCATTAATGGAAAATAATAAGGAATTGTGTCACTCTGCTCTTAAACAGAAAAAAGAGTTAGAAGTTGAAGTGAGCTTAATGAAGAACTATCATATTTGTAAAGAACAGTCTCTTATTAGTGAGCTAAAGCAAGTCAAAATGGACTATGAGAAATTAAAGATTGAAACTAAGAGACAGGAGAATGACTTACATAAAGCAAACTTGGAACTTGCTAGTGCGCAAGATATGTGTTGCGAATTAAAAGCTCAGGCCAGACAAGACAAGAAGCTTATGAAGAAACCATTCTGGAGTTAAGAAGTGAGGTGAATCTTTTACGAAGTACTGCTATAAAGAAATGGAATCTCTGGAGGAGATTAAGGTGTTTAAAAATAAGAAGGATATTGAGATTCAGTCACTACAACTGGAGTTAACACAGTTGAGAGCGAAGAACGAGAAGGATGAGAAAGTTGATGAACTTAGGACTATTCATCATAGTGCTATGGAAGCACTCAAACTTGAACTTGTTCAAGAGAGAGCTAAGACTATAGAGAATATCCAAATCCACCATCAGGAAATTAAGAACCTTAACATGGAAAATGCATCTCAAAAGGAGAAGTTGGGAAACGATCTTAAAGATAGGATGGTTAAAGAGAAGACTCTAACTTCACAGTTAGATGACTTAAGGTTAAATTGCAACAGACTTCATGTTAAAGTCAATGAGAGAATTCATAAAGCTGTTGTTAGAGAGAAAGCTGATGCAGAAGTAGAAATTGCAAAACTTCGCAACAAAATTGATGGTTTGTTAGATATTGTTTTGAACAGCAGGATGTTGTCTACTAATAAGGTGAATGGATTTAAACATAAACCTGAGGGTCAACATGTTGCTAATGCAAAGAGCCAGTCACATGCACTCAATGCTCATAGTAACACTAACCAATATGTGAACAAATCTTTTCGTGGCAAATATAGTTTCCCACGAAATAACGATACTGCCTCTAATGGGAGTTGGCGTCAGGCCAACAAAAGTAAATTAAGTGTCAGTCTTTTGGATCACGGTGAGGACTTTGATAAATGTCATGACAAGATTCCTCAGAAAAACCGTGCATCGACTTTTCAAATTTCTGATAAGTTGGTAAAAGAAAACAAAACTATTAATATCCATCGTACTCAGCTCAGTCAGTACGATGTACCTATTAAGCACATTGACACAGGCAAAAATAAAAGCAATTTTACTAAGAGAAAAAATAGTGATTGTGGACATTACCAAACGCGTCCATCACATAATAGTTCTTCCTCAAAGAACTGGAGACAATTTAATTGTCCTCATTATTTTGGTCCCAGTGACTATAGGAATTTTGATAAAGGTTATCAACATTGTAATAATTGTTCTCCAGGACAACAAAAACCATCAAATAGATATTTTATTCAGAAGAGAAATAACAGTCATAGCTATGTTAACTGGAGTTCAAATAAGAGCAATGAGCTCAACAGAGATAATAATTTTGATAGATCTCGTTGTGATGGTAGATCTCAACATGAATCTACTTAACTCGCATGTCTAGATCTCATGATATAGAACTAGATTTAAGTCTGTTCTTTAACATCATACTGACACATGTGTTTTCACATAAGTTCCGTTAACTAAACACGCCAAACCTTTCACTGCTATTTCAACACCTAGGGGTTTGTATCAATGGAATTTTATGCATTCGGGCTGAGGAACGCCCCAGCTACTTTCGTACGCATGATGCATCGAATTCTCTCATATCGTACAGACGTCATCGCATACTTGGACGACATCTGTCTTTTCAGCGATACTTGGGAAGAACACTATTCGGGTTTAAATGAGTTACTGTCTACTCTACGCGAGCATAATTTGACTGCAAAACCCTCTAAAGCCTTTGTTGGGTTTAGTGAAATCTCTTTCCTAGGTCATCGAGTTGCTCATGGTATATTGAAGACGAGGACCAAAACATTTCCAAGATATTAAATATCTCCGTTCCTAAAACAAAAAAGCAAGTACGTAGTCTCTTGGGATTAATACAATTCTACGGAAGATTCATTAAGAATCTGTCCTCCATTATGGCACCTCTTTCAACTTTATTGAAAAAAGGTTCTCCTAATATGGTGCGCTGGTCCCAAGAATGCCAATCTTCATTGGATCAGATTAAGAATTTGTTCTCATCTCCTCCTATCTTACGACTATCATCGATTGATAAGACTTTTGTCCTTCGTAGTGATGCCTCTTCCACTGGGATCGGGGCGGCACTTATGCAGGAGTATTCAGGAACTCTGCATCCTGTGATGTATATCTCTAGGAAATTGAATGCGGCAGAAAGGAATTATTCGGTTCTAGACCGTGAATTGTTAGCTATGGTCTGGGCCATTCTTAAGCTACAAACATTCCTTCTAGGCGCGCATTTCATTATAGAAACCGACCAAAAAGCTTTTACAGCTATGCAGAACAAGGATTTAAAGACCTCAAGATCTACTCGATATGCTATTGTTCTTCAACCTTTACATTTCACGGTGCGGGCTATCCATGGTTCGGATAATGTGATGGCGGACATACTGTCTAGATGCCCACATGATTCCACTTAAGTCTTGTGTCCTAGATTTCATGATACATTTCCAGACTCATGTTTGTTCATAATATACATTAATACATTTGTTTCACCTTAGATTAGTAAATTGATTGTTTTCTTTCTCTATTACTATCTTTGGTGTAATGTCGAAGGTTAAGGTTAATATAAAATAAAGGCCAAAAAAATAAGAAAAGGAAAAATGTTAAAATGGCCACATATAATATTTAGATAATTTTGTAGTGACTATAGTGCATTATAGCATGTTCCTAATTAACGTCATTTATATTGTTCTCAGTGCAAACTAGTACCAAGTACGGAGCGCTTGTGAGAACCATGATGACGCCATACCCTACTTTTGTTCAAGAAATCGCAGAACTTATTTGTATATAATATACTTCTATTGTTAGATAATGTGTAAGGAACTTAACAAAATTGGTCATGTCCATCCATTACATATATTAATGGTATAACGTTGTAATTTGTATATTGATATGACTTCTTGAGATAGATTGTCATTGGTCATTGCTATGATTATATTATTGCATAATTGTTTGATAGTTATGTAATTTTTGTTAGTATCGCCAGCAACTGAGGTTTCTTTGATGGTACCTTCCCGAAGATATTTTCTATTATTTGGTGAGATGGTTTGATTCTCTCCGGTTGATTCTTTCATTGGCACATTATTCATTTGTCATGAGCTTGTGGATCATGCTGATTGATGTATTTAAAAAAAAGGGTCATTTTTTTTATACGGGTAGTCTGTTGCTGTCGTTTTTTAAGGAGTCATAATGGGTAAATCTATTTAATACATTTGTCGTTTTTGACGGAGTCATATAGGTAAATCTATTTAATACTTTTGTTGTAAAACTTTGTTGGTCAAAGTTGGATAATTGGGTATTAACTTCTATGACAGGTTGTTTAAAGGGTTATCTTCTTTTTCTTTCAATCGTTGTCGTTGATCCGTCTGAACGATGCTCATTTTTATGCTGTTTTGAAGCTGTTTTTACTATATTGTTGGGACTGTTTGTGTTCTTGTGTCAATCGTGCTGATTTCGCGAATATATTAAATCTTGATGCAGTAAGATGAAAACTCAACGTAGGCACATCAACAAGTGCCAATACTGGGATAGTCAAACTCGTTACTTGAAAGTTCATACATTGTTTATTGACATCACATCATACGGGACGATACATTCAACGTTGACGGTTAATAGGTAATTCAACATGATGATAGTGGACGCATGTTCTCAATAAAAATTCAAATAAATAGTCTCAGAAGAATCCTCAAGCAAATTCTGACCAGGTCTCTGAGTGAATACATCAATAGTCATAAAGGTCATGAAGTAGTTAAGTACAAGGTTATATTGATCACGGTTGACCTTTCCTCAAGGACAGGAGATTCTCATTATACTTGGTAGTATCTAAGATCTCGATCCTGAGTATGTTCATTTATAAAGAAGTCCTCCTTAACTAATCATAGTCGAACGTAGGTGCAGGTTCCTACTAAATACCTTCTAGGCATGTAAAGTTACTTAGGCATTGATACTTGAATTACCTCTTGGATTAGCCGTGACTGACCCCAACGGCTTCCTAATATTATATATATAACGTAGATCCACGGTAGTTACCGACGATTCCTTTGATAGGCATTTACAGGCATATAAAAATATATCTTCAGCGGTGAATCCATTTCGGTACAGGCTAGTTACCTGTCATCGACTAGATACTCACGACTTTGGAGAACAATCATTATTATTAAAATAATTACATACTTGATTCTTCCAACGAATCGACACTTACGTGGACGACTACCGGCTACGACTGCTAATCCGCAGGGCCGGGTCTAAACATAAATACTTTACTCAAAACACGGGTTTCGAACTCCCAAAGCTTCATTAGTAGAACTTGGGATTCTTGCTTCTCAAACCCACACATGACGTCAACTCACTGTCTAGATACACGTGCGAACGGGATAACCCCTATTCGCATTAGTGCACAACCGTGCGCTAATGAAATCAAACTCACCAATAATACTTACTATCATGTAAGTCGGTGCGTAAAGTTTATTACAGAGGTAGGACCACATATTAATAATATGAGACTACCTTAATCTGTAAAGGACTGTAGAGGTCTACGAAAAGGGCTCTACAGCTGTCTAGGCATGCGCAGAGTTCTGAGCGCGAACTGTGACTTCCGTCATCTAGATTGTGATCTGGGCTGTCGGACGACGATGTCCGTTGTGTTTTCCTATAGATCATCATGGGGATTGGAAAGTTTAGATATGACTGAAATGTCAATGTTTTCCCCAGTGATTGTTTTGTTAAGTGTGTATCCGAAAGATTCTATATGAAGGTAAATGACATTCTTATTACTATGCCTTTGGCTGCAGAACATTTGAAATTACCTATCTGTCGAGTGAAGCTCACAGATCTTGAGAGACAGAATTTCTTCTTTGCTTCTAGTTCTAGCCAAATGAGACTATATGTTTTCAAGTGAACAGAAGCCTAATGATAATGATAAATTATTGTGGACGCCACAGGTTGGCGGTTTATATATATATATGTTTAGCATGGTTTGATCGTGCCTGCTAAAAAAGGATACACAGCTGTCTACACTCAGCACATCATAATACCAATATCACAGATCTACAACATGTACGCTGTTTACTGTGAGTGATCATAGTACCCCTGGCAGTGCCTTACTCTGGTGGCCGTTACATTCCTGGCCATTACATTTCTGGTGACCTACATCGACACCGCAACCTTACACAGTCCAGGTGATAAACGACACGTTCACTCTGCCAGCTTTCACATCACTCATAAACAGTACGTTACATTTATGGTGGCCATTACAAAACAGACGGTTACAATACGCCTCCCTGCGAAAGGACATTCCCCTGTCTTGGATGGCTGTTTTATTTTCCTTAATTGACTTGTCCATGTTTGTTGAATTTTGTTTGTGGTTTAAATTTTTTTACAGGATGGGGTAACCAGCCCCATGCCCAACCCTCCTTAGTCGCTTTCTACGACATGCATGGAAGGGAACAGTGTTACTATTCTTTGCTCCCATTTCGGGCCCCGGTAACACACGGGTGAGAATTGAGCATATTCGTCTACAAATGAAGAATATGTTTAATATTACGTCACAAATACATCGCTTTAAAACAGTAGCAGGCAAACATTTGTGGATACTACAAAACACTAAATCTTACTGCTTGACTCTACCCTGTCATTTTACATAGTTAGAAAACAGACATTATAAACCTCGTGTGTTGATAAGTCTGATTTTATTTGTATCAATGCAGGTACTGATCAAAACTACGTAGTTGAGTTTACAACTATTAATGGAAGCACCCTGAAATGTACCAATATGCAAACTGTCCCTGTGAGTGATCTAGTACTGGATATACAATGTGACCTAGGAGTGATATTTAAACAGCTGATTCTCACTGGAGCTGGAGTAAAATTTCTGTGCGCTCTCTATATAAGTGGCGGTAGGTCAAGTTAACATTCTATATATTCCCATTACATAAGTAGCGATCTGTCAATTTAATGTATGCTTTGTTTTTTTCTACCAAAAGGAGGCAAGCCAAGTTATTATTATGTATATTGTCTCTAATCAAGTCGAGGTAAGCCAGGTTAATGTTTTCTGTAATACTTGTACAAAATGTTACATAACAACAGTAATGACAACGATTTTGCTGAAGTGACTCAGCAACACCCTACATCTAAATAGAGGAATTGATCCTAGTATTTATTTATGATCTTCTTCTTCAAGTACCATGCCAAGTTCTGTAGGAGATCATGCCTCTCAACAACGTCCTGTACCCGCAAGTAATAATACTTTTACTAATACTAATATAGGACGGGAGAAATCTTGGGTTGAATGCATTCGAAGCTTCAGGTTATCCTCAATTTAGCAGTTTCAACAATGCATAACATAAAATGCAATTTTGAAATTAAAAGATTATTACATAGATAAACAAAGCCTAATTCCGGGTATAATTTACGCTTTGGGGGAATAAAATCGCATCAGGAATAACGGAGATAATTTAAAAAAGTAGTTTTCCAACATTGAACGATAGGCAAAAAGGTACCCATATTTTCTGATCGTGATTACATTCCTCGGGGTTTACATCTCGTACGTCCGAGGTCACACTATAAATAGATTTGCCTAACAAACTCGGGTCAGTCACTATTATTTGAATATACAGAGAGCGGCAAAAAAGGAGCATATGTTAATGCAAGTGTTTGCCTTCTGTACCTGTTAGCAGACATTAATCAACCATTAAGGGCTCGTCTGTGTGTGCCTGAGGGTAAGAACGAATATATATATATATATATATATATATATATATATATATATGTGTGTGTGTGTGTGTGTGTGTGTGTGTGTAATTCTATTGATTAATCCATCTGTACGATAAGACGTGTAACGATGTGTTAGGAATGGACAGTGTGTACTGGTGAAACTTACAGGTTCATGTGTAATTCTAGAGGTAAAGCCCGACTTCGGAAATATTTAAAATATTGAGAATGATGGCCAAGAGTGACTTTGAGTTTAGAAATGTATTTAAAGAACTATTTCTTGAATGGAATGAGACACCTACCAGGAACATAAGGAAGGATGAAAGAGACTGAAGTACTGTATAATTTGGCCTATTACTTGGTAGTTTTATTCGCGACCAAATTATTGTGTGGATGCGAATCATGGGAAACGAATGATAATTAAGAAGGTAGAAGAAAATTATGATAACATTGAACTAAAATGATTGTTGCTACTATACTATACCCTGTGCATCTGCTAGTACGTTAGTCTGAAACTGTCTATCGTTTCCATCTGTGTCGTAGAGGGATATTGATAGGCAAATACAGTGATTATGTTTAACTTCGTTTCAAGTTTAATCCTTTAACCTACAACAAATAAGAAGAGGCTTCTCTTACTGAAAGAGGCAACGAATGCAGTGCCAGTCTATGGTAGAGGTCCAGCATATCGTGTGTAACAGTTGGAAGGTTTTCATCTGAAGATTCTCTCCAGCATCAGAGGGAGCCATCTGCAGTGACTCAGTTAAGTTGCTGTCAAGGCAACTGTGTAGCTTAGTCCTGGTCAACAAATGTAAACGCATCCAGTATGTGATGAGCAGAACAGTATAGAGCTCCAATTAGAATGTAATAATAACAATGGTAATTCTTTAGTGAAAAATCAAGCAAGCTAGACTGTCTAAAAAGTGTTAGACATCTTAACACAAATGCAAGACTTTTGTTGAACTGTTCTTATTTATTTACTTTTGTAAAATATTTGATTTGAAAACTTTTCAAACAGAAAAGAGTATAATGTATAAATAAATTGTAAATATTTACCAGCAGACTTACTTAAATTCTTTAAGTTACAGTTCTTGTTGGTGAATTTAGTTAAATAATTACCCCTAGCAGAGCTAATAACAATAATAAATACCATAATCACAGAGGCGGATCAGGAGAGGTAGCAGTTAGGAACTCAGAGTACTACATCACTATCTTCTCGGGGAACTTACATAGCTTGACACTACCTTTAGTGTCTATACACCCTTACTCTCTTCAGAGACGGGGGTATTACTAATAAGACCAGACTCTTATTTGGCACTATCCTGGTATCATCTGATACACCTTAAGGCTGAGGCTTTTATTTTAACTTTCAGTAACTATTGTATTACCCATTTCCTGTCTCTCATTTTCACTGTTTGCTATTAAGACTGCACCATCAGCGAATCTCATGTTGTTTATATTATGTCCACCAACGGATATTCCTGATATTTTCTCCAGTAATCTCATTATACTTTCGCTGTACAGATTGAACAGATCCGGTGACAGCACACATGCCTGACTGACACCATTTTTTTTACTTGCTGAAACGTTCCTATTTGGCTGTTAATTCTTACAGCTGATTTTTGTTGCCAGTACATGCTCGTTATTATCCTTACGTTATTACCATCAATGTTGATGCTTTCTAATATTTTGATAATTTGCTCATGTTCCACTTTGTCAAATATCTTGGTTTAATCTATAAAACATAAGTACGGATCTGTTTTTACTTATATGGCTCTTTCTATTAATGTTCTTATAATATATATGCCATTTTTGTGCCTTTACCTTCTACAAATCCACACTTTTCATCATTGATTTCTGGATTAATTTTATGTCTCAATCTTCTCATGATGGTTCGTAATAATATTTTGGTCACATGACTCATAACACTAATGGTGAGATGTTTTTTACATTGCATGGCTTCAGATTTCTTTGGCAAAGCTATTTTACCATTGTTGTAGATGTCATTTAAGAGTTGTGCAATCACTTCTACTCCAAATTCTCCCAAACCTTCCAGTTTCTCTATTGTTATATTATCTGGTCCAGGCGCTTTGCCTTTACTCATGTAGCGTATGACATCCTTTACTTCTGCCACAAGGATTGGAGGTCCTTCATAGCTGTCCGTGAGTCAATCCACAGTGCTGAGTACATTCAAGTTGATCTGCCAGATGATGATCTCACACACTTCTTGGACGGTAAGAGAGATGCAATCAAGTTTCCACCTGCCAGTGCAAAAGGGCTTTGGGAACAGCTGGACGAAGCCTTGGCAAAACAAAAGGATAACAACCTGAAGCAGATAACTTTGGAGAAGAAGCTGGAAATCTTCGGCGACATAATATATCTGCACTGTCGCAAAGTGTTCGGAGTGAGGGAGGCAAGGGAAGGTAACCCATGTTCAAGAACGCAGTTGCCACGAGAAGGACGGGTTACGACAAGTTTGGGAGCACCTGAAAGGCCAACATAATGCCCTTTGTAGGGCGGAAAGGTTGTGCAGGAAGAGAAGGAAGACTCGAAGGGATAGTGAAAGATTCTTTAGGGAGCCCGTCAAGTTTGCCAAAGAACTGTTTGAGCAGCCACGGTCGGGTACGCTAAACATCAGGAAAGAAGTCCTGGAAGAACACCTTAGAATGACATATTCGGATGGTCGCAAAGATGAGCCGCTCAGCAGCATGGCAGGCCTTAAATGGCCGAGTAAGCCAAGAGCTGAATTTAACACCAAGCCCCCAACGGTGCAAGAGGTAGAAAGCATTGTCCAGAAAGCTCGGTGCAAGTCAGTTCCAGGTCTTAATGACGTTCCATATGTGGTGTATAAGAGATGCCCTGACGTGCTCAAACGACTGCTCCGTTTACTGAAGAATGCGTGGAAAACCCAGCTTGTAAGCAAGGAATGGAGAAAGGCGAACGGAGTCGACATCCCGAAGGAACAAAATTCCACAGACATCAGTCAGTTCAGGCCAATCTCACTATTCAATGTGGAAGGGAAGATATTCTTCTCAGTGATGGCGAAAAGACTCACTACATACCTCCTGGCAAATGGGTACATTGACACTACCATTCAGAAAAGAGGTATAACAGGGACACCAGGATGTCTAGAGCATGCCACAATGATCTGGGAAGCAATCCAAAAGGCAAAGTGTGACAGAACAAACCTCCATGTAATCTGGTTGGATCTAGCGAATGCTTATGGATCCGTTCCACACCAGATGTTGTGGCAGGCGCTAGAAATGTATCATGTTCCACAAGAGGTTGCAGCAATGCTGAAGCTGTTTTTGCAGGGTTTTCTGTCAGATTTTCAACCAGAAAGTACACAACGAAGTGGATTGGCCTTGAAGTTGGAATTGCGATGGGATGTACCATCTCTCCGATACTATTCGTGATGGCTATGCAAGTAATCCTCAATGCAGCTGAAGGAATGGCTATAGGTCCAAAGCTCGGTGGAATGTGTCACATGCCACCGCTCAAAGCATTCATGGATGACACAACAATTCTGACATCAGATGAACATCAGGCCCGGAGGATGTTAGCACGCCTGGATGAACTAGCCAGCTGGTGCAGAATGAGCTTCAAACCCAAGAAGTCGAGAAGCCAATCAGTTAGGAAAGTGAAGATAGCAGAGGTCATATTCATGGTTTCCAACCAAAGAATCCCTACTGTCATTGAGGAACCTGTTAAAAGTCTTGGCATGGTGTACACGATGCCTCATTAAAAGACTCGAAGGCAGTGCAACAGACAATAGAAATGGCAGACAGAGGCCTACAGATCATAGACCAAAGCAGACTCCTGGGAAAGTTCAAACTGTGGTGCCTCCAGTTCATGTTGATACCGAAGTTGCTATGGCCACTGCTTATATATGAAATAAGCACAAGTACAGTGGAAGCTATAGCGCAGAAGGTCAACACGTTCATGAGAAAATGGCTAGGGGTACCACCAGGTCTGTCAGATGTAGCACTGTACTGCAAAAAGTCAAAACTTCTACTTCCCTTCAAGTCAGTTGTTGAAGAGTACAAAGTTGGAAAGGCAAGGCTTGCAATGATGCTACGCGAGTCAGCTGATGACGTGGTTAAGTCCATTCAGCCCACACTGAAAACGGGAAGGAAGTGGAGAGTGGAAGAAGCTGTTGATGCTGCCCAAGGATCACTCAAACTGAAGGAGGTAATCGGATACACACAAACGAATAGACGGGGATTTGGTCATGGAGACATCCGCTGGTGGTCCAAGGCATCAAGCAGCGAGCGCAGAGACATGGTAGTTCAGGAGATACGAGGAGCTGAGAGATATAAGAGGTTGCAAAAAGCAGTGCAGTAGGTCCAATAAGGCAAATGGACTACATGGGAAGGAGCCCTGCAGAGGTCCTTGACATGGAATGATATATGGCAAATAGCACCTCTTAGGCTCAGCTTCGTTGTTAGATCAATGTATGACCTGCTACTTCGGCCACCAACCTTGTGAAATGGGGAAAGTCGGATGATGACCAGTGCCCCCTGTGTCAGGGGAGGCAGACACTTGAACACGTGCTCTCAGCGTGTAAGGTGTCATTAGGGCAAGGGCGATACACTTGGCGCCATAACAAAGTGCTAAATGAGCTTGCTGCGACAATAGATCTGGCAAGGATGAAGGCGAATAGCAAACCCAGGCCGAGCACCGCAAATACATACTTTCTGAGGGCAGGAAAGTCAGCACACCCCAAACCGAGTAAACCTGGTAGCAGTTTGCCATCTCTTCTTGACTGTGCAAACGATTGGGAGATGGAGGTAGACCTACCTAAACGAGGAGCATATCCAGAGAGTATCAGAAAATCATTCTTCAGCAACGCTTCAGGTCATACTGATTGAACTGACCGGGCCATTTGAATCCAGATTATACGAGCAACATTTGTTCAAAGTGGCTAAGTATAGTGATCTGGCCGCGGATCTGAGACACGATGGGTTCACTGCAAGGGTCATGGCTGTTGAAGTGGGCGCAAGTGGGCTTGTGGCTGCATCAGTGTATGATTTATTGAAACTAATGGGGCTGAGGGGACAGTCGAGAACAAGGGCACTGAATAGGCTTTGTGAAACTGCCGAAAAGGCATCAGGCTGGCTGTTGAACAACCGCAATGGGTAATGGAAATCGTGACAATAAACGCTGCGGTTCAGAAAACACCACAATTTTTTTAAGTCCATCATACGTTTCGTTTTTTTTGGGGGTACTAGTGAAAGGGCTGTGACTGAGGGGCAACAGGCGGCGTATATTATAATGGGTTTCAGGCACAGCATTTCAGTGGCAAGCGCGCAGTACCTAGACTCGTCGGCTTCTCGCTGGTGTCTCAGTGTGTGTCCTTAGTTGTGATATGCGACGGGAGGAACGGAATAATTTATCTTCTCTTTGTTACCTTCACAATTGCCTCCACGGCTGGCGGAGTTGTGGATTTTAAAGTTGCTACCATAAGTGAAATGGGTTCATTTTCGATACAAGACAACAGGAGGCTGAGACGCTTGGGAGTCATGACCCAAGTGGGCCCGCCCCCCCTTAGAGTGTAAAGGAGCATATCGGGCCGAAACACTTGTCGGACGGGGGACTACTTCTGATGATCAGATTGCTTCCTGTTGTATCGCTCTGTAAAGAGTTTCTTATCATGGTCTTTCATCATCATATAGCTCCTTGATGTATTCTGTCCATCTTTCTATTGTGTTCTCAAGATTAATTAACAATGGTCCTTCTTTTGATTTCAAACAGCCAGTG
Organism: Oreohelix idahoensis; assembly: GCA_024509875.1. Classification (NCBI taxonomy): domain Eukaryota; kingdom Metazoa; phylum Mollusca; class Gastropoda; order Stylommatophora; family Oreohelicidae; genus Oreohelix; species Oreohelix idahoensis. The sequence continues at coordinate 210,213 of JAMPIV010016844.1, forward strand.
GTTGTTTGTGTCATTCTGCCTGTTAACTCAAGTATTTGCTTGTACATAGATTTTGTGTATTTTCTGTCCTGCACTTCTGGTTAAGCCATGATTCTTTTGCTGTTTTATATTCGTTTACTATTTCCTTAGTTAGTCTGTAATATTCTTTGCAGTCATGCTTCTTCTTTCTTCTTGCACTCATCAGTTTTAAAATTTCATCTATCATCCACTTCTTCTTTGCAGTTCCTTTTTACTTCTGGTATGATTTCTTTTCATGTTTTATGTATTGATTCCTTCAGCATTTCCCACTGTTCATCTATACTCTGTATTTTTTCTACTGCATTGCACCTATTTTGTAATGTAATGTTGTATCTTTCACTCGTTTCCTTATCTGATTTAAGTAAGGCTGCTAAATTTAACTTGGTATTGTTTGAAGCTCGCTTTACGTTCTTCAATTTTAATGTAAGTTTTCCTATAACTGGTACAAGGTCGCTGTTGCAGTCTATTCCTGGCCTAATTTTTACAGATGTCAAACTGTTTCTTAATCTCCTGCATATTAGTATGTAGTCAATCTGATTACGAACATTGTTCCCTGGACTTTTCCACGTCCAAAGGCGTCTAGGACGCTGTTTAAACCAGGTGTTTCCAACTATCATTTCATGTGTTCTTGCCCACTCCATCAGTGTGTCACCTCTCTCATTTCTTTCTCCAAGGCCGTAACCACCAGTCACATCATCAACATGTTTTCATTTCCAACTTTTGCATTGAAATCTCCAACTAGAATAGTTGTCTCATGAGATTTACACTGAGTCAAGGCCATACCAAGTGCATTGTAAAATGTATCAATTTCTTCTTCTGTACCATCTGCTGTTGGGATGTATAATTGTAAAAAAAATTGATATATCAATTGGTGTGCCATTCTTTTTAACTAACAGTACTCGATCAGATAATGCCAAGAATCTCTTTACTGTTCTTGCTCTTTCTGCATCTAATATTATGCCTACTCCTCTTTCATGTTTATTTCCTGCGGAATAAATTATTTTGTAGTTTTCAGAATATATTTCCCTCATGCCGGTATATCGCATTTCACGTTCTTCTTCTTTGATCCTTAGCCGCCGACTGTCAAAGCAGTCAGTGGCCATCGCGCCTAGTGGCGTCTTGTAGGGCAGCAACAAATTGATCTCCACTTTGCTCGGTCGGTGGCCATCCTTTTTACAGTGCCCCAACTCTGGTTCATTCTTTGCATCTCAGCCCCCACAGTCCTCCGCCAAGTTCTTTTTGGTCGGCCTCTCTTTCGTTTTCCTACAGGGGTCCATAGCATAGCTGTTCTTGTGATGGCAACGGGGTCTCTTTTGAGGACATGGCCTACCCAACTCCAGCGTCTGCCAGCTATGATGGTGTGGATGTCCTCTTGCTTGCTCCGAGTAAGCAGATCTTGGTTGGTGATGGTATTCGGCCAAAGATTCAGATAATTTTTCTTAGGCATGTTGTGTGAAAAGAGGACAATTTCGATATTTCCTTCTCTGTAACTCTCCAACATTCCGCACCATAGAGAAGCACAGAAAGCACACAGCTCTGATATAATCTTAATTTTGTGCTTGTGCTGTATTGAGAGGACTTCCAGATGTTATTTAGGCTAAAAAAGGCTGTTCTTGCTTTGTTCATTCTGTTGTTAATGTCTTTGCTTGCTCCGCCGTCTGGTGTTACTATGCATCCTAGGTATGTAAAGGTGTCTGTCTGTATCAGTTGCTGATTCCTTACTGATATGGGCTCAGGGCTGCTCACATTGAGCGTCATGATCTCTGACTTCTTTAGATTGATGTTGAAGTCCACCTGCTGGCTATACTTATTAAGTCTATCCGTTTTTTCCGGGATGGGTTGATGTGAATGTGCTAGTAGTGCAATGTCATCTGCATATTCCAGATCTTCCAATGTAGAAAATGTAGTCCATCTTATTCCTCTTGGACTGCCCTCTGTTGTCTGGCGCATCACCAAGTCTATGACTGTTAAAAATAGAGTGGTTAATAATGGGCATCCCTGTCGTACTCCTGCTTTCACCTCAAAGGTTAGGTTGCTCTGCCCAACGCTACACGTAAAGTTTGCATAGAGGCTTTTTACGATAGACACTATGCAGCATGGAATTCCATAAGCCCTCAGTATTTTCCATAAACTGTCCCTATGTATACTGTCAAAAGCCTTTTCAAAATCAACGTAATTAATGTACAGTTGTCTTTGCCATTCTGAGGGTAAATACATGATCTACACATCTTCTGTTCTTTCTAAATCCTGCTTGTTCTTTCCTCAGTTTGTGGTCTACTGCTTTTGAAATTATCTGTATAATTATCCTGCATAGTATTTTGCTGGGAACTGAGAGAAGAGTGATTCCTCTCCAATTATTGCGGAATGCAAGATCTCCCTTTTTGGGCAATTTGATAAGTATTCCTTTGTTCCACTCTGCTGGTGTTGTCCCTGTTTTCCAAACTTGTGCAAATAGTGGTTCTAATAGTTCTGCTGCTAGCTCAGGGTCTGTCTTAAATAGCTCTGCATTTAAGTTACCATGGCCAAGAGCTTTTCCATTCTTTAACGCTTTGATTGCTGTGATGATTTCGTCTTTTTGTGGAATGTCTGTATTAACATCTGGATCGTTTTCAGCCTCAGGAACATTCAATTGTGTGTCTGGTGGTTCCTTGTTCAGAGTTTCACTGAAATGCTCTGCCCATCTTGTTTCCTATCCCACTGCTGTCGTGATGAGATTTCCTTTCTTATTTCTTACTAATGTAATATTGTTTGCACCTCGTTTTCCGCTGATGAAGTTAGTTATTTTGTATACTGTGCTTTGTTCATTTCTCAGTGCTGCCTCTTCTGCCTGTCTTGCAAGATCGTCTAGGAAATTCCTTTTGTTGGCTCGGGTTTGGCGTTTAACTTCCTTGTCCAGCTGACTGTACTGTTCGCATTATAATTTCTTTAACCTGGGGGACTTCGCTTCTGTTTTCTTTATTTTTATTTCCTTTCTCATCGTTGTGGTGTTTAATTTTTCTGGTGTTATCCTGTCTTGCTTCTTCTTTTCTTAAAATACCAAGCATCATTTGCTGCTTTCCTTATATATTGTTGAAATGGTGTTGAATTTCTGGTCTATATCATCAGTCAATGTCTTTTCCTGACTTTTGGCAAATTCATATCGTTTCTTTATGTCAGCCGCAAAGGATTTTCTGGTAAGGGGGTCCTCTAATTCGTTGATGTCAGACCTTTTCTGTGTAGCTAAGGTTGGTCCAGCCCTTCTTAGTTTATCTTTCAGTTTTGCTACTACTAAATGGTGATCACTTCCCACATCTGCACCTCTTCTTATCTTCACATCTTGTAATGCACGTCTCCATCTACCGTTAATCATGATGTGGTCTATCTGGTTTCTTTCCCGACCATTTGGTGATTCCCATGTTAATATGTTAATTTCTTTGTGTGGGAAAAGTGTTCCTCCAATGACCAGGTTGTTAATGCTACAGAAACGTATTCATTTATCCCCATTTTCGTTTGCTGTTCCGCTGCCACATTTCCTCATTACTCTTTAAATATATGTAATGTGTGTTCCAACTTTCGCATTGAGGTCTCCCATTACAATGATAAGATCATCTCTAGGTGTGTCTTCCATTTCTTTCTGCAGTTGTTGATAGAATTCATCCTTGAACTCTTCATCGCTGTCATTCGTTGGTGCGTAGCATTGTATTATTGTAGTATTGGTGGACCTACCTCTCAATATTAATCTTATCAGTCTGTTGTTGATGGGTTTCCATTCCAGTATGGTCCTTTCTATTCCTTTCTGTAGAATAATGGCTACACCTTCATTGTGCTGTCCATCCTCTCTTCCAGAGTAAAATACTGTTTCGCCTGTTGTTGTTTTAACTTTTCCTGCCCCTGTCCATCTGCAATCGCTTATCCCTAGAATGTGTAACCTATAGTTTCATATTTCTGCCGTGACCTGTTTTAGTTTACCCGTCTCGTTCATTGTCCTGACATTCCAAAATCCTATTCTTGTTTCACGTTTTGCTGTCAGGACGTCCGTTTTCGTGTCAGTGGCTTCCTTTCGGCTTTCACCACTGACATTAGTATTAGCCTCAGACTCCGCATGTCTGTCCCGCAGCAACGTTTGTTCATTTTTTATCGTTTCCGTAACTTCATTTCTTTTTACACAGACAGGGGTGTCAGCCCAATGCTTAAACCCCGAACCTGGAGGACCAGGTTGTCTGCCTTAGTCTGACCCCTGCCCGCGCAAACCTGTACAGCTTGGCGGAACCTTCCCGGAGTAAAACCTCTGCTGGCGTAGCTCTGGGGGTAATCAGGGCACGCAAGCCGCCATACCTCGACAAGGTATTGACACCGGTAATGGCAGGCATTTCACATAGCCCCAGTACATTTACGTTCATTTTTTCCACTTCCATCTTGATATTATCCAATTTCCCATTCTGCCTTAGTGTCCTGACATTAAAAGTTCCTTTTATTAAGTTATACTTACTTCTAATTTTGCTGACATAGCCTGATGACGATCAGGTATCCTGCAGCACCAAATGGTCCCTACCGGACGAGAGTAGTATGTCAGATGCAAAACTGTTAGTATTCCGGAGGTGGTGCGTGACTTTTATATAAGAAAATATATCGATCGATTCCGGAGGTGGAGCGTGACATTTATATAAGGAAAATACTAGATCAATAATGGCGGTGTGGTTAAGTAGGTTACCAAGGAGAGATAAGTAGCTTGTATTGTGATGGTATTTTAAGTGTTGTGTATGACTCAGCAGTGTGTTGTTATGTTTCTTTATTCAACCTTTTGTACAATATATACAACACATATATACAACATACATACAATATATATTTTACAACATATAGACACCATTTATACAAAAGCCAAGGATTTTTTTATTTATACAATTGTATTTATATTTTATTTTCAAACAACAGTAACAAACAAACAAAACATTATATGAGCAGGGTCACATATTTGAAGACGGTTATGTTAGATGGAAACAGGGAGGTGTAAAGTGTACATGTAGTGTACAGAGTTGTTGATATCAGGCATGCTCCAGTCTACCCAGCTGTAAATGGGTAACTCACCCTAATCCTGAGTTAGGGAAGGCAAAGGCAGCTGTAAGCAGTAATTTCCCTCTAAGGCTCCAGGGGAAGCAGGCCCTAAACTTGGTCAATTCAACCGACGCAGGATGGTGTATATATGGAGTAGAAGTGTAGAGTGTGTTTAACGCGAATGGTGGACTGTTCGTGTTCTGACCAAACTAAGCACTCATTCACTTGTGTCTACAAGGCACCAATGCAGACTGTAGGAATCTTTTTACACAGTTTATTTAGACGCACACACTGGGACATAACGGGTACATTATGAATATATGTTGACACATCAATTCGCAGGCATACATGGTAGATCCCAAGTCATGACACATTCATAAAAAATGGGTAGTACATCAATAGCTTCCAATGTCATGATACATTATGGCCGCATCCCCTATCTGAATAAACGCGTCAGTGAAGGCGGATCGGTAAGTAACGAAAGTTGCTTTATGTTCATAGTTTATATCATATTATGAAACCACGATAAGGGGTTTCTATCATAATTGAGATCTCCTTGCCACTGTCCGAATAATAAGATACATGCCCGTTCTTTGGACAGTGATTCAAAAATATGATGACAGGAATGTAACATGGCCGCCTTCCTGAGTTGTCGCTCACTCACTCACAGGAGGGTATATATAAGCCAAAGTTAATTTGAAATGCATATGAATAATTTCCTAAAGTCTCTCCATACAGTTCTACAGTAATCTAGTTACTTCACGTAGACATAACTGCTGCATGGGAGCCCGTCATCTTCGTCGATACAAACATGACCCTAGCGATGCGAAGCATAATATTCCAGCTAGGTCTAACCGACATGAGATCATCAAAAATAGGGTCTGGCATTACCTGGAGTCCGAATCATACATGATACCGTACATTAGGAGAGTCTCTAACACAATACTCTAGTAGAGACACAATCTCCTACAGAAGAAATCACTTCATAGATCATTTTTACTTAAGAATGTACCAGCCCTTGAAAATGCGTAACCCGCCATAGTAAACGGTACATCGGAACTCATCACGACTCGTCAAGACAACCCATACTTCCGCTAGAGCGGCATGAAAGAATATAGTCCTGCCTACCCATCCAAAATGTACAATATAGGACTGATTCTACTTGTACTAATAATATGTAATACATATGAATTCAGGCCATAAACATAATAAGCAAATTAATCTATTTTCTGGCCCTAACAAATAAGTACGGACATGAGAGCAATATCCATGCGCCGGATCAATATCAAGAACGATTACTCCTATAATCAAAAGTGTGAATCAATCATGAATTATCTAGCTTTACCATAGACAGCATTTTCATACACAAATGAATGAATGTCTATATCTTTTCCATATTAAATAGCCATATCGATTTTTGTAATATGTGCGTCAAAATATGCACGCAACAGATTACCACACCCCTCGGGAAAAAAAATGGTACATTTTTTTTTTTGAAATACATCTAGGAGCAACATACAATAGGCTCACAACGCACCAATAACAATGCGCAGATGATAAGCATATATTTCATGACCTTAGAGAAAGTATTTCTCTAAGTATAAATATTTCCAGAGAGGTGTCACCAACGCATACTACAATATTAGCAATGACACAATTTCTACATTAGTTTATACATAAATTTCATCTAAGATATCTTAACATCATGATCATCAAAGACGAAAAAAACATTGAAAGATCAGCGGTGAATACATATCAATGAACCGCTAAGTAGTGTTACCATCAATATATGATATATTACCTATGTGTACACATTTCAACATAGGAACAACTGTATCAAAGTTGTATAACAGTTATGAATCATGTGGGCATCTAGACAAAATATCTGCCATCACATTTTCTGACCCACGGATAGCTCGCACCGAAAAATGAAATGGCTGCAGAGCAATTGCGTATCGCGTTGATCTCGCGCTCTTCAGATTTTTACTCTGAATAGCCGTAAGAGCTTTCTGGTCAGTTTCCACAATGAAATGCGCGCCAAGAAGAAATCTTTGCAGTTTAAGGATTGACCAAACCATAGCCAATAATTCACGGTCTAGGACCGAGTAATTCTTCTCTGCGGCATTTAATTTCCGAGAAATATACATTACGGGATGCAGAGTTCCAGAGTACTCTTGCATTAGTGCTGCTCCAATCCCGGTGGAAGAAGCGTCACTACGAAGAATAAATGTCTTATCCTTAGAAGGCAATACTAGGATAGGTGAAGTAGAAAACATAGTTTTAACCTTATCCAAAGAGGATTGACATTCTTGAGTCCAATGGACTACATTAGGAGACCCTTTCTTTAGCAAGGAAGAAAGAGGTGACATAATGGAGGACAGATTCGGAGTGAATCGTCCATAAAATTGTATCAGACCTAAGAGACTTCGCACTTGCTTTTTAGTCTTAGGAATAGAAATGTTAAGTATCTTACTTGTATTATGGTCGTCTGTTTTTAGGAACCCATGACCAACACGGTGTCCTAAGAAAGATATTTCGCTAAAACCAATACATGCTTTCGATGGTTTCGCTGTCAGGTTATGCTCGCGTAAGATAGACAATAGTTCATTTATCCCATTATAGTGATCGTTCCAAGTATCACTGAAAAGACAGATGTCATCAAGATACGCAATGACATCTGAGCGATGAGATAGAATTCGACGCATCATGCGTACGAATGTTGCAGGGGCGTTCATAAGACCGAAAGGCATGAAATTCCATTGGAATAGACCCCTAGGCGTCGAAAAAGCAGTAAACGGTTTGGCGTGTTCGGATAATGGAACTTGCCAATATCCCTCAGACAAATCGAGTTTAGTAAAGAAATGAGAATTCGATAGTCTCGTAAGTAGCTCTTCTAGTAAAGGCATAGGTTCAGCATCAAATTTAGTCACTTGGTTCAATTTGCGATAATCAACGCAAAGACGTATGTTATTGTCTTTTTTTCGTACAATAACCATCGGCGAAGAATATGCTGATGTGGATGGTTCAATAATTTTTAACTCTATCATCTCATCCAACTCTTTCTCTACCTGTGCTTGAAAATGTATCGGGATAGGATACGGTCTGACTCTTATAGGACTATGGTCAGTAAGAATAATGTCATGTTGAATGACATCAGTTTGACCAGGAATGTCAGTAAGGACATCCTGAAATTGTTCTAACATAGTAGAAACTTGTTTCTGCTCTCCTGGAGATAATTCTGGAGAAATTGCAACATCTTTCCATGATTCATTAGAGTGAAGAGGAATCATTGGAAAAGGTAGATTTACATCCGAGAAACTTGTTTCGTCATCCTGTATTACTGACAGAGATGAGTACTGTCCATGTTGGACTGGAAAATCGTCCGTTGCCTGGAAAACCGGTTGTAAATAATCCGGACGTTCATGGAATTCCGTGAGCATGTTGATGTGGAAGGTTTTACGCTTCCCGTCAATATCGACGATATAGTCAACATCGGAAACTTTAGATATTATATCGTACGGACCTTTCCAAGAAATAAGAAGTCTATTTTCCCTACAAGGTAGCAAGACAAATGCTTTGTCACCTGGACAAAGTTGTCGCAAGCATCTCTTTTTATTGGCAAATTCCCTTGCCTTCTGTTTCGCAAATTCAGAAGAAGCAGTTGCCAATTTGCATGCTTCAATAATCTTGTGTCTAAGTGCGATGGCATATTCATAAGAGGATTTTGTGTCATCGACAATATTATCAGCAGTTATAAGATCATGAAGTAAGGACATAGGACCTCGCGGTTTCGCGCCAAAGACAAGTTCAAAGGGAGAAAATCCTGTATGTTCGTTGGCGACCTCTCTATATGCAAAGAGAGCCGCGGGTAAAACCCTATCCCAATCCTGAGGATGATCTTCTGTTATCTTACCTAGTAGGTTTTTCAGAGTTCTATTCAGACGTTCCACCATCCCATTGGACATAGGATGATAAATACTACTCAGCGATCTCTCTATCTTAAGAGTCGACATTACTTGAGACATGGTATCCGATATGAGCTGGGTACCATGGTCTGATAATATTTCTGCTGGAAATCCCAGACGAGAAAATATTAACCAAAGAGCATCTGCGATATCAGCAGTAGTTATGCTCTTTAGAGGAACAGCCTCCGGCCAACGTGTGCACATATCAACACACGTCAAAATAAATTGGTGTCCTCTAGCAGACTTTATCTTAAATGGACCAATGATGTCTATCGCCATTTTTTGAAATGGTCGAATGGGAATGTCTGCAGCCTGAATAGGTGCATCATGGCGTGGACCTCTGGATTTAATCTCTTGACATACTTTACAAGATCGACAATAGATTCGTATGTCCTTATTCACAGCAGGCCAAAAGAAAGATTCAAGAACTCTAGATTTAGTACGGGAAAAACCCATATGTCCAGCACACTGCGAATCATGAGCGTGCTGTAAGATTTTAACTCTCATATTTTTCGGCACAAGGATTTGAGAATGAATGGACTTAGCGGATTCTTGTACCATACGTACAAGTACGCCATTCTTCATCGTAATCCAAGATTTACGATTTGTATCCTTATTCGGATCACCTATTGTTTTCCACAGGTACTCAAGTGATCATTGGTTACATTAAGCAACCATACAAGATCTATGTAAGGCTTGTCTCCCACATTGAATTGACCAAGTTTAGGGCCTGCTTCCCCTGGAGCCTTAGAGGGAAACTACTGCTTACAGCTGCCTTTGCCTTCCCTAACTCAGGACTAGGGTGAGTTACCCATTTACAGCTGGGTAGACTGGAGCATGCCTGATATCAACAACTCTGTACACTACATGTACACTTTACAGTGGTGGCCAGTGTGGGGATCGAACCCATGACATTCGCGTTATCAGCATGACTCGTCAAGACAACCCATACTTCCGCTAGAGCGGCATGAAAGAATATAGTTCTGCCTACCCATCCAAAATATACAATATAGGACTGATTCTACTTGTACTAATAATATGTAATACATATGAATTCAGGCCATAAACATAATAAGCAAATTAATCTATTTTCTGGCCCTAACAAATAAGTACGGACATGAGAGCAATATCCATGCGCCGGATCAATATCAAGAACGATTACTCCTATAATCAAAAGTGTGAATCAATCATGAATTATCTAGCTTTACCATAGACAGCATTTTCATACACAAATGAATGAATGTCTATATCTTTTCCATATTAAATAGCCATATCGATTTTTGTAATATGTGCGTCAAAATATGCACGCAACAGATTACCACACCCCTCGGGAAAAAAAATGGTACTTTTTTTTTTGAAATACATCTAGGAGCAACATACAATAGGCTCACAACGCACCAATAACAATGCGCAGATGATAAGCATATATTTCATGACCTTAGAGAAAGTATTTCTCTAAGTATAAATATTTCCAGAGAGGTGTCACCAACGCATACTACAATATTAGCAATGACACAATTTCTACATTAGTTTATACATAAATTTCATCTAAGATATCTTAACATCATGATCATCAAAGACGAAAAAAACATTGAAAGATCAGCGGTGAATACATATCAATGAACCGCTAAGTAGTGTTACCATCAATATATGATATATTACCTATGTGTACACATTTCAACATAGGAACAACTGTATCAAAGTTGTATAACAGTTATGAATCATGTGGGCATCTAGACAAAATATCTGCCATCACATTTTCTGACCCACGGATAGCTCGCACCGAAAAATGAAATGGCTGCAGAGCAATCCCGTATCGCGTTGATCTCGCGCTCTTCAGATTTTTACTCTGAATAGCCGTAAGAGCTTTCTGGTCAGTTTCCACAATGAAATGCGCGCCAAGAAGAAATCTTTGCAGTTTAAGGATTGACCAAACCATAGCCAATAATTCACGGTCTAGGACCGAGTAATTCTTCTCTGCGGCATTTAATTTCCGAGAAATATACATTACGGGATGCAGAGTTCCAGAGTACTCTTGCATTAGTGCTGCTCCAATCCCGGTTAATGAAGCGTCACTACGAAGAATAAATGTCTTATCCTTAGAAGGCAATACTAGGATAGGTGAAGTAGAAAACATAGTTTTAACCTTATTCAAAGAGGATTGACATTCTTGAGTCCAATGGACTACATTAGGAGACCCTTTCTTTAGCAAGGAAGAAAGAGGTGACATAATGGAGGACAGATTCGGAGTGAATCGTCCATAAAATTGTATCAGACCTAAGAGACTTCGCACTTGCTTTTTAGTCTTAGGAATAGAAATGTTAAGTATCTTACTTGTATTATGGTCTTCTGTTTTTAGGAACCCATGACCAACACGGTGTCCTAAGAAAGATATTTCGCTAAAACCAATGCATGCTTTCGATGGTTTCGCTGTCAGGTTATGCTCGCGTAAGATAGACAATAGTTCATTTATCCCATTATAGTGATCGTTCCAAGTATCACTGAAAAGACAGATGTCATCAAGATACGCAATGACATCTGAGCGATGAGATAGAATTCGACGCATCATGCGTACGAATGTTGCAGGGGCGTTCATAAGACCGAAAGGCATGAAATTCCATTGGAATAGACCCCTAGGCGTCGAAAAAGCAGTAAACGGTTTGGCGTGTTCGGATAATGGAACTTGCCAATATCCCTCAGATAAATCGAGTTTAGTAAAGAAATGAGAATTCGATAGTCTCGTAAGTAGCTCTTCTAGTAAAGGCATAGGTTCAGCATCAAATTTAGTCACTTGGTTCAATTTGCGATAATCAACGCAAAGACGTATGTTATTGTCTTTTTTTCGTACAATAACCATCGGCGAAGAATATGCTGATGTGGATGGTTCAATAACTTTTAACTCTATCATCTCATCCAACTCTTTCTCTACCTGTGCTTGAAAATGTATCGGGATAGGATACGGTCTGACTCTTATAGGACTATGGTCAGTAAGAATAATGTCATGTTGAATGACATCAGTTTGACCAGGAATGTCAGTAAGGACATCCTGAAATTGTTCTAACATAGTAGAAACTTGTTTCTGCTCTCCTGGAGATAATTCTGGAGAAATTGCAACATCTTTCCATGATTCATTAGAGTGAAGAGGAATCATTGGAAAAGGTAGATTTACATCCGAGAAACTCGTTTCCTCATCCTGTATTACTGACAGAGATGAGTACTGTCCATGTTGGACTGGAAAATCGTCCGTTGCCTGGAAAACAGGTTGTAAATAATCCGGACGTTCATGGAATTCCGTGAGCATGTTGATGTGGAAGGTTTTACGCTTCCCGTCAATATCGACGATATAGTCAACATCGGAAACTTTAGATATTATATCGTATGGACCTTTCCAAGAAATAAGAAGTCTATTTTCCCTACAAGGTAGCAAGACAAATGCTTTGTCACCTGGACAAAGTTGTCGCAAGCATCTCTTTTTATTGGCAAATTCCCTTGCCTTCTGTTTCGCAAATTCAGAAGAAGCAGTTGCCAATTTGCATGCTTCAATAATCTTGTGTCTAAGTGCGATGGCATATTCATAAGAGGATTTTGTGTCATCGACAATATTATCAGCAGTTATAAGATCATGAAGTAAGGACATAGGACCTCGCGGTTTCGCGCCAAAGACAAGTTCAAAGGTAGAAAATCCTGTATGTTCGTTGGCGACCTCTCTATATGCAAAGAGAGCCGCGGGTAAAACCCTATCCCAATCCTGAGGATGATCTTCTGTTATCTTACCTAGTAGGTTTTTCAGAGTTCTATTCAGACGTTCCACCATCCCATTGGACATAGGATGATAAATACTACTCAGCGATCTCTCTATCTTAAGAGTCGACATTACTTGAGACATGGTATCCGATATGAGTTGGGTACCATGGTCTGATAATATTTCTGCTGGAAATCCCAGACGAGAAAATATTAACCAAAGAGCATCTGCGATATCAGCAGTAGTTATGCTCTTTAGAGGAACAGCCTCCGGCCAACGTGTGCACATATCAACACACGTCAAAATAAATTGGTGTCCTCTAGCAGACTTTATCTTAAATGGACCAATGATGTCTATCGCCATTTTTTGAAATGGTCGAATGGGAATGTCTGCAGCCTGAATAGGTGCATCATGGCGTGGACCTCTGGATTTAATCTCTTGACATACTTTACAAGATCGACAATAGATTCGTATGTCCTTATTCACAGCAGGCCAAAAGAAAGATTCAAGAACTCTAGATTTAGTACGAGAAAAACCCATATGTCCAGCACACTGCGAATCACGAGCGTGCTGTAAGATTTTAACTCTCATATTTTTCGGCACAAGGATTTGAGAATGAATGGACTTAGTGGATTCTTGTACCATACGTACAAGTACGCCATTCTTCATCGTAATCCAGGATTTACGATTTGTATCCTTATTCGGATCACCTATTGTTTTCCACAGGTACTCAAGTGATCATTGGTTACATTAAGCAACCATACAAGACCTATGTAAGGATTGTCTCCCACATTGAATTGACCAAGTTTAGGGCCTGCTTCCCCTGGAGCATTAGAGGGAAACTACTGCTTACAGCTGCCTTTGCCTTCCCTAACTCAGGACTAGGGTGAGTTACCCATTTACAGCTGGGTAGACTGGAGCATGCCTGATATCAACAACTCTGTACACTACATGTACACTTTACAGTGGTGGCCAGTGTGGGGATCGAACCCACGACATTCGCGTTATCAGCACGACTCGTCAAGACAACCCATACTTCCGCTAGAGCGGCATGAAAGAATATAGTTCTGCCTACCCATCCAAAATATACAATATAGGACTGATTCTACTTGTACTAATAATATGTAATACATATGAATTCAGGCCATAAACATAATAAGCAAATTAATCTATTTTCTGGCCCTAACAAATAAGTACGGACATGAGAGCAATATCCATGCGCCGGATCAATATCAAGAACGATTACTCCTATAATCAAAAGTGTGAATCAATAATGAATTATCTAGCTTTACCATAGACAGCATTTTCATACACAAATGAATGAATGTCTATATCTTTTCCATATTAAATAGCCATATCGATTTTTGTAATATGTGCGTCAAAATATGCACGCAACAGGAGGCGTGTACAATTTTTTATGGTATATTTTTATTGGTAAACAACAATAACAAAAACCTACAAACCGGGTCACATATTGGAAGAGAGATATTTTTTAGATGGAAAGAGGTGATGCACGTTGTGTTAGGCCAGCCGGCGTGATGTGGGCAGCATTACGCCGGCCGCCTTACTCTTTCTAGAGTTTCTCTGGTACCCAGTTAGAACTGGGTCGACCCTCACGGGTTGTGTGTGGTGCGTCACACAACCTTGTGTATATCATCAATGACAAACTCTCTTTTCCCAAAAATTGAGCGATCTTTATAATTGTGAATACACGACTATAAAAGAAGCTCACCGAATACTTCAATAACGTTAAACACGATTTTGAACTTGTTTGATGGTTGGAAGAAATGTCTGGGTACAGTCTGACGATAGGAAGAGAGATTTGATAAAATATTTTATTAATGGATGTAATGTTTGTGTAGCGTTTGGTGACAGAATGTAGCACATGGAGACAAATTAGATTGATAGAGAAAACGTGTCAAGTAATATTTCTTAAACTCAGAACATAATTTTGAGAAATATGTGAAAATGGTAGAAATATTCGACAAAATTATTTGGCAGCTGTAAGAAATATTTGACAACTTGAAAAAAACATTTGAAGAAATATTTTACAACTTGAAAAAAAACATTTAAAGAAATATTTGACAACTGGAAAAATCATTTGAAGAAATATTTGACACATGCAAGAAATATTTAAAGAAATATTTGGCACCTGCAAAAAACATTTGAAGAAATATTTGATAATTGGAAAAACGTTTGAAGACATATTTGACAACTGGAAAAATTATTTCAAGAAATATTTGACACATGCAAGAAACATTTGAAGAAATATTTGACATACGGAAAAAAAAAACATTTGAAGATATATTTGACACATGCAAGAAACATTTGAAGAAATATTTGACAACTGGAAAAAAACATTTGAAGAAATGTTTGGCGACTAGAAGAAATATTTTAAGAAATATTTCGCAACTAGAAGAAATATTTGAAAAAGTGTTTAGCAACTAGAAGAAATATTTGAAGAAATATTTGAAGAAATATTTGGCAATTACGAGAAATGTTTGACAACTGGAAGAAATTTTTGACAGATTCAAGACTTATTTGACTTGTCAAGTACTGACAAGAGGAAAAATATTAAATGAAAAAATATATAATGAAGTATTTGACAGCTGCAAGAAATATTGGCAACCGGATTAGTCATTTGATGAAATATGTGACAACTGCAAGAACTATTTGAAGAAATATTTGAAGAAATATTTGGCGACTGCAAGAAATATGTGACAACTGGAAAAAACATTTGAAGAAATATTTTACAACTTGAAAAAAACATTTTAAAAAAATCTTAGACAACTGTAAGAAATATTTTACACCTTGAAAAAAAACACGTTTGAAGAAATATTTGACAAAGGGAAAACATTTGAAGAAATATTTTACAACTTAAATAAAAAAACATTTGCATAAATATCTAACAACTGGAAAAAACAATTGAAGAAATATTTGGCACCTGCAAAAAACATTTGAAGAAATATTTGACAACTAAATAAAACGTTTGAAGAAATATTTGACAACTGGAAAAATCATTTGAAGAAATATTTGACAACTGGAAGAAATCATTTGACAACTGTAAGAAATATCTGGCAACTGTTAGAAATATTTGACAACTGGAAAAAATATTTGAAGAAATATTTTACAACCTGACAAAAACATTTGAAGAAATATTTGCGACTAGAAGAAATATTTGACAACTGTTAGAAATATTTGACAATTGTAAGCAACATTTGACGCATGCAAGAAATATTCAAAGAAATATTTGGCACCTTCAAAAATAACAAAATTAAAAACATGTTAATAGATATTTACCTGCAGGTTGGAACATTTGAGCAGTACTTGGAGAAAATTTTGGGACCATCTTTGCTGATTGGAAGAAACGTTTTCACCAAAGTTTGAAAATTGCAGGACAAAAAAGTAGATAACCGTTTGATAACTGGAACAAATACTTAGTTTCATTTATTTAATGTACTAAATTTCCGTGGTCGCCCCTTTTCTTTCTCTGCTATCAAGCAGATATTTTGTACTTTCAAATCCTCTTACACTCCTCTCATTGATACTTCGTCACGAACCCCGATGGGCCGGTCAGTGACCGATCGTTGGCTTTACCTAAGGCGTGCCGGTCGATAAATTACCCGTCTGTGGACAGCTTACAGACACTCTATGCTAACTGAATTTTATAAAAGTATACGATCAATGGTTTCCTCACGCAGTTTGCGCCGACCATCGATCCGAATTTATTACTAGTTAGGGTAAAACACGAATCGTTTGTTGGAAATTTCTGTCACATGTTTACCAGTTCAACTATGAAATGTATTTGCAATTATGATAACAACCTGCGGTCCCTCAGATCCAAACACTCTCAGGGAGAAATATAAATACAGCTTTAGTGAAGATATTCTTAGACAAGCACGTAGAGATAATCCTGACTATGGATTTAAATTACTCTTCTGTAAATGTTAACCAAGCACTTATATTGCTAGAAGATAAATGTATACCCATGAAGGGCAGAGATCTTCAACAACTGGTTCTAGAAGCGCCTACATGAACTGTTTCTGCGATACTTGATAGAGAAATTTTGCGGGAAACAAACTATGATATTGAACAGTTGGAAAGATTTGTTGAAACCAATGAACCGCTCTTAGTTGATGCTCAAAGATTGGCATACAACACTATTCTGGACCTGCTCAGAAATGGAAATGGAGGACTATTCGTTCTTGCTGCACTTGGTGGGACAGGACAAACATTTCTTATTAATTAAATTCTTGTTAAAATTCGGAAGCAAAATGAGATTGCTCTTGCAGTTGCATCATCCGGAATAGCCTCTACAATATTGGAAGGAGGTCGAACAGCACATTCAGCTTTCAAACAACCCCTAAATGTAGCGTATTTAGTGTCCAGGTGTATACTCATACGAACAACACCGCAACTCCCTATCGTTTTTTTACATAAAAAGAATAGTTGATTCCGCCAATGTCACCACTTCACCTCTTTCCATCTAAAAATATCTCTCTTCCAATATGTGCCCTGCTAATATAATTTTTTGTTTTTTGTTTTTTGTTACTGCTGTTTGAAAATAAAATATAAATAAAAATATATAAATAAAAACATTTGTCTCACTTCGTGTACATTTTGTATTCTCTCTTAATTTTTTTTCACTCACCCCTATGCTCTCATCAATACCTACACACAAAACACCAGACAAAACCAAAAGCAATACCCCCCGCACTCTCCATTAAAAAACTCCACCGACCACCGACCTACAATAATTAGCCTTTTCTCCGCCATTTTATTGGTATTTTGACGTCATATTTCCTTATACAAATCATTGGTCCCCCAAAAAACGGGACGAAACCTCCGCAGTGATAATAAAAATGTATATATATAAACACTCCGCCTCTGTTTGCTTTTGATGTCGTATATATCTGTATGTGTGTGTGCTTATACAATGTCTTACTCCGGCGCCTCGCTACACACCAACACACCCCATAAGTCAGCATCAATATCCCCCGCGCCACATCACGCTTATTAGCCATCTTCCTCTATAAAACTCATACTAAGCGAATTTATCGATTTTTATATTTTCCGCTTTAGCTCAAGAGTGCAGAATTGTATCGATTTTGTGACGTCGTCATCAATACCCAACGCACTCTCCATACCCCATCGACCACCTAGCGACAATAATTATATCTATATATATTGTCTTACTCCGGCGCCCCGCTACCCGCCAACACACACACTTCATCATCAATACCACCTGCGCGCTCTCCATACTCCACCGACCTGCTAACTACAATAATTAACTAAAACCTACCTACTTATCACCCCTGACGACTACAGTTACCACCCACAGGTACCTGTCCTACTACTTGCCCCAGTAACACGTTTGACCACTACAACAACTCCAGTTGTTATCAACCAATATTCCCAGAACCGAGTTGGTGTCCTCTTAACAACACTAACCTTTGTACCCCTACATCAACTCCAGTTGTTATCAACCAATATTCCATAGACAATCACCGGGACGATGTCTTTAATCTACAACCACCACCACCGAAGCAGAAGAAAAGAGCTACAAAGCGTCTGAAACTAGAGATTTAGATTGACATTTCGTATTCTTTTAAAAGAGATCATTAAATATATACTTCTATTTAAAAAACCTTCGCCTTTATATAATGGTGTCTACATGTTGTAAAATATACAGGGTGGTCATAAAGTCTTTCCCTGATTTCAAACATTTAAAACAAAAAAAGTATTCTGTGCAGAGACACTTGGTGTTTTCGAAATTATTCCAGAATTAAAACAGTTTTTTATGTTATTTGTAGATTTAAACATTTGCGATTTTCAACACTAATATTCGAGGGATAGCAAGCACTCTTGAGGCACGATAGGTTGATTTCTGAGGACTGCGTTGAAACGCTGTGCGCACTGCGTCCACAGTTTCTTCACTCACACGAGACCTACCTGCTCTGGGCATGTCACCGACGCTGCCAGTGTCCGTAAACTTTATACACCAAGCTTTGATGCTTTTAACATCTGGAGGATCTCGTAAAAATTTGAAATCAGGGAAAGACTTTATGACCACCCTGTATATTGTACGTATAATGTACGTATATTGTACGTATGTTGTATATATATATATATATATATATATATATATATATATAATATATATATAATTTATATATATAAAATATAAATTATTTTTTATTATATATAATATATATTTTATATTTAATTTGTTGTGTTTGTCGCGTCCATCACAGGTGATTTTGAAGACCACTCTGTTCAAATCAATATCAACCAATTATTAGGATTGTTAGGATAGTCTATGAGTAACGAAGGTGACTGATGAGCACCCGATGCGGGCCTGGAAGGATCTCGGACAAGTATAGGCATGGGAATGTTTGCTTCATGTGAAGGTTTTTGTTTCACGATCTTTTCTAGCTTGTCTCCGCTGTTCCGCTGCTATCTTCTGGAAGATTCGCATGCCACTGCAACCCCTTTACGAAGAGATGTGCGCCATGCCGTTCGGTCTTGCGCAGCAGCTTCCCATGAGCCAGGGTTTATGTCAAAGGTCTTTAATGAAGCCTTAAGCGTGACTTTGCAGCGATTTTTCTGACCACAATCGGAGCGTCTCCCCTTCTCCCTCACACCATAAAAGAGTATCTTTAGAAGTTGATGGTCTGGCATGCGGACTACATGACCTGCCCAGCGAATGTGTGACTGCATCAGAATAGTATCGATGCTAGGGATACCAGCTCTGTCAAGAACGGCGGGATCCGGGATCTTGTCTTGCTAAAATTTGATGTTCATTATCTTCCTGAGACAGACTGTATGGAAGTGGTTGAGCTTTTTTACGTGGCGGCCTTGTATTACAGTCCATGTTTCACATGCATAAAGCAGCACTGGAAGCACCGCAGCTCTGTATACCTTCAGCTTTGTCTGTAGACTAATGCCACTTCGATGCCAAACGTTGGTGTATAGTCTGCCAAATGTGCTGCTGGCTTTGGAGATCCTGGTGTTCACCTCATCATCAATGACGATGTTCTGGGATAGTGTACTACCAAGGTATGTGAACCTGTTCACAACATTCAGTTTCTCACCATTTACCTTGATGAATGGCTCAGTATAAATTGTGCCAGGAGCTGGTTGGTACATGATTTCTGTTTTCCCCGTGTTGATGGTAAGCCCAAAGTTGGAGCAGGCTTCGGAGAATCTATCAACGCTACGCTGCAGATCAGCCTCTGAGCCAGCACTGAGGGCACAATCAGAAGATCCCCTGGTGTGTGATTTGACCTTGGTTTTTGCTTGAAGCCTCCTAAGGTTAAACAATTTTCCATCAATACGATATCTGATGTCGATTCCTGTGACCCCATCTCTGAAAGCAATCAGTCAGCATAGCAGAAAACAATGATACTGAAAAGAGTCGGTGCAAGGAACAACACCCTTGTTTAACTCCATTTGAGACTGGAAAGGCTCCGATAGCTCACCGTTTTCCTGAACTCTAGCATGCATTCCATCATGCAGCTGCTGCACTATTGAGATAAATTTCTTTGGGCAGCCGTATTTTGCCATGATCTTCCATAGACCCTCTCTACTCCTGACCGCGTCGAAAACGCCTTTGTCAAGTCGATGAAAGCTGTGTACAGGTCACAGTGCTGTTCTTGGCATTTTGCTTGAAGCTGTCTTGCAGCGAACACCATCTCGGTGGTCCCACGTTCTTGCCGGAATCCACCCGGACGTGCCGGTAGAAGACCTTTGTCAAGATGAGCCGTCAGGGCACTCAGAAGGATTCTGGCAAATATCTTCCCCGCGATTGATAGTAGTGAGATGCCTCGATGATTGTTACAGTCTTGGCGATTACCTTTACGTTTATAAAGATGTATAATTGACGCATCCTTGAGATTGTGTGGGATGGTTTTACTCTGCCACATTTGCTGGAAGATCATGTGAAGTTTCTCTATCAGAACTGTACCGCCATCTTTATAGACTTCAACAAGAATTGAATCGGAGCCGGGGGCCTTTCCACTAGAAAGTTGACGAATCGCTTTTTGAGTCTCCATCCAAAGTCGGTATATCATCTAGTGGCTTCATTTATAGGAATTTGGGGCAGTCGGATTGATGGCTTCATCATTAATAGATGATGGCTGGTTCAGAATATTATTAAAGTGTTCGACCCAGCGAGCGTTGGAGAATTTTTTCCTTGTCTGTAATTAGTGTTTTTCCATCTGCATTAAGGAGGGGAAATGATCCTGATGATGTTGGACCATAGATCGCTTTGAGTGCATGGTAAAAATTTTTCAAGTCATGGCTGTCAGCAAAGCCTTGGAGCTCATCTGCTTTATTACTCAGCCATGAATCCCCGCATCTGGCGTAGTTTATGTTCGAACGATTTTATCGACGCATGTTGTTGAAAGCGTCTTTCTTGGATGTAGATTTTGGATCATTTAAATATGCTTTATGGAGATGGTGTTTCTCAGCCAACATCTTCTTTATATCATCTGAGTTCTCATCAAACCAGTCATTTGTTTCTTGATGGCGGGACCCAGGACCTCTGTAGCAGTGTTGTAGATCTGCTCGCTATTGGGCTGTCCAATTTGTTTCCGCTCTTTGGCCGTCTAACGAGATAGATTTTGAGACGGTCTTCTAGGGTGGGTGTCAGTGAATGACTGTTTAATTTTTTGTCTTCTTTAGTTTGGTAATATCCAGCCTTTTTTGAGTTTTCTTTCCCTGAGGGCGCCTGGCAGGTTGGATACGAATTTTAAGTTTAGACACAATGAGGCGATGATCAGTCCAGCATTCGGCACCACACATGGACTTGGTCACCCGGACATCTTGCCTGTCCTTCTTCCTAACAATTACATAGTCAATTAGGTGCCAACGCTTCGAGCGAGGGTGCATCCAGGAGGTCCTGTTGCGGATAGGACGTCGAAAAATGGTGTTGGTGACAAGGAGGTTATGTTCTGCGCAAGTCTGGAGGAGAAGAAGTCCATTGCTGTTACAGCGACCCACGCCGTACTTTCCGATAGTGCCATTCCAGGAGATGTTATCTGAGCCTACTCTTGCATTAAAGTCACCAAGAATAATAAGCTTATCTGCTTTGGGAACTGATGCAATGACTGCATGTAGTTCTTCGTAAAACTTATCCTTGACGTCATCCTGGTTTGTCATAGTTGGTGCATACGCGCTAATGATGGTGGCATGTTTTCTTCCATAAAGCAGCGGGATCTTGACCGTCATGAGTCGGTCATTTATTCCCTTTGGGGGGCTCCGCTAGCTTGCCAATAATTGCTGTTTTGATTGCAAATCCAACCCCTGCTTCTCGTCTTTCTTCAGTTCCTCTTCCACTCCAATAGAATGTATAACCTGCACCCTTTTCGCAAAGTTGGCCCTCGCCTGCAAGTCGAGTTTCACTCAGTGCTGCTATGTCAATGTTGTATCTGGCCAGTTCTCTCCCTATCAGGGCAGTTCGCCTCTCGGGTCTGTTTGTGTTAAAGTCTCTGTCGAGTAGAGTGCGCACATTCCATGCGCCTAGAATGAGGGGGAAAAATCTGTCCTTTCTTTTTCTTATGTGTCGCCCGCTGAAGTAGGGTACCCACCAACCGCGGTAAGCTGGTTAGGTAATGGTGGAGCAGGCAATGTTTAGGGCACCTTTTCTAGCCCCTTCCTCATGCCATGGAGGTGAGCAGTGCTTTCCTAAAGAGGGCTGCTCAGTCACTCAGGGGGGGCTGCCGAATCCCACTGCTGCTCCGATCAGTGGAAGACGACCATATGGCCTGAGCCGCCTGTGTGTAGGTCTGCGACTACGACTGCCAGCGCACCCACGCTTGCCGCTTCGCCGCTCGCCCATCGCCACAGGACTTGTTGTGAGTGGATGGATGAGTGGATGAGTTGATGAAAGAGTGACTTGCGTAGTGATTTGGTTTAAAGTGAGGAAGAGTTGCGCAATTCGTCGACCTCACTCTCTCGCCTGGGTCCATCTTAATCCAGTGGCAAGACAAGTCAAGACGACTGGAGATGAAGTCAGGTGCAGTGGATGACCTTGGCTTTCTACGTGCCTCGCCATGCTCCTTACGCTCCACAGCGCGTTGCTGGTAATCGCCGACATGCCCGTTGAACCAACAGGTGGTTTCTTCCGCGCAGTCTACCGAATCCAGTCTTCGCATGCATGGGTAGGCAGACCCTAACTCACCGAAGGTTTATAACCAGTCAGCTACCCTCACCTAGTTTAGCCGGCCTGTCAAAGCCGTTTCCCGGGGGGTGGCCGCTGTCGCATGCTGACAGCTACGAGGAGCCACAGGTGAGAGCTGAATGCCAGGTTTGGACCAAAGGTGGCCGAGCTGCCCTGAAAAGGGCATGACAGCTCCTTAACCAGAGGTACTACCAATACCTGACATCCCAAACCCCCCCCCCCCCCATATATATATATATATATATATATATATATATATATATATATATATATTATATATATATGATATATATATATATAATATATATTAATATATATATATATATATATATATATATATATATATATACTGAAGCACATTAAAAACGCACCACCTGTATAATCCAGGAACAGAGTGTGAAATGTAAATATACGTGTTTACAAGTTTTCATATTTGGAATCTTTATTCATTTTCCTATGAATCCATGCTGGTCATTAATTTGTACATTTGATTGTAATGAAATTCATTGCATTCTGTGCAGGCCAGGGAGAAAACCAAAAATGCAACCAATAAAAAAATTCATTCACACTTTCCTCAGTATCTGGTATGTCCACCGTGTGCTTGCAAACAAGCTTGGCAGCGGCTCCGCATGAAACGCACAAGTCTCTGAAGGAAATTCTGGGGAATCATGTCCCATTCAGGTGTAAGAGCAGCTTCGAGCTGTTGCATATTAGCTGGAGAACGTTGCCTGTAGACTCTGCGTCGAAGCTTGTCCCACAGATGTTCTATAGGGGATATTTCTGGTGATAGGGCAGGCCAATCAATCGTCACAGTGTTCTGCTGCTGTAGATATTGCTGCGTAATGCATGCGGTGTGCGCACGTGCGTTATCCTACTGGAGAAGGTGCAAGTCTGGATAATTTGTGAACGCAGGAGCAACCAATGCATCCAGAACCTCATCTCGATATATCACAGCATTAACATTTCCACGGAAGACGTGAAGAGGCAAGCGATGGTGAAAACTGAATCCTCCCCAAATGTGAATACTGCCACCTCCAAATCGGTTGTGCTGACGAACACATCAATCTGCAAAGCGCTCTCCACACCGTCGCCAAATCCGCATACAACCTCAGCAAAGGATATGTTGAATCTGCTCTCGTCTGGGAATAGGACAGCTTTCCACTGCAGTCTAGTTCATCTGACATGTTGCTCTGCCCATTGCAGGCGCTGCTGACGATGTCTGTGAGTCAAGTTTGGCCCAACATAAGGTTGTCTTGCAGTAAGGCCTGTATCTCTGAGTCGTCGTATGACTGTCATTCGAGATACTTGCCCATGTCTACCCACTATTGCTCTTGCTGTTTGACTTGCCGAGAGGGAACGATCCCTTAGGTGACTCAGCACAATATAAGGTTCTTGCGCAGGGTAGTAACTCGTAGTTGGCCACTCCGAAGTCTATCCCGGGCACTACCAGTGGTTCCGTAACGTTCATTGAGACGTACAATAGTGCTATGGTGGCAATTCATCCTTCTGGCAATGGCCCGCGAGTTCATTCCGGTCTCCAACATACCAATGGCTCGTTGGTGGTCGTTTTCAGATAGTCGTGGCATTTCAAGCACATGTACTGGGTGTTTTGTCTCAACGGCCTTTTTATACCGAATATACTGCCACAACGCGTACACATTTTCAGGGTCATAGCTGTTGGGAATCGTGTTGCACATGTGACTTTCATTGTTGTCATGTAGTCTTTAGACAAACCCGTGTGTTGAATCATACACTTTTCATTCCAGCAGCAATTCGCTCTCACATATATATATATATATATATATATATATATATATATATATATATATATATATATATATGTTGTACATATTGTATTAAATGTTGTATCACCTGAATAAAGAAACATAACAACACACTGTTAAGTCATACACATCACTTAAAATACCATAACAATACAATTTTCTTATCTCCCCACGCCCGCCGTTATCGATCTAATATTTTTCCTTTTATAAAAATCCGCTCCACCTCCGTTATCGATCGGAGTATTTTACTATATAAAAGTCACGACAAAACTAGTATTAAAGGGCTCAGTAAACAACACAACACACTAGATAAACACCACTTTTGTAGATGTACTCAACAAGCAACATTCAAGCGGAGGAAATAATGTCGGTTTCAAGACACATAATTCAGCCATTTACACGTATACCCAACACAGAAATTCTCTGTCCTATTTTTACATAAAAAGACAGGTACACGATGACAATGTCACCACTTCACCTATTTCCATCTAAAAAATATCTCTCTTCCAATATGTGACCCTGTTCATATGTTTTTGTTACTGCTGTTTACCAATAACAATATACCATAAAAATTGGACACGCCTCCCTCTTTCCATCTAACATAACCGTCTTCAAATATGTGACCCTGCTCATGTAATGTTTTTTGTTGTTTTTTTTTTTTTGTTACTGTTGTTTGAAAATAAAATAAAAATAAAAATATACAAATAAGAAAATCCTTGGCCTTTGTATAAACGGTGTCTATATGTTGTAAAATATATATTGCATGTATGTTGTATATATGTGTTATATATATTGTATAAAAGGTTGTAACACCTGAATAAATAAACATAACTACACACTGCTGAGTCATATACAACACTTAAAATACCATCACAATACAAGCTACTTATCTCCCCTTAGTAACCTACTAAACCACACCGCCATTATTAATCTAATATTTTCCTTATATAAATGTCACGCTCCACCTCTGGAATCGATCGGTATATTTTCTTATATAAAAGTCACTCTCCACCCCCGGAATGCTAACCGTTTTGCGCCTGACATACTACTGACGAGATGATTCATATGGAACAACCCTTAACGTCGTTCTCTTTTAAAATGAAGTTGTTCCGATGCATGATTATACATGGTACAATACAAAACTCACAAGTCAGTGGTAAAGGATGCGGTTAAAGCACCTCCATCTCGCTGGTTGTCACATCATAAAGCTTAAGAGGTGACTTGATACAGACAGCTGCCCATCACAACTATCCCACCTCACCCACAGTGACAATAACCTGTTTTGGTTCACAGCAGATCATTCAGTATTCGCAGCTAACCTCTATATCTAGAGGTCATTCAACCATCCACCATCCGGTTGACGTGCCTGGTTAGGAGGACAGGTTCCTTCCCACAGGTTATTAGTTATGAAGATACAATACTGAGGAATAAGATAAAAAGAAAGCAAACTATTGAAATCAGATGAGAAATTTATGAACTCTTCCTAATTTATTAGATATCACTATGTAGTGGAAAGCATTTGCCTTCTCTTCTTCTCGTCCTAATCTTGCATAAATCTCTTTCTTTTTCTAACAAGCCGATTTCTGGAGAACTTATCGATAACATTCTATAAAATAGTGTGGATAAAAAAACAGTTGAAAAGACAACAAAATTTTGATTGGTTACCAGAATGCAAAGATGGGTACAGACAACACCGGCGTTTAAGTAATCATTAGAAAACACGGGCTAGGAACAATGAACCTTTCACAAACTTCTGAGCTTCGGATCAACTTGTGTATAGGAAGAAGCATGTTTCGACATAACAGAATAAAGAAAGCAACAAGGATATAAACAGATTACAGAATAGATAATACAATTTGATTGACCATATTTGCATAAACAAAAAAGTTATATAATCATTGCATGACGTAAAGGTGTATAGAGGAACAGATGTGGAATCAGATCATTATCTTCTGCTGGCTAAACTGACGATGAAACTCAAGAAAAATACAACAGTACATTGTTATAGGCAACAGTTTAATGTAGGGTATCTAATCAATAAAGAAAGAAGAGACACATTTACGATCCCAATTTCCAACAAATACCAAGTATTCCAACAGCTGGAAGATGTAGCGAATACAGATGACCTCTGCCAAAAGATCAAACCTATATGGAATGAGACTGGAAGAGGTACTGGAAGAGGTACTGGAAGAGGTACTGGAAGACAAAGAACAAAGGCACAAAGCATTGAAAACAACATAATTCTTAAATAAATAAAATTTATAACAAAAAAATAACAAGAAAGCAGATTTAGCAGATTTAGCAGCTAGTAAGAGTGTGTGTTCTTGTGCATGTTTCTCAAAAGAGAGATGAGGGAATATTTTGAGGAGCTGGCAAGAGATCAGAGGAAGCTGCAGCCAAAGAAAATACGAGAAGACTGTACAACATCAAAAATGCGCTATCAGGAAAATACTAGCAAGCAAACAAGTCTGGAAGGAAGAGCTGGAGAAAAGAGGGATGGCCATAAGCAGCTCTAAAACAAAATCCATGGTGATATCACGAGAAGAAAGAAGACATCAGATTAAGCTGGGAGAACAGGTGCTGGAGCAGGTAGACCACTATAAATACCTCGGAGCTATTATTGACCGAAAGGGAGGCATCAAAGAAGAGTTGGCCACTCAAAAAGCAGCTGCTGGGAGACTTTTTCAGGCCATAAATCGAGGATTCCTCAGCAAGAGAGAGGTTGGTAAGAAAACGAAGATGGCTGTATACCGCTCCACCTATGTCCCAGTCTTGACATATGGATGCGAGTAATGGGCAATGACTACAACCCACAAAAGCCAGATCCAAACCTCAGAAATGTGGTATCTGAGGAAGGTGGTTGAAGTAACAAGAAGAGACATGGTACTCAACCAGACGATACGTCACGGCCTTAAATCCCATCCCCTGCAGACCCAAGTAGAACAGTCCCAACTAAGATGGTTTGGCCATGTCTGCAGAATGGGAGAAGATCGGCTACCACGACAAGCATGGGAAACAAAGAGCCAAGAATCCAGAGCCCCAGGACGACCCAGAGTCCGCTGGGAGGACAACATTAGACAATCTTTGAAGGACCGAGGACTAGAATGGAACCAGGCCAGAAGGAAGACAGCCGATAGGATAGTCTGGCGCTCTCTCTTCCAAACCTCTACACCTCACGGTAGAAGGGGAACGACTAAGTAAGTAAGTAAGCAAACAATCGCATTAAAGACAAGAATGCAAAGTTTCCTAGTAAATATAATATTCAAGAGCTAATGACAAGGTGGACATACCATTTTTAGGAACTTCTCGATTGACCAGGTCCAAGAAATTTCTCAGACATCCAGCAACCAGAAGTAGAGTTAATGTCATCTGGGAAAGACAAAGTAAGGAAGACATAAAGAAAGCCATAAAACTTCTAAAAGATGGAAAATCGGCTGGTCCAGATGGCATATCAGCAGATGTCATCAAAACAGACATTGACACCGTAAACGAGATAATATACAAATTATCTGATACAGTCTGGAAGAAGGAAGAAATTCTAGTCGAATGGACGGAAGGTTATCTGTTCAAGTTTCCCACGAAGGAACTCCGCCTAGGCCGGTCTCATGCCCGGCTGAAAAATGAGGAGGGCGGCCTGCATGGAGGCCGTAAGAATGCAGCCCCTCCACCAAGCAAAGGCACAACAGGCCAATCACCAGTTGGCTTTAAACTTTTGATTACGAGAACTACAAGAGAGAAAACCGGTCTGATTCTAAAGGCGACGAACTGGAACGGACTACGGACTACGGACTACGACTTATAGAACTTGGAACACAAGAAGAGGAGCTGGTGGAAGAGATGAGGAAAGCAAAACTAGAAATCCTGGCTATAACGGAAACAAAGAAAAAAGGACAAGGAGTCATGGATCTCGATGGCAACACGCTGCTCTACAGTGGTGTACCTACATCTGAAAGAGCTAAAGGAGGGCGTAGATTGCATTGTGGCCAAAAACCAAAAAGATAGCATCAGGGGATGGAACTTTGTCTCGGAGCGCATTATGGTTGTACAACTAAAAGAAGGAGAAACCATAGTCAACCTGGTCATAGTGTGTGGGCCAAATGAGGATGAGAGAGCAGAGGTCAAGGAGGAATTCTTCGAGCTGCTTCAAAGGACAGTGGATGACTGCCTAGATAAAAAAATCAATCTCGGAGATTTCAATGCCAGAGTTGGATGGGGTGGAGTTATCGGAAGATATAGAGAAGATACTCTCAACGACAATGGAAAGCGACTCCTTAGATTCTGCAGTGAGCAGAATCTGATCATTACAAACACAAAGTTCCCCCATAAGCGCATAAATGCATACACTAGATTTGAACCAACAAAGAATGAGAAGTCAGTGATTGACTATGCCATTGTTTGGAGAAGCTCATTCAAATATGTCCGGGATGCTAGAGTCTGGAGGCGGCCAGCGATTGGAAGTGATCACTACCTGCTTACAATCAAAAGAACAACTGAAAAAGTTGCTCAGCCTAGGAACTGCCAAACATCACGCAAGAAACTAAGTAAACGAACGGAAGAAATGAGCATTAAGACCTACAAGCTGAGAGAGCCAGAAATTAAGACCAGATATCAGGGGCTTATTGCTGCAGCGGTGAGCAACACAAAAGAACCACCTGATGACTTGGAAACCGTCTGGATTACATTCAAGGACATCATAAATACAGCTGCTGCAGAAGCATGTTGTGAAGTCCGACTTGGGAACAAAAGAAAGAGGACACTTTGGTGGACAGAGGAAGTCAAAGAGAAAATGAGAGAGAAGAAAATGGCATGGAAACAATACTTAGGAGCTAAAAACACAACAGGACAAATGGAGAAATATAGAGAATATGACACTCAGAACAGAAGCGAAGAACAAGGTGCTAGCAGCAAAACAGAAGTCGTATGAAGAATTTGGAGAAAAGCTAGTAAAAGATGCGCAAGAAAACCAGAAATTGTTCTATAATACTCTAAAGAACATGAGGAAGGAAAAACAATGCCCGAAGGAAGTAATGGAAAAATGGAAGGAATATTTCTCAGAACTCCTGGATGGTGAGCATGGTGAAGCATCAGAAATAATAACCACTAGCACAGAAGAGAAAACCAATGATGGTGAAGATGACATAAAGATGGAAGAACTGAAGGCAACACTACAAGAAAATCAAGATGGGCAAACAGCAGAGCATGATGGTGTAACACTAGAAATAGTTAAGTACATGGGAGCATCAGGCGACCTATTACTCTTAAGGGTCCTACAGGCAGCGTGGTGCAACAAGACCATACCAAAGGATTTAGAGATTGCCATCATAACACCAATTTGTCAAAAAGGGTGACAATCGACAATGTGGAAACCATAGAGGCATATTTCTTCTCAGTGTCTCTGGTAAAATCTACTCTAGAGTCCGAGAGCAGAGACTCCGACGCCTAGCTGAGCCACAATTGGATGAGGTCCAGTGCGGATTCCGAGCAAACCGAAGTACTTAAGACCTCATCTTCACACTCAGAGAGCTGAGTGAAAAGGCCCTTGAGTATAAAATTGAGGTCCATCTTTGTTTGAAATATTTTATAATATTGTTATGTGTTTTATATGGCTACGTGTCTAGGGTAATGCAAGTATAGTGATAAGTGCATAAAAAACAAACACAACTGTAACTCAATGAAATTGAATTAATAAAGACTGGTGTTAAGTTTAGAGAATTATTTTACAATTTTTATTTCCTGTCCCTCAAATCTTTTTGGGGCAGGAATGATTAAAAATGAAGAGAACTGTATTTACATATAATAAATAAATAAGGAGGAATCTTTGTCCATATCTTGATAATAAACAAGTGTCACTGTAGGTGTATAACACAGACTGATGTAGTTTTACTGTCTAAAAGTGAGAGTCACTAGTGGGAAGGACTATTATTGTCATCATACCCACGAATATGTAAGTTCACATGTGGAAATTTTTAATGAATAAGTTCTCAGAGCCCACGTAAGGGGACTTCACCTGATGTTTCAGTAGATCATATAAATTTCAGCATAAGGTCTTTCTATGGCCATAAAATGCAGCATACAGTTTGTTGAGGCTTTCTCTTCCTCCAATTATGTCTTCACCAGGTTTTCCTGTCACCATCTGGTAACAGGCAATATAACCCTGAAACAGAAGGACGTTCCTCTACTTTTATATGCTGGTTAATAATATTTCCACAATTACTCAAACTAACCATCATCCGGGGTCAGGCTCGTGTGCAAACATTTGCACTAGCCCCTAATTTATTTGACTTCACTCTGTACTGTGTTTACATTCCTCTTCCATATGGCTGCATCGCCCATGTCAGTTTAAACAATGAATTTCTTCCATACAATCAGATAGGTATACAGTTGTCTTCTTATAACCTGTTGATTCTTTTTTTTGTGAAATCATTCTAAGTATGTTTTCTGACGTCATTTTTACATGGTGACACTACAGAAGACTGCCAGTAGGTTTCTGGACTTACAGTCGTAATGGTTTTTCTTTATGACAATATTCAAACAATTTAATTTCGTTTCTCAATAAGTCTGCTTAGGCATGCTTGCTGGGATGTCGTAAGTCTTTTCCCATGGCAATGTCGTATAACACAAATTTTGGCCCGTATCTGGGTTTGCCTCTACATATTAACAAAATATATCAATAAAATTATTTATCTTACCGCAATCAATGAAATATTTCACACAAAAGTAATATTAACTGGCAATCAATGGCACAGGTGCAGATCGCTGTCGCCCAGACTGCAAAGGCATTAAGATCACAACTGCAATGCGTCTGATCTTAATCTACTATGTTGAAATATTTTTCTCAAGTGGCAGCGTATTCTGGTAACGCGTTAGTTTTATCCCCCCTCTCCTAAACTATCGTTAACCACTCAAACGAGTCAAGCAAATTTGACTGTTTAAAAATGCGTCCTCTAAAATGTAACTTTCGAAGACTTTCAAAATAGAGCATTCCTCAGTGTGTTTGTCAGTCTATCTTCAAGTTTTATTTTCTACAATATCTCGGTTATTATTGGGTCGATTTCAATTTTTAAAAGTGATTTTTACACTGCCCTTTGGCCTCTATCGTCCTATCTAGTTTTCATCTAACTCTTCTTCATCGTTTTCATCTATGTACTTTTTCTCTATATTTATTCTGAACAACATACTTTTATATAAGCAAGATAGTTTATCAGGGAATAGTATGGTATTTTAATAAACAATATTATCGCTATAATTCATCCATCCATTTGATTTACCCTCTTTATAAGTTATCTACGTTTCTCTCCTTCCCTCCTCTGTGCACAAATTAGGTTTTAGTTTCCAAGGCATAAGTTAGCCTTGATTCTTGTCATTACAATCCTCCCCTTCTTTTCCCCTCTCTCCCTTTTTCCAGACGAGGTAACAAGTTTTTTTCTTCTGCCAACTATTTCGACTTTCGTCATTAATATTAGGATGGAAAGAGCATAAACGCGTGTGTGTGTTTTGGGGTGGAGCTCTACGTTTGGCGCTACTAAGTTTCAAATTCTTTATTTTTAAACCATTTGCAGTCCTGTTAGTGCCCCAGCAACCGTTGCTTAGGCAGTAGTTATTTTTAGATACAACCTTCACCACTAAATAATAGGGCGGGTGTGTATACGATTTGGGGAAGGGTACCCATTTAAACGATAATAGTAGAGAAAATTCAAATACTGTGTCCAAATCTTAGCAGATGTTTTGCCTTTTGCTCTTGGCAAAAATCAATATAGTAGTAGTGGCTTATAATTGTAAATTTCTTCTTTTCTGATGTTCGTTCATAAATATCAAGAGGGGTGGTATATAGGTGTCAGGGTGGGTGGTAAATGTTTACTTGCAGTACTAGGTTTTTTAAATCGGGAAAATTTGTGCGTTGAGGAACATGGAGCATTTTGCTACAAATCTCCCCTGTAAAAAAGCCCGCATCGTCAGTGCAGCTTTCTCATCCGTGTTCAAATCACGATCAAATTAACTCAACTAGGCTTTATGTATATTCCCAGTAGCAACATACGACTGCGAGACTTGGACACTCAATAAAACAGTTGCAAAAAAGATTACATCATTCGAAATGAAATGCTACAGAAGGATGTTGAGAATACCCTGGACAGAAAAAAAGACCAACAGAGAAGTACTGCACTCACTAAACGTACAGGAACATTGGCTTTTAAATACCATCGCAATAAGGAAGCTGAAATTTTTCGGTCATATAAAAAGACATAATAGTCTGGAAAAAACAGTGATGGAAGGCATGGTCCCTGGAAAAAGGGGAAGGGGTCGACCTAGACGACGGTGGACCCAGGACATCAGAGAGAGTCTGAACTTGTCTTTGGCTGATGCAGGTCGACTTGCCCAGAATCGTGATGCGTTCAGAGCAGCTGTAATGGAGACAACGTTCTGGAAATAATACGTCACATGATGATGAGGCTTTATGAGTATCCTGTGTTTCTGCAGATGGGTGCCTACTCAAGAAATCTGCACCCACGTTCTGCGAACCCAGAATATACTCAATGGTTAACGAGTAAGGTTGAATGAGGAGTGACCACCTTAACAAACGGGATTTACCATGTTTTGCCTGGGCCAGAAATACCAGGGGCTGATGGTCGCTTTGCACCACGAATGGTCTACCATACAGATAGATCTGGAATTTCTTGATTGCCCAGACTAAAGCCAAACATTCTTTTTCAATGGTTGAGTAGTTTTGTTCCGCTCTGTTTAACTTGTGGCTGGCATAAGCAACTGGGTTTAATTCCCCGTCTGGTGAAGAGGACCGTTGCAACCATGTGGCTCCCAATCCCACATTACTAGCGTCCGTTCTCAACATGAATTCCTGACTCAAATCAGGTAATTTCAATATAGTCTTACTGGTGAGTTTTTCCTTTAACTCATTATATGCCAACTCGCACTTTGCCGACCATTCTATTTTATCTGATTTTCCTTTACGAGTTAAATCCGTCAGAGGAGCACACACCGAGTTAAAATTTTTAATGTACCTTTGGTAAAACCCACAAAGTGAAACAAAGGATCTCACGTCCTTCTCAGTCTGAGGTCTAGGTGCTCTCTGCAATTTTTCCACGTTCTTGGGGTCAGCGGTCATGCTACCTTGATGTACAGTATGTCCCAACAATTCTAATTCCTTGCATCCAATACAACATTTTGTTGGTCTATCAGTTAAGTTTGCCTCTCTGAGTCTATCAAATAGCATATTCAAAGAGTTAACGTGCTCTTCAAATGTTTCCGTAGCGATGAGGATATCATCCATGAAATTTGTAATGCATGGGTTTTTCAGGGGACCCAATAGTTTTCTCATCATTCTAGAGAACACACTCGGAGCGTTTTTCAACCCAAACGGTAACATATTGAATTCATAGTGCTCTTTCGAGGGGCTAAAAGCTAGATAAGGTCGAATCTCAGGCTTCACTGGAATCTGGTAATATCCCTTACTGAGATCGACTTTTGAGAAATATTTTGCCTTATTCAACCTGGCAAACAGTTGATTAATATCAGGTAGTGGATCCACCTGACTTTCTGTGACAGCATTCAGTTTCCTGTAATCTATGCACAGTCTATGTTTCCCAGAGGGTTTCCTCAACAATACCACACTGGAGCTATACGGAGATTCACTGTGAGAAATAATCCCTTCCTGTAACAGATACACTGTCTCCTCTTTTAAAGCTTTTTCTTTTGCGAATGGGATAGTACAGGTTCTCATACAGATTGGTGTTGGGTCTAGTAATTTCATGTCATATTCCAACATGTTGGTGTGCCCCGGTCTGTCCGTTAACACTTCTGTATGATTTTCCAGAACCTGTTAAATCTTCTCCCTCTGCCCTTTTATCAAATGGTTACTGACTGTCACCTGTGCAGGAGTTTCACATGGTTTCAGGGGAAATTCATAAGAGGTGAGAGGTTCATTTTTCATCTCAGTGGCTATGGCCAAGGTCATTAAATGTGTCCCTTCCAGGCTTTCTCTATCATGATATTTCTTAACAAGGTTCACGTGATAGACTTTTTCCTTTCCTTTCTTATCTATCTTATAGTTAGTTCTAGATACCTTTTCTAAAACTGTATATGGACCTTGCCATCCAATTTGAAGTTTGTTGCTGCTGCCGGGTAATAGAAGAAGCACCTTCTCCCCCACAGCAAGCTCCCTATCCTTCGCTTCCTTATTGTAATATGCAGCATGTTTCTTCCTGGCTTGTCTTAGGTTATCATTTGCGAGTTTCCAGCCAGTTTTTAAGCGAGTGGTCAGCTCGTTCACATACTGATATGATGAGGTTACAGTCTCTTCTGCCTTCTCATCTGTCCACGTCCTCAATAAGGCTTCCAATGGACATTTGATTGGCCCTTTATGGGTTTTATTATTTGGCCGGCCAATTTATTCATGTAATTGGAAGTATTGTGGTGGTGACTTTTCCCACTTTAATTCACTATCCCACATCAACCTTCCACTCCCAATTTTCCGACTGGGGTTTCCCCGCAGTTTCTGTTTCAAATTGAGGGGGCTTCCCTCTCTTTTATTTTCGTCCAGTTCCCGGACTTCCGACCAAGGGATTGTCGGGTGGGACTGGGTTGATGTTACTTTTTGTATCCTACTTATAGTGGCCATTCTACCTGAGTTATTAGAAGACTGGGTGTGAAAAGGGGTTTTCCTATCCACTATGTCTACCTTATCATATTTATTTTTCCTTTTAGTTTCAGGCCTGTTTTCACCGTAGTGCTTTTGTAGGTCCTGATGATTTTCCTAACGTGTGGGCTTTCCCTTGTTGCATTAGTCACAGGCCTCCACAAATTCTGCAATGTCCGCAGCTACGCCTGACCAATAGGATGTCATAGATACTTTTTGGCAGGTAGTACCTATTTTCTCATGTACACCGTTTGATGCAAAATGTGACCTTTTTATTTATTTCTCCTTATATGAAATTGGAAGTACCAGCTGTCCATGACCAGTGGATTCAGTTCCAGCCTTCCTATACATTAGCTTGTTCTTCACATAGAAGTCTCCTTTGTTTGGAGGGGTATGGCATTTTGGGAGTTTCCTAAAACACGGCTTTAGTGACCTATCCTCAGCCTGTGCCTTCCTCATCTCCTCTGGATGAGAATTTATTGTGTTTTCTTCCTCCATCCATGATTGTGACCTGGTCTGTATCTTTGCCATGATCACTGGTCTTTTGGGATTTCCCAAAAACACATATCTACACCCCAATATCAGGGAGTAGATTGGTTCGTTTATCACTGCTGCTCTAATCACTCCTTCCACATAGCGAGTTTTCACATTGATTCTTGCAATGGGAAGTGTCATGGTTGCTACTTCCTTATACGTATTAAAACCAATAAAACGGTATTTAATCAGTTTTACAAACAACGGTTCACAAGAAACAAGGGACGTTTCGGGTTTTACCCTTCGTCAGCCACAAACAGGTGACAAAGACAAGAATACATACAGGTACTAAAAAACTATACGGTGATGAGAAATACACAACAAATGGGCGATATAAGCAGATGGTAAATGTAAACAACCACAGTGATGAGAGAAAAAGAACAATAATAATACAAGAAAATAGTAAAATCTAACAGAAATACCGAACCAAGAAAGTAAATAATCGACGAAACGAAAAAAAGAGAATAAACAAAACTTATGAACTAATAAAAGTTATCTCAGCTCATTTCAAAGAATCTGTGAAAGAAAGCAGCAGTACTCCGTCACAGAAATCACATGGAAGTGACGTACAATAGCGACAAAACCAAAGATATAAAAAGATACGAAACGAACCAAAACAAAAACATAAGAAGATAGATCTAAAAGACAACGAATAAAGAATGAAAAGGAGAAAAACTACCAGAATTTATGCAAAATGATGTTTGATATTCAAACCATCGGGAGCTAAAACACCTATTTTAAAAATAAGGCAATTCTCCAACGAAAAGCGAGTCTTGTCATTACCGGCACATGACAGGAGGGCAGTAACATGAATATCAGAATTACCTGCATGGTCAGGCCTATTGAAATGAAAGGCCACCGGTAAATGTTTGTCATGATAGATGTCATTCAAGTGCTCACGAAACATGTCTGCCAAACGCCTGCTAGTTTCACCAATATAGATCATGCCACATCTCTTGCAGATGATAGCATAAATCAGGTTTCTGGATTCGCACGTAAATGACTCTCTAATGATAAATTTTCCTTTCGGAAAAGTGACTGTCTGAGTTTGGAATACAAACGGACAGGTCTTACATATCCGGCGTTGGCACGGTTTAGTACCAAAGTAAGACGGGCTACTATGTCGCAAGCGACTGTGTACAAGAATATCCCTAAAATTCCTATCCCTACGATAAGCTACCAAAGGTGTATCACGAAACAACTCTTTGGTATCAGGATCAGAGTTAAGAATAGGAAGATGTCGAAACCGAATTCTCTTTACCGCCAGACAGTGAGGATGGAAAGTTAGAACCAGTCTGAGTGTGTCAGATTGGACAGAAGGTTTAGTAGGGAGTGCCATCTGACTAGTGACGCGTGTGATACGATTAAGGGCATCAGATAAAACATGTTCTGGATAAAGACGTCGGCGAAAGAACTCAAGCATCTCTTGAGCTCGCTGATGAAAATCATCGTCATCGTGACATAACCGACGCAAGCGAAGAAGTTGAGAAAAGGGAATGGAATTTTTACAACAAAGAGGATGTGATGAAGTATAAAGAAGGAAACCATGAGCGTCAGTAGCCTTATAATAGACAGACGTTTTAAGACAAGTATGACTAATAGTCACAGTGATGTCAAGGAAGTTCACTGAGGTCGTAGAGATTTCAGAAGTGAATTTGATGGCAGGATTGAAATTACCAACACAGTCAATAAATCGACGGAGATCTACCTCAGACATGTCTGTAATACCAATACCATCATCAATATAGCGGCGGTAAAACTCAGGTATTGGTCCATCATAACTTTGAAAGACCAAATATTCAAAGTGGCCCATACACAGGCAAGCGTAACTAGGGCCCATCTTAGTACCCATAGCGACTCCTCTGATTTGGTTGAAGAATTAGCCATTAAACTCAAAAGAGTTGAGAATAAGAACCAACTCAGCAAGGCGAAGAAGCGGACCTGTACTTATAGTAAGATCAGTACGCTGGTCGAGAAAAATTTGGAGTGCCTTCAGACCATCAGCATGTGGAATAGAAGTATAAAGGGAACAAACATCTAGGAGAAAAAGACGGTCAGTACGATCAGGCGTGAATCTGATCGAATCAAAAGTTGTGATAGCATGAGTAGTGTCTTTCAAATAAGAAGGCAGTTTGGCGACTAAAGGCTGGTAAATACTATCAAGGAATTCAGAAAAACGTTCAGTGGGACAAGAACATGCTGAAACAATAGGCCTACCAGGGTTAGCAATTTTATGCACCTTAGGAAGCATGTAAAAGGAAGGCTTACCAAGACTACTGTCCAAACTATGGAGCGATAAAGCACCAGAAGGAAGAAGATCATCATGGACCACGCCACGGATAGTCTCATAAACAGTAAGATTATTACGGACTGTAGCGTTGCCGCCTGTATTTCCACGATTTCTGTGGTATATTGGTCAAGGTGCACCAGGTGAGAACTCAGGACTGAGTCAAAATCCAATCCAGTATCATAAAGGCACTTAATAGTGGCCCCATTACATACTACCTCTTCACATACAGGGGGATCATAAGGTTCCTGCTGTCCAGTAGGCTTTTCCTTTTGTCCCTTATTTCCTGTTTTAAAGCATGCAGCGTGGAACGGAGGGTTATCTTTCTTCCTACAGTCTTTTGTATTATGGTTATTTAACCGACAAATTTTACAGTATTTTCCTTCTGGTCTGTTGGGTTTTCTTTCATTGACTTGCAGGTTTCTATCTCTAGGGTCACATTTTGGCCTATCAAAGTTTGGTTTACCTCTGTTACCTTGATCTACTGTCAAATTTATTCTGGTGTTGGGGGGCTTTATTATTTTCTACTTGTTTT
Source organism: Oreohelix idahoensis (assembly GCA_024509875.1). Taxonomy (NCBI): domain Eukaryota; kingdom Metazoa; phylum Mollusca; class Gastropoda; order Stylommatophora; family Oreohelicidae; genus Oreohelix; species Oreohelix idahoensis. The sequence continues at coordinate 248,943 of JAMPIV010016844.1, forward strand.
CTTTTTGCTCCAGCTACTTCTGACTGGGCTACCTGATACCTCACAGCAACATTGAGCACCTCACCCAACCTCTCTGCACCTTGTTCCATGAGACATTTTCTCAGGTCTGAAGCCATGGACTCTCTTAATTGCTCTATCATTATCATTTCCTTAAGATCTTGAGTTTTCCCCAGAGCAGTCCATTTCTCCAAGTAGGTTTCCAACCTAGCAGAGAATTGGTGGTAGGTCTCCCCAGACAGTAGTTTCGCATTTCTAAATCTCTTCCTGTAAAATTCCCCATTCTTCTCATACCTAATTAAAAGAGCCTGTTTTAAAATGTCATAATCTTCCTGATCCTCTCTGCTCAACTTTGAGAACACTTCATAAGATGTTCCCCTAAGCCCTTGGGATAATTTCAAACTCCATTTTTCCCTCTCTAACCCATAATTAGTAGCTAGTCTTTCGTATCTACTGAGATAAGACTCAATCTCGTCGTCCTTCTCCACAAAAGGATCTAAATGGAAGTTCATGGCTAACTTAGAGGCTCCCTGACTGGCACTAGCATCAGAGGTAGATGGGCTGTTACCGTTTTCTGGAGCATGGCCTTGAAGTTCCAGTTCTTTTAGTCTTAATTCATACTCCCTTTGCAATCTTTTTTTCTTTTTCAGCCTCCATAAGCAATCTTTTTTCTTCTTTTTCAGCCTCCAATTTCTTTTCCTCTAACTGTAACCTTTTGATTTCAGCCTCCATATCAGCCTCTAATTTTTTAGCCTCCCTATCATCTTCTAATTTCCTAGCCTCCCTATCAGCTTTTAATTAAAATCTTTTAATTTCCTTTTCAGCCTCTAATTGAAATCTTTTCTCTTCAGGTAATCTCCTATCCTCTCTCTCAATAAATTTGTCACATTCTGAAGTCACATACTGAATCAGAACTTGCCCCACCATACCCATTTCCTTTGCAATCTGCACAGCAGCAGAACTAAACTTGGCCAAGTCTGCCATCTGTTCTGTAAAATACATTATAAATCTTAATATATTAATTATCAAGTATGACTAAATTATCATAGGCAATGACAATTCATTTAATTTTCCACAAATAATTACTTTTTGTTATTTTAACAATGGAGATTCCCTGGGTCTAATTAACAATACTAATGATAAAAATCCCCGGACAGGACCCCAATATATGTGGCTAGTGCGCCGGAGAGGTTAGAATGTTATCAAACTACGTGTACTCAGAGTGAGGTCAAGCTATGTAAGTCCCGGAGTCTAATTGTTGATGATGTTGTATTCTCAGGGTACCTATCCGCTACCTCTCTAATATCTCACTCCATGAAATAATTTATAATATTGTTATGTGTTTCATATGGCTACGTGTCTAGGGTAATGCAAGTATAGTGATAAGTGCATAAAAACAAACACAACTGTACTCAATGAAATTGAATTAATAAAGACTGGTGTTAAGTTTAGAGAATTATTTTACAATTTTTATTTCCTGTCCCTCAAATCTTTTTCGGGCAGGAATGGTTAAAAATGAAGAGAACTGTATTTACTTATAATAAATAAATAAGGAGGAATCTTTGTCCATATCTTGATAATAAACAAGTGTCACTGTAGGTGTATAACACAGACTGATGTAGTACTGTCTAAAAGTGAGAGTCACTAGTGGGAAGGACTATTATTGTCATCATACCCACGAATATGTAAGTTCACATGTGGAAATTTTTAATGAATAAGTTCTCAGAGCCCACGTAAGCGGACTTCACCTGATGTTTCTAGTTGACGTATGTTTCAGTAGATCATATAAATTTCAGCATAAGGTCTTTCTTTGGCCATAAAATGCAGCATACAGTTTGTTCAGGCTTTCTCTTCCTCCAATTATGTCTTCACCAGGTTTTCCTGTCACCATCTGGTAACAGGCAATATAACCCTGAAACCCAAGGACGTTCCTCTACTTTTATATGCTGGCTAATAATATTTCCACAATTACTCAAACTTACCATCATCCGGGGTCAGGCTCGTGTGCAAACATTTGCACTAGCCCCTAATTTATTTGACTTCACTCTGTACTGTGTTTACATTCTTCTTCCATATGGCGGCAACGCCCCTGTCACTTTAAACAATGATTTTCTTCCATACAATCAGATAGGTATACAGGTTTCTTCTTATAACCTGTTGATTCTTTTTGTGTGAAATCATTCTAAGTATGTTTTCTGACGTCTTTTTTACATGGTGACACTGCAGAAGACTGCCAATAGCTTTCTGGACTTACAGTCGTAATGGTTTTTCTTTATGACAATATTCAAACACAATTTAATTTCGTTTCTCAATAAGTCTGCTTAGGCATGCTTGCTGGGATGTCGTAAGTCTTTTCCCATGGCAATGTCGTATAACACAAATTTTGGCCCCCTATCTGGGTTTGCCTCTACATATTAACAAAATATATCAGTAAAATTATTTATCTTACCGCAATCAATGAAATATTTCACACAAAAGTAATATTAACTGGCAATCAATGGCACAGGTGCAGATCGCTGTCGCCCAGACTGCAAAGGCATTAAGGTCACAACTGCTATGCGTCTGATCTTAAACTACTATGTTGAAATATTTTTCTCAAGTGGCAGCGTATTCTGGTAACGCGTTAGTTTTATCCCCTCTCTCCTAAACTATCGTTAACCAATATACGAGTCAAGCAAATTTGACTGTTCAAAAACGCGTCCCCTAAAATGTAACTTTCGAAGACTTTCAAAATTGAGCATTCCTCAGTGTGTTTGTCAGTCCGTCTTCAAGTTTTATTTTCTACAATATCTCGATTAATATTGAGTCGATTTCAATTTTTTAAAGTGATTCTTACACTGCCCTTTTTCCTCTATCACCCTATCTAGTTTTCATCTAACTCTTTTTCATCGTTTTCATCTTTTTTTTTTTTTGTTAATGTGTTTGCTACTTTTCTTTGTAGCACGCCCCTTTCAACCATCTACCATGTACATGGATTTGTTGGTTATATCAGGACGTGTTTCCTTTATTGTAATATGTTTTTGTTTGTATTTATTTTATACCATATTATCTCTAGTCGGTATTTTTCCTTTTGTAGTTATAGTTCAGCATGGTTTTTAAAAGAAATTCCAAAATATGCTATTTTCTAAGTTAGTATGTTTTTAATTTTCACTGGATGGTTTCTTTGGTTAATTTGTATGTATCTGGGGCGAGTCTTTCACGAGTTTGGACTACTGACTCAAATCCTTATTTGTTTTTTATATGTTAGCTTTAGTTTTTGTAATATAGTGTTTTATTAACTTTTGCATTTCTGAAGGGGTCTTTGTGCCTATGAGATTTTCTACCCTCATTTCTACATTGTGGTTACTACAGTATGTCTTAATGTTTTGCCTCTGTTGGTCATATTTCTTGCAGTCCACCAGAAAGTGTCTAATTGTGTTTGGTTCTTGGCACTCTTCACATGTGGGTTCCTCAATCATGAAATATCCAGTTCCAAGCTTGAGCCTCAGCAACTTTTTATTAATTGGTATTTTTAGTTCATCTTTTATTTGACATTTTTTGCTTGGTTTTTTTAAGGATTTTATATGAGTGTCTTGCTTTTTTACTTTGGTCCCATGCTGTTATCCACTCTTTAGTTATTGCTTGAGCAATTAAGCTCTTAATTTCAAACTTCCCTAAGCCTACTTCAATTTTGTTATGGCTAGCTCTCCCCTTTTGGCTTCTTTGTCTGCAAGCTCATTTCCTGCTATCCCCACATGTGATGGTATCCATGTTAGTGTTGCACTGCATCCTATAGTTTGTAGATATGTATTAACCTGTAGTATTTCCTCTATAATATCTGGCCTGCTACATTCATTTCTGTTTCTGATAGCTAATACTGATGATAGGGAATCTGTGAGAATGGTTACTTTTTTTTGGTGGATTTTCTGCAGCTATTTCTAAAGCTTTTAGGATTGCCACTAATTCTGCTGTAAAGATGGATGTATTACCTGTTACTTTGTATCTTTTATAAATTTTTAATTTTGGTATTGCTATTCCTGCTCCTAATTGTCCTTCTTCATCTTTTGACCCATCTGTATATATAGTTAGGCTATTATTTATATACCGTTCTATGTACTCTAGTGTTTTACTTTTTGCTGAGATTATGTCGTTAGATTTATTTATGATCTTTGTTAAGTGGGAGTCAGTTTCTGGCACTTTTAATTCCCATGGTGGGATCTTTGTTTTATACAGAGCACTACTGTTTATATATCTATATACTTTTTCTCTATATATTAAGGGAATAGTATGGTATTTTAATAAACAATATTATTGCTATAATTCATCCATCCATTTGATTTACCCTCTTTATAAGTTATCTAAGTTTCTCTCCTTCCCTCCTCTCTGCACAAATTAGGTTTCAGTTTCCAAGGCATAAGTTAGCCTTGATTCTTGTCATTACAATCCTCCCCTTCTTTTTCCCTCTCTCCCTTTTCCAGACAAGGTAACAAGTTTTTTTCTTTTGCCAACTATTTCGGCTTTCGTCATTAATATTAGGATGGAAAGAGCATAAACGCGCGTGCGTGTTTTGGGGTGGAGCTCTACGCTTGGCGCTACTAAGTTTCAAATTCTTTATTTTTAAACCATTTGCAGTCGTGTTAGTGCCCCAGCAACCGTTGCTTAGGCAGTAGTTATTTTTAGATACAAACTTTACCACTAAATAATAGGGCGGGTGTGTACACGATTTGGGGAAGGGTACCCTTTTAAACGATAATAGTAGAGAAAATTCAAATACTGTGTCCAAATGTTAGCAGAAGTTTTGCCTTTTACTTTTGGCAAATATCAATATAGTAGTATTGGCTTATAATTGTAAATTTCTTCTTTTCTGATGTTCGTTCATAAATATCAAGAGGGGTGGTATACAGGTGTCAGGGTGGGTGGTAAATGTTTACTTGCAGTACTAGGTTTTTTAAATCGGGGAAATTTGGGCGGGGAGGAACACGGAGCATTTTACTACAGGTCCCTGGAGCAAACTTTGGGACTGTTTGGCAAAGAAGAACATTCCAGCACCTCTGATTCATGCTATACGGAGCTTCTACAAGTCTTGCATAAATTATGCGAGGACAGCAAACCATAAGTCAGAAGAGTTCAGGAGCTCCACTGGTGTAAGACAAGGTTATATCCTGTCACCTTATCTTTTCTTACTCCTCATGGACGATGTCATCAAGGCATGTAAGGAGGAAACAAGAAAGTATTCAGTGGGGTACTGGAAGATGAGACTGGTCTGTATTTCAGAGCTGGCATTTGCTGATTGCTAAATCAGAGGCACGTCTCCAATCCAATCTGCAAGTCTGGAAGAAAGAGCTGGAGAAGAGAGTGATGGTCATATGCAGCTCTAAAACAAATAAATTCCGTGGTGATATCACGAGAAGGAAGAGGACATCAGATTAAGCTGGGAGAACAGGTTCTGGAGCAGGTCGACCACTGTACCACAATACCTCGGAGCTATTATAGACCGAGAGGGTGGCATCAAAGAAGAGTTGGCTACTCGAAAAGCAGCAGCTGGGAGACCATAAATCGAGGATTCAGCAGCAAGAGAGAGGTTGGTAAGAAAACGAAGATGGCTGTATACCCCTCCATATATGTCCCAGTCTTGACATATGTATGCGAGTCATGGGCAATGACTACAACCCACAAAAGCCAGATCCAAACATCAGAAATGAGATATCTTAGGAAGGTGGTTGAAGTAACAAGAAGAGACATTGTCCGCAACCAGACGTTATGTCAAGGCCTTAAATCCCACCCCCTGCAGACACAAGTAGAACAGTCCCATCTAAAATGGTTTGGCCATGTCTGCAGAATGGGAGAAGATCGGCTACCACGACAAGCATGGGAAACAAAGAGCCAAGGATCCAGACCCCCAGGACGACCCAGAGTCCGCTGGGAGGACAACATTAGACAATATTTGAAGGACCGAGGACTAGAATAGAACCAGGCCAGGAGAAAGATAGCCGATATGATAGTTTGGCGCTCTCTTCCAAACATCTACACCTCACCGTAGAAGTGGAGCGACTAAGTAAGTAAGTAAGTTTCCAACGAAGGCAGTTTTCCAAAAGCGCACACATTACAGCGGAATATGTTAGTAAAAGTTCCATAGTAAACTATTCAACAGGAGTATCCTGGAGAGATTAAAAGAGTTCATATACAGACAACTGAGAGGTGAACACGTATGTTTTGGACAAACAGATCCTGTACGGAACAAAAGCCATATGAGAATAATTGTGAAACAAACTATGGAATGGAACTCGCCTGTTTCCATTATATTCGTAGACTTTGAAAAGGCATTTGAGAATGTAGATCAAGGTTTCTTAACTTGTGGTCCACAGAAACTTCGGGATCCATGAATGGATTCTAGAGAGTCCGTGTATATATTGTAAAAGAATTTGTTCTTTTAATTAAAATGCTAACTAATATAATTATCATTGTGTTACAGTCAGTTCGTTTAAGATAAGGATGTGTACTTTTTTATCTATGGTCAAAGGGCATTTACCGGTTGTATTCTTTTCGGGTACAGGTTAGATTTAGTTGTTATCTCCCCTTGACGTTACTCGTTGCCCATCTAAAGATTTGTCTAGATCAGTTGTCCATATAAGGATCGTTCCAGTTCTGTTTTCGGGGAACTTTCTGGATCGGTTCCGTGGGTAAGCTTAATTCAGGGGCTTACGATTATCCACACATGCGCGATGATTTTTTGTGCGGGATCGGAAGACTGTCTTTGCTAGGCAGTCGGCCCGGGTTTCTTGAGCTGAGAGGAGCTCAGCGATTCACTCTGGCTGTATGAACGGGGAATGGAGCCTTTCTGTGAGTTAGAAGATGATTGAGTGTTCCCCAGTGGTAATTCTGGCATATTCTGTAAGCCAAGGATGGGGAAAATGTTGTGGTGTCTTATTCCTGGACAGCAGTACAGGTAAAGGAACTTTTTGAAGCTATTATCTTTAGCCAAGAACTTTACATTATTGAGGCGGCTTGCTCCTTGTGCAGAGAAGCGTTAAATATAGGAGATTGATAGTATTAGACAGTTGAAACCCGGCGCTTTACGGCGTGTTTTTGCCAGAGGATTTATCTGACCTGTTTGGGTCGATGAAGAAATATAGATTGACATTATGTATCTAGAAGCCAGCCATTTTTGCGGCCTGTTTTGCCAGAGATGTATCTGACGTGTTATGTCAGAAGAAAATATAGATTGACATTACGCATCTAGAAGCCCGCCACTTTTGCGGCCTGTTTTTGCCAGAGATGTACCTGACGTGTTATGTCAGAAGAAAGATAGATTGACACTACATATCTAGAAGCCCGCCACTTATGCGGCATAATTTAGCAGAGTCTTTGTGGTATTGGATACTATGAACTAATACTATCTACATGATGTTATCTGTGCTTGAACCTTGTTCTAATGTCAGTATATTCGTTTTGATATCATCGATGTGATGTGATTTGTAATAAATCGCTAGAACCGTGCAAGTGGTCTTCAACCTTACTGACTCCTACATGTGGTACGAACGGTGTATTGTTCTACATAATAACCACATATACTCCTACATTGGAGAGCAGCATACTTCTACATAATAACCAACGTACTTCTTCAGTGATGACCAATACCATACATCAGTAAGACATAAGGAAGTTAGATTTCTACAGTAGTCAAGACAAGGAGACTTCTACAGTGGTCGCCAGCTTTAAGGGTGTGTTCAACCCAAACGACATTCGCCAGCTTGATCATCAATATAGTGAAACTATTGTTAATATTATCTGGAAGTACCCGGCGTTGCCCGGAAGTGTGACGACCGTACAACAGAAGAATCCAGTAAGAAGTTTCTACTCGGATTATGGAAGTCGAGCTACAATGTTTCCAGTCAAGATATAGCTGTACCTTGTATCATTGAGCTGCTGTACCTTTCAGCGTTGGATCTTCTTGTAGCGGAACTGTGTTTGCTGAGAACTTCATTGCTGCGATTCAGGAGGCCAGGATTTTTCGCCAGTTAAAGATAAGTGGCTATATGTTTTGTAGACTGTGCCTCTGTATGTGGTGTGATTAGGCCTTCCTTTCAGCACACTTCATTCATATTCTTTGTTTTGATATTACATGTTTCTGTGTTTTATATGTCATATATGTATTTATATTTAAGCGGGTTTGGTTGGGCGGTGACTTTCGTAGTGTATCCCACTTCAACGAGGGCCTACGAAAGCGTTCTTTAGGGACTGTGTGACTAAGTCTGTTTTCTTAAAAGATCCCATGATATAATTCTGGGCATACTCTGTTTACGCCAGATTCAGTCTCTATTTTTGTTTAGTTGTGACGAGCTGTTCTCTGTTGTTTTTGTAATATTTTTCTCCGTTCTTTAGTTTTGATTTCATTTGTTCGTATTTGTCTGCCTCCCCTTTTCTATCGTTTATTTCTATACACCTTTTCGTTTATACACGCTGTTGTCATTGTCTTATTGTTATATTCACAGCTGTCATTACAAGTTTTGTAACATTTTATCTTTAGTTCTGCTTAATTGTTTTGTTGATTCCCGCAAACGTTGTCGTTTGTCCTTGATATTTTGTCGTTGTCTGTCTAGTTGATATTATTCATTGTTGTTATACACTGTCAATATTGTTATGCACAATAAGTATATAAGTGATTAACTATATTATTGATAAGTAATAATTATACAAGTTCTTTGACAAAGACTTGTCACCCACTGAGTTGGGATAAAGTGAGTTTCTCATATAAGATATTTACACAGGTTATTGACCTCATATAATTAGACATAATGTCTACTTTGGATTACTTTATTGAGCAAGGGAGATCCCTTAGAATGACTGTTGAGGAAGTAAGAGAATTTGCTCTTGCTGTATATGCCAAGTCGCAGAGGGCTGAAGAAAAGAAACAGAAAATGGAAGAAAAAAAGAATTCAAATGCAAATGGAAGCTGATGAGAGAAAATTGCAAATGGAAATAGAAAATCAGAAACTAGAAAGAGAGGCTGAAAATAAAAAAGTAGAAGCTGAAGAGAGAAAACAGAAATTAGAAGCTGAAGAAAAAAAAGATGCAAATGCAAATGGAGGCTGAAAAACAGAAATTAGAAGCTGAAGAGAAAAAGATACAAATGCAAATGGAGGCTGAAAAACAGAAAATGTTACACGACGAGAGAGTCTTAGCTATGGAGCTGGAAAAAATAAAGGTGGTGAATATGGGTAATTCTCAAAGTGAATCAAATAATTCTTCTAATAAGGCAAATATTAAACCTTATGATATTAAATTACCTGCTTTCAACCCTACCCGAGACGATATTGCATTCTATCTAACTAGATTTGAATTGGCATGCGACTCTCATAAGATAGACAAGTCACAATATTGTGCACAACTTATGAAGTTACTTACGGGTGAAGCTTCGAATACTATGATGTAGCTGGAGGACCCTGACAAGAATAACTATGATGTTGTCAGGGCAGCCTTATTTTAAAAATACCAATTGGATGTAGAAGGTTATCGTATACGCTTTAAGTCTCTATTGCCAGAGACAGAGAAGGATTTTTCAGATTTTATTTCAGATATTCGCCTGACCTTTTCATGTTGGGTGGCATTGTCAAAAACTGAACATACATATGAGGCCATTGTTGACTTACTGCTTCGTGACAAAGTTATGTCATCTGTTAGTAAACTTTTTCTTTCCTTTCTACATGAGCGAAAACCTCCAAACATAAAAGATTTGGAGCAATGCTGTCGTCAATATGTCACGGCACATCCTAATGTAACGGTTAGCAATTCTAAAGTCGAAGAAGGTTTACCCGTGGCTTCTGCGATGCCATATGGTCCTAATTTGCGACGTAGATCTCAAAGTGTTGATCGAAATTTTGGTGGTAGATATAATCGTAACTATGGACAGAACCAATGGGGCCAATCACGTAGTGATTCTCCTTCCTCAGGGAACTGGAGGCAATATAACGGTCCTCAACAGTTTAATTCCAACAATTATAAAAATTTTGGAAGAAATAACCGCAATAGAGGTTATCAACACAATAATAACTCTCCACGAGGACAACAAAATCCATAAAATAGAAATTACGATCAAAGAGGAAATGCTAACTGGGATTCAAACCAGAACAATAATGTCAATAGAGGAAATTGCAATAGAAATAATAGACACAACAGATCGCAAAATGACAATAATAGATCGTACCTGCAGGCTAACTCTGCTCAACAACAGCCCCAGGGTGTAAGTAATCCAGGTAACAATAATAATATTGTCGCTAATGCTAGTGCTAGCGTTGCTTTTGATTTTGAGAGGGCATCTCAATGCCCGCAATGCACAACGTTGTTCGATCCTACTGCTATAACTACTTTGAGTTGCGGTCATCCTCTACCCGCTCTTCCTGTCGCAGCTGCACATGACGGAAGAGGGTCTCTTACTCTACATAAGGGATTGGTGAATAATAATCCAGTCTCAGTTCTTTTTGATTCCGGATGCGCAACTGTTGGAATTAGACAGTCTTTAGTTCATCCATCTTGCGCAACTGGTAATATGGTGAAATGTGTGACATTCGCTGGGACAGTCGAGACTTTTCCGACTGCCATAGTCCACATTGCCACACCGTTTTTCACTGGTTATATACATGCATGTTTGCTTAGAGCACCTATCGCCGACCTTATAGTCGGACAGATACATGGTGTAAAGGTGTGTACACCAGTACAAATTGCTGCTTGGGAACAGCAACATAATCTTACTGCTGCCACTATGCCAAAATTTTCTCAAGTGATACATTCTGCTAATTTAGTGAAATCATGCAGTATTGATGATACGAGTGTTCATCATACTAATTTTGGTGCTTCTTTTGGTCCAGTTCGACATACTTCAGTACGTCGTAACTTTAACTTTGACTCTTCTATACCTACTATTGTAGAAGAAGATCCTTCGATTTTGTCTGACACAGACGCGAACTTTATCGCTACGACTGAATCTATATCCAGTCACGTTGACTGCAACCTCTTTGGTGCAATGACTAGTAATTTCTTTGCTACATGTACGAACTTAGATGTTAGTACATATCTATACTTAATGACTTTCTTTAACTTTTTTATTGGGCCGATTAGCTCAGTATTTTCCTCCTTTACGACGTTTTGTCGCACTAATTGCTTTACTTTTAAACTTCGACTTAGGTCCAAGTTTACGAATGTCTGGTTTTGCATCTTTATTGTATGCTTCTTGTTCTTCTCTTTGCCCAGTACACTGGCTATGACGTCAGCTCAGCTTTTAGGATATACGTCTTTGTCAACCTCATTTCCTTTTTCTTGCGCGAAATCTCAGATTGTCAGCCATCATGACGCTCTTAGTCATCATTACCATCTTCTAGATTTGCCTTTTGACTTGGGTATCATGGGTATACTCACGACTATTCTCTACTCGGTATGCTATTGCGTTACAGCTTTTCACTTTTTAGTACGAGCTATCCGTAGTACGGATAATGTGATGGCAGACATACTGTCTCGATGCCCACATGACTCTATTTGACTCTCATTTTCTAGACCTCTTTATAGATTTCGGGGTTATTTAGATACCCGCGGTTATAGATTATCACTCGAGTAAGTAAATTTCTATGATCCTGTTATGTCAAAGACTCTAAAATAGTCTGTACTACTTTCTCTGCTACTGTCGTAGAGTAACGGAGGAAGGTTTAATTATATTCATACAGGGGTCGAAAGTTTACACAGCCACATTTAATAAGTGAATAGGTAGGATTGACTATTGTATATTATAAATTCCTACGGTTATCAAACAGAACTGTGTCATTTGTATTTTCTTACAGCGAATCAGTGCTGTTATATGGAGAGACTCAACAGTTTACCAGTTATTTCAAGATTTGACGTCCCTGCTTATCATTTGGCGTTGGACGCTTTTTGGATGTCTGTGGTACCCTCTTCAGTACAGAATATTCTGGAAATTCAGAAGACATCCTGTAGTTCTACTTGTTAGTTAATATGGTTGTACATTAGTATACGATATTATGTTAGAAGATATGGTACTATGATATGATATAACCATCTGATGATAATAGGTTGGTGTCACTATAATAATAATAATAATAATAAATTCTTTAAGCACCAAACACAGAAATCCGTGCTCTCCAGGTTATTCGTTGTGACGCCACTCCTCTTAGCTGTTGCACATTATTTAATCCCAACGTTCTTCCTTCTCTTATTATTGTTCTTCTAAGTGTTTCTTTTGGTCTTCCTTTTTTCCTCTTACCCTCAGGAACCCAAGTGAGCGCCTGCAGTGGTATTCTGTTGTCACTATACTGCTATATATATTTATGTTAAAAGGATAATATGGTAATGACACCTTTATCTTGTAATTTACCATTGCGAGACATGCCCATATTGTATTTTTTGTTGCGATATTTGAAATCAAGGGAATGATTTTTTGTTTCTCACCCGACGCTCTATTATGCGTCAATATAGCCTAATGTTAGGGCGTTGTATATTTTGATGCCCTTCGTCAGCGCATCATTTGTGCGTTGTGGGACTGTTGTCGGGGTTATCATGCCCATTATTATTTTGGGGAGTGTGTATGTAAATTTAGATTGTCACGTACGCTTATATATTATTATGATATTCTTTTATGACATGCATTTGATTACCATGTCTTATTGTTGCCTTCTTCTTTCTTAGTGCATTGTTTCCCTTCATCTTTACTCTTTCTTTTAGTATCCCATCTTGTCTTTCTTCACTCCTCACTTTTCTTCTAATATCTTGTCGTGTTATCTACATCCCTTTTTGGTTACTCTTATTACTTTTACAGTTATGTCGTTATTTAGACTCTACTTAAATGTGGATATTTATATGCTACCGCCCTCATGTGTTCGTGTATTTTTTTCAACATCAAAAAAATTTGTATCATTTTTTTTTTTTGCGGTAGACTGTTACAGTCAGTTCGTTTAAGATAAGGATGTATACTTTTTTATCTTTGGTCAAAGGGCATTTACCGGTTGTATTCTTTTCGGGTACAGGTTAGATTTAGTTGTTATCTCCCCTTGACTTGACTCGTTGCCCATCTAAGGATTTGTCTAGATCAGTTGTCCATATAAGGATCGTTCCAGTTCTGTTTTCGGGGAAATTTCTGGATCGGTTCCGCGGGTAAGCTCAATTTAGGGGCTTACGATTATCCACACATGCGCGATGATTTTTTGCGCGGGATCGGAAGACTGTCTTTGCTAGTAAGTCGGTACGGATTTCTAGAACTGAGAGGAGCTCAGCGATTCACTCTGGCTGTATGAACGGGGAATGGAGCCTTTCTGTGTGTTAGAAGATGATTGAGTTTTCCCCAGTGGTAATTCTGGCATATTCTGTAAGCCAAGGATGTGAAAAATGTTGTGGTGTCTTATTCCTGGACAGCAGTACAGGTAAAGGAACTTTTTGAAGCTATTATCTTTAGCCAAGAACTTTACATTATTGAGGCGGCTTGCACCTCGTTGGGAGAAGCGTTAAATATAGGAGATTGATAATATTAGACAGTTGAAACCCGGCGCTTTACGGCGTGTTTTTGCCAGAGGATTTATCTGACCTGTTTGGGTCGATGAAGAAATATAGATTGACATTATGTATCTAGAAGCCCGCCAGTTTTGCGGCCTGTTTTGCCAGAGATGTACCTGACGTGTTATGTCAGAAGAAATATAGATTGATATTACGTATCTAGAAGCCCGCCATTTCTGCGGCCTGTTTTGCCAGAGATATACCTGACGTGTTATGTCAGAAGAAAATATAGATTGACATTACGCATCTAGAAGCCCGCCACTTTTGCGGCCTGTTTTTGCCAGAGATGTACCTGACGTGTTATGTCAGAAGAAAGATTGATTGACACTACGTATCTAGAAGCCCGCCACTTATGCGGCATAATTTTGGCAGAGTCTTTGTGGTATTGGATACTATGAACTAATACTATCTACATGATGTTATCTGTGCTTGAACCTTGTTCTAATGTCAGTACATTCGTTTTGATATCATCGATGTGATGTGATTTGTAATAAATCGCTAGAACCGCGCAAGTGGTCTTCAACCTTACTGACTCCTACATGTGGTACGAACGGTGTATTGTCCTACATAATAACCACATATACTCCTACATTGGAGAGCAGCATACTTTTACACAATAGCCAACGTACTTCTTCAGTGATGACCAATACCATATCAGTAAGACATAAGGAAGTTAGATTTCTACAGTAGTCAACAATAGAGACTTCTACAGTGAAGGCCAGTATGGCCTATGAACGATATACTTAAAGAAAATCTAGACTTCTACACATAGATTTTTGCATTTAAAGAACTACATTCTTTTTACAGAGTCGACCAGCAATAATTTAATTCAGTAGACTCTGACTATACATCTTAAAGACATAGATTCTGCTGACGAAATGGCTCTCCTGTCCCATAACCGAAATCAGATGCAAGAAAAAATGAAAATACTTGAATGGTTACAGTAAGAATTTTTGAAAATATACATGAAGAAAACATGGATAATGAAAATAAAGGCAGGAACGATATCAATGCTGCAGTGGAAGAAACATCACTACAAAATGTATAATAGTATATATTGCTCAAAAAAATTGAAAGGCCACTTACAAATTTAACTGCAGTTTTTTTAACAATATAAATACAATTATGAAACTCACATATCATAAACGGTTTTCATTGCACATTACATTGACATTAAAATAAAGAAAAACAAATGATTTCATTAGTAAGAAAAATCGATGTCGATCGTCTTACCTCCCTTTTTGAAAATTCAGAATCATTAAACAAAAGTTAACATGATTCAAAATCGAGTGTGTCCACCATGAGCTTGAACGCATTCACTGCACCTTTGCCTCATTGATAAGACAAGAGTTCTTAGAATCATTTGTGGGATCGCTTGCCACTCCTGCTCCAGGAAGAGGAACAACTGATTGAGGTCAGTAGCAGGTGGATGATTTTCTCTATGTCTTCGTCCTAGCACATCCCAAACATGTCCTATCGGACTGAGATCAGGAGATTAAGCTGGCCAGTCTAAGCGGGTGACATTTTGCTGTTGTAGGAAGTCGTTCATGACCCCAGTTCTATGTGGTCGGGCATTGTCGTCCTGCAGGATAGAATCAGGTCCTAGAGCCTGAAGTGCCGTAAGAGCAAGCGGCTGTAAGATGTCATTTCTGTAGGCCAAACCATTCAACGTACTATGCACTCGATACAAGGGTGTTCTGGAGGTCAAACTAATTCCGCCCCACACCATTACTGATCCACCGCCATAGCCATTATGTCCAAGGACGTTGGCATCATGATAGCGTTCTCTTGGTCGCCTCCAGACACGATGTCTGCCATCTGTGAATGATCTGGTGAAACGGGATTCATCTGTGAACAGAACTCTGCTCCATTGATGCCTTGTCCAGGTCACATGACGCCGAGCCCAAGCCAGACGAGCTGCGCGATGAACTGAAGCCACGACAAGTCGGATGACATGTCGCCTTGCATGCAGATCTGCATCTCTCGGTCTGTTTCGTATGGTTTGGTCACTGACCTGCGTTGTTCTGCGACACTGCCGGTTGCATTATAACGATCACGCAGAGTTTGTATGACAGAGTGGGCAACTCCTAATCTCCTAGCAACTTCTCGCAGCCCTACATCATCCTGCAGCCATGCCATCGCTCTCCATCTGTTAACATTGGTCAAGCGTCTTAGCTGAGCCATGGCTAAAATGGTAAATGTTACGAACATACCCATTGCCCGTTCCTTCCGAAAAGTGGGTGACATGTGTTCACTATAGTCACGACTTGCACGTGAAAAGCAAATGTCAGCAATGTTATCAACAGGCTTTGCCATAGGAAGCATTTTCAAACATGCATTATTTCCCTTTCCACCACGTACATTTGATTGACCTTGGAGGTACACACACGTAACACAGATTTGATTTATTGTCAGATTAACAAACATTGTTTAAGCATGCAACAAAATGCAGCAAAACGTTTTTGACTGAGTGTTCAGGTTTAAAAAAAACAGCTTAGTTGAAATGACCTAAAAATTGAAAGTGGCCTTTAACTTTTTTTGAGCAGTATATATACTTGGGCAGCAATATAGACATTGTTGGAGGGACAGACAATGAAATCAAAATACGAATACAAAAGGTTAGAGGAGCTTTGATTGCATTGTGAAATATATGGAAATGAAAAAAATTCAAGTCCACACAAATATCAGAATCTTCACTGATGTTAATTCAGTTCTACAGTATGGCTCTGAAACATGGAGAACAACAACCACAAAATCACATAAAAAGACACTTGCGTATAATAGAAGAGAAGAAGACGCTAGAGATAGATAAGACATACTGTGAGGAAACCTGCTGATAGCCTTATCAATGGGTCCTTGTTCTGGAATCCAAACGTTACGAAAGGTAGAGGGAGATCACATGGAGAAGAGAACTGGAGACATACATGAAGGGAGTGAAGACGACATGGAAAGACCTTGACCTGATGGCACGACATAGGAAGATTTGGACAGACCTTGACCTGATGGCACGAGATAAGAAGATTTGGACAGACCTTGACCTGATGGGACGAGATAAGAAGATTTGGACAGACCTTGACCTGATGGGACGAGATAAGAAGATTTGGACAGACCTTGACCTGATGGCACGAGATAAGAAGATTTGGACAGACCTTGACCTGATGGGACGAGATAAGAAGATTTGGACAGACCTTGACCTGATGGGACGAGATAAGAAGATTTGGACAGACCTTTACCTGATGGCACGAGATAAGAAGGTTTGGACAGACCTTGACCTGATGGCACGAGATAAGAATATTTGGACAGACCTTGACCTGATGGGACGAGATAAGAAGATTTGGACAGACCTTGACCTGATGGGACGAGATAAGAAGATTTGGACAGACCTTGACCTGATGGCACGAGACAGGAAGACTTGGTATAAGTTTGTAGAAGGCCTATGCTCTTTGGGGGGCGGTAGGGTGATGATGACTTTAATTGTATGTGCAGACACAGCCACATGTCGTAATGATTGTCACTGTCATTAAGTCCGACATTTTACAATTATGTTAGGTCGCAATGTGGCGCTGAAACAAACCAACACAAGCCAAACTTCAAACGATAATCAGTGGTCTACATCTGACAAGGCTGTGGATGGTGACTCAAATCCAAATTTCTTCGCTAGAAAGTGTACTCATACAGCCTTTGGTGACAATTCACCAACTTGGACACTGGTATTTCAAAAGCGACACCGAGTCAGCAGATACGTCCTTTATAACAGAGATAGTAAGTAAACATTGTCTTATGTGTTTTTATTTCTGCTTAAACAATTTATGGTGTTTAGTTTGTTGGTTACCAGAAAGGGAGGGGAAAGAACGAACGAACGAAATTTTTTCATCAGGGTATTGTTGTTGTTGTTTAACTAGGGCTGCCGGGGTTTTCGTTCTTTTGCAGCCAATACCACGTTGATGAGTCCTGTAGATCTAAGCTTTTCTTATGACTTTTCTGTCATTCCGAAAGCTTAGTGTGCACTGCTGGGTTCTCAACTTGTTTCACCAGAGTAGGAATCCCTTGAAGTATTTGAATGATTTCAAGAGTAAATGAGTGTCACGTAGGTCTTTATATCATTAAATTACCTAGATCTTCTTCCTATTCGCTCACCCGAAATCCTTTTATTATCTTCCCTTACTTGTTTTTCCTGTATTTTTCGCATCACTCGTTTGCGAAAAATATTTTCTTCAGTATTCTAAAACTTTACCGGGGTTTTTTCTCATACTGGGATGCGTAATTTTATTACATAGATGTCTGTCAGACGTAAAGTGCGATTTAGTTGCAGTCCATCTCAGACATCGAGCCGACTTGGGTCTGCACTTTCAGATGACACGACACTCCTGAGTTAGATTCTCGACGTAAACGTGTGAGAATGCTAGGAGAGAGCCGACATCCGTCTGCATTTTCAACGGTCAACAAGTAGTTGCATCGGCCGAACGCTTAAGCAGGAGCGAATATTTACACCTTATAGTCGCAGTTCAGACATCTGTCGTCTGGAAATCCCAGCTGACACGGCTCACTGTTGGCCGGGTCAGCGCGAGGTGCGGAAATGCAGAAGTGTCAGTTATGTAAGACGTCTAGTAATGGTAATGTTAAACGTCAGGTGTTTTACACGGGAAAGGGGAGATGATTTCGGAGTTTGAGAAAATGTGGGATTGTTTGCCCCTGTTTTCAAATATCCACCCAGGAGCTGAAATCTGATTTCATTTGAGTCTCCAACATCTCCAGTAGACGGAACACACGTGCTTAGCGAATGAAGCTTGTATAGCAAATTTCATAGTTCTCGTCAGATTTGTGACGAGCTTCTAAATACCTATCTAGTGAATTATCCTAGTCGTGGCGTTACCGTAGTGCTGTGGTGAGATTAATATAATAGATCTCTAGTATTTTGTGAAGTGATTTAGTGTTAAAATCGCCGATCTCATTTTAAACTAGTTCTGTGTCCAGAGTGCTTAATTTATATAGTCTGTATTATTTTCTAGTGACGTGTTTCAGTGGATAGCAGAATAAATTATATCTTAGGTTACTAAACAATAATGTAGCTATAATGTAGTTAATTTTACTGCTAAGAAATCAGACGAGATCATATTTTTCTAAACTAACTTACAAATGCTAGAAACCTCATGAGATGTTGACGGAACACGCACGTGTTCCTAAATTCATACGGATTGATGATTTTTTTTAGATATAACTTACTTTACGGGAAATTTAAATGATAAGTCAAGCAGTACACTTGCGGTTTAATAATGTAAGTTATAGTGGGTACATATTGTAAAATTATTTGATATGTGTTCTTTCTTTTATATAGTGAAACGGTGGTACCCAACTTTACCAGCGTTCTAGTACGTGAACTTTATTTGGGAAGAAACAAATTACTTTCATTACCTGAACTGTAACAGTTAAATGAAGTAAGAGGCCTTCGCGCCAGAATTAATTCTTCCAGAATAACTCTTCAGTACAATTCAGCCCGTCGTGGCAAGCAAAGATCAGAAACATTCCGACAGAGTTTTGACTAGTACTGTGGTGACCAAATATAGTAACTTCCTGAAAGTAGACACCGATCTGACATTCCTTAAATTCTAGAAACCCAAAGCTAATGACCTTGTGCTCTGCTAACTTTCGTGCCTGGACAATATTTTATGTGACTTAATCAGACATTCGTAAAATTAGAACACCCAAGGAATCGTTCCCTGAGAGTTTAGTACGTCTTTTGGAACTGAGGATTTCTTGGTCAAGGACTGCATTTTCGGGTCTGTGTGAAGGTCCTAGAATTGAGTATGTTCCCAGAGGCAGCGAGCAAAGTTGTGAGTATAACTGTGTAGCCATGGCTGAATGAATGAGTGCACGCAGATCAGAGTGTTATTTTACAGTTATAGATTGTAAATCAGTGCGTTGGTCAGCTCGATCCAAATATCTGTATTGTATCAGTGTTATAGTTTTCCCACGTCTGTATGTTTACCTGTCGTCACGTGTATGTGCGTGCCCGTGAGTAGATAGAATTATATGTAATATATATGTGGTTTAGACTGTCGGACTTTGTAAAAACCGTCGTAGAGGATAGGTGAGAGAGAGAGAAGAATTCTTTCCGCTTTCAGCGACAGCCTCTATACCACAGTCTATCATCTCACCACTCGTGGAATCTATTTCATTTTTTCTAACTCTCACCGTGACTATCACTCATTCCAACCTATTCAGAAGGGACCAAACCCTAGTCTTAATACTCCTATCCAAAATCTACGACAAATGGTCGCTCGTTACCGGGAATTGAACCCAAAATCCTAAGGCGATACGACAAATGTGGACTCGTCTATCGGGATTTTTGAACTTTGAATAGGAAGTCGAGTACGACAAATGTGGACTCGTCTATCTGGACTTTGAACTTAAGATTCTTTATTCTGAAATAGAGTAAGAGTGTGATGTCTTGTGAGTTTTGTATCTTTTAAAAATAATTTATCCCCTAGACTAACGATCTGTTTACGGGCGTGCTGACCACACAAACTGATAAGTTTTTTTTTTCCACAGCATTAAGAAGCATTATACATTTGGTTTACAGGTTGATTTTGTCGGAATACATGTTAATTAATGATTTTGTAATACTAAACGCTGGTAAAGTTTTGTGAGTGTATAACATTCACTGGGGTTTGAAGAAGTAGGTGTTTGAGCAAAAGCTAAGGAGTGCGTTTCGGACTTTTGTCCAGATTAATTGCCTCCCTTACCCTAACTGTCTTCAGGGGGTGAACTTGATAGTGGATTAAAAATAAAGGGGATTTTTTTTTTCTCTCCGAAAATTTTTGCTATAATCATTGTGTTTTCTACTGTAGCAACTTATTTTTCAGAAGTAATCTTAACTGCCATTTAGATGGCGTAGTCGTGTTTTGCATTAGGTGCTTTATTGCCGATTAATAGCAGCGATAGTTAGATTTTTATTTTTGGAGGAGGTATCCCAGGGTTAAATATATCATCTTTTGATTTTTGGTATTTTTTTCTCGCAAGTCGTAGGAACTAGTGTATTCCTTATCCTTATCTTTTTCTCGTCTAAGTCTCAGCCACTGACTTATTATGGCAGAAAGGGCGAAACTGAGACAAATGCTCAGACAGGAAGCAATGGAAGAGGGACTGGACGGCGACGAAGCGAAAGCTTTCGTCAGGGACGAACTTGAGAGATATGATGCGGAGAGGAAAGAAGAAGAACTAAGGAGGAAAGAAGAAGCAGCGGAGAGGAAAGAAGTGGAAGACCGGCTACTACAGCAGAAAAAGATGGATGAAGAAATGGAAATTCGCAGGATGCAGCATGAGGAAAAAGAGAAGGAGAGACAGCATGAGAAGGAGAGGGAGGAGAGACAACATGAGTTGGCTCTTAAAGCTCTTGAACTTCAAAGTCGTGGTGCTGCCTCTACCTCCAGCAATGGAGAGTCTTCCCCTCATTCTTCCTTAACTGATCCTTCTAACACTCAATCTACCCATCTCACTGCTATGTCTTTTCCGCTAGAATCTTTCCCTTGTCCAAATGAGAAGATTGACACTTGGCTAGAAAAATTTGAGAAAATTGCAACTCTGTACGGTTTAGAGAGGTCGCGTTGGAACATGAAGCTTTCCCAGGCTTTGAAAAGTTCTGTGTATGATGTTTACGCCAAACTGGAAAGCAGCCAACAAGACAACTATGATCTGTTGAAGAAAGCGTTAATGGAGCGCTTTGAAATGAACGCTCGCAAATTTTTGCAACTGATTCGCAACAGCCGGAAAGAGAATTCTGAAACTTTTCAGCAGTTCTCGTCTCGTTTGAAGGGTTATCTGACAAAGTGCCTAGAGCTCTCACAGCTCCCCTCTACCTATGAAGGTCTTGAGGAATTTGTTTTAACAGAACAAATAAAGAACACATTGTCTGCAGATACCCGGAGATTTCTAGCTGAGCAGGGTGCAGAAAAGCTCGAAGACATCTTAGAGAAGTCTGAGCGTTAGCATAACGCGCTGGCTGAACTACCGGCCACAAAGCGGAAACCGACAGAGGAGCATTTTCGAAAAAATAATCTAGATCAACCTTCGCATGCTGCGAATCAGTTTAACCACAGAGAAACTGGACCTCAAAACCCCCCTCCTGAAAAATCCAAGTTCTACAAGAACAAGTACCCCAACCACCCCAAACAGTCTGATCAACCCGACCGCCGTACATGGCAGCGTAGCCAGAAAGGACAAGGTGGCAAAGGGAGAACCCCTGAGCACGGGACATATGATCAGACCGAGCACACCGAGCCGAAACGCATCGGATGCTTATTGACAGTCTCGCAAGGCGGAATTGTTGACAGTGATTCCCAACCTGTTGGGGATAGACCCTCAACGCGAGATACTGTTACTTTGAACGGTTCTCAAACTTCTTGCTTATTTGACACGGGGCTTTCTTATGATTGCATTGTTGCCAGAAACCTGGTCAAACCCGGTCAAGAGACAGCAGAAACCGTCCAACTTTGTGGAGTTCGTAAGAGTGATGCACCTACAGCGCTTCCCATCGCATTGGTGGAGATCCACTCTGATTTTGTCAGAGGTGTGATCAAAGCGGCTGTTATGGATGATCCCATCTACCCAGTCATACTTGGCGGGAGATACGTGTGTATTGGGAAACCGGAAGAGCCAATTGTGGCAGCAGTAACTACAAGAGGGCAAACCATGAAGGAACGGGAGCCTGCGCCGAATTTGTTACCCATGGAACTTAAAGAAGCGCAATACAAGGACCCTACTTTGGCACCCTGCTTTAGGAAACTGCCCATGGCTAAGGAACCCAGACAGCACGGGGACATTTTTTCTGAGGATGGCGTACTCTATCGGAGAACGGGCAAGCCTGACCAAGGTTACAACCAGGAGTGTGACAACTTGCCCAATCTTCTCTTCATTTTTTTTATTATTTACGGACATCGTTTTTTTTCTCATCCTCAATGCATGATCGCAAAGTCCCGGGAAGTGTCACTTGCGGAAATTCTCCTAGCATTCAGTATTTCCTCCTCGCTATTTTTAGATACGACGTCATTGTTGACCAATGACCTCGGTAGCTAGGAACCTGTTTTAATTTAAGACTGCTTAAGCTGATAAAACCAGTTTAGGCCACTTAGGAAAACATCACGTGACTTTTAACCTTATTGATTGGAGCGTCTAAAACGAGGCTAATGTCACATGATGCACGCTATGGATCACGTGTCCAAGCGGAAATGTCCCGCTAAAAGTGCGCCAAACACGGGCAATCTTCACTTGCCCGGAACCCTTGAGACAGCTAGGTCTAACCCAATTATCGGCGAATTCTCGCATTAAAAGCACTGAAGCCACGTGTCTAATTGCGGGTTAGCGTCCATCTTTGAGTAGTCTATGGTGGAGCCTTGCACGACAGTCCAATCTCAGCGCAGAATACGGAGTCGAGCACAGAGAAGGCAAATCCGAACCATTCAAGACCTACCGGGGCAACGTCAGGAGACCGGAGAACTAACCACACTTCACTATCAGCCGGGGGCTGAAAAGCTAAGTCCACGACAAAGGAAACTCACCTAATCAATGCCACAAAGTTTAGTCATCCATGATGAAAAACACGTGAATTGTGAGACACATAATACATACAGCAGACACTAATTCCATCGACAATACTATATCATTCACCATCTATTCACTTTATTGCAATAAACCAATTGGGTGTATATACTGTACCCCACGCTTTGTTCCTTCCATTAGATGTTGAATATTGTCTATGTTTATCTTCCTTTATAAGGGAGGGGGGGCTCGTAAAATATAATATAATTTAAAGAATAATAATAATAGATAACTGAGAAGGGGACGACGGTAGCGAGAGACCAAATATCTCCTTACAATCTTTTCCAGACCTGTCGAGTTAGGAGAATTTACCCTCTTCGTCACCCTTCGGAAGTGGGAAAACCCAGCAGGGATTCCTTGAGCCAAATCTTCCACATCAGATCTATTATTTCCTCTAAATAATTCTCTTATCCTTTAAACGCTACGTGACACTGGGGGCTCGTCCGGGATTTGAACTTATGTATTTTATCATACCTCTGGGATAGTATCATCCATTCAGTCATTACAGTATACCATTTTAACACATGTATTTTCACACAGTGAGCTCTAGAAAGACAGAAAACATTTTTTTCTAGAAATTCAGGCATTGATTGGTGAATCCCTTTATATATGTTGTGTTTAATTAAGTTAGTTCTTGATTTTGTATTTCATTGAATTACAGACCTTAAGTCTCCATAACTGTAGTAATTTCATTCTACAGCAGTCGGATAAATAATTAGTATTTACTTGTTGCTAGAAATACTATTGGAAGGTAGCACTAGCTTACTCAGTGTGGACTTTAACTGCAAAAGATGGCTGAAATAGTTAAGCTTAAGGCAGCACTAGGGGAGGCCGGTCGAGATCTAGGTTATAGTGGGGTGGACCTTGCAAATTATGTCAGTGTCGAGACTGATAAGTATTACGCTCGAGAAACAGCGAAAGCTGAAAGAGAAGAGCGAATAAAGTTAGCAGAAATAGATGAGAGGATAAAAGCTGTAGACGCTAGAGAAAGAAGCGAGAGAGATGAACGCGAGCATGCATTGAAGATGAAGCAGTTAGAGATGCAGGGACAAGCTCAAAGAGTTGAACCAGTAGCCGGTGCGACCGCATCTACCTCCTCAGGCAACCTATCGCCACGGTCAGATGATATGCCTTCCTTGCACGCAGGGGGCACCGGACCTTTGCCATCCTCACTCATGTCAACTTTGGGACCTTTGACGTTTCCATTTGAAGCTTTCTCGGAACAAGCCGACTCGATCGATAGGTATCTCGACAAATTTGAGAAGTTTGCCACCACGTTTGGTTTGGAGAAGAGCAAATGGAACCTGAAACTGTCGCAAGGGCTTAGAGGAACTGCTTATGACGTGTATAGCAAGCTTCCTCCAGGTTTACAGGATGACTACGACTCTTTGAAAAAGGCACTATTGGTTCGTTATGAGCTACATGCTGACGCCTATAGGAAGAGGTTCCGTAACTCTAGGAGGGAAGTCGGAGAGAACTTTGCTCAGTTTGCTGCGAGACTGGATTCCTACGTGGAGAAGTGGGGTGCCCTAGGGAATTTTACTCATGATTGGGAAGGCCTGAAGGAAATGGTCATGATCGAACAACTGAAGGACACCATGACTTCCGACATGAGAAGATTCCTGACAGAGAATGGGGCCAGCACTTTAGAATCCATAGTCCAGTTAGCGGAACGATATCAGGCAGCACTATCAGAGAATCCACCACCCAGACGGAAACAACCAGATTACGTACCTAGACAGACAGCTCAGTCACACATGGACCCCCAAGTGAAACCACCGTATACTAACTTCAAAAAGCATGACAAGCCAGACTACAAGACTACTCAGAGATCTAATTTCCAGCAGCAGAGGCAAGGGGAAAAATGGTGTAAGCACTGTAGAACCATCACCCACAATACGCAGGAGTGCAACCGGAAAAACCCACCTCATCATGCTGCCTGCTTACGTAAAAGTGCCGCAAGGGGAAATGGACCGGAAGAACCTCTGGACAAACCCCGACATCCCCCGGTCGTTGAGACAGTCCTCGTAAATGACCAAGAGGTGACCTGCCTTTATGATACAGGCCTTGCATTCGACGCAGTTGTCTGTGCATCCCTAGTCAAGCCTGACCAGATGACAGAAGACACTATAGAAATACAAGGACCTACTAAAAGTGCAGCACCTATGCGTTTGGCCATAGCCAAGATTAAGGTCAAATCAAAATATGTGACTGGGGAAATCCGTGCAGCGATCTTGGACGACCCTATTTATCCCTTGATCTTAGGGTGTAGGTATGTGTTCTTGGGAGAACCCATTCACCCTCTGGTTGTGGCGGCTGTCACCACTAGAGGACAGGCCAAACGGAATACGGAGTTGGAATCCCCACCCAACATCCTTCCTGAGGAATTAAAAAAGGCACAAACGGAGGATCAATCTCTAGCACCCTGCTACAAAAAACTACCGAGAGCGCACACTCCTCTCCAAAAGGGAGACTTCTACAAGAAAAATGGGCTGTTGCATCGGAAAGCAGGAAATGGAGGACAGGAACATGGGCAACTTGTGGTTCCATCAGCATACCGAGCCCAGGTCCTAGAAATGGGCCATGCCCTTCCGTTTAGTGGCCACATGGGCATAAGTGCCACGATTCAGCGTATTTCATGTCATTATTATTGGCCAGGTATCAACGCCGATATCCAGAGATATGTGAAATCATGCCCGCAGTGCCAGAGGACAGCGCCGAAACACTGGACGGCCCCAGCCACTCTGGGAGAAATGCCAATCTTGGGCACACCCTTCGAACGAGTAGCGGTGGATATTGTGGGTCCACTTACTCGTAGCAAAAAGAGAAACAGTTATATACTCACGTTAGTGGATTGTTGCTCCATGTGGGCAGAGGCAATTGCTATGCCCGCCTGTGATTCTAAGCATGTTGCTGAGGCTCTGCTCACCATATTTACTCGGCTAGGGTTTCCGTCACAGATCCTGACAGATAATGGTTCCCAATTCCGAGGAAAACTCACCGAGGAAGTGTTTAGGATATTTCAGGCCCGACATATCCACACCTCTCCCTACCACCCCCAGGCAAATGGCCAGGTGGAGCGGTTTAACGGGACCCTTATTTCCATCCTTCGGAAACTTGCGCAGGAAAAACCAGAGAGCTGGGATCAATACTTACCCGCAGCACTATTTGCTTACCGCGAAGTACCCCACAATTCTACTGGGATGCCTCCTGCCACATTGCTGTTTGGTAGACCTATAAAAGGACCTTTAGAGGCACTGTTACGTACTTGGACAGATGATAAAGCTGATGAGACGGTCACCTCTGCATCCCAATACGTGAAGGAGTTGACCCAACGCCTTAAAACAGGATGGGAACTGGCAAAGGAAAATGTACGCCGTGCCCGTCGTAAACATGCGCGTTACTACAACCGCACTGCGAAGGATAGGGAGCTAGAAGTAGGAGAACAGGTATTATTACTCCTGCCCAGTAGCAATAATAAATTGCAAATCGGGTGGAGAGGTCCATATAAAATTGTTGAGAAAATGTCGCGCACCAATTACAAGATTGCCATAAAGGGGAAGCAGAAAATTTACCACATAAACCTGCTGAAGCGATATTATGAAAGACCAGGTGCAGAACCAGCACATTTCCTGACACTGGCTATTGCGACGGAAACTGAGGCAGAACCCCTGACCTCCTGTGAATACCCTCTTCGTCAGTGCGAAACTCATCAAGATGTTCAGATTAGTTCAACTTTAACGGAGGATCAGCAGGCACGGGTTCAACAGTTGTTGAGAAAACACACTAGTACACTCACGGATAAACCTGGCATGACCAACCTGATAGAATTTGATATGAAGCTAACAGACCTCGCCCCGGTACGAGTTAAGAACTATCCTGTTCCTTATGCTAAAGCAAAGGCATTGAGTGAGGAAATCGAGTACCTGCTTAAGGAAAATATTATCTCAAAATCAGAGTCGCCTTATAGTGCGAGTGTAGTGTTGCTTAGAAAATCCACAGGAGAACATCGCCTCTGCATAGACTACCGAAGGCTCAACGCTGTAACGGAATTTCAAGCGGAGCCCTTACCGGATCAGAATCAGCTTTTCACCAAGCTGAGTAGAGCACGATACTTTTCGAAGATAGACCTTAGCAAAGGGTACTACCAGATCCCGGTAAAAGAGGAAATTCGACATATGTTAGCATTTAGTACTTCTGAAGGCCATTACGAGTTTAATGTATTGCCATTTGGGCTAAGCAACGCCCCAAGCGTCTTTACTCGTATGATGAGGAAGCTACTGGAACCCCTGAACCACCCTGGGATAAGTAATTTCATGGACGACATACTTATTGCCACGAACACCTTTGAGGAGCACCTGGACGCAGTTTCCCTACTCTTCGAAAGACTTAGAGAAACAGGACTCACCGCTCGCCCTACAAAATGTCAAATTGCCTGCGAGCAACTAGAATTCCTGGGACACACTATCTCGCATGGATGCATGTTCCCAGATGCGCGTAATATTGAGAAGTTACAGCGGGCCCCACGACCCCAGACTAAAAAGGATGTAAGGTCATTTGTGTCTCTATGTGGCTTCTACCAGAGATATATTAAAGATTTTAATACCCTGAGTGCGCCATTGACCGCATTAACCAAGAATGGGAACCCGGACAAAGTAACCTGGACAGCGGAGTGCGAAAATGCCTACACGCTGCTGAAGGAGAAACTCACAGCTAGGCCAATTCTGCGACTGCCTGACTTAACTCTGAACTTTACGCTGCGAACAGATGCTAGCAATATAGGGATAGGAGCCACTCTCCTGCAGCCTAGTGATAGACCTTCTGCAACTCTATTCCCCATCGCATATGCTAGTAGGAAATTGAACCCTGCTGAACAGAACTACTCTACCATCGAACGAGAATGTCTGTCGCTAATATGGGCTGTGCAGAAGTTTCAACCATATTTATACGGGAAAAAGTTCACGGTGCAGTGTGATCACCAACCGTTGATATTTCTTGCAGCGTCGAAGAACCTTAATGCCCGGCTTATGAGATGGTCACTCCTGTTGCAGCCATATTCCTTTCACATAGAATACATACCTGGGAAGAACAACGTAGGGGCAGATTTTTTGAGCAGACATCCGGACGCAACCGAGGAGATATGAGAAACTGGAAAAGAAGAGGAAGACAGGACAAGAGGAGTTGGACGGAACGTCAAACTTGAGGAGGGGCTTGTGTGACAACTTGCCCAATCTTCTCTTCATTTTTTTTATTATTTACGGACATCGTTTTTTTTCTCATCCTCAATGCATGATCGCAAAGTCCCGGGAAGTGTCACTTGCGGAAATTCTCCTAGCATTCAGTATTTCCTCCTCGCTATTTTTAGATACGACGTCATTGTTGACCAATGACCTCGGTAGCTAGGAACCTGTTTTAATTTAAGACTGCTTAAGCTGATAAAACCAGTTTAGGCCACTTAGGAAAACATCACGTGACTTTTAACCTTATTGATTGGAGCGTCTAAAACGAGGCTAATGTCACATGATGCACGCTATGGATCACGTGTCCAAGCGGAAATGTCCCGCTAAAAGTGCGCCAACCACGGGCAATCTTCACTTGCCCGGAACCCTTGAGACAGCTAGGTCTAACCCAATTATCGGCGAATTCTCGCATTAAAAGCACTGAAGCCACGTGTCTAATTGCGGGTTAGCGTCCATCTTTGAGTAGTCTATGGTGGAGCCTTGCACGACAGTCCAATCTCAGCGCAGAATACGGAGTCGAGCACAGAGAAGGCAAATCCGAACCATTCAAGACCTACCGGGGCAACGTCAGGAGACCGGAGAACTAACCACACTTCACTATCAGCCGGGGGCTGAAAAGCTAAGTCCACGACAAAGGAAACTCACCTAATCAATGCCACAAAGTTTAGTCATCCATGATGAAAAACACGTGAATTGTGAGACACATAATACATACAGCAGACACTAATTCCATCGACAATACTATCATTCACCATCTATTCACTTTATTGCAATAAACCAATTGGGTGTATATACTGTACCCCACGCTTTGTTCCTTCCATTAGATGTTGAATATTGTCTATGTTTATCTTCCTTTATAAGGGAGGGGGGGCTCGTAAAATATAATATAATTTAAAGAATAATAATAATAGATAACTGAGAAGGGGACGACGGTAGCGAGAGACCAAATATCTCCTTACAATCTTTTCCAGACCTGTCGAGTTAGGAGAATTTACCCTCTTCGTCACCCTTCGGAAGTGGGAAAACCCAGCAGGGATTCCTTGAGCCAAATCTTCCACATCAGATCTATTATTTCCTCTAAATAATTCTCTTATCCTTTAAACGCTACGTGACAAGGAGTAAATACTGATATTATCAGATATGTCAAATCCTGTGCCCAGTGCCAACGTGTGCCACCCAAGCAACGAGCACCCCCAGTCTCTTTGGGTGAAATGCCAATAATGGGAACACCATTCGAACGGGTTGTGATCGACATTTTAGGGCCTTTCGAAAGGACTAAAAGAAGGAACAGGTTCATCCTGACCTTAGTCGATACATGCACTTTATGGGCAGAAGTTATCCCGCTAACATGCGCAGATGCCAAGCATGTCGCAGAAGCCCTCGTGCAGATTTTCACTCGGTTGGGATTCCCTCAGCAAGTGTTGACGGATAACGGATCTCCATTCCGAAACCTGTTGATGGATGAGATCGTTAAGATCTTGAGGACCAAGCACATCCACACTAAGCCATATACTCCGGCCGGAAATGGGCTCGTGGAACGTGCTAATGGAAACCTCAACATGATGCTAAGTAAGCTGGCACAAGTGAAACCTGAAGATTGGGATCTCTGTATTCCTGCAGCATTATTTGGCTACAGAGAATCTCCTCATACTTCCACAGGATTTCCGCCAGCTACACTCTTATTCGGCAGACCTATCAAGGGGCCGCTTGAAGCCTTACTTCAGTCTCTGACAGACGAGAAGGCGGATGAGACAGTTGTCTCAGCAAATAAATATGTGTCGGTTTTAAAGGAAAGGTTGAAACTAGGGTGGGACCTAGCAACGACTAACTTTAAGCTCGCTCGCACAAAGCACGCTAACCGATACAAGAAAGTCGCGAAAGAAAGAGAACTGGAAGCAGGAGAGAAAGTTTTGGTGTTACTCCCTACCGGAAACAACCAACTGAAGATCGGATGGCAAGGGCCGTTTACCGTCCCGAAAAAGATTTCTAAGGCTAACTACCAGATCTCTATTCAAGGAAAGGAGAAGGTTTTCCATTTAAATCTGTTAAAGAGATACTTGGAAAGACCAGTGCCAACCTCCGACCATCTCCTGACGATCGCCAAAGCTGACGAAGATGATGATAGTGGCAGGGATATTCCACCACAATCACACGAAATCTTTCAAAAATGTCAGAAGCGGCGACGCTCTTTCAAGCGCGCATGGGAGACATTCCAGAGGAAGGAAACTTTGGGCAGTAGACTGGAGTAGGAATTGGAGAGAGATGGAGGGGGAAGATGAGAGGGAAGAAGACAGACACCCCGAAGCTACGGTTATAGGAAATTTAATTCCATAACGTAGACATGGAGTGCTTCCATATCTTAAGGGGGGACGTCCTGTCACGTAGGTCTTTATATCATTAAATTACCTAGATCTTCTTCCTATTCGCTCACCCGAAATCCTTTTGTTTATTATCTTCCCTTACTTGTTTTTCCTGTATTTTTCGCATCACTCGTTTGCGAAAAATATTTTCTTCAGTATTCTAAAACTTTACCGGGGTTTTTTCTCATACTGGGATGCGTAATTTTATTACATAGATGTCTGTCAGACGTAAAGTGCGATTTAGTTGCAGTCCATCTCAGACATCGAGCCGACTTGGGTCTGCACTTTCAGATGACACGACACTCCTGAGTTAGATTCTCGACGTAAACGTGTGAGAATGCTAGGAGAGAGCCGACATCCGTCTGCATTTTCAACGGTCAACAAGTAGTTGCATCGGCCGAACGCTTAAGCAGGAGCGAATATTTACACCTTATAGTCGCAGTTCAGACATCTGTTGTCTGGAAATCCCAGCTGACACGGCTCACTGTTGGCCGGGTCAGCGCGAGGTGCGGAAATGCAGAAGTGTCAGTTATGTAAGACGTCTAGTAATGGTAATGTTAAACGTCAGGTGTTTTACACGGGAAAGGGGAGATGATTTCGGAGTTTGAGAAAATGTGGGATTGTTTGCCCCTGTTTTCAAATATCCACCCAGGAGCTGAAATCTGATTTCATTTGAGTCTCCAACATCTCCAGTAGACGGAACACACGTGCTTAGCGAATGAAGCTTGTATAGCAAATTTCATAGTTCTCGTCAGATTTGTGACGAGCTTCTAAATACCTATCTAGTGAATTATCCTAGTCGTGGCGTTACCGTAGTGCTGTGGTGAGATTAATATAATAGATCTCTAGTATTTTGTGAAGTGATTTAGTGTTAAAATCGCCGATCTCATTTTAAACTAGTTCTGTGTCCAGAGTGCTTAATTTTTATAGTCTGTATTATTTTCTAGTGACGTGTTTCAGTGGATAGCTGAATAAATTATATCTTAGCTTACTAAACAATAATGTAGCTATAATGTAGTTAATTTTACTGCTAAGAAATCAGACGAGATCATATTTTTCTACACTAACTTACAAATGCTAGAAACCTCATGAGATGTTGACGGAACACACACGTGTTCCTAAATTCATGGGGATTGATGATTTTTTTTAGATATAACTTACTTTACGGGAAATTTAAATGATAAGTCAAGCAGTACACTTGCGGTTTAATAATGTAAGTTATAGTGGGTACATATTGTAAAATTATTTGATATGTGTTCTTTCTTTTATATAGTGAAACGGTGGTACCCAACTTTACCAGCGTTCTAGTACGTGAACTTTATTTGGGAAGAAACAAATTACTTTCATTACCTGAACTGTAACAGTTAAATGAAGTAAGAGGCCTTCGCGCCAGAATTAATTCTTCCAGAATAACTCTTCAGTACAATTCAGCCCGTCGTGGCAAGCAAAGATCAGAAACATTCCGACAGAGTTTTGACTAGTACTGTGGTGACCAAATATAGTAACTTCCTGAAAGTAGACACCGATCTGACATTCCTTAAATTCTAGAAACCCAAAGCTAATGACCTTGTGCTCTGCTAACTTTCGTGCCTGGACAATATTTTATGTGACTTAATCAGACATTCGTAAAATTAGAACACCCAAGGAATCGTTCTCTGAGAGTTTAGTACGTCTTTTGGAACTGGGGATTTCTTGGTCAAGGACTGCATTTTCGGGTCTGTGTGAAGGTCCTAGAATTGAGTATGTTCCCAGAGGCAGCGAGCAAAGTTGTGAGTATAACTGTGTAGCCATGGCTGAATGAATGAGTGCACGCAGATCAGAGTGTTATTTTACAGTTATAGATTGTCACCCATTTACTGTCTTAATTCTTTTTGTTTAACCTGCAGATTTTGTTACTATTTGCTAGAGTTTCTTTACTTCTTAGGCTAAATCAGATTATTCACTCTGTGCATACATTTACGAGAAAAGAAGAAAAACTCTTAGCCTCAACCCTACGTATCTATAACTCTTTGGGCCATCATCTGTTCTCTTAACGGGGCTGTGAGCTAAACCTAGAGTAAGATTTTAACGGGCTATCATCCTTGTAGCATTTTTCTAAAATTTTATGACTATGTGTATATGTTTTTCCTTGATGTAATTTTTTTTGGTGTTGTGAGAAATTTTGATATGATAATTAAAATATCTCTCTTGAACAACAAAAAAATCAGTGCGTTGGTCAGCTCGATCCAAATATCTGTATATCAGTGTTATAGTTTTCCCACGTCTGTATGTTTACCTGTCGTCACGTGTATGTGCGTGCCCGTGAGTAGATAGAATTATATGTAATATATATGTGGTTTAGACTGTCGGACTTTGTAAAAACCGTCGTAGAGGATAGGTGAGAGAGAGAGAAGAATTCTTTCCGCTTTCAGCGACAGCCTCTATACCACAGTCTATCATCTCACCACTCGTGGAATCTATTTCATTTTTTCTAACTCTCACCGTGACTATCACTCATTCCAACCTATTCAGAAGGGACCAAACCCTAGTCTTAATACTCCTATCCAAAATCTACGACAATGAGGGTGTAGTTAGCCTCACAGACAGAGGTTCACATCAAAATCTACATACCATAGAAGTAAATAAATATTAGACAAACATAAAGGTATGTTATCAGGCACTCATGAGAAATAAAGAAGTAAAAAAACTAGCCAACAGAAAAACAACAGACGTGAGTGGTTTACCCAGGACTCGAACCCAGGACCTTCTGTGCGACAACCCCGCCTAGCTATGCAAACGAATCACATTATCCTCCTTGTCATCTAGGCATCACCTAAATATGATGCTTCGATGACGGGTCATTAGTGCGACCCGCAACACATAACACCGGAAATTTACCCTGGCCAGTCCAGCTTATTAATGACGCAATTACTTCTGTTGTTCCCCTATTATACAGTATAGGTCAGACCACACAAGACAAAGACCTCAATACTGTGTCTAGTAAATGATAGAAGACTACGAACAGTAAGTACAGGACAGAGGATAGGTTTTGGAATTGTATAAACATTTATAAAACATAAGGAAGGGAAACCAGAAGCCTGTAAACAGTAAGTAAATATTAGACGAACATAAAGGTATGTAAAACAACGGTGTTATGTGTTGCGGGTCGCACTAATGACCCGTCATCGAAGCATAATTTTTTGGTGATGCCTAGATGGCACGGAGGATAGTGTGATTCTCTTGCATAGCTAGACGGGGTTGTCGCACGGAAGGTCCTGGGTTGGATCCTTAGTAAGCCACTCACGTGTGTTGTTTTTCTGTTGTCTAGCTTTCTACTTCTTTATTTCTCACGAATGCCTGAAAACATACCTTTATGTTTGTCTAATAGTAGGTGCATATTCAAACTGGCATGCTATGTGAATACAGACTTCTTTTGAATTTGATGTAATTATTAGTTTTGACAGACTTGGTAAATCATTCCATGATAAAGCCACTGCATGACTAAAGGGAAAGGGAGTGAATGGTCATTAGGGTATTTTATGAGGGTAATGGGGAGTGTTTCCTAGAAGGGTTCTTTTACTAGCATATATTCAGCTAACAAGACTCCATACAAAACACGTGTAGAGTCTCTGAATGCAAAAGCCTCTAGGAAACTGAACATCATAAAGCGATTGGCAAAAACTAATTGAGGAGCGAACCAGTGAACCCTACGACAACTGTACCTGTGATACGTGCACTCAGTTGTGGATTACTCTCAACCCCATGCAAGGCACTGTCAGCCCAACACTTGGACTGAAACTAGATTGCTTACAAAAGAAGGCACTCATATATACTGTTCAAAAAAAGAAACGCAACTTTTTTGGTGTTACTTTTATAAAAGATATTCGCTGATTGGACATCAGTCAACCTATCGACTGTGTCCACCTGGTCATTAACTTCTCGTGGTTACCTGAATTGTACTCATCTCATGATTCGGGAGGTCTTGAAAGAGGTCAAGGTCAAAACAACATTTTTGACAATAACTCGTGGCAGGTTCATGAATCCGTGAAACTTACTGAACACAAAACTCTCTGACCATATTTTTGAATGCCTATAAAGGATTGACGCTCCTAGAATAAATTCAGTTGAAAATTCAATGTGCAAGCATGGATTTGAGACTTTAGCTGCAGTAGCATAGGTTTGGATTTACTTGTCCTTTCTACTCGGATTTCTCGTGCTGATTGTTGTGCGAGGGTGTGTGTTTCCTTTCCTAGTGGATATTGGTTTAGACAAATAACAATCCAACATGGAAATTCCAGAAATTACTCTAAATATGGATGAGGCTTTTGAGGGTGGTTTACTCCACAGACCTGGTACGCTGGTGTTAACAACCTCCGGTCCACAGGCAGCAAGGGCGTCGTACTCTTTTATTTCAAGTATTTTGACTGGACCAGCAGGAGTTGGCCCAAGAGGCATCGCAGCCCTTTATCGCTTTGCTGACCCCTTAAAGTGGTACGCGACTTTAACCACTTCGGCGCATATCACCCACTATAAGAATTTACATGGCAAAAAGTTCGAGTGGGACAACCCAAAAATGTCCATCATCATTGAACACCAAGAAAAGGAGAAAGCAAAGGGTGTGTTGAACTGGCTACCCCCAACGATTAAAAAAGAAGCAGTACTTTCACACGTTGCCTCTATCACGGGGGATAAAGAGGCCGCGGCCTTTCAAATTCAAAATGCGTCAGATAAGTGGACTTTTCTGTATAACCCAACAAGAGACATTCCCCATTATATAAACATGAAATTACAATCACAAGGCCAGGAGAAAAACCTGAAAGTCTTCGTCACTATCCCAGGTCGACGCACACCATGTGCGATGTGTGGACAAGATAATCACTGGGTTAATCAATGCCCCCGAAAAAAAACCCATGTAGCGACTCTCAATGCAACTCCTGTCAAGGAACAAACTACAGAACAGGTACAATCTGTACCACCGACACAGGAGACCCAAACAACCATCCTGCCAGTTGTCAACAACTCTTCAGAAAACATAAATAACGTTATGTTGTCAGAATCGGATTCTGAAAGCAATACCAATGACAGGTTCACATTATTTGTCAACAAGAGAAAACAAAACAAAAAGAAAACCACACAGACGAAAATCAGGAGAACAACACAGCCATCTTCTCAACCCATGCCAGGGACCAGCATTAGTCACCCCAGCATACAGAAAGAAAAGAATAGTTCAAGTGACTCGGCTCCAGACACGCCTTTCAAGCATTACACCTCCCCTCCCTGGGCTACCCTCACAGCTGAAGAAGGTTACTACGACCCAAATTGTGATGAAACTGCCTTAAGGATGGATGACACCGAAAACGCACTTATACAAACTCAGACTTTTTGAAACATACAAAATGAACTCCCACTTAAGAACGTGGTGTGGTAAAGGGACGATGCGAACGGACAGAAAGAGAACTCGTGAATATTTAAAAACATTACTGATCTATCTTTATACATTCACAATTCCCTCTTGGGCACACTCAAGTTGTGTAGATATAAGTATGAATAGATACATAGTTAAATATATAAGCACAGGTGTATATGCAAGTGTCTGTATGGATTTCATGAAGGTAATGTTTGTTTTTCATACACTTATAACTTCGAAACTTTGTATTATACTATGTACTAGAGAATTCGGTTTAAATAAACACAACAAAATTAATTCTTCCCAACAATGACAAGCATTCTAACCGTTATGACCCTCAATGTGAGAGGTCTCGCAAATAAGACAGATAAAATTGTAGCCCTAATACAAACATACAAACCAGACTTTGTTTTTCTACAAGAAACCCTTGTAAATGATGAATCACGTGCAAACCGCATCACAACAATCCTAGGTTTACGAGATACACATTTTAGCCTAGGAACATCACACACAGGAGTAGCTATCTTACAGACTTCAGATCAATGGGAAATAACACATAAAAATAAAGATAGAGAAGGTAGATTTGCAATAATACAAATAAGAAATTCAAACGAGCACACAGATACACACACCTTAATAAACGTTTATGCCCCAGCAGTCAGGACACGACAATTTCACTTCTACCAAACACTGTCTGATACGGTAACTCAACATTATAAAGGAAATCGAGTCATAATAGGAGGAGATTTTAACTTAGTATTACATGAAATGGATAGAGTAGGAGCGAAAATACAGTCAAGGAACAAAGAAAGAAAGACAGAACATAAACAAATAGACATACTACAAGATATCTTAGAGGAACTCGACTTATCAGACGCATACAGGAAAAAATACCCAAAAGGAACAGAAACAACATACACAGATAGAACACGCCCCTTTGGAAGTTCTTCGAGGCTAGACATATTTTATATACATAGTAGTTACACCATTAATAAAATAAGAAATATAAATCATACTACCAACTTTTCGGATCACAAAGCAGTCCTTCTAACGGTCAACGGAAAAGAACATATAAACCTTACGAAAAGATCTCCCCACTGGAAGTTTAACAATTCTCTATTACAAAATGAATTTTATGTTAAAACTGTGGCAAAACTCATTCAAGACTACGCCAGTAATGTACCAACAGAAAACATAACACAATACTGGGATTTGCTAAAAGGAACAATCAAAGAAGTAACACAGTCTATTGCAACGTTCACACAAAAAAGTATTAAAAAACAAAAACAGATGCTAGAAAAAGCACTATTTCTAACTGAAAAGTTAGACAGAAACGCCCCACAAATTGTTTCACTACAAGAAGAAATATCAAAGTATGACCAATACACATTTAACGGGGCTCAAGCAAGAACCAGACCATACGCCCCAATACAAGAGACACCGAGTAAACAATTTCTAGCAATAGAACAAAACATACAAAAGAACAGACAAATACACGCAATTGCTGATCAAGAAAACAAAGAATTAACAACCACCCCGGAAATAACCCAAGCCTTTCACGAGTTTTATTCGCAATTATACACTCAGGACTCTACACAGTCACCAACAGAACAATTCTCCCCAGCCTACAGCTCACGGTTGAATGACTACGAGAAAAACATTATGGATGAGCCTCTCACAATAAACAACCTACAGTCCGCCTTAAACACACTACAAAAACAAAAAACCCCTGGTCCTGACGGTCTATCAGTGGAATTCTACTTGAAATTTTTTCACCTACTCGGACCTCTCCTTTTAAAAACTCTTCACGAAGCTTTTAAGAAAGAAGAACTCCCCGCTAGTTTAAACCAGTCCTACATAACATTAATACACAAAGTAAGTACAGACAAGAAATACATGCAAAATTACAGACCAATCTCTCTACTTAATACAGATTACAAAATTCTTGCCAAGGCCTTAACATTAAAACTACAACCCTTTATGCATAAACTCATCCATCAGGATCAACAATGTGGAGTTAAAAACAGAAACGTAAACAAACATACACATTTCATTCGGGATATCATGCAATACACGCATGACAAAAACACACCTGCAGCAATAATGTCCATAGATCAAGAAAAAGCCTTTGATAGGGTTTCACATGTATTCTTGCACAAAATTTTACAAGAAAATAATTTCGGCCAGTATTTCAGATCTTGGATAAAAATCATATACAAAGCACCGGAAAGCAGATTGCTGATAAATCACAATACAGTATATCTGAAACAATTCCTCTCACTCGATCAGTCAGACAAGGTTGCCCAATGTCTCCTTTACTATATGTACTTGTGTTGGAACCTTTATTAGAGAGCATCAGGAAAAATACAAGTATTAAAGGCGTCCATGTGCCAGGTATAGGTGAAAAGAAACTAATAGCATACGCGGATGACACAATCTTCTTCCCCTCAAGCAGATTATCAATAAAAAAAACATTTT
Source organism: Oreohelix idahoensis (assembly GCA_024509875.1). Lineage (NCBI taxonomy): Eukaryota > Metazoa > Mollusca > Gastropoda > Stylommatophora > Oreohelicidae > Oreohelix > Oreohelix idahoensis. The sequence continues at coordinate 287,528 of JAMPIV010016844.1, forward strand.
AGATACTTTCGATAAATTTAGCATAACTAGCGGTTCAAAAATCAACATTAAAAAATCACAAATAATGGGCATAGGACATTGGGCTAACAAAACAGACTTTCCCCTACAGCTAACACAAACTAACAATATGAAAGTATATGGAATAAATTTCATGTCTATACCATATAAAACAAACAAAGAAATGTGGAAAAACGTAATCTTAAAAACTGAAAAGAAATTAGAATGTTACAAATATAAAAACCCTACAATATTCGGTAGGGGCATCATAGTAAACACATATGTTATTCCAAAGCTACTATATATATCCAATATTTTTAACCCTCCAAAAAGAACTCTAATAAAAATAAATTCTTTAATCAGACATTTCATTTTCCGTCACACAATACATAACATAAAACATAAAACATTAATACAGAACAAAGCAAGAGGAGGAATATCCCTACAAGAAATAACTACCAAAATTCAAGCTATGAGAATCAAATTTATAAGTAGTATAATAAATGAACCACAGGGATATCCTTTAGCACACTACTATGTTGGACTACCATTAGCAAAATTATGTAAATTTAACAATACAGCACCGCACCATTCCGGAGTCTTACCTAATTTCTATAAACAATGCGTCGCATGCATACAAGGAAAAGAAAAAACAATACACCGAACATCTAAAGAGATATATCAAGATTTAGTGTTAGCACAGGAACCTCCGCTTTACCAAAGAATAAAAAGAGGATATAAATATGGTATATCAGACTACTCGCAGGTTTTCTTTCAGTTACATAAAACAAACACATCACCAAGGTTAAAAGAAATAACTTACAGATTATTATTTAATTCAACACCAATCATGTATAGAGAAAAGAAAAAAAAATTACAGTACGAATAAAATGTAAACTCTGTAGATTAAACTTCATGGAGACAGAGGAACACATTTTCTTTTATTGCGACACAGTGACACAAACTGTGAACACTTTGAAACAGATATTACAAAAGTATGCAACAACAGAAGTAGATATGTATAAAGCAGTTATGCTCTGCATCCTTCCAAGGATGACTTCACACATTGAATTACATTTACAAACATTTTTAGCAGAATATAGACATCTGGCATGGATTTGTAGAAATAAAGCCCTTTACGAGCAAATATGGAAACTTTCTTTTAAGTGGGCCAGTGAGTGCGAGTACGAGTGAGTGGTTATATGTACTATAAAATTGTACTGGTTTTTAGTTTTAATTGAAAAAGAAATATAAATTAGGAATAAAACAGAACGAATGTATGTATGTGTGTGTACGTATATATCGGTATATAGGTACAGATTCCAGGCTTCTTCTCTTCTTCAGTTTCCTTCTTAAATGCTTTGGCTCTTTTTGGAGTGTCTAATCAGTAGTTTCAAGTGTACATGTCAAATACAAGGAACTAAATAGGATTTTACTTAGCTCTAAACCAATTCAAATTTTCTTTCTTCTTTAAAATTAAATCAACTTTTTTTATTCCACTTTACTCTTTAAGCATATATAAAATCTATATTACTTATTATCTTTATTTGTTTTCTAAGTATTTGTTTTTTTCAATTATTCTTTTATTTTTTTTACTTGTAACTTGTGTAAGTACATAATGGAAGTGTGAGTGCACACGAGGTTTCTTATGTAACAAGCAATGCTTTTGTTTTTTTTTGCATTTCTTTTGTACTTCATGCAAAATGTACCTTTATTGTAAAGTGGAAAGAAAGATAAATAAAAGTTAAAAAAAAAAAAAAAAAAAAAATACAGAACAACGACTCATCTTCATTGGACGTTTACAGACTGGACAGTTACAAAGTGTAGTGGCCAGACACTATAATGTGGTTAGAAGCACCATTAGTCACCTTTGGAGGCAATTTCAAGAAACTGGCTCAGTGGCAAACCAAGAGTCACAACTCAGGCCGAAGACCGCTTCATACGGCTGCGTCACCTCAGGAATCGACTTGCATCTGCGTCCTCCACAGTCCAGTAAATGTCAGCAGCTCGTCGAATTTCAGATCAAACGGTCAGGAACCGGCTGCACGACTCTGGTCTTTGGGCTAGAAGACCCTACAGAGGTCCTGTTCTTACGGACCGGCATCGCCAGAACCGACTGCAGTGGGCGAACCGGCATCGTCAATGGACCGTTGGGAATGAATGGAGACGGGTTTGGTTTAGTGATGAATCATTTTTTGTGCTCCAGCGACACGATAGACGGAGAAGAGTTTACCGGAGAGTCCATGAGCGCTACGCCCAGAACAGCGTTGATGAGGCTCCTCCACATGGTGGTGGAGGTGTACTGATGTGGGGGGCGATCAACTTCATGGGAAGAAGTGACCTGGTGCAAATTGAAGGACGCCTGAATGTCCAACGATACGTCGCTGAAATTCTTCGTCCTCACGTGCTTCCACTTCTGGCTGCACGAGGGTCGATTTTTCAGCATGATATCGCTCGACCTCATGCGGCACAACTTACCGCCCAGTTCCTCGCTGACAACAACGTCCAGACCATTCCGTGGCCAGCCATGTCATCAGACATGAACCCCACAGAACACTTATTGGATGATTTCGACAGACGACTCCGCCAGCGAGACGTGGCTCCAGCCAATCTCCGACAGTTGTCTCTTGCACTGCGGGAAGAATGAGCAGCCATCCCACATCAACAGATCCAACGGTTAATCGGATCCATGTCAAGGAGATGTCGTTCTCTGATAGAGGCCAGAGGAGGCCATACACGTTACTGAAACGGAGGCCTCAGTCGCAAAGAATAGAAGTCCAAACCAAATTTAATGAACATCATTTCATTGTTAAAGTCTGAAAGTTTCTTCATGCCAAGATTGAAACATTAATTCCGTAAAATAAAATTTTGGTACAAGTTTGAAATTTGGTGTCTATTACCACTGCAATAATGTTGCGTTTCACTTTTTGAACAGTATATTTATTTGTGGACGCTTGCGAAGTACTCTGACTAGCGTATGTGAGATTTCCGCTGTGATAATAAAGTTGCATAAAGTGTTCTAAGGGACGTTACCGACAGAATAAATGCCCCGTAGAGCAGTAGGGAGTTATAGACATATGGGAGTTTGTTAGTGTAGGAGATTAGGACATTGTAAATATACTACTCGTCAAAAGTCAAGGGCCACCCTTTTATTTTCACTGCACTTTTATATAAGCGCATAGAATGATTAAATGAATTAAGTTTTTAGTAAAAATGAGTGCAATATCTTCCTCTGGCAGTCCTGTATGCACGTTAAGCATAAAAACAACTCACCGACAACCATGGTGATCACGTGCAATTTGGTTTGCTGACCATAAATTCACATTTGTAATCTGTTTTTTTCAAACTTACATACAACCAAACAGGTGAAGTAATCGTGCTGATTGACATCCCACGTGCAATGGCGACTTTTCGTGAACAGAGTTCACTCTTTATTTGTTTTACAATCAGCAGACTTGGGGTAGTTTCATCACTTGCAAAAACCATGCCACCGAGAAGAAGTCTTGACACCTTACAAAGAATGAGGGCTATATTATTATTATTATTATTATTATTCCTTTGACCGCCGACCGACTACGCAGTCTTCGGCCATAACACCTTGCGGCGTCATTAGGGCAACAAGAAATCGTCCGTTGTTCCGTCACACCTTGCGGCGTATATTGGTACAACAGACTTTTAATTGTTGTTTCTGTGATCAATGTGACAAGCAAGCGGTAGATCAATCCGCTGTGCCCCGAACTTGCCCTCATGTGTACTCTACTCCTGTCGCTATAAAACCGTTTCGCCATGCCTCCCAGACGCCCGTCCAGCCAAAATCCTTTCGGGACCGAAGGTCCTCGAAAAAGGGCAGTCTGGCAGACACAGTTCCCACTCACTGCCTCTACTGCGCTGGGAGGACCCGGCAACCGGGACCACACACAGCCTTGAGAGGTCAAAGATCGCCTTAAAGGAATGAGGGCTATAGCGTGCGTTGAAAGTGGTTTATCTGTCCGTGAGGTTGCTAGACGGCTTGCAGTGTCACACTCTACTATCCAAAGAATTTTGGAGAGATTTCAGGCCACAGGAAGTGTGGAGGATCGCCACCGGCCAGGTCGCCATAGATACACCAATAGACATGATGACCGGTACCTCTTGTTGTCAGCCCTGCGCCATCGAACAGTGAATTGTTCCACTCTAAGATGTCAGCTGAGACAAACTGTAAACGGTAATGTCAGTCAAAGCACCATTCGCAGACGTTTACATGAATTTGGACTGGCTGCTCGACGTCCTGCAGTCAGAATCCCTCTTACTCCTGCTCATCGCAGAGCCCGTGTTGCTTGGTGTCGCGAGCACATCCGATGGACAAGGCAACAATGGAGTCAAGTTCTCTTCACTGATGAATCTCGCTTCACTGTCATTCAATGATGGCAGGATTCGAGTTTGGAGACGACTAGGAGAGCGATTTACTGATGACACAATTCGAGAGCTGGATCGTTATGGTAGGGGTTCTGTCCTGGTCTGGGGAGGCTTCTACTGACACGGTAGGACCCCACTCTACATCATCCAAGGCAACTTGACCGGCCAAAGATACCAGAACGAAATCTTGAGACCAATTGTTGAGCCTGCTCTGGAGGCCATAGGTGGTAATGCCATCCTCCAAGATGATAACGCTCGACCGCATCGAGCTCGTGTGGTGAATGAGTTTATTCAGCAACATGGGATCATCAGGATGGCGTGGCCAGCTCATTCACCTGACCTTTCTCCGATTGAGCACCTCTGGGATGTCCTTGGTCAAAGATTGTCAACAAATCACCCCCTGCTAATGGATGTTGCACAGCTGACTGCATTTCTGCTTCAGGAATGGCAAGCTTTTCCTCGGGATACTCTTCGGACCCTTGTGGACTCGATGCGTCTACGCTGTCTTGAATGCCTTGCTGCAAACGGTGGTCATACCCGATTTTGAAATGTCTATTTGTCCAATATCTATTGTGTGACTTTTGAAAAGGTGGGTGACACACTTCACAGCTTCATTGCGTTTGAATGAGTGTTTCCATTTATGTACGTGACATGTCAATTTGGTATTCAATATATGCCGTTTTGACTGGTACCAATTACATTTATATAAAATTTGTTTTATGGTTTCAACAAAGGTTTTTCTAAGTGGCCCTTGACTTTTGACGAGTAGTATAGGTCACATGACTTCCCATTGTAGAGAATATAAATAGAGAAGGGAAGCTTTTTCTAGCTCCCTTCCTTACACAGTCTGCAGTCGTGTGTAGTGCTCTACGATATGTGATAGAGACGTAGAAGTTTTAATAGCTTGTCACAACCTATGTGGGGTTGTGAGTCTGTGGGAAACGGAAGATTTTTTAAGCTGTAGTCAAGATTATAGTATTTAATAGACTAAGATGAGCATGGAGAGAAACAACTTGAAACAACTATTTTTTTAATGCTATGTAGACTCGTTAATTAAGAAGAAATGTGTCGAACACGAACTTCCACGTGCTAGTATTGATACAAGAAGGCCACGTGCAGGAAGACCAATGACAGTAAGCATAGAGTAATGAATCACAGAACGCAGTGATAGAAAATGAGAGTGGTTTTGGGAAAAGTCGACATTATCTGGTAGAGCACAAGTAACTATAAAATAACACAAACTATACAGTTCAAAATAAGAAACGCATAGCTACTGAAGGCACACACATAGCCATAATTTTGACATTAACTTTTTTTAATTTAATAAGTTAATTGTTCAAATTGTACACAAGAATACATTAGGGTTCAACCAATCAATTGACAGTTTTTTTGCATCTGGGTCACGAGAGTTTTCTGGCGTACGGGCTTTCCCGTTAGTATTTAGTATGGTGTGTGGCCTCCTCTTGCATCGATTAGCTACTGGCATCTCCTGGGCATGGATGCGATCAGACGTCTGATGTGGGCCTGTGAGATGGCTGCTCACTCTTCCTGGAGTGCCTGGAACAGATCACGACGATTGGCTGGAGCAATGTCTCGGCGACAAACACGTCTATGCAGTTCATCCCACAGGTGCTCAATCGGACTCATGTTTGGAGACAGGGATGGCCAGGGAAGGGTGAGAATGTTGTTGGCAGTCAGGAACTGCGTGGTCAACCGTGCACAATGGGGTCTGGCGTTGTCCTGTTGAAACATAGACCTTTGGGCAGCCAAATGTGGAAGGACGTGGGGTCGAAGAATTTCATTGACGTATCGTTGCGCATTCAAGCCTCCTTCAATGTGCACTAATTGACTCCTTGCGTTGTAACTGATCATTCTCCACACCATTGCACCTCCACCACCGTGCGGCGGAGCTTCATCAACGCAGTTTTGGGCAAAACGTTCATTTCGCCTACGGTAGACCCTTACGCCTTCTATCATGACGCTGCAACAAAAAGAAAAATTCGTCACTAAACCAGACACGTCTCCATTGATTGTCAGCTGCCCAGGGACGATGCTGGTTGCCCCAAAGAAGTCGATTTTGGCGATGGCGGCGCGTAAGGACTGGTCCTCGGTGAGGTCGTTGTACCCAAAGTCCAGCGTCATGCAGTCTATTCCGGACAGTTTGATCAGACACATGACGCCCTGCAGGCAATGACTGAGCAGTTGAGGAAGCTGTTGTAAACCTGTCTCTGAGGTGACGAAGTTGAATAAAGCGATCCTCCGCTGCTGTTGTCACTCTGGGTCGTCCACTGCGATGCCGGTCTTCAACTGAGCCAGTGGCTTGGAACCGGTGCCAAAGTCGACTGATGGTACTCTGATGCACGTTTAGATGCCTGGCAACCTGACTTTGACTTTCGCTTGCATGCAGTCGGCCAATAGCAATGTTCCTTAAATTTATCGATAGAGACGCCATAAATGTCTGCTTGAAAATGAACTGAATTTTTATTGCATAGCGTTATCCTTTTATAGGGTTTCAATTGCGTAGTCAGTGAATAGTGTTCACCCCAAATTTCGTTGCTTTCACGTGCGCGCAACATGAGCTGTGGTCAAAAATTGCGTCATAAACACTATTGACCACTGCGTTTTAACGATTACAAAAACTAACGCAATTCAGGTCAACACGTGCATTTGGCATCGTAAAGAACATTTGAGGCTTGTTTTTATATACCCTAGCACCAAATTTTACTTAAAAACTCATAAAAACGCGCGCTCGGATAGCTATGCGTTTCTTTTTTAGAACAGTATAGTATGAGAACTGAAATTCAGAGAGAACTTGATAAATATACAAATATGCATTTATACATATCTGACATTTACTGAAGCTCTTGTGTAATAAATGTGTACACTATGATATCATCAACCGCTCCCTGCTCTTTTTTAATCCAGGGGCCACCTCGTTGTGCTGAAACCAGCACGAAGCAGTGACTAGCGCTTCCAGAGACGGGTTATGTGTCACATTATTTACAGTGATGTGTTTGCCAGCCTATTTTATCACTGTACATCCACGCTCTTTAATGTTAGCCGCTACTCATATTTCCTGGCCGGTCCTATAGGGTGTCCTGGTTACGAGCTCTTATTTTGGCTGTCTGTGATCACCCCTTGCTACATTGGACGTAAGTGAAGTAGCCTTACAAAGCGCTAGGTTATAACGAATATTTTCTCCCACACACCCAGGTTGCTACGTTGAGATGAGGTACAACCAAAAGCAGTTTGTCTTGGCATTTTCTTGCCCAACCAACCATCATCAAGCCGTCTGATACTGGTACGAATGTATCCCTCATCTCACTACAATACAACATAAGACGTGATTGCTAAACTCCATTATGTTATACGGTCTTGCTACTTCTGTGGGAATATATCCTGTTTACAACTCACGACTTCCTAGATCTATCACTGATATCATCTTCCAAGGTGTTACTTTTGTGAAATTATTTATCACAACAATGTGTTGGCGGAAGTGATTACATAGTTTTCCGTGCTTCAAAGTCCTATCTATTATCGTACTGTGATTGTCTTAACTGCACCAGAGATTGTCATTTTCCTACATTCCAGTACGAACTGACAACTTATCTCCCAATGCCAGCTGGTATCCATATTGGAACAACAGCGACAACACGGTTTCGTGTATCTTCCTAGACACGAAGTCTGGGTTAAAAATTGGAATGTTGCTCACTGTAGACTCTTACTCCTGTCGTAAGAGGTATTGATGGTACTAAATTATGGGATATCCTGGACAAATAGGTGTATCAGAGGATACCAGGATAGTGCCAGATAAGAGACTGGTCTTAAAAGTAATACCCCCTTCTCTGAAAAGAGCAAGGGTGTATAGACATCCAAGTGGGGTCAAGCTATGTAAGTTCTCAGAGAAGATGATGATGTAGTACTCTGAGTCCCTAACTGCTACCTCTTGAGATCCCAATTGGGTAACTGAGTAACTGCGTTATTTTATTTGGCTATGTCTAGGGTAATTCATCTACTATAACATTTATTAATTTTACAACAGAACTTTAACTTTAATAAAATTATTAAGCAAGACTGTATGAAATTTTATATACAATTTAATTGTCCTGAACCTCAATCTTTACAGGTCAGGAATACTCAAAAGCAATAAAATGATATTTACACATCAAAATAAATATATTGGAAAAACTGTTCCATTTTTGTTGAGTGTTCACTGGAATAACTACACATACAGTTTCTGTTCATATGGGTGATAACTACTGCTATTACTATGCTGTAAGTTCTCTTTATTATTTTGGTGGTCTCATCTATTCATCCTAAAAAGGGTTGTAATCCTAGTTTGATTACTATTGGGTGAATGATTTTATAAACTGTCACGGGCCTTCATAAAGGACTTATCTTATGATGTTGCTGCTGATTTTCATACACCACTGCAGGACCACAAACTTTGTAGCTCCTGACTGAGAAGATGGGGTCTGGCTCCAGATATATAAGGAACTCTTTTCTCCCACAAACTTCCTCTCAAGTGAATGCAGCCACGAGGTAATTTCGTGATATAACCTGGAATAAAAGGACAATCACATTCCATGTAGAAGTCTGCCTCAATTCACTCACCCACAAACAACACTAAGTCTTACCCTTTTTCAGTTATTCTGCTAACAAGTTGCACAAGACTTTGAATTCGTTCGCCTACAGTCAGTTCCATGAAATCATTCTTTCTCTGTATTGATTCAATGTTAGTGTCCTTAGTCCATGCTTGGCTTCCGTACAATAATCAGGTTAAGCACAAAACAGCATGGGACCTATTGATTACTTCATTCTAGCCTTCCCTGTACGTTTATCACATGATCTTTTAACAGTGTGTCACTCCAGAAGAAAATACTAATTTAAACCACTACTAACACTTACTGTCGTAATTTGTTGCCAATTTTGCAAACACTATACACATTTTTCCCATTTCGAACATGTCTGCACAACTACACTCATTCCTAATTGGGTCAGTATGACAAAACACATCCATCCAGCAGTTTCACTTTCGAATAGCACTCGAACAAAAAGTCTAGCCATTCACAGGTTAATAATTAACAAAATATGCAAATAAATATATCTTGCTTACCCTCGGGTAAATATATTCACACACACTCAAGCTGAACTGGCCTTCTAAGGGATCTTAGAACTGCTCTCAGATCAAAAGGAAAAGACTTGGTCGTTCTGTCTTTCCAATGCTGTCAGCTCGGTGCAGATTTTTGAATTGAATGGCCCAGAGAGTACGACTTTGTTACTATTTATAGAACTGCACCCGCCCAATCAGAAACGCAGTCAATAAAATATTTTTAGACACTAGTGACTGATGCGAATATGAACGTGTCTGTATAATCTGACTAAATTTTAAAATTTTATATTACAGCTATTATTGGACCGATTTTAATTATCCAAAGTGATAATTAAACAGCCAATTTTTCTCTATCGTTCTATATAGTTTTCCCTTGGTTATTCCTATGCATATCATTCTGGGTAATTTTTAAGTAATTAATTTTGGCATTAACCTGATATGAAAATATCACTAAAATCAATTTTTCTAAGTCAATATAATTTTATTATGAGAGAATCTTTATGCTTGTGTGTTAAGCAATATCAGCGCTATAATTCAGGATATCTCTTTCAGCTTAATTATCTTTAGTTGTTATAAAATAAAATATCTTCGTTCGGTCAAAAATACAAAATAGGCATTGTTACCAAGTTAAAACATTTCTTTATCCTTACCTAAAAAAAGAAGCACTTTGATTGGTTGTTAAATTTGTACTATGCTCGTTGATTCGTTCCTTGCCAACTATCACGTTCTCGAGCGCAGTGAAAGTTTTCAGTACGCTACAAAAGACGAATTTCAGATAAGTTTTTTTCTCTTCTCTAACATATTTAAACTAAATATTATTAACCACCTATAGTATTCGTTAATTGCTTTTAAACGTTAGCTAAAATTGATAGGGGTATTTGAAAAAATAAAATATTAGTGAAATAGAATAAGCACATGTAGGCCAACCACGTGTGGTCTTCATTTGTAAAGTGCAGTAGCTGTCGCGAAATTATTCGTCCGACAATCTTCTGTCTCTCTCTGCTCTCTACCTTTCTGAATGCCTGATCGGGCAATGACCTCCCTCGGAATTTTCCAGACTATGTCGCTTGTTATTCACCTGAGAGGACAATGACCCAGATAAGCCTGGGATTTCCAAGTGACCCGGAGGGGCTCAGGCCACTGCCCCAGATATTCAGGATTTCCCCGGCGGAGTACAATTTGAGGACATTTACCCGTGATCAGTTGGCAGAGGTGAATGACCGCGGTTAGCTGTATATATGAGATTATAGAACGTGTATATTTTACTCACATCTGCAAAAGCCCCGAACAGACAAGCCAGTTGCAGATACTTCTAACAAATAATCTGTCAGACCAGCGAGAGAAATACTTATATATAGTATATGCCGTTTTTGAGCCAAATTCAATCTTGGAATCAATTCGGGTGAGCGAAATGCATTATCTTCTTATATGCAAGTATTTGTATTGAATGTTTGAACTGCTTTTCATTATTATTTCATTATATGCAATTAACATTAGTTAATGTTTGCACTGCTTTTCAGTCAATTGCCTACTTTCCTGTAATGGATATATTTTCCCAAATGCATATATTTACGGTTATATGATTTTATATGCCTTTTGTATGCTTTTGATGTCCTCAGGTTGTTTTACAGAAAGCATGTGCGCTACCCTGGTAGCTTCTTTTATTTAATGTAACCATTATCGCATCCATGTATTTACTATATGATTTTGTATGCCCTTACAACAGTTGATAATATATGTATGCCTATGCCCCTACCCTATTAATATCATATGTTTGCAGCTCGCAGAATGGCTCTCAACATTGGTCCATGTCATTTATATAATAATTTGACTAATATCTGAGCCTGGTTTATGGACCACACTCAGGACAAATTAATACCTCTAACCAGAGAGCTAAATAGATTGTTCCTTTGTGTCTATCTCCTAGCTCCCTGGTGGTGACAAAAGGCAAGGGAAACTCGCAGTCGTGTAGTGAAACCTTGCAGTACTTGATACGAATTATTCCAGCAACTTGGCCGGGGGAAGAAACCTTGCAGTGATAGTGTGACGTCATACAGCAGCAACCCATTCATGATAAGTGCACTTTTAAAAAGGACCAAACACTAATCGATCTTAGGTCATACCAGTCAATGATTAAAATTAGGACATAAACATCAGCCATCGTGAAAGGGTACCCTAATATAAACAGAACTTTTGTGTAGACTATTTTTATCTCCATTTACCCAGTGCTGTATACATTGTATTATACATTATATTGATATATTATATATATATATATATATATATTTATATATATTTTTTTTAATATTCTGTATATATTTTTATGTATTTAATATTTGGTTTTTTTTTCTTGTGTTTATCTGTAACCAATTTAACTTGGTCTAATATATATATAAATTCATAGAAACGAAGTTCACTGTTGTTTCTTTCTTTCACTATATGTTCTGTATTGCTTGGTAGTTAACTGTTTTTTGATAATTATTATCTTAATTACCAGCTGGGGGGTCTCATGAGCCATATCAGTACCTCAGGGGAAGTGTGGCTGAAGACCTAACATACTCTCAGGATCCTTGATGGGATTTGCTTTTTTGCTTAACTGAGAAGAGTTTAAATTTCAGTCTCCTGAAACATTTCTTCTTACAAGTGTCGGACTATCACTTACAGCGAGCCACAAGACACTGTGGAAGGGATTGGTACTCTCTTTTATTTCTTCTATCTATCCTTTCTTCTACCCTGTCGCCACACACTGGACTGCTCGTCCGGGATGAAACTCATAGCATCTGTATGTTCCCTAGACTACAAGTAATTTATTGCTAATATACATTTTACTTTTTGGTAACAAACTTGGGTTAATAGTTTTGTTATCAAGTAATCTTATACAGCTTCCCAGTACACTTTGCATGTAACTGGTTTGATCTTATATGCAGTATATTGCACAGATAGAATAGTACACAAAATATAACTGGTGACTGATCTTCTAGTGTATGGTCCAATTTTTTAGTTAAGTTTGTATACAAGATTTAACTGAGCTACTTAACTAAGAGCTATCCTATTGGTTGAAATTGTTGTTGTTGCAAAATTTTGTTTTATTGTTGTGGCAGTAATACACTATATTATTAATATTAGACAGTATTACTTTTACCTGTATTGGTTTGTGAGTAGGTTTATTCAAGCTCATTCGACTTGATCCAATATTGCAATGGCAGAAACAGCAAAAGTAAGAGCTTTGTTAATTGAGAGTGGAAAAGAGGTGGGGCTTGCAGGAAAAGAGCTTGCAGACTATGTATCCTCAGAGATGAAGAGCATCAGAGAGGCAGAAGCGGAGAGGGACAGGGAAATCAGAGCGGCAGAAGCGGAGAAGGATCGTGAAATCAGAGCGGCAGAAGCGGAGAAGGATCGTGAAATAAGAGCGGTAGAAGAGAAGGAGAAGGAACGACAACATGCCCTGAAAATGAAGGAACTGGATGTGGAACTTCTCTAAAAAAGCAAGGAAGCTGGGAGCAATTCCGAAACTTCATCTTCTCCGCCCTCGCCCCTTCAATCTGATAGTGCATCAGCTCTCTCTACACCACACCTGGGACCGATGGCCTTTCCTCTGGAGCCATTTATGGAGGGAAAAGACTCCATGGACAGCTTTTTGGACCGTTTCGAGAGGTTCGCTTCTTCGTTCGGGCTGGACCGGAAGAGGTGGAATCTGAAAACTCTCGCAAGGACTCATGGGGGTGCTGGCTTATGATGTATTCCTAAAACATGCGCCTCATGAAACAGGATGACTTATGACTGTCTTAAGAAAGCCCTCTTAGCTCGCTATGAATTGAATGCTGAGGCGTACCGTAAAACGGTTCAGAAATTTCCGTAAAGAAGATGTAGAATGGTACATGCAGTATGCTGCTCGTCTGGAAGCTTATTTGCAGAAATGGCTCGCTCTCGCGTCATTCGAGAAATCTTACGAAGGACTGCAAGAATTAATACTAATGGAGCAACTGAAAGAAATGATGAGCCCTGAGATGAGACGATTTCTGTTAGAAAAACGGGGCAGAAAGGTTAAAATAGTACCATGTTACCTTATCAGAACGCTTTCAGAATGCACAGGCTGAGACTCTGACCTCCAGACGGAGATATACAGACTATCCAGCTCGGCAGGACTGCGCCTAACAGCTCCAATAGTTATTACAAGCTCCAAGCCACCCCTACATGAAAACTCACCAGGACAGACCCAACAATGGACAAACCCACAAGAACACGGAAAGGAAAACTTCCTATACAGCAAACACAGAGAGGGATGTGTGCCAACACTGTCGGTCGCCTAAACATAGTTCTCGTGATTGTAAGCGCCGACCCCTCCCCATGAATGCAGCTTGCATAACAACCAGATCTGACAGCCCGGAGCCCTCAAAGGATGACATAGATTCTTCGAAGCGACCAGCTGTCATTGAATCTGTTTTGGTTAATGGGGAGAGAGCTCTTTGTTTGTATGACACTGGATTATCTTATGATGCAATCGTCGCAGCTTCTCTTGTTAATTCTGACCAAATTACAGAGGAGACGATTGAAATACAAGGACCCACCAAATCTGGTGCGCCCATGATTCTACCAGTGTGCAAGATTCAGGTTCAATCGCGGTATGTGACTGGAGAAATCAGAGCCGCTGTTCTAAAGGATCCCATCTACCCCCTGATTTTGGGCTGTAGATATGTGTTCCTAGGAGAACCAGCCCGGCCTCTGTCAGTTGCGGCCGTACAGACCAGGGATCAATGCAGGCAGAACCCTGAGTCTGGAACTCCTACCAACATCTTCCCAGAAGAGTTGAAGAAGGCACAAACAGCGGATAGCACTTTGTCGCCTTGTTTTAAAAAACTTCCTAAGTCTCATACCCCGCCTCTCAAGGGAGAGATTTATAAGAAGAATGGTCTGTTGTACCGCAGAGCAGGCAAAGGAGCGAGCGAACACTCACAGCTGATTGTCCCCTCATCCTATAGGACCCAAATATTAGAAATGGGCCATGCCTTACCCTTCAGCGGACACATGGGAATTGGAGCAACCATGCAGCGCATTTCTTGCCACTACTATTGGCCAGGAATGAACGCAGACATAAAACGGTATGTTCAGTCATGCGCACAGTGCCAAAAGGTGACTCCTAAGCACTGGGTAGCTCCGGTAACCTTAGGAGAAATGCCTGTAACAGGTACCCCGTTCGAAAGGGTGGCAGTCGACATTGTTGGGCCCTGATTAGGACAAAGAAAAAGAATAGCTACATCTTGACGTTGGTCGACACATGCTCCATGTGGGCAGAAGCAGTCGCAATGCCTTCGTGCGACTCAACTCATGTAGCGGAAACCCTCCTTACTATATTTACGAGGTTGGGATTCCCTCTTCAGATCCTGACGGATAATGGATCACAATTTCGGGGGAAATTAATGGATGAAGTGTTTCGGATTTTCCAAACGCGACACATTCATACCTCTCCATATCACCCCCAGAGCAACGGCCAAGTAGAACGGTTCAATGGAACCTTAATTTCCATACTGCGAAAGCTGGAGCAGGAGAACCCAAGTTCATGGGATTCCTACCTGCCAGCGGCACTGTTTGCCTACAGAGAGGTACCTCATCACTCGACAGGAATTCCACCAGCAACACTGCTGTTTGGGCGCCCAATAAAAGGTCCTCTAGAGGCACTTCTGAGATCCTGGACAGACGATAAAGCGGATGACACAGTCATTACCGCGTCACATTATGTTGAGGAATTGAAGCAACGCCTCCAAACAGGTTGGAAGTTGGCCACTGCAAATTTGCGCAAAGCCCGTCAGAAACATGCGCAATATTATAACAGAACAGCTAAGGATCGAGAACTGAACATTGGGGATAAAGTTTTATTGCTCTTGCCAAGCAGCCATAATAAACTTCAGATTGGTTGGAGAGGACCCTATGCTGTTGTCGAGAAAATCTCCCGCACCAACTACAAGATAGCAATTAAGGGTAAACAGAAAATTTACCACATCAATCTGCTGAAAAAGTACAACGAACGTGCCTCAGTAGAGCCAGTTCATTTGATGGCCCTTGCAGTAGCCAGTGAAGTAGAGGATGAACCCAATGTAGCAGTCGAATACCCTCTGTCTTTGAGTGAGACTCAGGCCGATGTGCAAATAAGTCATACTCTAACCCTGGAACAACATGAGCAGGTGCAAACAATGTTGGAAAAGTATGCAGAAGTTCTCACGGACAGGCCAGGCCTAACCAGTTTGGTAGAGTTTGATATGAAGTTGACAGATGCAATGCCAGTCCGTGTGAAAAATTACCCTATACCCTATGCCAAGGCGGATGCATTGAGAGAAGAAATAGAGAAATTGCTCAGTGCAGGCATTATTTCTCCATCCGAATCACCCTATAGCGCTAGTGTTGTGCTCCTTCGGAAGCCTACCGGAGAGCATAGATTGTGCATTGACTATAGGAGACTGAATGCAGTGTCGGAGTACCAAGCTGAGCCTCTGCCAGATCAAAACTCGCTGTTCACTAAGCTAAATACAGCTCGTTATTTCTCTAAAATCGACCTTAGCAAGGGATACTATCAAATCCCTGTGAAGAAAGAGATCCGACCACTACTGGCATTCAGCACCCCGGAAGGACACTTTGAATTTAATGTCCTCCCATTCGGATTACATAATGCGCCTAGCACATTCACGAGAATGATGAGAAAACTTCTCGCACCCCTTCATAACCCTGCTATTACAAACTTTATGGACGATATACTCATCGCCACAGACACCTTTGAGGAACACCTGAATGCAATAGAGATGCTACTCCGAAGGCTTAAGGACACAGGTTTAACCGCCCGTCCAACTAAATGCCAGATAGGTTTTGACCAACTGGGGTTTTTCTCGGCCACACCATTTCACAAGGGTACATGTTCCCGGAGGAACGTAATGTTGACAAACTGCGCAATGCACCTCGCCCTATTACTAAAAAGGATGTCAGATCGTTCGTCGCGTTATGTGGATTTTACCAACGCTACATTAAGGATTTCAACACTATTAGCGCCCCATTGACGAACCTTACGAAAAAGAATACTCCGGAAAAAGTGATCTGGACCGCTGAGTGTGAGAATGCTTATAGTACCCTCAAGGAAAAACTCACAGAGAAACCTATTCTGCACCTACCGAACTTAAGCCGACCATTCATACTACGCACCGATGCTAGTCAGATTGGGATTGGAGCCACCTTGCTACAAACTGGGGAAGACAATGCGTCTACATTATTCCCCATAGCTTTTGCTAGCCGAAAGTTGAATGCTGCTGAAAGAAATTACTCCACTATTGAACGGGAATGCCTAGCTTTGGTATGGGGAATTCAGAAATATCAACCATACTTATATGGAAAGCCCTTCACCGTTCAATGCGACCATCAACCATTAATGTTCTTAGCAGCTTCTAAAAACTTGAATTCAAGGCTCATGAGGTGGTCAATGTTAATGCAACCATATAACTTCAAGGTTGAATATATACCTGGGAAACTCAATGTCGGAGCAGACTTTCTCAGCCGTCATCCATGCAGTGGGGAAGAACAGGCAAGTCAGCAGCGACCCAATAAGCCTAACCTCCCTAAAAACTTCCAGGATGGTGAGGGAAATCAAACTAGGACAGAGAGGGATCGAGAAGAAGATGTCAGTCGAAACTAGTTCACCTTACGATAAACTTTCACAGGGGGCTATTGTCGCGAAATTATTCGTCCGACAATCTTCTGTCTTTCTCTGCCTGCTCTCTACCTTTCTGAATGCCTTATCGGACAATGTCCTTCCTCGGAATTTTCCAGTTCTATGTCGCATTGTTATTTCCCTGAGAGGCTAATGACCCAGATAAGCCTGGGATTTCCAAGTGACCCGGAGGGCTCAGGCCACTGCCCCAGATATTCAGGATTTCCCCGGCGGAGTACAATTTGAGGACATTTACCCGTGATCAGTTGGCAGAGGTGAATGACCGCGGTTAGCTGTATATATGAGATTATAGAACGTGTATATTTTACTCACATCTGCAAAAGCCCCGAACAGACAAGCCAGTTGCAGATACTTCTAACAAATAATCTGTCAGACCAGCGAGAGAAATACTTATATATATAGTATATGCCGTTTTTGAGCCAAATTCAATCTTGGAATCAATTCGGGTGAGCGAAATGCATTATCTTCTTATATGCAAGTATTTGTATTGAATGTTTGAACTGCTTTTCATTATTATTTCATTATATGCAATTAACATTAGTTAATGTTTGCACTGCTTTTCAGTCAATTGCCTACTTTCCTGTAATGGATATATTTTCCCAAATGCATATATTTACGGTTATATGATTTTATATGCCTTTTGTATGCTTTTGATGTCCTCAGGTTGTTTTACAGAAAGCATGTGCGCTACCCTGGTAGCTTCTTTTATTTAATGTAACCATTATCGCATCCATGTATTTACTATATGATTTTGTATGCCCTTACAACAGTTGATAATATATGTATGCCTATGTCCCTACCCTATTAATATCATATGTTTGCAGCTCGCAGAATGGCTCTCAACATTGGTCCATGTCATTTATACAATAATTTGACTAATATCTGAGCCTGGTTTATGGACCACACTCAGGACAAATTAATGCCTCTAACCAGAGAGCTAAATAGATTGTTCCTTTGTGTCTATCTCCTAGCTCCCTGGTGGTGACAAAAGGCAAGGGAAACTCGCAGTCGTGTAGTGAAACCTTGCAGTACTTGATACGAATTATTCCAGCAACTTGGCCGGGGGAAGAAACCTTGCAGTGATAGTGTGACGTCATACAGCAGCAACCCATTCATGATAAGTGCACTTTTAAAAAGGACCAAACACTAATCGATCTTAGGTCATACCAGTCAATGATTAAAATTAGGACATAAACATCAGCCATCGTGAAAGAGTACCCTAATATAAACAGAACTTTTGTGTAGACTATTTTTATCTCCATTTACCCAGTGCTGTATACATTAACGGTATACATATATATATATATATATATTTGGTTTTTTTTCTTGTGTTTATCTGTAACCAATTTAACTTGGTCTAATATATATATATAAATTCATAGAAACGAAGTTCACTGTTGTTTCTTTCTTTCACTATATGTTCTGTATTGCTTGGTAGTTAACTGTTTTTTGATAATTATTATCTTAATTACCAGCTGGGGGTCTCATGAGCCATATCAGTACCTCAGGGGAAGTGTGGCTGAAGACCTAACATACTCTCAGGATCCTTGATGGGATTTGCTTTTTTGCTTAACTGAGAAGAGTTTAAACTTCAGTCTCCTGAAACATTTCTTCTTACAAGTGTCGGACTATCACTTACAGCGAGCCACAAGACACTGTGGAAGGGATTGGTACTCTCTTTTATTTCTTCTATCTATCCTTTCTTCTACCCTGTCGCCACAGTAGCCATCTTGCTTTTCTTTGTGTAATTAATACAGGCATCTTTCAGCGCAGGGCCGCGCGTGAACAAAATCAAATTTAATACAAATTTACTAGCTTAGTAGTAGGACTATTCAGCCCTTAATTATTGATAGCTAAACATAATTTAAAATTTGTATTTAAAAAAAAAAAATAATAAATAAATAGGCCTAAATAAATAAATATATTAACTTGCCTGGTGTTAATTTAGCAAAAATAAGGGCAAATAAGTACAACATAATGCTAACCAGATTGCAGTTAGGGGAGGGAAAAGCTTGGAGCAAATCATCAGAAAGACATACTAAGGAAGGAACATCAAAACGGACAGAAAATGAGAGGAACAAAAGCCCTGGTCTAAAGGACACAGAAATTAAGGGCAAAATGGAAACCATCAATGAAAAAACAAAAGTGAACCCTGAAGTAAATAAAGACAGGGGAACAAACAAAAAGAGCAACGAGAAAAAAAACAGAAATTCTGACTTCAAAGCAAGGTGCTGCAAATAATGGATCACCACCTTCGACAGGAAATAAAGCCGCAGAACACATTAGGAAGGACAAAGAGGGAAATGCAAGCCAATGCACTCAGGAAACCAAAGAACACAAAGAAAGTGCCGAGGACAGCCTAAAGGAAACAAAAAACCCACAGAAGAAGAGTTAAAATCACTCAAGTAGGAGGGACAGAAGCCACTCTGAGAGCCCTACCCGATGACAAAATCATGGTTATCCTAGAAAAAATAATAGACAAAAAATCTATTAACAGATTACAAAAAACAAGCAATGGTGTAGTAATCTGTTTGAACAGCACAGAAAAAGCCAAGGTCCTAATAAATGAACTAAAAGAAAAGTCTAAAGAAGTACAACTCCCACATAAAATAAATATACAAACGGAGCTGATCAAAGAGATTAGAAAAGTCGTAATCAAGGGCATCGATACAAACCTAACAGAAGAAGAGATCCACACAAACATAGTAAAAGAAAACACAGAAACTAAGATAGAAAAGGTAGAACGAATTAAAACTAAGCTGCAGAAGAATACATCAGTGGTAGTGTTGAGTGTGCAGGGTACAGAAATACCCAAAGAGATCAAAATCTGCAAGAGAATCAGGAAGACTGAAACATTCATACCACCAATCATCCAATGCACAAATTGTCAAGGCTTTAGTCACATGCAGCATGCTTGTAAAAGAGCAACAAGATGTAGTTTCTGTGCAGGAGCACACAAACACAGAGACTGCACAATGGCTAAAGAGGACAAAGACTACAAACAAGAAAATAAAAACAGAAGATGTGCAAACTGCCAGGGTAACCACAGTGCCAGGTACCAGGGGTGTCCAGTCTTCCAAGAGACAAAATACATACTTAAAGAAGCTCTAGAAACCAACACACCAATCTGGAAAGTGAAAGAAACACAGAAAGCAAACAGCCACCTTCAAAACTTCCAAGAAAACAACATCAAGAAACAAATAAAACAAATAACCACTGAAGTACAAAACATAAAGGAGAAAATACAGAAAAAAGATGAAAGTAAAACACACATAAGCAACAGCGAAGTAGAAAACAACACAGAAGAGACAGAACATAACATCACCCAAGCCAGGCAGGTATTAGAAGAAATTAAAATAGCACAACAGGCAATAGAAAGAGACCTCAAAACAATAACAGAAATAAAAGAGGCTAATGAAGAAATCCTTAAAAAAATAGAGAGAGAAAGAGCTAGTTTGTCAGACGAAAAAATGGAAGAAAAATTTAAGGAAACAGTGGAACTACACCTAACATACATAGCAGAAAGAGTTCGGAGTACAATGGTTACTTGGAATGATGAGTTTGTGGAGAACATTAGAGATAGTGAACAAAACCAAAAGAAGTAGATCCCCTATCAAAGAACCTAATAAAAACAATAACATAACTAAGCTAACCACACTAAATGGGGACCAAAGACTCTAGAGCTATCAAAGTAGTTCAGTGGAACTGTAGGGGTGCCAGGAAGAACCTGATGTCTCTTATGGGACAGTATAAGGAGGCAAAACCCATCTTTGCAATACAAGAAACCCTCCTGAACTCCAAACAGAAACTGAACTACCAAGGGTATATAACACTTAGAAATGATAGACCTGAGGGAAGAGGAGGGGGCGTGGCCTTTCTAATACATGAAGACTACAAAATATTAAATTGGGAACAATTCAACACAGAAAATATTGAAGGAATAAGTATAACATTAGACAGTGAGCCAGATAACTTAAAAATAATAAACATCTATAGCCCCAAGGGTAATATAACCGATAGGGACATTGCCACTATTAACACACAAATAGACCAAAGAACATTATTGGTAGGTGACTTTAATGCACACCATGAGGCATGGGGTAACAACAGTAATGATCCAGCAGGAAAAAGACTGTTGGACTACATTGAAAGTGCTGAGCTAATCATACTAAATGATGGCTCAGTGACAAGGGTTAACCCATGCAACAGTGGAGGAGATACAGCAATAGACATAAGTATTATAACACCAAACCTAGCCTCTGCTAAATGGGAAGTACTGAATGACTCCAGCTCAGACCACTTACCCATAGAAATAAACCTAAACGACAAATATAGAACTAGTCCAAGAAGCTCGAAACCTACATTCAACCTAAAAAAAGGCAAACTGGGAGTCCTTCCAATTGGAGCTAAGTAAAATAAGCATAGAACAAATTGAATCTAACAGTGTAGATATATTTGCAGAAAAAATAACAAATGAGATTTTAAAAATAGCTATAAAATATATACCAAACAGGAATATGCCTGAGCACTTAAAACCAACACAAAAAGGTAAAAATAGGAAAAGAAACAAAGATAAAAATCCAGTACCATGGTGGACAGACAGATGTTCAGAACAACTGAAATTGAGGGAGAGGGCCCTTACAAAGTATAGAAAAGCCAAAACTGAAGAGAATTACACAAACTATAAAAAAGTAAGAAATGAAACAAATAAAATAATATTCAGAGCTAAAGAAAAGAGTTGGAGAACATTTTGTCAAACACTAAACTATAGGTCACAAGTAACTACAGTTTGGAGAAAACTAAAAGCAATTAAAGGAGGAAACCACAAGAAATTTAAAATCCCAACAATTAAAATACCAGAGAGAGCTGAAACAGATAGAGAAAAAGCCAACATACTAGCTAAATACTTCTATCAGGTTAGTTCAATAGACAGTCTAGATAAGGAAGAAATAAATAGGCGGAAGACACTGCTAGAAAAATTAAAAGGAGAAAATATGGACACCACACAGGATGCTAATTATTTAAATGCAGATATTACAGTAGATGAAATAGAAAGAGCTTTAGCAGGAAAAAAACCAATACTACCTCTGGGGAAGACATTCTGAGCTATGAAATCCTCAAAAAGGTACCAAATACAACTCTAAGAGTGATTGCATCCCTCTACAACAAGATCTGGAACACGGGAAAAATACCGTGTTCATGGAAGACAGCAGTAATCATCCCCATACTAAAGCCAGATAAGGAAACACATGATGTCAGCTCATACAGGCCAATATCATTAACATCGCATCTAGGAAAAATTCTAGAAACAATAGTCAACAGCAGACTAAAATTTCATCTAGAAAAGCATAATTTGTACAGTCCAACCCAGGCAGGCTTTAGAAGCCAACATAGTACAATAGAGCAACTGTTGAGGCTGGAACATGATGTTAAAACAGGCTTCAAAAGGAATGAAAAGACAGTAGCAATATTCCTTGATGTAGCAAGAGCATATGATGAGTGTTGGAGGGAGGGTGCACTACACAAAATCAGGAAATTAGGTATAGTAGGCAGAACCTACAATTATCTAGAAAACTTCCTGCAGGATAGATACTTCACGGTACAAATAAACAATGATAGATCTGAGGTTTATGAGCAACAGAATGGAATTCCCCAGGGATCAGTAATATCACCATCTATCTTTACGATTATGGTCAACGACCTAGGCGACGAGTTTAAAGACTTAAAAAACAACTTATCCCAGTTTGCAGATGACGCTGCGATATGGAGAACGGGAAGAAATCTCCCATTCCTCTATAAAACAGTACAAAAGCAAATGGATAAAGTATCTGACTGGATGAACAAGTGGGGATTTAATCTAAACGTTAAAAAAAACCATAGGAATGATCTTCAGTAGAGGGCGTGTAATTAAAAACAATATAATTGACATAAGCATTAATGAGCAAAAAGTATGCACAGCAAAATCAACTAGATTTCTTGGTATGGTATTAGACCAGCAACTAAACTGGAACAAACACATAGACCTATTAGTGCAAAGCAGTAGGGGACTTATTAACATGCTAAGATATATGAAAGGAAGTGGTTGGGGCGCATGCAATAAGACCATGTTAACCTTCTATAAATCATTTATTAGGGGCAAACTTGACTATGCCAGTGTTGTCTATGCATCAGCCGCCCCAAGCAATAAGAAAAAACTAGACACAGTCCAAAACCAGGCACTGTCAATAATAGCAGGTGCCTCAAAGGGAACATCAGCAGAGGCACTAGAAGTAGCGCTAGGCATTATACCCCTGGAGCTAAGGAGAAAAGAACTGAGATTCAGCTACTGGGCAAGAGTGGCAAAAGATCCAACTCACCCAGCACATAAAACCTTTGATAGGGGTAACCAGTACATAGGCCACATTCCACTAAACCATAATAGATACCCGTCAGGGTGGAAAACAATGGATGAAGTGGATCAATACTCAGACCTATTTAATGCAATAAACAGTAGTGCTCTGTATAAAGCAAAGATCCCACCATGGGAATTAAAAGTGCCAGAAACTGACTCCCACTTAACAAAGATCATAAATAAATCTAACGACATAATCTCAGCAAAAAGTAAAACACTAGAGTACATAGAACGGTATATAAATAATAGCCTAACTATATATACAGATGGGTCAAAATATGAAGAAGGACAATTAGGAGCAGGAATAGCAATACCAAAATTAAAAATTTATAAAAGATACAAAGTAACAGGTAATACATCCATCTTTACAGCAGAATTAGTGGCAATCCTAAAAGCTTTAGAAATA
This sequence comes from Oreohelix idahoensis, assembly GCA_024509875.1. Lineage (NCBI taxonomy): Eukaryota > Metazoa > Mollusca > Gastropoda > Stylommatophora > Oreohelicidae > Oreohelix > Oreohelix idahoensis. The sequence goes on from JAMPIV010016844.1 coordinate 311,538, forward strand.
GCTGCAGAAAATCCACCAAAAAAGTAACCATTCTCACAGATTCCCTATCATCAGTATTAGCTATCAGAAACAGAAATGAATGTAGCAGGCCAGATATTATAGAGGAAATACTACAGGTTAATACATATCTACAAACTATAGGATGCAATGCAACACTAACATGGATACCATCACATGTGGGGATAGCAGGAAATGAGCTTGCAGACAAAGAAGCCAAAGGGGGGAGAGCTAGCCATAACAAAATTGAAGTAGGCTTAGGGAAGTTTGAAATTAAGAGCTTAATTGCTCAAGCAATAACTAAAGAGTGGATAACAGCATGGGACCAAAGTAAAAAAGCAAGACACTCATATAAAATCCTTAAAAAAACCAAGCAAAAAATGTCAAATAAAAGATGAACTAAAAATACCAATTAATAAAAAGTTGCTGAGGCTCAAGCTTGGAACTGGATATTTCATGATTGAGGAACCCACATGTGAAGAGTGCCAAGAACCAAACACAATTAGACACTTTCTGGTGGACTGCAAGAAATATGACCAACAGAGGCAAAACATTAAGACATACTGTAGTAACCACAATGTAGAAATGAGGGTAGAAAATCTCATAGGCACAAAGACCTCTTCAGAAATGCAAAAGTTAATAAAACACTATATTACAAAAACTAAAGCTAACATATAAAAAACAAATAAAGATTTGAGTCAGTAGTCCAAACTCGTGAAAGACTCGCCACAGATACATACAGATTAACCAAAGAAACCATCCAGTGAAAATTAAAAACATACTAACTTAGAAAATAGCATATTTTGGAATTTCTTTTAAAAACCATGTTGAACTATAACTACAAAAGGAAAAATACCGACTAGAGATCATATAGTATAAAATAAATACAAACAAAAACATATTACAATAAAGGAAACACGTCCTGATATAACCAACAAATCCATGTACATGGTAGATGGTTGAAAGGGGCGTGCTACAAAGAAAAGTAGCAAACACATTAAATTAAAAAAAAATTGTACTATGCTCTTAGATAATTTTTGGTGGGCGGTAACTTTTGACTTCGTTCCTAGACAAATTCAAATACACTAGATAAAAATGTTGGCGGTAAATTTACTGGGTTCTCAGACGAATTTCAAATACTATAGTTAATTTTTGATTTAAACATACGATAGCTAGTTTTTGAGCGAGGAATTAGAGCGTGGTGACATACAGATTTAAAATTTTACGACATATCTCCCCCGTTAGAAAAGCGTGAACCAATAGTGCAGCTTTCGCGTTTGTATTACAATCACGTTAAAATTATGTCCAATTTACTCTACTCTGCCTTAGTGTTATCCTGGATTCCTGCAGGTGGGTGCATACTCAAGAAATCTGCCCCAACGTTCTGCGATCCAGGAATGTACTCAATGGTAAACGAGTAAGGATGTATGAGAAGAGACCGCCTTAGCAATCGTGCATTACCATGTTTTGCTTGAGCTAGAAAAACCAGTGGCAGATGATCACTTTGTACCACGAATTGCCTACCATACAGATAGATTTTGAATTTCTTAACTGCCCAAACTAAGGCTAAACATTCTTTTTCTACTGCGGAGTAATTTTTCTCTGCTTTGTTCAATTTGCCGCTGGCATAAGCAACAGGGTTCATTTCTCCGTCTGGTGATGAGGATCTTTGTAACAACGTGGCTCCCAATCCCACATTACTAGCGTCCGTTCTCACCACGAATTCCTGGCTCAAATCAGATAGCTTCAATATGGGCTTACTGATGAGTTTGTGCTTCAGCTCATTATATGCCAGCTCACATTCTGCTGACCACTCTATTTTGTCTGGCTTTCCTTTACGAGTTTGATCTGTCAGAGGAGCACACACAGAGTTAAAATTCCGGATATATTTTAGGTAGAATCCACAAAGTGAGACAAAAGATCTCACATCTTTCTTAATCTGTGGTCTGGGTGCTCTCTGTAATTTTTCTAAGTTCTTAGGATCAGGGGTCATGCTACCCTGATGTACAGTGTGTCTCAGGAACTCCAATTCCTTGCAGCCAATACAATATTTGGTGGGTCTAGCAGTCAGATTTGCCTCTCTGAGTCTGTCAAATAACATATTTAAAGAGTTTAAATGCTCCTCTAAGGTTTCAGTGGCGATGAGGATGTCATCCATGAAATTAGTAATACATGGATTTTTCAGGGGATCCAATAGTTTTCTCATCATTCTGGAAAACACACTCGGAGCATTCTTCAAGCCAAAAGGCAACATATTGAACTCATAATGCCCTTCCGATGTGCTGAAGGCCAGATAAGGTCGAATGTCAGGCTTCACTGGAATCTGATAATATCGCTTACTGAGATCTACCTTTGAAAAATATTTTGCCTTATTCAATCTGGCAAACAGTTGATTAGTATCAGGTAATGGATCCACCTGACTCTCTGTGACAGCATTCAGTTTCCTGTAATCTATGCACAACCTATGTTCTTCAGAGAGTTTCCTCAACAATACCACACTGGAGCTATAAGGAGATTCACTGTGAGAAATAATTCCTCCTTGCAATAAATAATCTATCTCTCATTTTAAAGCTTGTTCTTTAGTGAATGGGATAGTATAGGGTCTCATACAGATGGGTGTTGCGTCTAGCAATTTCATGTCATACTCCAACAAGTTGGTGTGCTTCGGTTTGTCCGTTAACACACCTGTATGATTCTCCAGAACCTTATGAATCTTCTCCCTCTGCCCTTTTGTCATGTGATTGCTGATTTTTACCTGTGCAGGAGTTTCGCAGGGTTTCAGGGGGTATTCATAAGAGGTGAGAGGTTCATTTTTCATTTCAGTGGCTATGGCCAAGGTCATTGTGGTGGATTTTGATGTTATGACTTGTTGTTATGTATTATATTAGTATTTAATGAGAATAGCTGTGAGGGTCCCTGAATTTACCCAATAGTATTGTGAACTTTTCAGGGTACTTTTCCGCTACCATTTTGTTTATCTCATTTAAAAGGTATTTATATTCTTATATTAAATGACTTCGTGTAATGTCTACGGTTATGAAGGTAGAGTGTGATGTGTAACAACCAACAAACATTCAAACAATTTGTTTATTATTCACAACAACACACAGTACTACCACAATAACATACAAACAACACGTTAAAAGGCTATCTTAATTAAGACCGTGTTTAAAATTTGTGTAAATATAATTTTTACATGTTTATTATCCTGATTCTAATTTATTTTGAATCAGGACTGACAATCAAAAGTGAAATCAGAGAAATTAATTACATCAATCAATTTACACAATAGATCTTCTAACCATAATACACATATTATTATTACATAAGGGTGTAGTTTTATTTTCTAACTGAGGTGGCTTCTAGTATACGCTGGTAGGTTGTTTAAGCTCATCATTTTTTAATGTTGTTTGTAAGTTTCTGTGGACACTGATGGAATGTTTATATCACTATTCCCAGTCTCTCATTTTTAATAAAATTCAAGTTGAGCGTCAGGTGCCAAAACATGCACCTATCTTTTCAATATGATGTAGGAATCTCCTGCACTTCGCTGAATGACAACCTTCAGTTCCCACTCCTTCAAGAATGATGGTGGTCTACAATTTTCTCCGCAAAAGGCAAGACTGTGGCATGAATATAACGGCCCACTGTAGTCTGGCACCAGTCATTGACCGCAACTAAAAAAACTCTGAAATCAGAAGGATATGCCTCCTTCGTAATCAACAGCCTCTAATAATATTCTACAACCAGTACAGGCACAGTACAAACAAACATGTACGATCAGCTCTTTACGACAATCCATTTCACCAGTTTCTTTTGATGTGACCAGGTATACCAGTATTCCTCTCCCCTAATAGTTACAACGCCTCTGCAATTCCAGCAATAATCTGTTTTCCATACTATAGGATAGGTGTTATGCTCCTGATGATAATCATATATAATTTGGTGGGTCTACACCTCTCTGATAGTCTTTCATATGCTGGATCAATCTCTAGACTCTGTTTTGAGTCTGCCATAGACTCACTTACTTACAGTAGTAGGTTAGTATCTCACATTCAAATTTTATTTTAAATAAAATGTTAATAAAGTCAATCTTACCACAGATGCAAGGAAAAATACACAATCTAACGATGACTAGGCAATAGAATCTGGCACATTTTCGATCTGCCCTCTGTCCAGGCGTTTCCTATGTTAGAAAATTCTCCGCCTGCTCTCATCGATCTTGCTTTACACAAAATTTTATTGAAATGGCAGTGAATAGTCCCCGTTTCGTGCTAATATCTACTGCTTTGCCCAATGGGACCATGTTTACATTTATTTTTGAATCAATCTATTCAAATAACAACTCCCACTATGTTACCAAGGCAAATATATTTTTAGTTTTAGGTCAACCAATCATACTTCGCTTTACTTTAAAATCCACCCAATCAAATATCCCGTACCTTTTAACCTCATTTGCCCAAAGTTGTTTTTTTCAAACCATGCCATAAAAAAATAAGCAGGCATGATATTTTCTGACAGTCTGGTCGGATCCTCTATAGTATTATGGCTATAATTTGTTAATTAATGGACTATTTGCATAACTACTACCATATTCTTTGTCAGCAAGTCCTAAGATACACGAATATATGATTTATAAGGGGCTAGTTAGCTTGGTTCCGAAGTACATTTTTTTTTTCTATGTTAGTTTTTTATTTTTAGTCTACTACCCGTTCAATTCTTTTCCATGTGCTGTCCTCTCTATTTACGTGATAATTACGTCATTCCAATAAGAGCTAAGGTTGTTTTAGTGACACCAGTTGTCTACATGTTCTAACTTTTTCCTCGTATTTTGGGAATCGCCCTAGGAAAGGCTTTGCGACTGTGCTACAGTTGGCTTTTAGTTTAAAATCAATGCGAAACGAATTAGCATTCACATCTGTCCTTGCTCCTCCTCGTTCCACACTGCATTTTTAGGCAAATATTTCTTAGAACTAGGAAAAGTGGTTCGTTTATGTCAAGGACGAATTTGAAAAATTGGGTACCGTTTTGTTTGGCTATTCGTTAGCAAATAATAATCTGAAGGCGTATGCGACACCAACCGTTCTAGCAGAAATTTCTTTGTACTTTCTACCTTTGCCTTTATGCCCTATATTGTTTTATACTAATTTAGCTATTGTATTTAGAAATTCACTACAGTCATTAAATGTGCACCTTCCAAAACTCTTCTATCATGGTATTTCTTGACGAGGTTCACATGATAGACTTTTTCTTTTCCCTTCTTGTCTATCTTTTACTTAGTTCTGGATACTTTTTCCAGAACTGTGTATGGACCTTGCCATCCTATCTGAAGTTTGTTGCTGCTGCCGGGTAATAGAAAAGCACATTCTCCCCCACAGCAAGCTCCCTATCCTCCGCTTTCTTGTTATAATACTCAACATGTTTCTTTCTGGCTTTCCTCATATTATCATTTGCTAGTTTCCAGCCAGTTTTTAACCGAGAGGTCAACTCGTTCACATACTGGTATGATGAGGTTACAGTCTCTTCTGCTTTCTCATCTGTCCATGTCCTCAAAAAGGCTCACAATGGACCTTTAATGGGCCGGTCCAATAACAGTGTTGCCGGTGCCATTCCTGTTGCATTATGGGGGACTTCCCGATAAGCAAATAAGGCCGCGGGTAAGTATTGATCCCATGTGTCAGGTTTTTCATGTGCCATCTTTCGCAGGATAGAAATAAGTGTCCCATTGAACCTTTCCACCTGCCCGTTCCTTTGGGCGTGATACGGACTACAGTGAAAGTGTCTGACTTGAAAGATCCTGAAAACTTCCTCAGTTAGTTTCCCCTTGAACTGTGATCCATTATCATTCAATATCTGGTGGGGAAATCCTAACCGTGGGAATATTGTAAGTAACGCCTCTGCCACATGTTTAGAGTCGATTGATGACATGGCTACTGCCTCTCCCCACATAGAACAAGTGTCCACCAGAGTAAGAATGTAACTGTTTCTCCTCTTGGTTCGTGTGAGAGGTCCAACAATATCCACTGCAACTCTCTCAAAAGGGGTTCCCATGATTGGCATTTCACCAAGCGTTGCAGGTGCAGTCTAATGTTTTGGAGCTACCCTTTGACATTCTGGGCAGGATTTTACATATCTTTTTATATCTTCAGTTATTCCTGGCTAGAAGTAGTGACAAGCTATACATTGTCCGGTGGCGCTAATCCCCATATGACCACTGAAGGGGATAGCATGCCCTAACTGTTACGGTATTTTATTGAAGTCGTCTGCTATGGTTGGCAGTGCGCTATTTCTAGGGTCACAGCATTTAATATAATTTGATGTTAAGAATTCACGGACTATTGAACGCTATGTACACGATCGATTTATGACGTGTTAGCGTTGATAGGTCACGCACCGTGACTTAGATACGAGACCTTTTTTACGTTGATCGTCAAGCTGTGAAGACGCGTCCTATATCCGTCCAGTGTTGGGCATTGTATTGCCGCATATATGTATATTTACTTCGAAGTAAGGACTCAGGGTCAGTCCAAAGTTATGTGAATCAAATAATATAATAAGGTTAGTATATAACCGACTTCAAGGAAAGATTATTAACCAGTCCATAATAATATATTCGTCAGACTCATACGCTCACTGTCGGCTGTTGGAATCCCCAACCGCGCGTGCATATAGCTATGCTGTTCTGTCTATACTAATTCATTTTACTGGACACGGACTGAGAATATTATATGGATTCAAATGTACTCAATTGCAGATGTATGCTTGTAATGAATAATACTTGTGATGTGTTATCGTCAATAAATGTCGGACTTGTGGACTCGAATACTTGGACTTATCAAGTCAATATTATTCCATTGTTCACCAGTTCTAACCAGTACCCAGCCTTCGCGTAATAGACAATAGAAGCACGGTGAGTCAAAGAATGAAGGAGAATCAAGGAATTAATAGACAAGGCCAGACTTTGCAATAATATTTATTAATTACAAGTTGGACGTTGACATATAGAGGACAATGATAATGCAACTATTAACAAATGGATCTTGCAACAACGGACAAACGTCCTTTAACATCTGGTGGCCAGTATGGGGAGCGAAATTTTTTCTTTCAATCAAAAAGTGACCGAAATCTCATTCATACATACTAGAGCTGTTTACAATTACAAGACGCTCACGTGATTGCAAAAATATGACGCGACACGCATAACTACTGACGGTCAAATGTACGTTATCATTCTTTGAGTACTGAAAGTCAAGGCGGCAACCGTTTACACAGCCTCTTCAACAAATGGAAGGTATCAAGAAGAAACCCTTTGCCAAGCGATGGAAGAGAAAACTCATGACACTTGTCTATGCCATTGGTGCATACTAGCATTGCCGGTTATAAATAATCGAGCCCAAAAAGGTAAGTTTTATTATAACCTTTGTCGGTTAACTGTGCATCTATGAGTCCATTTCGCCGTAATAGGCATGTCTTGGCAACTAGTTTTTAAATGTTGAATGTTTTATTTATATATATTATGTTGTGTGGTACATATACGTGGGCGGTAGGTGGGGATCAAAACGGATTTTTATGACTTTTCGAACTTCAAAATCAGTTTTGGTTGTTCCGTAGGGCCGTTAAATAATCGCATTTGGCGAAGAACCTCATTGAAGATTATACCGATGATCTGTTCGTTCGTATTTGCTATTTTTTGACCTTGCATGTTAGGTGTCCAGTACTGAGAATAACTGGTGTATTTTACTGTATTCAGTTTCATTTTATTCAGTTCCGTATTATTGTTTGTAATCTATCTTGTTAATCCTGACCTTGTTATCTTTATGTTCATATATATATATATTGTAATATCGTTAGATGAGTCCTGTGACGTCATTATTCTTACTGTCCATATTTTATCTAGCCTTAGTTATCCTTCACCTTTCTGCATTTCCGGTTGGTATACTTAGTTCATAAAATCACTTATTTTTGTGAAATTGTCAATTGTATCTCGTACTTCTGTTTTGTAAATCCTTTGTTAATAAATTGTATTGTTTTTTTTTCATCTCATAACCTAATGATATTACTATAAATTGATTTTAATTATATGTTAATTTAATTTGATTAATTTTTATTAAATTAGATGATGACTTCGGTGACGTCATCACTTTGCAGTAGTAGTCCAATACAAGATTGAGGCATTTTATATATTATGACTAGGGCATAATATCATAATATATATTGATAAATAATTATAAATGTATGGGGTGTCTTGATTAGGACAAACATATTAGATATTAATTAGTACACTTTCCTAGTACTACAGTGTTTACTGGGCACATATAAATAACATAATTATGGAAGGATTATACCCATAATTATTTGAAGAGAATATTAGATGCATGATATAATTCAGCATCATAAATTTATAAGGGGATAATACATTGGTATAATGTAATGAGTGAACATTATTGATATAAATTATTTTGTTACAAAATATTTGTGGAACTTACAACTAATAATACAATAATATTATAGTTGTTTATATTGCGTTTTCATACATTGAGTAAGTACAAATAATTGCATAGATTATATTGTTGAGTACTATACTTTAGTGATTAAATACTTATAAAGATTAACATCAAGATGCTTACCTTAGATCATTTTATTAAAACGGGAAAAGAATTTAATAAAAAAGGAGAAGCACTGCAAGAATATGCGGAGACTGAATATGCTAAATATAAAGCAGAAGAAGCCGAACGTAAGGCCGAACTAAAGAATGAACAAGAAGAACTTGAAAGAAAGGAAGCTGAGAAGAAAGCAATAGCTAAACAAGAGGAAATTGAAAAGGACAACAGAAGAAAACAGGAAGAGGCAGAACGTGATATGAAAGAAATTCAAAAAGAAAACAGAATAAGAGAAATGGAGGAAAATAAAAGGCAACAAGAAATTGAATTGGCACGTCCTAAATTTGAAACTGCAAAATTACAGGCACAAAGTGCTACTACGAGCCAGAATGATAATTCTCAAAATGGATCTTCATCCAATCAAAACAAACCTTATTATAACTTTAAATTACCACATTTTAAGTTGAACGTCGACGACCTTTCATCATACCTGGCACGTTTTGAACAGGTATGCATAACAAATAACTTACCTAAACAAGCATGGGCACTTAAACTAAATGAATTCCTGGATGGTGAACCATTGACTGCAGCTCAGAATATTGATCCAACAATAGCTGGTGATTATGACGCCATTAAATCATTATTATTACGGCGTTTCCATTTGGACGAAGAAGGGTGCAGATTACGTTTTAAGAGTATTTTCCCAGATTCAAATAAAGACATTACAGTCTTTATTGCGAATATACGCAATACTTTTAACAGATGGGTCGAATTGGCAGGTGTAAACAAATCATATGACAAACTAGTTGATTTGTTACTGAGGGATAAAGTGTTATCCTCTGTCAGCCCACCGTTCTTTGCGTATTTGCAAGAACGAAATCCATCTACGATTGATGATTTGGAAAAAATGGCAATAAATTATTGTACCGCCCATCCGAATGCGAGCATTTCTAACTCTTTAATAAGAGAACCTCTACCGGTGGCCTCCAGTATGTCATACCAGGGTTATGACAAACCAAGAACACGCAGCGTAGATAGAAGTCGCTTCAAAGGAAATTATAATGCTAATTTTCATAAGGGGCCAAATAATTATAACAATAAGAGTGATTTTAATAGAGGAAGACCACAGAATAGGAATCAGTCACCTCAGTTTAGATACAACAAAAGTCAACACAATGCAAATCATAACCGATCATACAACTCTAATAATAGTAATATTGGAATATCTATAATCAAGGCTCGAGACACAGAGATAACAGTCACTACAGGGGACAACGAAATAATTCCAATGATTATTCTCGTCAGCGATCTCAGTCTCGTAGATCGTCTCATTATGATCACCATACAGGGGCAGCAGTTACTAATAATACAACCCCAGATGTTCCACAAAACGATAAAGTAATACAATCTTCTGCGACATGTTATGCTATGAATTATAACGTTGCAAATAATTGCCCAGAATGTAATCTTGTATTTCAGAAGGCAAAGGAGACTGTATTAAATTGCGGACACATCCTCCCAGAAGTTGGTCTAGCGGCTAACGATGGAACAGGCTCTCTGATATTCAACAGAGGGATAGTAAATGGGTCTATCGTCTCTGTTTTGAGAGATTCCGGATCCACAACTATCGGAGTTCGACGGTCATTGATCCATCCAAGTAGTGCGACCGGGGAGATGTCAGGTGCATGACATTTGGTGGGACCGTAGAATGCTACCCCACTGTTATAATACATGTTAACACACCTTTTTTCACAGGTAATGTTAAGGTATGCATGTTGAAAAATCCTATTGCGGATCTGATGGTTGGTCGCATTCATGGCAGCAGAGATTGTACCCCAGAGGAAATCATTGAATGGGAGAAAAAAATCTATGCATTGGAAATGCAGCGACAACTAGTTCTCAGACGAAACTAGTAGAGAATGTCGACACTAAAAAGGTGGAACCATACAAACAGGAGGACATTGATATTCATTCTCCTATTGACAGAGCTTCTTTTGCAAGAAAACAGAAGGAAGACAAAACTTTAAAAAAAAATTTACCTCTGGTCAACAATTTTGATAATCTTACCTCGAATAATAAGAACAAACATTGGTTTACGATTAAAAATGATATCTTAATCAGCTGTTTTATGGATAAGTCTCAACTAAAACAACAAGTCATGGTACCTTGTGCATTTAGACGTTACATTCTTCAACACGCACATGATTCCAAGTGCGCAGGTTACATGGGATATACTCGGACACGTTCTCGAGTATTATCTTCATTCTTTTGGCCAGGAGTGTCACGAGATATTTCACAGTATGTACGCTCGTGTACTATATGCCAGGAAGTGAAAGCACGCGGAGCTTTTCACACGGCTCCTATTCAGGCGTGTGATATATCTGTAATACCTTTTGACAAAATGGCCATTGATATCATTGGTCCACTCTTACCTTCGACCAGAGGACATAGATTTGTTCTCGCTTGCATTTATTTATGCACACGATGGCCAGAAGCCATCCCATTGAAAACCACCACTACAGCAGATGTAGCTGATGCACTACATCTTATCTTTTCTAGGGTAGGTTTCCCTAGGAAATTGTTATCAGACCATGGATCTCAATTCATATCTGATACTATGACGGAGGTAATGAAGACCTGGAACATAGATCGGAATCTCAGTAGCATTTATCATCCTATGAGTAATGGTGCAGTAGAAAGACTTAACCGTACATTAAACAACTATTGCATAAGGTTACGGTTAAACACCCTCAGGACTGGGACAGAGCACTCCCAGCTGTGCTGTTCGCCTATCGAGAAGTGCCACATGAACAAACTGGCTTCTCTCCCTTCCAATTAGTTTTTGGTGCTCCACCAAGAGGTCCTATGGGACTATTAAAAGATTTATTGATTGACGCCGAGATGACTCAGGACATCCAGTCATCGTACGAGTATGTAATTAATCTCCGTAATAACATTATTGAATATTGCCAGATGGCAACAGCTTCTTCTGAGGCTGCAAAGGCGAAAGCTCGAACTTTACAAAATAGAACTAGACGATTACCTCAATTATTTCCAGTAGATCAGGCTTATGTTTTACTTCCACATAATGACAATAAACTACTTGTCTCATGGAATGGTCCTTACCAGGTTATTGATAAGATTTCTGATGTCGACTATGTCCTAGATATTAAGGGACATAGAAAAATATATCATATAAATATGCTTAAACAATTTCATACTCGTCCAGAACACCTACAATCTATCTTTCACGAACTAGATGACACAGTACCTACCTGTCACTATTCTAATCTTTCAGTAATTCAGGAAGAAGAATCTTCTTTTCCTGAGGTACAGATGGCGTTACCTGTACCAATAGTACAACCTACTGAATCTTGGCGGGATGTAACCATCTCTTCTTCGGTTACACCGCAACAGCATCAGAAGATTGCTGATCTCTTGCAATCATTCCCAGAGGTGCTGACAGACGTACCTGGTCGCACATCAGCGATCTCTCACGACATTATTCTTAATGATGATACACCAATCCGTGTACATCCCTATTCTGTCCCACTACATTTTCTTATTAAAACAACTCAAGAACTTGAGCAGATGTTGTCTCTAGTTATTATTGAGCCTAGTAACTCTCCATTTTCTTCACCATTATTCATTGTCCGAAAGAAAGACAACAACATTAGGTTATCCGTTGACTATAGGAAATTAAATGCACAAACCGTAGTTGATAGCGAACCACATCCACTTCTCGACGATTTACTTCCTCGTCTACACAACGCAACAATTTTCACTAAGATAGACTTAACTAAAGGTTACTGGCGGATACCATTAACCGAAAAAGCTAAATATTACACAGCGTTTTCCATTCCACAAGGTCTTTACCAGTGGAATGTGATGCCTTTTGGGCTTGTGAACGCTTCAGCTACCTTTATTCGTATGATGCGAAAACTTTTATCAGGTAGACCAGACATTATTACATACATTGACGACATATGCTTATTTAGTTCGTCATTTGAGGAACATTTTTCAGGGCTTAGATGTGTTTTAGAAATACTAAGGGATAATCACTTAACCGCTAAACCTACGAAAATACAAATTGCGTTTCAGGAGATAACCTTCCTGAGACACATTATTGGAGCGGGACGTATTCAAACGGTTCCTAGTACGGTTTCAAAAATCTTAAACTTATCAGTTCCTCAAACGAAGAAGCAGGTTAGGAGCTTATTAGGGTTAGTCCAATACTACAGCAGATTTGTACCTAATTTGTCATCCATCACGGCTGTCTTGTCATCATTGTTAAAAAAAGACACGCCGTTGAAGGTGACATGGACTGACGAATGCGACAAAACGTTTCACTAAATATTAAATATATTTTCAAATCCACCTATTTTGAGACTATCTGATGCTTCTAAAAAGTTTATCCTTTGTACAGATGCTAGTAATTACGGGATCGGCGCTTGTCTGCTCCAATGTCACGACGATATACTACATCCGACTCTTTATATCTCACGCAAACTCAAGACGCCAGAAACAAATATTCGACAGTGGATAAAGAGTTGGTTGCTGTTGCTTGGGCAATCAATAAGCTTGAGAAGTTTCTAATGGGTGCTCCCTTCGTGATCCAAACAGATTAGAAGGCGGTGGCATCGTTACGTCGCTCTAATCACAAAAGCCCGAAACTTACGAGGTTTGCTATCCTCCTACAACCCCTCGAATTCACCATTGAATACATATCGGGTACAGAAAACATCGTGGCCGACGTTCCCTCAAGAAACCCTTCGGAAGACGATTCATGAATGCTGATAGTCTTCAAACAAATTGACAAAAGTAATCATACCAAGAGACAGAATCCAATCAACGAATTATCGACCTATGAATGAACCGTCAACGATTATTCAGAGAAACAAACAATAGAGACGTTCGTCAAACGAAATTAATGAAAGCAAGAGACATATTGTTCGTATTTACGCGTGGACTTTCGCTTGTGTCCATTCTTACTACAACTGGTTGCAAGATAGTCAGATAGAATATCTGAAGTCAAGTTGGATAAATTTCGTTATGTGACATGACCAATTGAACGTTATGAACGGTACATTCAGTCAGGATCGGAACATTTGAACAGTTTTTTTTAATGGAACTTTTCGTAAATTCTCAAGGGAAAATAACGACGTCTGGATCTTCATATCCAAGATTACTTAGTTTCTTCTTATTGATTGAATTAACAAAGAAATAAAATTAAATTGAAATGTGAGAAAAAATTAGAAAAGGAAATGTGAAAAAAAATTTAAGAAAGAAAACAAATGAATCTCACACAATTCTTAAATAAGATTCTTATAAGTAATTATGAGTGTGATAATTATATAATATATTATTTTTTAGTTAATTAAGTTTAGTAGTTAGTAATTACTCAACACACATATTTAATTTTAAGCACACCACTAATTGATTTTATACCTTATTTTTTTCCTTGCACTTTAATTGTTTTTACTTCTCATTTTGTCTTTTTCTTATGACATCTTCTTTCATTTTCGTTAATTAGATCTTCAATAATTTGATTCCTTACACACATACTATGATTAATTAGTTTAATTTTAATAAGGTATAATAATTTCATGACGGCACACTTTCTTACTTAGTTAATACACACGTTAATTAATTAGTTAATTATTTAATGACAGTTGACAATCCTTTGGGTAATTTAATTTACATGTGTAGCATGACTGTTAATATATTATATAACTGATATATTATCGACATGACCACGACATTGTTCTAGACTGAACATCGTAGGCCATAGGTCGGGTTTTTGTTAAATTTTTCATATGTTTGAGAAAGATAGATAAAAAAAAATCTATCTAATAGACATTTTTCCCCGGCGGGCAGGGAATTGTTACGGTATTTTATTGAAGTCGTCTGCTATGGTTGGCAGTGCAATATTTCTAGGGTCACAGCATTTAATATAATTTGATGTTAAGAATTCACGGACTATTGAACGCTATGTACACGATCGATTTATGACGTGTTAGCGTTGATAGGTCACGCACCGTGACTTAGATACGAGACCCTTTTAACGTTGACCGTCAAGCTGTGAAGACGCGTCCTACATCCGTCCAGTGTTGGGCATTGTATTGCCGCATATATGTATATTTACTTCGAAGTAAGGACTCAGGGTCAGTCCAAAGTTATGTGAATCAAATAATATAATAAGGTTAGTATATAACCGACTTCAAGGAAAGATTATTAACCAGTCCATAATAATATATTCGTCAGACTCATACGCTCACTGTCGGCTGTTGGAATCCCCAACCGCGCGTGCATATAGCTATGCTGTTCTGTCTATACTAATTCATTTTACTGGACACGGACTGAGAATATTATATGGATTCAAATGTACTCAATTGCAGATGTATGCTTGTAATAAATAATACTTGTGATGTGTTATCGTCAATAAATGTCGGACTTGTGGACTCGAATACTTGGACTTATCAAGTCAATATTATTCCATTGTTCACCAGTTCTAACCAGTACCCAGCCTTCGCGTAATAGACAATAGAAGCACGATGAGTCAAAGAATGAAGGAGAGTCAAGGAATTAATAGACAGGGCCAGACTTTGCAATAATATTTATTAATTACAAGTTGGACGTTGAAATATAAAGGACAATAATAATGCAGCCATTAACAAATGGATCCTGCAACAACGGACAAACGTCCTTTAACACTAACTCCATACCTTTTCCCTATATGAAGTTGGAAGATCTAGTTGTCCATGACCATTGGATCCTGTTCCAGCCTTCCTATACATCGATTTATTCTTCATATAAAATTCTCCTTTGTTTGGAGGGGTATGGCTTTTTGGCAGTTTTCTGAAACACGGCTTTAATGACTTATCCTCAGCCTGTGCCTTCTTCATTTCCTCTGGATGAGTATTTATTGGGTTATCTTCCTCTATCCTTGACTTTGACCTGGTCTGCACTGCTGCCATGATCACTGGTCCTTTGGGACTTCCCAAAAATCCCATATCAACACCCCAATATCAGAGGGTAGATTGATTCATTTATCACTGCTGCTCTAATCACTCCTTCCACATAGCGAGTTTTTACATTTAATTCCAGCAATGGGAAGTGTCATGGTTGCTACGTCCTTATTTGCCCCTTGTATCTCCACTATTTCTGTGGTATATTGATCTGGGACACTAAGTTAGAACACACAACTGAGTCAAAATCCAATCCAGTATCATAAACGCACTTGATAGTGACCCCATTACATACTACTTCTTCACATACAGGGGGATGATGAGGTTCTTGCTGTAGACAGTTCCTTCTTTCCCATGTTTCCTGTGTTAAGGCATGCAGCGAAATATGGAAGGTTTCTCTTCCTACAGTCTTTTGTATGATGATTATTTAACTTAGAAATTTTACACTATTTTCCTTCTGGTCTGTAGGGTTTCTTATCTTGTACCTGAGGGTTTCTGTCTCTATGATCAAATCTTGGCCTGTCATAACTTTGTTTAACTCTATGTGGTTGATCCCTATTTTCAGACTCATCTTTGTTTTGTGGGGTTTAATTACTATCTGCTTGTTTCTTTCTAAAACTAGCTACTTCTTTCTATGCTGCCTAATATCTCTCGGCAACATTGAGAATCTCCCCCAACCTCTGCACCTTGTTCAATGAGAAATTTTCTCAAGTCTGGAGCCATGGACTCTCTTAACTGCTCCATCATGACCATTTCTTTCAGGTTTTGGGTTTTCCCCCGAGCAGTCCATTTTTCCAAGTAGGTTTCTAGTCTTGCAGAGAATTGGTTGTATGTTTCTCTAGACAGCAGCTTAGTAGTTCTAAATTTCTTTCTATAAAATTCAGCATTCTTCTCATGTCTGAGTAATAATGCTTGTTTTAGGAGGTCATAATCTTCTTGATCTTCCCTACTTAATTTGGAGAAAACTTCATAAGAAGTTCCCCTCAGCCCCTGTGATAATTTTAGACTCCACTTTTCTTTCTCTAGACCATAGTTATTAGCTAATCTCTCATATCTATTTAGAAATAATTCAATGTCATCTTATTTCTCCACAAAGGGATCTAAGTGAAAATTCATGGCTGAGTTTGAGTAACCCTGACTTACACTAGTGTCAGAGGTAGTTGGGCTGCTTCCATGATCTGTAACATGTCCTTGAAGTTCCATTTCTTTTAGTCTTAACTCATGTTCTTTTTGCAAACGTTTTTCCTCTTTGTCAGCCTCCGTCTGCCTAGCCTCCTTTCCAGCCTCCATCTGAAATCTTTTAGCCTCAACCTCCCTATCAGCCTCTAACTGTAATCTTTTAGCTTCATTATCTGCTTGTAATCTTCTCTCTGCTTCTAACCTCCTATCTTCCCTGTCTATAAATTTATCACATTCAGTAGTAACATACTGAATCAAAGCATCCCCACTCATACCAAAGTCCTTTGCCGAATGTACTGTAGCACATCTAAATTTTGCCATGTCTGCCATTATCTTTCACTCGTACACACATTATTAACACTTATATTATCAATTAGCAAATACTAACTAACTTACTTAACTATACTCAATGACAGCTCATCCAATTCACCACAAGTTGTTTATTTTATTATATTTATTATTCCCTACAGTGAGAGCCCCAGGGTATGATTGAAAAATCCCGGACAGGACACCAATATGTCATAAGAGGTATTGATGGTACTAAATTATGGGATATCCTGGACAAATAGGTGTATCAGAGGATACCAGGATAGTGCCAGATAAGAGACTGGTCTTAAAAGTAATACCCCCTTCTCTGAAAAGAGCAAGGGTGTATAGACATCCAAGTGGGGTCGAGCTATGTAAGTTCTCAGAGAAGATGATGATGTAGTATTCTGAGTCCCTAACTGCTACCTCTTGAGATCCCAATTGAGTAACTGAGTAACTGTGTTATTTTATTTGGCTACGTCTAGGGTAATTTATCTACTATAACAGTTATTAATTTCACAACAGAACTTTAACTTTAATAAAATTATTAAGCAAGACTGTATGAAATTTTATATACAATTTAATTGTCCTGAACCTCAATCTTTACAGGTCAGGAATACTCAAAAGCAATAAAATGATATTTACACATCAAAGTAAATATATTGGAAAAACTGTTCCATTTTTGTAGAGTGTTCACTGGAATAACTACACATACAGTTTCTGTTCATACGGGTGATAACTGCTGCTATTACTATGCTGTAAGTTCTCTTTATTATTTTGGTGTTCTTATCTGTTCATCCTAAAAATGGTTGTAATCCTAGTTTGATTACTATTGGGTGAATGATTTTATAAACTGTCACGGGCCTTCATAAAGGACTTATCTGATGTTGCTGCTGATTTTCATACACCACTGCAGGACCACAAACTTTGTAGCTCCTGACTGAGAAGATGGAGCCTGGCTCCAGATATATAAGGAACACTCTTTTCCCACAAACTTCCACTCAAGTGAATGCAGCCACGAGGTAATTTCGTGATATAACCTGGAATAAAAGGACAACCACATTCCATGTAGAAGTCTGCCTCAATTCACTCACACACAAACAACACTAAGTCTTACCCTTTTTCAGTTATAGTGCTAACAAGTTGCACAAGACCTTGAATTCTTTCGCCTACAGTCAGTTCCATGTAATCATTCTTTCTCTGTATTGATTCAATGTTAGTGTCCTTAGTCCATGCTTGGCTTCCGTACAATAATCAGGTTAAGTGCAAAACAGCATGTGACCTATTGATTACTTCATTCTAACCTTTCCTGTACGTTTATCACATGATCTTTTAACAGTGTGTCACTCCAGAAGAAAATACTAATTTAAACCACTACTAACACTTACTGTCGTAATTTGTTGCCAATTTTGCAAACACTATACACATTTTTCCCATTTCGAACATGTCTGCAAAACTAAACTCATTCCTAATTGGGTCAGTATGACAAAACACATCAGTCCGGCAGTTTCACTTTCGAAAAGCATTCGAACAAATAGTCTAGCCATTCGCCGGTTAATAATTAACAAAATATGCAAATAAATGTATCTTGCTTACCCTCAGGTAAATATATTCACACACACTCAAGCTGAACTGGCCTTCTAAGGGATCTTAGAACTGCTCTCAGATCAAAAGGAAAAGACTTGGTCGTTCTGTCTTTCCAATGCTGTCAGCTCGGTGCAGATTTTTGAATTGAATGGCCCAGATAGTACGACTTTGTTACTATTTATAGAACTGCACCCGCCCAATCAGAAACGCAGTCAAAAAATATTTTTAGACACTAGTGACTGATGCGAATATGAGCGTGTCTGTATAATCTGACTAAATTTTAATACTTTATATTACAGCTATTATTGGACCGATTTTAATTATCCAATTTCTCTCTATTGTTCTATATAGTTTTCCCTTGGTTATTCCTATGCATATCATTCTTGGTAATTTTTAAGTAATTAATTTTACATTAACTGAACCACTGCTAAGAAAATATCTACTCGTTTGCTATTTCACTAGTCTTAACCCTAGGAATCACAGTGAGTAAAAATGGTAAAACTGTAACACATTGAACACTTAAGCACAACTTATATTATTACCAAAAACAGAATAAATCCCCGCGAAGGCTATTAACACACTATTCCACATAGGTTCTAGCGTACGCCTTCAGACTACCCGAAATTTTCTGAGAGACTTCTGAGAGAGCGCAGTATATATACAGATTTGTGCAATTATCTCTAAAGGATGTGACAATTCACATCTTCGGCATAGCAGGGAAAAACAAGGAGCTTCGTTTACGAGATAAAGGATTTTTGCGATTCGCTCTACTCGCGATGCCGAACGACATCGAAAGACATGGGCCGGGCGAACGGGCCCTTTTAGATTTCCGTCCGTTTCCGCAGATCAAAGCTTTACGTCCCCTGAAATGCACGGACCTCAAAGGTGGTCTGGAAGTATTATTATCGAACTTGTATTTCTTCAAGGATTTGGTATTTTCCCCACGTGCGTCTGTCTAATGACTAAAATGACAGATCAGATCGCGTAAGAACTCAGGTAAACAAGCCTTGTTCGCTCCTATTATTAAGACTGCCGAGTGCAAAAGTTGGGAAACACTCATCAGCGCATGTAAAAACAGGAAAAATAGGCGTGGCTTCAAAATATGAGTTATACAGACAGCGAAATTTGTGGGTTTTTTGCGTAGCACAATTATAAACACTAAATGGGGAAGCAAAGGTGGTTGGATCACTGAGGCTATATTTACATTATACGTCACAACCACCTGGCCACATTAGACACGTATTGTTCACTTTGGGGAAACGCCTAACTTAACCATAGAAAGAATTCTTTTAATGCCTAATCGCCTGTTTAAACAACGGGACTGTCACCACATTAGGACACAATAGCCCGCCGCCACAAATGACTCGTGACACGCACAGGAATGTGTGTTGCCAGATGGTAGCCGATGATAGCGGTTTAATCCTCTTAGATGTCGGATACGAAGCTAGACTATGGACAAAGAGATTAAGGAAACCACCTCACGACAATGAGTCAAAATAAGCCAGTCCCTCCAAAGTACGACACGAGAAACTTCTTGCGACAAGGAGGCAGAAGGCTTTGTGACAGAGGGGGCCGGGTGATTTATGCATTGGACGGCCAGTCTAAAACAACGGTTTGTCTAGCAAACGAACATGCAGCATGGAGTAAAGAGTTGGTTGCGAGGGCCCGCCGATGTTTAGCCAGTGACATGCACTGAAAGGGCACATGAGTATGTTAATGCCGCTGGACAAGAAGGACGCTGAAGTATTTGATTAGAGGGCGGAATCATGCGATACAGTCTACGATTTCGCACACCCTTGCAATCCAGAAATGAAACGAGACGTCCGTCAGAAGTCAGTATACGGAGCTATAGTTTTTTTTTTTCCCAAAGCATAGCCTGTGCTAATAGTTCATTCCTCTGTGGGTATTTGATTCATATATGCAGAGTTTATTTTTACAGTATTCTTTAGGAATTTGCGAATGGAAAAGGAGGTTAGTAAATCTTATTAAAATCACGAAGAACTCTGCATGGAATGTCTTCATACGTTTTATGAAGTTTTATTAATTAAAAAAAACTCATGAAGACATTACTTGCAGAGATTTTCATGAAGGACATCTCACAGAACCGTTTGGGATAGTAGCTGGAGTGCAACAGGGATTTCTGTTGTCTACATTTCTTTACTTACTAGCAAAAGATCGAAAACATCGACACCAAACAACAGAAATGGAATCCAGGGGAATCTGATCAAAAGCTTAATGATCTAGATTTTCAGATGACGTGGCTCTTCTTACCCATAACTAATGAAACGCAAGACAAAAATTAAAATCCTCGATGACAGGTCACATCAAGTGTGTTTGAAAATACACAGGAAAAAGACAAAGATATTGAGAATAATGCAAGAAATTATTACAAGTTGAGCTTGAAGAAACACCATTGCATGATGTAGAATATTACACATATTTTGGCAGCAATATAGATAAAGTTGGAGGGGCAGAAAATGATATCAAAATAAGAATACAAAAAAGCAAGAGGAACTTTCATTGTTTCGGGAAACATTTGGAGATAAAGAAAAATCAATTTCAACACAACGGAAAGAATCTTCAACTCTGTTGTCAAGTCAGTCTTATTGTATGGTTCTGAAATATGGAGAACAACAAAGACAGCAGCCAAAAAGCAAGAGACTTTCATAAATGTGTGCGTGTGTAAAATGGAAGGAATGAAATGGAATTTAAGAATTGTCCCCAATATGGAACTGATGACAAGTGCCAATGGAACAAGAGATGAGAAGAAGTCGCTAGTGATAGATAGAACTCTCATTGAGGAAACCTGTTGATAGCATTACACTACGGTCTTTGTTCTGGAATTCTCAGGAAAATAGAAGCAGAGTTATACCACACACAAAAAACACACGGAGAAGAAAACTCAAGTCAGAAGTGAAAATGATGAGAAAGACAAGGTTAGAACTTGAGCTGATGTCACGTGACAGGAGGACTTGACGTGTGTTTGTTGAAGGTCTATGTTCCTTGGGGAGCTAAAGGGTACTGATTGGTTGATTGAATATTAAGTATATCCACTAATGTAGATGACACCAAGTCATTGATCATACTCAATTGAAACATATTAGCAAGAATGTCATGATCATGCCAAAACGAAAAACCCACTGAGCAGATTTTCGAGCATACCTTGTTAGGTGTAAATAAATCAATGTGTAGTGTCCATTTGCTGTTGTGAACTTTAGCTGTTTCATTGCTTGCTTTGCGAAATTTATTAACGTTAATTTTCATGATTACTCTAAATCCATGTTATCCAATTTTCGTGAAATATTATTATTTACTAAACTGAATTATTGCATGACGGAAATTTATGTTAAAAGGTCAACAATGCTTAGTTTATTTGTTATATAAAATACATATCTCTTTCGTTCTATCCACCTCTCCCACCCACCCCTCCGTAACCTATCTAGATCAAGGTTTCATAACCTGTGGTCGCTGTTCATAGGGGGCTCGTGTACATAAACGAAATTTTAATATGTAAAATTTTTAATAATGCGTTTATGAACAATTTGTCTACGAAGGGGTTGTTAGTCTACATCGGACAATCAAAGAAAGCTACGGCACACAAAATAAAAGGTTAAGAACCCACTCTAGATCATAACTGTATATAGCATTCTTCAAATGCTTTGTCAATGTATCTCTCAGCTTACCTTTCTGTCTATGTACATACCTGTATCGATTGAAAATTGGCATGAAATTTGCTACTGGTTAGTATGGTAAAGTGTAATAATTACGGACATAAATGTGATTACGAGATTTGGGAAAGGATTATTACACTTTTTTACGTGACTAAAACATTTGCGCTGTGAAAAATAACACCCTACTGTTTTAACCTAAATTTTTGGCCCTAATATAGAGAAATATACCAGTCATCAATACGTACGGCGATATAGTGACTTTTTATTGCAATAATGAAATACATTTATTGTTGTTTTACAGATAATCAGTATAGACTGCGAGGATTTATCTTGGAAACTGATCAGGAGAATGGAGCAGTGGCATTTAAATACACCGGCTCAAAAGTGACCGACTATAGCATTTATGACATCAGATCTAATACTACAGAGATACCTTTAATAAATGTAAAAATTATAGCCACATATCCAGATGCTAATGAACGGGTCCTGACGCTGTGTGAAGTGGAAATGTTTGGTGGTAAGTAACTCGGTCGGCATAATTTCATGTTTCTCTTATGTCCGTAAGTGTCTGATATGCCACCGCAATATTTAAGCTGGAATCACGAATTCCAGCCTCAGCCTTCAGACTGTGAGATTTTTTAAATACTGTATTGATGTTGTTTATATTGATAAAGAAGGCATTTCACAACTGATACTCGCTGGTATATACCAACACTAATGTTGCCTAGAGGAGAAACTCTAAAACGACCATATGTCCCATAACAGTATTCCCATTTTTTTAACGCAAAGCATTTTTACAATAGGAGAAATCCTAGACCTGCGATCTGAAAATTGAGTCTCCACTCAGTCTAAGGTTCTAATATCTCCAAAAATAATAACATGATTTACATATATTACTCAACAGAAAACAAATTGAATGAAAATTAACACATTCTACATTTACTATCGACATGGCTCGCACTGTGTGTGCAGCACGAATCTTGTAGCAACACTAAAGTTATCCAGTGTCATTTGTGGGGATGTAACAACTGTGTACAGTATATTCCTGTGTGTCAATTTACCTGGTTCCACAATTAATTACGTTATTTATGAATTAATGTTTCGCCATCATCATCATTACCATTCAGCGCCATGTGGAGCATAAGCTTTCAAGTATTTCACACCAAGTCATTCTGTCCAGTACCATTCTTTCAACTTCTGTCCACTGCTTTCTTTGTTCTCTTTTATAATATGTCTCAAGTTCACTTTTCCGTGTGTTTTTGGGTTTCATATTCCTTCCAAGTGGGGAGTTCCAAAAAACGAAAGACTAGCTTGTAATGATATCAGCTGGTTTTCTCAATATATGTCTTATTCAACAGTTAGAACTATTTTGTTAGTTGTGGTTCTTAGACCAGATATATCTCAAAATGCAACATGATGTACTTCTTTATACTGAAAGTATTGCTTCATGTGACGGTATTGTCTCCCCTGCTCCGCAGTAGTGGTCCAACAGTGGCCAAACTTAGAGTATAATGACGAGGGTCTTCAAAGGTATCAACCTTCGCTCAAGATTACTCCTGGCAGAGATAAAAATAGAAGAACGATACTTCTATTTAACAGAGCCTCACAGGATTTTAAAGAATAGCAAGCATAACAATTGAGATCATCTAAGCTGTCTCGAATTTTAGTATTCTCCCGCACCTTCTGTGAGATACTATATTTCCACTCGTATTCTGAGCCCCCTGCTGAATGCGATTCAGCAACTATTAATTTTATAGTCTATGTTTATGTATTTAAAACAGTATGATTCATATGGGGGCAGGTATACAATTCATTAACGAAGAACTAATCCTACTATAGCTTTAAAGTTACAGATAAACATGTTTAATAATCACTTATAGCTTAACAAGGTAAAATAAATAAAGTTGTTTATAAAAAAAGCGATGATATTTATCAACATCGGATGATTTAAACTGTAGTGATTTAAACTTACGAAAGATTCCAGTGTTGGGTTGGTTGGCATCTGCTTCAGCCGCTGGTGGTTCCCATAGGTGCCTTGGACTGCACTTCTCTACAATAGTCAAATCTGGTGGCAGTAGCACGTCTCATGCATCAAGGCTGAGGTAACTACCTGGGTTGTCAAGCGTCTTCAAGACCCGACTGATGTTGGTGTCTAGCGTCGACTGCTGGCAATTTGTACCACATACTTGTACAAAAAAATCCGAGTTTTTTTCGGGCCATCACATAATTTTTGCACAGGAAACATCCGAATATTGTCGGGCAGCTGATTTAAGATGCAGTCTCTTTTAGGTGAGTTAGGTGTCTAACTGATTGCACTTAAAGTTGGATCCCACATTTTAATGCGCAAAGTGATGTTTCAGGTGTTACTCTCTTGTAATCTTAGAACACGTCCAGTCCTTTAGCCTATCCTATATTTTTTGTCCTAATATTTCTTGTTCCTGGCTGTCTATGATTCTTTTTTGAAGCAATTTGAAAGTCAGTAAAATAGTCTTACAACGCTATAGCATATAAGCCAAATTTTTCGCCTACGCACCCAAGCTGCTACCTTGAGGAGAGGTCCGATCAGGAGCAGTCTATCTTAGCATCTCAAATGCCAAACCAATTGCAAAAAAGTGGCTTCATTTTGGTAGTGGTCTATTCCCCATTCATCTCATGTAGAACATCACTACATGACAACATAAGACGTGATTTTTTAGCTCCATAACCATATAATGTCTTGCTTCTTTTTCGCCTGCCATATGTACAAATTCACTTTTTCATAGATCTAACATTATTTCCTTACTTACTTACTTAGTTGTTCCCCTTCTACCGTGAAACATTATTTCCTGCAAGATGTTATTTTCCTTTAATTGTTAATCCCAACAAAGTTCATCTGCGAGATCTATTACATCACTATTCGTGTCTTAATCTTCACCAAGGTTGTCATCGACCATGTATTTGGGCACGACATGTTTGCAGACTAGCATCTTATCATGCGACAACATGGTTTCGTGTATCTTCCCAGACATAAAGTCTTGGTTACCAATAGGAATATCGCTCTTACTCTGTCTGGAGCTGGCAATAAGCCCAAAGTCAATGTGGAAAGTTCTCTCCTTCGCTACGCATCGCCGATAACAAATGAGAAAATAACCAGGCACAAGCAGTTAGATATCAGTAATTTAGCAATATAGCATTAGACAGTTTTAAAGTACGTGTACACTGTGTTATCCTTAATTTTCGATCTACGAATGAAGTTTTCGGATAATTATTTCTACACATAGGTCTTATCCAATTATTCAGATTCTTCACAGTGTTTATGTTTACTGCAAAAGACTTACTGAGATTTGTTGTGTTCACAACATTTAACGTCCTCTGGCACACATTTTGTTTGGCGACGAGTGAATATGTAGATCTGAACTAAATTATGTTACATCCGTAGATTTTTTAATTTGCAGACGTAGTGGCAGTCCACATACGTCAGATATTATGGAATCTACAACCAGGAATTTAAATCGTGAATAATTAATGACCCCAGATATTGGCGGAGGATTGTGGAGGCTGAGATGCAAAGAATGAACCAGAGTTGGGGCACTGTACGAAGGATGGCCGCCGATCGAGCAAAGTTGAATCAATTTGTTGTTGCCCTACAAGACGCCACCAGGCGTAATGGCCACTGACTGCTTTGACGGTCGGCGACTAAGGATCAAAGAAGAAGAAGATATTAAAGTTACTTCAAGAACGAATAGACTTACAGCAGAAACAGGTAAAAAAATTAACAGACTGCATCTTGGGTAACTCACCTTCTTCTGTATCATCATCATCACCTACTATAAGTGAGGTATAATACAACAGACGTGGATAGATGCTTTCTTTATATCAGTAAGTCAGAAAAGACAACTATCTGACACATCTAAATAGCTACATCGATGAAATGGGTAGATGCAAAAAAAAGCGTTCCTTAACGTATAGGCGAAGGGATTAACAGATACACTGATAAAAAGATCAAGCTATCTGGGAAAATGTACCAATCCATAAGCCAGTACACTGGTAACTTAATTGCTTGAGTATTCGAACTGAGGAGCAAGAAGCGGACAATGGAGCGTGTTGTCCTACGTGCGGGGACTTCCTTATATTAACAAATGATATACCAGAAAGTTTCCCCAAATAGGAGTGCAATATTCTTGTTCGCTGATGAACTATCTTTGAGCACCTGCGAAAAAATGTATCCTTAAATCGAGCTCTCGGGATGCAGCAAAACCTCACATCACTATAGGAAGAGTCCATGACATACGTAGTCAAGATAAATGTAAAGAAACAACATATGCATTGTTCTCCAATTTCACCAAAGCCCAAAGCTCCGAACTAGACCTAAATGGCCAAAATAAAGTTAAAACATGCTGTTATGGGTCCGGGGTTCTCTCTTTTGATATATCTTGTCAAGGGTAATACTTCATTGACTTGTGAGAACTCATCACGGCATTCCATTTTGCCGGTAACACTTTTAAATGCAGCCTGTAAAATACCTTTCTTACTCTTCAACAATAAAGAAGTCCTTTAAGGCCAGCTTGGACGTGAAGACGAATATTCATTTAATACGTACACAAGCTACAGTTGACATGTATTCAATATTCAGATAGGCAATGGCATGAACTAGCCAGTCTTGAAAACGTCGCTATTCCGTCGACTATGGACATGTTGCTGTAATCTTTATTAAATATTTCCACACGCATTCCTTGATTCACAGCATTCGCTTGTCCTAAAATATCAATGCAGCATAGATTCCATAAAGCAGATGGACGATCTAGCTATAATACATCTTTATAACTCTGTAGTAAGAGCACACATATAGGAGCTGGACAATCATGCGTCCGTTCACACTGAGTGACACACATGAAAGACACACAGTATCGCTCACTTCTGCTAAGTGAAGTCGGAAATGACGTCTGCTACATTTTGTCCAAAAGACAATGACGTACTTCCGGGAGTAACCCAGGAATCGTAATATCAACAAGCTAGTCCATAAACAAGCCTTGTCGAATACGATAGATATGTTATGATTTTACTCATAACACATGCTTAACCCAGATTACCTAGGCACAAAGTTACATTTGATCGCCTCGTGTCTTGGAAAGAACAGAAGAACAGATTAAGAAAACAATATATTCTTAGCTCCCAGAAAAGCTAAGAATGTCAATTATGACAATAAAACACGTGGATAGCTTTGCGTCCAGACTGGAATATACTAAAGATAATGCTCACAGGACACGGGAGACCAGTCCCAGAATATATCATGAAGCATTGCTGCATGGGTAACAGCAACCGTATTAAATTTTGGTAGTGTTAAATTACTACGAAATTATACCATTATAACTATGACAGTAGGCGTGAAGACAATGCCAAATGAGAGGATGTAAAATAATACATGGTTACAAGGACAGAAAAGACAGCAAGGAGCTGGTAATTTCAAAAGGCTAGCAGATCATCTTTTCACCTGAAAATACATGAACTGTGCAGAGGAAGACTCAAGGGCCACAACTTTGCAAAACCAGCCAAATAATTGATAACACCCGGTTCAATAAAAGCTGTAATTAATACCAAGCACAACAAATAGGTTGAAAGGAACGCGGCTTGCCAGAAGAAGGCAAAACCCGAACCAAATTTTTTTTTAAAATGCATTATGTCACCATTTATCCCCGCCAACGGAACACAAAGCTTGCTCGTCCTGACAGAGAGCGTTCTCGTGACTAGGATCAAAGAAATCCAGACCGAGGCACAAAGATAATCACTAGGGATAAAATATAGAGAGAAACAAACCTCAAGCACTTTCTGGATCCATGCACACACATACATGGATCTGCAGCTAATGCTTCCCCAAATTGTGGAGGTGGGGTCTGTCTAATATTAGCCAACGGTACACACACACACACACACACACACACACACACACACACACACACACACACACACACACACACACACACACACACACACACACACCCACTCACTCACACACACACACACACACACACAGATAAACCTTGTAATTTATTAACTTGGAGATTTTCAAGCCTTTTTACAACGAGACAAATACGTTGAAATGTATAGCAGAAGTCCCAATGAGGGAGGGTAGGACTGAGACAAATGTAGTATATGTTACAGATGAGCTGTAAGTAATCACATAACTCGGTAGCCAACGATGGAAATACCTAATTTAGCAACACTTTGAAAACTATGTCAGTTACTATAGGCACTACTTCTTTTGCTTTCCTTTTCTTCTTTTGCTATTAATAATAATAGCAGCGTATAATATATTGTACAGACACAGTCTGCCAGGAAGGAACATATGGACGACAATGTGAGCACACATGTCACTGTGCTAAAGATGGCGAGAAATGTTTTGTCAGTACAGGTGGGTGTCCTTCTGGTTGTTCTGCAAGCTACCGCGGACAGGGTTGTCAACAAGGTAAGAAATTTGCTTTTTTCTTGTGTTGTTTTTGTTGCACTGTGCATACTGTCGTCAGAGTAAAATAATGCAGGATACATACATGCTACAGATCATGTAAGATTTTTAAAATCAGTCTGTTTAGTATAATGATAATAATGCTGTGTACTTACGTAAATGCACATGGGCATATAAAAAGTATGAACATGTAGCTTATACACACATAATACATACAATCATGCACACGTATGTATGTTAACATATCAGAATCTTTATCCTATGTAAAATACATTTGTATGTACTGGTGGGATGTAATGAAATACAGGTAGTTCTTTGTTTACGCGATATATGCGTTCCCGAGAGCCTTGCGTCAACAGAAATCGCGTAAACGGAACAGGATTTTATCATTTAAGAACATGTAAAGTAAAGGTGATGCATTCCATCAATACCGTACATAATAATAAAAATAAATGCATGTAATAATAAACAGTTTAATTTAGCACATATTATTCATATTAAATACATATGTAGAAGACAATATTGACAAATTATTCAACATTAACAGGAGCAGGACCATTACTTTCTTCATCAACTTTTAATTCAACGATAGGGGAAGATGTTGAGTCATCTTAATTAATGAGCAGCAGGCGATACAACAATGAACTGTTTTCTGAAGAAGGTGCCCAGAGTTG
Organism: Oreohelix idahoensis; assembly: GCA_024509875.1. NCBI lineage: Eukaryota > Metazoa > Mollusca > Gastropoda > Stylommatophora > Oreohelicidae > Oreohelix > Oreohelix idahoensis. Next base: position 340,959 of record JAMPIV010016844.1, read on the forward strand.
TTAGTCTTTGTGACTTTCTCTGCTTACGGAGATTTCTTGGTTGTGAGCAGCACTTTCCATCATTTTCCTCATTACCATAAGCTCATATCCATGTTAGGATCATCTTCTTCAAAGATCATAAAGAAGGATTCAAGAAGTTTGAAGGTCTCCTGCAATCGATTCACTGTAAGTTGGTGGTCAGTTGGTTGTTAGCAGCTGGTGCTAGTTGCAGCGTTTTCTTCTTTGGTGATCGTCTTCAGCGCCAGCAGCTCTTCATCGCAAAGTTACAATCTCTGAGATTCACGCAAATTTTCAATTTCCTTTTTGTCACCTTCATCTAAGCCAGCTCTTAAGGCCATTCTAATACCATCCTTAATAGCTGTGATAATATAGTCATCAACACTAAAATGTAATTTGGTGTTACGTGTGTGTGAGTTTTAAATTGAATATGCTCCTACACACACACACACACACTATATATATATATATATATATATATATATATATATATATATATATATATATATATATATATATATATATATATATATATAGACACACACATACGTAAAGAAACAAGGAAAACCATAGCCATCAACCTCCTGCACTGAAGGAGAAGAGTTTTTATTGAATATTGTGACAGGTGATGAGACTTGGGTTCATTTTTTTAACCAGAATCCAAGAGGCAGTCAGTGGAATGGCATCACACAACATCGCCGACAAGAAAGAAGTTCAAAAATTCTCCATCTGTAGGGAAAGTTATGGCCTCCGTGTTTTGGGATGAGAAGGGTGTGATTCTTCTCGACTTCTTGGACCAGGGAAACACGGTGAATGCAGACCGTTACATTGAAACTTTGAAGAAGCTTAGAGGTCGTCTTTGGCGACTTTACCCATTAAAAGATTAGCGAACTGCACTTCTGTTGCACGATAATGCCACGCCACACACCACCAAACGCACCATTGATACGATTGCAGAATTTGGATGGACAATATTACCACATCCTCTTACAGTCCCGATCTTGCACCTTCTGACTTCCATCTGTTTGGACCACTGAAAGAAGATCTTCGTGGACATCACTTTGAGGACACCGAGACCCTTAAACGTGCCGTACGCAGTGGTTTAGGAAAAAGGACACACATTTTTACCGTGCGGGGATAGATGCCCTTGTGAGAAGATAGACAAAAACTGTAACAAGTAACGGAGACTACATTGAAAAATAAATTTTTGAAGTTCAGACTAGGAGCTACATTTCAATGTGAATTTTATCTGTTTTCTTGCCTATTGAATGAAATTAAAAATTACGATGCATTACTTTTTGACAGTATATATATACTGAAGCACATTAAAAACTCACCACCTGTATCATCCAGGAACAGAGTGTGAAATGTAAATATAAGTGTTTACAAGTTTACATATTTGGAATCTTTATTCATTTTCCAATGAATCCATGCTGGTCATTAATTTGTACATTTGATTGTTATGAAATTCATTGCATTCAGTGCAGGCATGGGAGAAAACCAAAAATGCAACCAATAAAAAAATTCATTCACACTATCCTCAATATCTGGTATGTCCACCGTGTGCTTGCAAACAAGCTTGGCAGCGGCCCTGCATGGAACGCACAAGTCTCTGAAGGAAATTCCAGGGAATCAAGTCCCATTCACGTGTAAGAGCAGCTTCGAGCTGTTGCAGATTAGCTGGAGAACCTTGCCTGTGGACTCTGCGTCCAAGCTCGTCCCACAGATGTTCTATAGGGGACATGTTTGGTGATAGGGCAGCCAATCAATCGTCACAATGTTCTGCTGCTGTAGATATTGCTGCGTAATGCATGCGGTGTGCGCACGTGCGTTATCCTGCTGGAGAAGCTGCAAGTCTGGATAATTTGTGAACGCAGAAGCAACCAATGCATCCAGAACCTCATCTCGATATGTCACAGCATTAACATTTCCACGGAAGACGTAAAAAAGCAAGCGATGGTGAAAACTGAATCCTCCCCAAATGTGAATACTTCCACCTCCAAATCGGTTGTGCTGACGAACACAGCAATCTTCAAAGCGCTATCCACACCGTCGCCAAATCCGCATACGTCCATCAGCAAAGGATATGTTGAATCTGCTCTCGTCTGTGAATAGGACAGCATTCCACTGCAGTCTAATCCATCTGACATGTTGCTCTGCCCATTGTAGGCGCTGCTGACGATGTCTGTGAGTCAAGTTGGGCCCAACATAAGGTCGTCTTGCAGTAAGGCCTGTATCTCTGAGTCGTCGTATGACTGTCATTCGAGAGACTTGCTCACGTCTACCCACTATTGCTCTTGCTGTTTGACTTGCCGGGCGAGAACGATTCCTTAGGTGACTCAACACAATATGACGATCTTGCGCAGGGGTAGTAACTCGTGGGTGGCCACTCCGAAGTCTATCCCGGGCACTGCCAGATTTTCTGTAACGTTCATTGAGAAGTACAATAGTGCTGTGGTGGCAATTCATCCTTCTGGCAATGGCCCGCGAGCTCATTCCGGTCTCCAACATACCAATGGCTCGATGGCGGTCGTTTTCAGATAGTCGTGGCATTTCAAGCACATGTACTGGGTGTTTTGTCTCAACGGCCTTTTTATACCGAGTATACAGCCACAACGCGTACACATTTTCAGGGTCATAGCTGTTGGGAATCGTGTTGCACGTGTAACTTTCATTGTTTTCATCTAATCTGCACACAAACCCGTAGGTTGAATCATGCACTTTCCATTCCAGCAGCCATTCGCTCTCGACGTCATGACAAACACGGGGAAAATCCATTCCCACACTTTTTTTTCCAGCTTCTCGGCATCAGTATATATAATAGTGGTGCGTTTTAATGTGCTTCAGTATATATACGAGTACATATATATATATATATATATATATATATATATATATATATATATATATATATATATATTCGCACCAGATTATAATGATTGAGCTGACCGTGCCATTTGAATCCAGATTGGACAAGCAACACTCGTTCAAAGTGGCCAAGTATAATATCTGGCCACGGACTTGAGACAGGATGGGTTCATTGTAAGGGTCATGACTGTTGAAGTGGGTGCAAGAGGTCTCGTGGCTGCCTCAGTGTATGATCTACTGAAACTGTTGGGGTTGAGGGGACAGTCAAGAACAAAGACACTTAAGAAGCTCAGTGAAACTGCGGAAAAGGCATAGTGCTAGCTGTGGAACAACCGTAACGGGCTGTGGAACTCGGGTGCAGTAATTTGTTTTCAATATAGCGGTTACTTTCACAACTGACTCCAGCTTGCTGAAGATAGGAGTGAATTTGGAAGCTGCAACCAAGGTGGAGTGGGATAAATTATCTGCACAAAACAACAGGAGGCTGCGACTTGGGGGTCATGACCCAAGTGAGCCCGCCCCCATCCAGTAAATGAGATTAAGGGGTCGACACACTTGATCGACGGGGGGGACTGATTCTGATTATCAGATTGCTTCCTGTTGAATCGCTCTGAATTTCTTATCAACATTAATATAAAAGGCAACGTCTGTCTATTTGTCTGCTACATTAAACTCGAGGACGGAGAAATCGATGTTGATGCGGTTTTCAAAACAAAAGACATAAAATATTGAAGGAGGGAATCATCGGAATTCTTGGTATGTAGACTTTCTTCCCGCGAACACAACCTGTCAGAATGGTGGCCTCTACTATGTAGTTCTTCAAAGATGTTATTTGGAATCTAGTGCCATTACAAAGTCTCCCTTAGCAAATGTCGAAGTGTATGAATATTAATTGTTCCTACTGCGCGTTGGTTGCATACACGCTGTATGCATCATCTCATTCGTCCACCCATGCTGGTCTTACGTTTGATGCCAAATTCCAGCAATATTAGCCATGAAGACGAGTGCAGTGTCATTTTCTATTAGGTGATAATTAATTGCACTTTGTATCTCTCCCTTATCCATATCCAATGCACATTCCATGGGTGCTCTTGAAACTAGTCTATCAGCTGCAAAGCCCTGCATGACCAGTACAGTATATCCACACTAGTTCCTGAAGATCCGAGCCTTCTGTGGAGGTTTTCCATTCATGCCGGAGCCATCCACTTTGGACCTTCCGAGCATGGGTAGTGAGTCCTTGTTAATGAAGTCACAGCCAACCACCTTAAGGCTGCAGTAGTTGCCTCTACCTCCTATCTCATGCTAGATGCCGTTGTCATATAAGCCTCGCTATGTTCAGGGACGAATCTGCTCTTTACTCTAGCAGAGAAGCCCCACCCTGATTTCCCACCTTCTTTTGGGGCTCTTGAAGCTAGTCTGTCATCTCTTTCATTGTCGCTTATCCAGCATGACCAGGGCAGGAGATATATATCAGTCCTTGAAGATTCGATGCTTCCATGGAGGCTTTTCATTCATGCCGAAGCCATCCATTTTGGACCTTTCGTAGCATGGATTGGGAGTATGATACAATAACTTGCCTTTGTTAATAAAGTCTCAGACAACCATCTTAAGGTAGCAGTAGCAGCCTCTACCTCCATTCTCATGCTCGAGTTTGTTATCATTTAAGCCACGCTATGTTCAGCAGTAGTTCTGCCCTTTACTTTAACAAACCCCACCATGATTTATTACCACGGATTACAGACCCATCAGTGTATACAGTGGCACCATCATTCCCAGCATTATCATTTATCACATGATCAATTTGCAGCTCTGCTCTCATTTGCCCAAGTTCTGTAATCTCTACCAAGGCTGATGATGACTTGCTGGTAGTTCACCCAGCACTCATCTGACTTACTCCACTCTTCTCCCTTGAATATATTTTCAACTGTGTTCACCTAATAGTCGCCTCTGCCTGCGCCATCCATGACATCCCCTTCTTTATTCTTTCACCTTTGATGTCTGCTATGTTCGCATGCAGGGGATGCCTTGTATGTGTGGCTACTCGGATAAATGCTTTTATCTGGCCATCGTATAAAGCCGGAAGGCCTTCTACGGATACCATAGCATCATTCGTGCTAATAGTTATCAGTTAGATTAGGAAGAACAGTTTCAATGTTTTATTGAAATAAAGACTCGAGTTACGCTATTATCATATTGAAACTTAAACTAGTCGAAACTAGGTTAATTAGCAACTCAACGCTATCTTTTGGCGGGAGTTGCTTAGCAACCGATGACGTAAATCGGAATAGCCTAGACCCTTCATCGGTAACACATAAGGAAGGGAAACCCGAGGCCTGTAAACAGTAAATTAATATTAGACAAACATAAAGGTATGTTTTCAGGCACTCGTAAGAAATAAAGAAGTAGAACACTTGGACAACAGAAAAACAACAGACGTGAGTGGCTTACTTGGGGATGCCTAGCTGGCCGTGGGGTCAGTGTGATTCGCTTGATAGCTAGGCGGAGTTGTCGTACGGAAGGTACGGGGTTCGAACCCTGGGTAAGCCACTCACGTCTGTTGTTTTTCTGTTGTCCAAGTGTTCTACTTCTTTATTTCTTACGAGTGCCTGAAAACATACCTTTATGTTTGTCTAATATTAATTTACCTTCATCGGTAAGCATGTGACACCCAATAAAATAAATAAAGAAGTATTAGACTAACCAACCAAACAGATAGTAAAATCGCCCACCACTCTGAGATAGCAGATTTCGCATATCCGAAGTCAGCTGATCTATAGAAGCCAGTTTTTACGGACGGTACCCCTAGTCCAGCCAACTGCTTGTCTTGAAGTTATCAAGATATCAACTCTGTGTGAAGCAGATAATTTTTACATAGTTGGGAATTCATACTACCCGTAAGTACAGCTTCGTGTGACTTTTTCATTTTTCAGAATATAACCTAGTTTGGCCAGAAATGCCTAAATATTGGGAAAACGATCTGAACATAAGAAATGAAAACTGAGCTCTCTAATGTCAAATTAATTCAAGTCATACAAGAGGTCACCCGTGTGTTACCGGGAACCGAAAGGGGAGCAAAAAATAATAACACTGTTTCCTGCCATGCAATTCGTAGAAAACGACTAAGGAGGGTTGGGCATGTGGCTGGTCACCCCATCCTGTAACAAATTTAAAGCACAAAAAACTTCAACAAACATGGACAAGTTACTTAAGGAAAATAAAACCCAGCCATCCAGGACAGAGGAAGGTCCTCTCGCAGGGAGGCGTATGATGCAACACAGAGAAAGCCGAAAGAAGTCTGTGTTACTGATTAACCATCTTTCTTCTAGGAGAACTTCCAGATTTGGTTCCTGGAATGTTCGGACATTAAACGAACAAGGGAGAGAGGCACAAGTAGCAGAAATGAAGGAATAAAAATTCGAGGTTCTGGGATTGTGTGAAACAAAGTGGAAGGGGGTAGACAAGAAAAAACTCATCACAGGTGAATTAGTACTGTCCTCAGGACATTAACACGAACGTCCACAGTGAAGGGGTAGCTCTTATGTTATCTAAAAAAGCACAGAACGCACTCATTGAATGGGAAGTCGATGGACCCAGAATAATAACAGCAACTTTTAAAACAGCTAAAAAGAAAATAAATATAAATGTCATCCAATGTTATGCACCAACTGATGACAAAGAAGTCTGTGAAAGAAGCATTTTATACCAGACTACAGGATATTATGGAAAAAGTAAAAAGAAGATACATCACAATTTTGATGGGTGACATGAATGCAAAGATAGGTACAGTCAACACCGGCTTTGAAGAAGTCATGGGAAATTATGGGCTAGGAATAATGAATGAAAATGGGGAACTATTCTCAACTTTCTGTGCTTCAAATCAACTGGCTATAATAGATTTAAACACAAGCAAAACGAGAAGTTCCAAAATAAGGCTCAAGAATCAAACAAAGAAGTAAAAAGAAGTATCAAAAGAGACAAGAGGAAGTATACTACTCGTCAAAAGTCAAGGGCCACCCTATTATTTTCAATACACTTTTATATAAGCGCATAGAATGATTAAATGAAGGAAGTTTTTAGTAAAAATTGGTGCAATATCTTCCTCTGACAGTCCTCTATGCACGTTAAGCATAAAAACAACCCAATGACACCCATGGTGATCACGTGCAATTTGGTTTGCTGACCATAAATTCACATTTTTAATCTATTTTTTTCAAACTTTCATACAACCAAACAGGAGAAGTAATCGTGCTGTTTGACATTCCACGTGCAATGGCGACTTTTCGTGAACAGAGTTCACTCTTAATTTGTTTTAAAATCAGCAGACTTAGGGTAGTTTGATCACTTGCAAAAACCATGCCACCGAGAAGAAGTCTTGACACCTTACAAAGAATGAGGGCTATAGCGTGGGTTAAAAGTGGTTTATCTGTCCGTGAGGTTGCTAGACGGCTTGCAGTGTCACACTCTACTATCCAAAGAATTTTGGAGAGATTTCAGGCCACAGGAAGTGTGGAGGATCGCCACCGGCCAGGTCGTCCTGGATGCACCAATAAACATGATGACCGGTACCTCTTGTTGTCAGCCCTGCGCCATCGAACAGTGACTTGTTCCACTCTAAGATGTCAGCTGAGAAAAACTGTAAACGTTAATGTCAGTCAAAGCACCATTCGCAGACGTTTACATGAATTTGGACTGGCTGCTCGACGTCCTGCAGTCAGAATCCCTCTTACTCCTGCTCATCGCAGAGCCCGTGTTGCTTTGTGTCGCGAGCACATCCGATGGACAAGGCAACAATGGAGTCAAGTTCTCTTCACTGATGAATCTCGCTTCACTGTATCATTCAATGATGGCATGATTTGAGTTTGGAAACGACCAGGAGAGCGATATACTGATGACACAATTCGAAAGGTGGATCGTTATGGTAGGGGTTCTGTCCTGGTCTGGGGTGGCTTGTACAGACATGGCAGAACCCCATTCTACATCATCCAAGGCAACTTGATCGGCCCAAGATACCAGAACGAAATCTTGAGACCAATTGTTCAGCCTGCTCTGGAGGCCATAGGTGGTAATGCCATCCTCCAAGATGATAACGCTCGACCCCATCGAGCTCGTGTGGTGAATGAGTTTATTCAGCAACATGGGATCATCAGGATGGCGTGGCCAGCTCATTCACCTGACCTTTCTCCAATTGAGCACCTCTGGGATGTCCTTGGTCGAAGATTGTCAACAAATCACCCCCTGCCAATGGATGTTGCACAGCTGACTGCATTTCTGCTTCAGGAATGGCAAGCTGTTCCTCAGGATACTCTTTGGAACCTTGTGGACTCTATGCGTCTACGCTGTCTTGAATGCCATGCTACAGACGGTAGTCATACCCGATTTTGAAATGTCTATTTGTCCAATATCTATTGTGTGACTTTTGAAAAGGTGGGTGACACACTTCACAGCTTCATTGCGTTTAAATGTGTGTTTCCATTTCTGTACGGGACATGTCAATTTGGTATTCAATAAATGCCGTTTTGACTGATACCAATTACGTTTATATCAGATTTATTTTATGGTTTCAACCAAGGTTTTTCTAAGTGGCCCTTGACTTTTAACGAGTAGTATATATTGAGAAGTTGGCAAGAGACGCAGAAGATGCTGCAGCCAACGGAACTATGAGAGAACTGTATAACAGCACAAAGAAGCTAACAGGAAAATACGAGCAAACAAGTTGCCTTATAAAAGACAAGAATGGAAAACTGCTCAGCAATATACAACAGCAAATGAAGAGGTGGACAAAATATTTTGAGGACCTTCTCAATAGACCAGCTCCACAAAACCCCCGGACACCCAGCCAAAAGAAGAAGAGTTACAAATTAACGGTGAAAGACCAACGAAGGAAGAAAGAAAGAAAGTCATAAAGCTTGTAAGAGATGGAAAAGCGTCTGGACCTGATGGCATTCCAGCAGAGGCCATCAAAGCAGATATCGACACGGCTACAGAGATGTTATATAAATTACTTGGTAAAGTCTGGGAAAAGGAAGAGATACCAGCAGAATGGAAGGAAGGATATATGGTTACGTTGCCTAAGAAGGGAAATTTACAAGAGTTCACAAATTATAGAGGAATAATGTTACTATCAGTGCCATGAAAAGTATTAAACAGGGTTATCCGTGAGAGATTTAAAAAGTCCATAAACAAGAATCTGAGAGATGAACAAGCAGTTTTTCCACAAAACAGATCCTGTACAGACCAGATAGCCACTTTGAAAATAATAGTTGAACAAAGTCTGGAATGGAATTCACCACTATACATCGGATTTGTGGACTACGAAAATGCATTTGACAGTGTCACAGGGTTAACCCGAAGATTAACCGGGGAGAGTTATCTGTGTGGTGCCCGCTTTGTCAATGGCTCAGCTTTGCCTGGCAACAAGTTGAAGATGAGCAGTAGGAGTGGAGGTGAATGTAAGACTCTGTGATAAGTTTCCAGCAGATAGTCCCAGTAATTCTGAATCTCGTGACACTGTCACTCCTACCACTCTATCCCCCTCTCTATATTATAATGCTAACGAGCCCCACCCCCTCTATTACACTGAGTGAACAGAAGAGGAAGAAAGGAAGAAATGTATGACTCTTTCGCACACTTTCTTTCCTTCTCTATATATGTAATTAACGTGTGTGGGTAATGCTAACACAACTACAACATTTATTGAATTACTTCAAGGTAACAACATCCGATTACAACAATACAAATGTAATAAGAGCTAACATTAACTATACCTGGAAAATAAGATAATAGTTAATGCAAAATACACAAATGAATCTTAAGTCTATACTATGTGATGATGATGATGAATTTAATCTAACCTTAACTACTAACAAAAAGGATATCTTGTTCGTGGTCTCTTGCTGACTGTCAATAAACTCTGGGTAGTTGTACACAATGGACAAGTCTTTGTCTGCCTTCAATAACACTGGACGGTCCACTTAATTTCGTCAGGTGTCGATGGCTTGTTCTTTTGTCCTTCACAATGCGAGTGTTGACAATGCCACGAGCGGCAGCGGTGGCGTGTTCATATGTTGTGTTTAGGCGGTAGAGACTTCGTCTGATATGCAGATGTCCTTTTGTTGTGCTGTTATTTTGCTCATGTGGTGATGATGGTGGAAATATGTTATGTATTTGTATTTGTTGGCGCATCAGTTTTACTGGGGGAATCTGTCCCTTACTGCAGGTAATTTTGGATCTTAATAATTTTTGGTAGGCACTGGGTTTACATGATCGTCCGTCTGCTCCTGCAACTTCGGATCACGATTTCTCAAAGGCACTTGTTGTAGGCTACTGCTACTTCTGATCATTTAACTCACGTAGACAACTCTTAGTAATGCAGTCATCTATGTATTTTCTGCTTACTTTTCTGTGTGGGTGGTTGATGAGAGAAAGCTTCTTCGCTGCTTGGCAAATTCATTTCTAACCCCCGTTGAGTATTGGTAGGTTTGGTGCCGTTAATTATCTGTGAGATACGTGTCGTTGCAGTATCTCTGTTTGGCTCTACTCCTTAGCTTGTCCCGTGATTGACGCCAACGGGGTAGTCAGACGAAGGCTGAGTTATCTCAAATGGTCCCTTTCTCTACCACTGCGATGGATAAAATAACAAACCCTAATAAGTACCCCGTAATCTATGTTACGCATGTAGTGTGTTCTTGTATGTGAAATCTTATCACTATCATGAATGACCGTGCGGTGTTTCATCATGTGACGTCATGAATGACGGTGCGGTGTTTACTGAGGCAAAATAAAAGTGTCTTGTATGTACTTCGTTATAGTTACTGGAAACTGTGCAATCTTATAACTCTAATAATTCTCTGCACGGTGTTTATTGCAATCTGTACTTATTAGTATAAAATATAATATTATAATAAAACGTGACTGGTATTTACAGTGTTATATTTATGGAAAATATGTATATATATATATATATATATATATATATATATATATATATATATATATATATATATATATATATATATATATATATATATATATATATATATATATATATATATATATTTATATATATATATATATATATATATATATATATATATATATATATATATATATATATATATATATATATATATTATATATATATATATATATATATATATATATATATATATATATATATATATATATATATATATAACTGAAGTTAAGATAGATGTATAATAATAATGTACAAACTGTAGAACACTAACCTTGCTGTCCATATAAAGAAATCACTGACAAAAGTCCTGACTCTTCCTCGTGAAATATAGAACCAAGTAGGTTGACGGAATGATTTCTCTTATCATTACTGAGCGACCAATTTCGTTGAGTTTTATATCGTCCACATGGCCGCTGGCGATTTCCCGAATCCGTTTTTTATGTCATGCGAAGTTTAGTTCGTCTTACTCCAGGCAGACAACCAGTCCCCATGACTGTGTAAAGTTTCGGTAATGTTTGGTTATGGTCGCTTTCTTATTTTGCTTTAGCCTAGACAATCCGTCTCCCGTCCGTCTGATGTCTGTGCAGCATTTAATAGTTTTTCTATAATGACGTATTCTTTACTCCTTTATGTCTATTTTCGCTCAGACTCTCTGTCGCCGGTAATCCAATATTACTTCGCTTGTTCCGTGAAATCCAACTGACCACCATTATGTTCTGTTACAAGCCGAAATAATACTTGTAGATTACTGGCCTTGGGTAAACACAACCACGACTCAGCGGCGGCCACCTCCAATTGTCCGTCGAGGGTCTGTTGATGTACTGTCTCATTGCTATGTAAACATTCCCTGTAAAATTGAATAATTTCCCACGACTGATGAAGACGGTGTCTGGTGTGGACAATGGGAATAGAAAGTCGAAATTCAAACTCATTCGCTCCTCGTGACATAGCTTCCCCCCAACAAGTTCGAGCGTGGGAAGACTATTATGAGTTAGGGGGTATTTCGCTTTCCCTATTGCCACCTATTGGTATCTTCTCACTATCTCTTTCCTCCTCCTCCTCTTCCTGGTTCAACCCTTCGTTCTCCTCCCCTTCTTCCTTATTTATTCCGTCTGAGGTGGAGGTCGGGTGGCGGCTTAGGAAGTCCGCTCCCACGTTTTCTTTTCCTGGGATATAATCGATGTGAAAGGTGTATGGCTGCAGGACCAGCGACCACCTCATGAGGCTGGAGTTAAAGTTTTTCGAGGCAGACTAAAACGTTAAAGGCTGGTGGTCGAATTGTAGGTTGAACTTCCTGCCATATAAGTAGGGTTGAAATTTCCTCACGGCCCATTCTAACGCCAGGCACTCTTTCTCAATTGTCGAGTAATTTTTCTCCGCTTTATTCAGTTTTCTGCTGGCGTAGGCGATTGGGAAGAGCGAGGCGTCCGCCTCGCGGTGCGCTTGTAGTAGCGTCGCTCCTAGGCCGACATTACTCGCATCCGTTCTCAGGGTGAACTCTTTATTAGTATCTGGTAACTGTAAGATTCATTTCGACGTGAGTTTGTTCTTTAACATGGTGTAGGCCTGCTCACATTCAGCATTCCATCTTACTTTCTCTGGGTTTCCTTTCTTCGTTAGTTCTGTCAACGGTGTGCAAATGCTGTTAAAATCTTTGATGTATCTTTGATAGAACCCACAAAGAGATACAAAAGATCTTACGTCCTTTCTCGTGGACGGTCTGGGTGCCCTTTTCATTTTCTCTATGTTCTTGTCTTCAGGCACCATTGTTCCCTGCCCTATAGTGTGCCCCCAAAAATCCAGTTCTGAATATGCTAACTGGCACATAGTTGGCCGCGCGGTTAAGCCGGCTTCCTTCAGTCTCCCCAACAACTGGGCTAGGGCATGTACATGTTCCTCAAATGTTTCCGTGGCAATCAAAATATCATCCATGAAATTCTGTATTGCGTCATTCTCCAGAGGATCTAGTAGTTTCCTCATCATTTTAGTAAAAATTCCCGGGGCATTGCTCAACCCAAAAGGTTAAACGTTGAATTCGAAATGGCCTTCCGGCGTGCTGAAGGCCAAGAGAGGGCTGACGCCAACTTTAACTGGTATCTGGTAATACCCTTTGCTGAGTTCTATCTTGGAAAAGTAGCATGCCCGGCTCAACTTTGCAAACAACTGATTGGTATCGGGTAGTAGCTCTGGGTTAAATTGCATGACCGCGTTTAGTCTCCGATAATCAATACACAAGCGATGTTCACCGCTAGGTTTCCTCAATAAAACCACACTGGCATTGTATGGGGATTCTGACCTGAAGATAATTCCTTCTTTCAATAAATAGTCGATCTCTTGTTTCAATGCAGTGGTCTTTGCGTATGATAAGGGATAATTCTTCGCCTGGATTGGGTTGTGATCCGTCAGGCTCATGTCAAACTCGACCAATGATTTCGGCCTGGTTTATCAGTGAGGGTTTCTTGGTGGCGAGCCAAAAGCTGTCGGATCTGCTCCCGTTGACATTCTGCGAGAGAGGGATTAATCTGAGCATCTGAGTATGACTCTCTCGGCTCGATAGGGTATTCCACTGACGACAGGGGTTCGTGAGGCATTTGGTTGGCTACTGCTAGCGCCATTAGGTGCGCAGATCCGCTAGGGGGCCTTTTCCATGTATTTCTTCAGTAAATTGATGTGATACAATTTCTGCTTTTTCTCCACTTGTATCTTGTAATTGGTTCGAGAGACCTTCTCGACCACTGTGTATGGCCCTCGCCATCCAATCTGTAATCTGTTCTGTTTGCTAGGCCTAAACAGTAAAACGTGTTTGCCTATCTCTAGCTCACATCTGGGAGTCTTCTTCTCATATTCGCTGTCCTGTTGACGCCTCCTCTTCCTCATACGTGCTCTGTTTTCCTTAATAGTGGCTTTCTCCGTTTTTCCATGATTTAATGCCCCTCTCTGGCATTCAAGGAATGATCTGATAAATTGATCCATGTCCCTTGCGCTTCCCTGCCAATAATAATGGTGGGTGATTCTTTGCGTAGTGATGTATTGTCTGACCTGACCACTGGATTCACTAGCATGTCCCGTACCTAAGATATAAAATCTATATCGTGCTGGTACTACTTGTTGCTTATACTCATATCCGCGCTTTCCTGCTTTCCTAAGTAGTTGTCCTTACTGTTTAAAGCAGTCTCCTGGTTGCGATGGGTTGTCTCCCTTCAGTCTCTTCTTAAAACAAGGTTCTACCGATTTATCGTTCTTTTAAGCTTGTCTCAGCTCTTGCGGATGGAAGTCAAACTCGTCTCCTTGTCTCTTCTCCTTCGCTTTTTCACGTGTCTGCCCTGCAGCTGTGACTCTTGACTGACGAGTGTCTCCCAAAACCACATATTTGTCGCCTAAAGTGGATTCATTAATATGACCCTTTAAGACTGCTGATATTATTTTTCCCTTGACAAATCTGTATTCAGCGGGAATCCGGTCGATATCCGCAATCATTGGAGGATCGCCTTTAACTGTACCCTGAATTTCCACAGTTTCATCAGTCCATTGTTCTGTCCTAACCAGTCTTGAACTGATTATTGAATCGAATAGCACTTCCATTTTTCCTGCAGTAACGGATTTGCGTTTCCTGGGAATCCGTGCGCTAGTTGCCGTCCATGAAAGATCACCTTTCCTTTTCCACCCTTTTGCCTTAGCGTCCTGGTAATATTCGTTGCCAGGTTTAAACCTCTTATTTCTCTTGAGTGACCCATTCTGACTGACATCAAATTTCTGTGTGTCTTTCTTCGTTCTGTCCACATAAACAATGTTTCCCCACTTCTTTCTCTTGCTAAACAATCTTTGAATCCGACGACGGATCAAAATTGGCCATTGTTTGTCCTTATTACGTATCTTGTGTATCTTGCCCGTGGAATGGTCATATTTCAAGATGCGGTGCAACCCATCTGTAATTTTATATCGGGTACAGTGTGTTGTTAGTTTCGCGCGTCGGCGTTGTGCATTGTATAACGCGCGTACACCAAGCTGTTTCCTATTGTGTCGCCTGGTGTCTTTCCTTCTGTCTATCCACCTAATTTTCCTCTCGCCTCCATATAGAATCGGAGTCCCGTGGGTGTTAAGCTGCTGTATCCCGCCGCCTCTACTACACTGTTCTCTTGATGATCCTCTTCTACCTCCTTTTGAAGAGAGTCGGGGGGTGCATTCGTGTCCTTCGTCCACCCTGTGTAACAGGGTAGACTATTAAGTAGCTACAACTGTTAGCCTTGTAGTAAAGTATTTTATGAATGACTAGTTAGATAAATAAACCACTAGTCAAGAATCAATGACATCATCAGTCATGACACACATGAACCCATGATGTCATCAAACCTTGTGTGGCCTCCATACAAGTCAGACCGGAAAACATTTAGATTAGAGAGAACTTTAAACAAAGGTTGGTCATCATCACATAGAAACAATAATTTTAGACTAGACGATTCGTAGTTAGTTAGGTTAAAGATTATTTCAACAGTCCACTAGCCCCCAAGACCAATCATTAGAAGGTTTCCGGTCTTAACTCCAATGAGAAATACTTCCTCTGGCAAGCCATAGCACCAGACAAGTATAAAGACTGATGCATCTTAGTAACTGTTGCTGAGTTATTTGCCGGTTGAAGATCAAGCACTGAGTATGGTTACTTTAGTGATCTCTTGTTAATCGTGCTTTGTTTAGTATTACGCGAATTAGGGTGAAGGTGTTCATACAACTCAGTAGCATGGTATGAAGAAGTAGTTCATGTAACTTGAACTCAGCAACATTAATGAAGTAATTAATGTCTTCAGATTGAGTCCGTTGTCATGAAATATTCTAATCCACATATATAAATTATCAATTAAATATAAAGCCTAATAAATACATATAATAAAGAAAAGAGCAATGGTAAAATGACAGTGCTATCACAAAGAATGTACTCGAAATCCCCCTTGTTTTCTGCTTCGTCTGCAAATTGTAACGCTTTCACGTTGATAGTAAAGCTTACTGTATTATTACCCGCCTTCTTCAATGAAACGTGTGCTGTATTTCTTGGAAAAGCATTGAGACGTACTGCGTAATGACCTAAATTAACCCTAACATTAATTATACTGCGTTACCAAAACGAACGAACAGATGGACTAAAGGGATAAAAAGAGAAGGGAGAGGCAGAAAGCCGAACACTAAACCCGCTTCGCGCGATACACAATTACTACCATCACGCGTGTAAGTCTACATGCACTAATTTTTTTTCAGACGGACAGTGATAAAATACACTACCCTTTCCCAGAGTTAGGTTTATAAATCATAACAGACTCTTATTAGAAAAGACAACATTATATGGGTTTACGTTTGAACACATAACAGTACCCAGACAGCACATCTTCTAAACAGGAGATAGAAGAAATTGCATATTTTGAACGCAGCCACGTAGCTCCTTTAAATTAGTATTTTTGGGTTCCTTAGGGTTTGCTGACAAATAATATGTAAAACGTTACGCAAATAGTCCAGGAATTAATAAATTATACCCAAAATAAAATATTGGGGGTGCCTGACAGCATAAAATCATTTCTGCTCATAAAATTTTTTTTATAACGTGTTTGAAAAAACCTTACGTTACATAAATAGCCTACCATGTAAACTCCAAATTGATTGGAGCGCAACAAATGAAAGCCTAACCACGATTGGTCGGGCTATAAATACTATCTTGGTTGTTGGGGGAGACGGGAAAAGATAACATTTTTTCAAACACTTGTCGAAACGTGGCTCATTGGCCAGTCTCGCTGATATACACACTTGGGAGCGTTAGTTCGAGACCACTAATTCAAATAAGCGTGATAAAGCGACAGTACGTTGAAGCCAGCTCACATTTTTGCTAAAATAAAAGCCTGGAACATAGGCAGAACGGAATTTGTGCCAGTTTGTGCCAGAATTCATTGCTAATCAACGTATCTGTGTTTATTTCCATGAAATTGTGGTAAGCTTGAACCATTCAGTATCTTTTAATGAAAAATTGAATGAGAATTGTTGATTTATGCCTGTATATATATGTGTAGTTCAGTGGCAAACGTGAGGTAAAGCCTATAATGCTCCAGCCTGAACAGAGGGTGTCGGAGAGAAGTAAAACGGCATGGAATGGCCAAATAGTACACTGACACCTGGATGATGGACTAGAAAGAAATAATGCTGGAAGTGCAGAGGCGTAGTAACCATTAAGAAGGGTAATACTGGAATAAAGTATTTCAAATGAAGCTGACTGTTGGCTTAACGCTCTGAACGCAATGTTTGTGCTGTATTGTGATCAGTGTAAAAGAGAATATAAATTAGTTATGAAGTAGAAGGTACATCCTTCTTGATTTCAGGGACAGTGGTCTTGATGGTAGTGAGCAGCACCTGGTCAGAGATTTGCTGAATCCAGAGTCGGACAGCATACTCCTTGGTCTTTTTAGCTATCAGTGAGGTGTCTCCTGAGCCCAGAGGAGAATTCGAGCAGAGGAGTCCTTTCCTGCCGCCATCACTAAAGATAAGCAGAGTTGGCCAGCTGAGCTCAACATTATGTCCCCTCATCTTGAACTGATTTTTTAAAAATTAACATTAAGAGGGGAATTTACTTGTCTTAAAATCAGGAACTGTGAACATCTACAATAATGGTCCCTAAAGACAAACTATTGAAGTCATGATGACAAATACCAACAGAGCTTGAACAAAACAAAACCAGTATTACCTCATTTTACCACTACACAATTGACACACATAGAACATTGGTAATAATATATGTCACTACAATATTCATATTAAATACATTCTTTACATAACTTGTAATTTAAATTGATTGTGATTCCTGGTTCCCTTGTAGTTGAATCAGGACACATATTCATTCATGCCAGTAATGAATACATATTGTTATTTGAAACGTTACTAGTGACTTCTTTAAGCTATTCTCATAGAGTGTTATATGTATGTGAGTGTCACAGTGTTGTTAAGAGTAGTGGATTAAATTAAATTGTTTATCTGTCTGTTGTTGTGACTTACACTTCACCATACACATACCCTAGACACATAACGTAGCATCACACTATTCCAGAATAATTCTGACTGAGATAAAGAGATATGTGGTAGCAAGTAAGGTTATCTATAATACACTACTTTTAATAGATATAGATACCTTCACAGCTGATCTCAGTCAGTACACTAAGTCCCTTATAAGTATTTATAACTTCCCACTTCACCACATATATTGGGGTCTCGCTCTTGGGATTTTGAATCTTTCACTATTAAAAATATTGGGGGGTAATTCACTTCAGGGAATATAAGAATTAAAAGGTATCCTTGGGTGGAGTTAAATAAGGTTGAGCTCACGGTGCCTGTGTTGTCCATTAGAGATTGAATTGTTGGTTAGACATTGTATAAATTTACATAATAGACAATGGCGGACCTGGCCAAATTTCGATCTGCTGCGGTTCAGACTGCAAAAGAGTTAGGATTAGATGGGCAAGTTATGGTTGCCTATGTCACAACGGAATGTGACAAATTTATTGAACGCGAAGAAAGAAGATTAGAAAAAGAAGCCGAAAGAAGGTTAGAGGCTGAAAGGGAAATTAAGAAGTTACAATTTGAAGCTGAGGCTGAGACTAAGAGGTTGCAAGCTGAGGCTGAGACTAAGAGGTTGCAGATTGAGGCTGACAAAGAGGCTAAAGCATTGGAAGCCGAGGAAAGAAGACAAGCTGCAGAAAGAGAAGAGAAGAAATTAGCTGCAGAAAGAGAAGAGAAGAGATTAGCTGCAGAGAGGGAAGCAGAAAAGGAGGAGAAGAGATTACAAAGGGAACATGAGTTACGACTAAGGGAGTTTGAGTTTCAAGGCCATGCTCCTGAAAATGGTGCCAGTCCTTTTGCCTCTGATGCTACGGTTACTCAAGGAGCCTCAATCTCAGCTATGAATTTTCATTTAGATCATTTTGTTGAGAAAGACGATGATATTGAGAGCTATATAAATAGGTACGAACTATTAGCTACCACGTATGGGTTGGAGAGAGAAAGGTGGAGCTTAAAGTTATCTCAGGGACTTCGTGGGGCAGCTTATGAAGTTTTTGCAAAAATGAGCAGAGGTGATCAGGAAAATTATGACATGCTAAAGCAGGCTCTTTTGTTAAGGTATGAAAAGAATGCAGAGTTTTACAGGAAAAAATTTAGGAATGCTAAACTACTGTCAGGTGAAACCTATCACCAGTTCTCTGCACGAATTGAGACATACTTGGAGAAATGGACTTCTCTGGGGAAAACCCAAGATCTTAAGGAAATGGTCCTTATAGAGCAACTAAGAGAGTCCATGGCTCCAGACCTGAGAAAGTTTCTCATGGAACAAGGTGCAGAGAGGCTGGGTGAGTTGCTAAATGTTGCTGAAAGGTATCAAGCAGCTCAAGCAGAGGTAACAGGTAATAAAAAGAAACAGGTGGACAACTTTAGGGCACCACAGAACTTTAATAAATTTGATCCTAAGGATCAAAATAAAGGTAAGCACCAATTTGATAGGCCACGGTATGACAATAAAAATAAATTCCCACAATTCGATGAAAGGAAATATGATGAAAGAAAATCTTTCAACCAAGGAAAAAGGTGGTGTAAAAATTGTAAGATGAACAATCATGACACTGACCATTGCAGAAGGAAACCTGTGTATATGGCAACCCTTCAGGTCAGGTCGACCTCAAGACAGGAGGAGGATATTATGTTAGATACCACTCCAGAAGAGATGAGGAAGGCACAGGCTGGGGATAAAACCCTCAAGCCTTGTTTCAGAAAATTGTCAACTTGTCATACAACTCCAGGCAAGGGAGATTTTTACATGAAAAACAAGTTGATGTATAGGAAGACTGGAGCTAGATCCAATGGTCACGGACAGCTGGTTCTTCCAAAAAGATATAGGACAGACTTAATAAGGAGTCTACATGTGAAACCAGATGGGGACCATGAGAAGATAGGTACCATCATTCAAAAGGTGGCTCACAATTATTATTGGCCCAAAGCAAGATGGGACATTGAAAATTTTGTAGAAAGGTGTAGCATAGCACATGAGGGAACACCCACAAGTGGGAACATGGATCAGGACCTGGACACGCCCCGGAGCAAAATTAGGCCTGACAATAAAAAGAAAAATAGATTTGATAAAGTGGACCAAATGAAATGGGAAGCCCCTTTTCACGGACAAGCTTCACTTAACTGTTTTACAATGGCCACTATGCGGAGAGTGCAAACAGATGTCTTACCCCAGGATAAGCCGAAAATCCCTCAATCGGACTTAAACAAACTGGAGGAAGAAGATGTAGAGAGGAAATCTCTCATCAAGAATTTTAAGTGGGGAGGAAACCCCAGGAAAAGAAAAATTGGTAGCGGTCGTTTTGTGAATGATAATTCTGGGAGGAAAAATCATCACTATAAAGCTTCAAGTGGAAGAGACCATACCGGTGCATGGACAAATAGGTCCACACAATAAAAGGTCCACTTGAAGTTATGTTAAGAACGTGGACTGATGAAAAGGCAGAGGAAAACATTACATCTTCATACCAGTATGTGAATGAGCTGACCACTCGGTTAAAAACTGGCTGGAAACTTGCCAATGAAAATTTGAAACAAGCCAGGAAGAAACATGCTGCCTATTATAACAGGAAGGCGAAAGACAGAAATTTGGCTGTGGGAGAGAAGGTACTGCTTCTTTTGCCCGGGAGTCAGAATAAGTTACAAATTGGATGGCAGGGTCCATATACAGTTCTAGAGAAGGTGTCTAGAACAAATTATAAGATAGATAAGAAGGGGAAAGAAAAAATCTATCATGTGAATCTCCTGAAGAAATATTTGGAAAGAGAACATCAGGAAGAGACACACTTGTTGACCTTGTCCATCGCCATGGAGATGAAAAAGGAACCACTTTCATCATTTGAATATCCATTACACCCCTGTGAGACAGCAGCACAGGTGAAAATCAGTACACATTTAACGAAAACTCAGAAAGAGAGAGTGCAACAGGTTCTAAATAATCATGCAGAGGTGTTAACAGACCGACCAGGGCATACAAACCTATTGGAATATGATATGAAATTAATAGACTCCACACCTGTCTGTATGAAACCATATTCGATTCCGTTTGCTAAGGAAAAAGCTTTGAGGGAAGAGATAGACTATCTGTTGAAGGAAGGAATTATTTCGCACAGTGAGTCTTCGTATAGTTCCGGTGTTGTACTTTTAAGGAAGCCCTCTGGAGAACATAGACTCTGTATAGATTACAGGAGACTGAATGCTATTACAGAAGGACAGGTGGATCCATTGCCGGATACAAATCAGCTGTTTGCCAGACTAAATAAAGCTAAATATTTCTCAAAAGTGGATCTGAGTAAAGGATACTATCAGATTCCAGTAAAGCCTGAGGTTAGACCATACCTAGCTTTTAGTACCTCAGAAGGACACTATGAGTTTAATAGATTGCCATTTGGATTGAAGAATGCGCCTAGTGTCTTCTCTAGAATGATGAGAAAATAATTGGATCCTCTGAATAATCCCTGTATAACAAATTTTATGGATGATATCCTTATAGCAACAGAAACATTTGAGGAACACATTGACTCTCTGAACATGCTGTTTGATCGACTTAGGGAGGCAAATTTAACAGCCCGACCAACCAAATGTTGCGTTGGATGTAAAGAATTGGAATTTTTGGGACACACAGTTTATCAGGGAAACATGCCCCNTGTCCCAAAGAATTTAGAGAAACTACAGAAAGCCCCGAGACCACAAACCAAGAAGGACGTGAGATCCTTTGTCTCATTATGTGGTTTCTACCAGAAGTATATCAAAAACTTTAATTCCATATGTGCACCTTTAACGGAATTGACACGTAAAGGACTTCCAGATCGCATTACATGGACACCACAATGTGAAATGACTTACCAAGAATTGAAGGAAAAGCTCACAAGTAAACCCATTTTGAAATTACCTGACTTAAGTCAAGAATTCATAGTAAGGACGGATGCAAGTAATATTGGGCTAGGTGCAACTTTACTACAGAAATCAGATGCATTGGATGGGGAATTAAGCCCAGTGGCATATGCTAGCAGAAAGTTGAATAAAGCTGAAATCAACTACTCAACTAGCGAAAAAGAATGTCTTGCAGTAATATGGGCAATAAAGAAATTCAATATTTATCTATATGGGAAGGCATTTAAGTTGCAAACTGACCACAAACCTTTATCGTTTTTTAGCACAGGCTAAGCATGAGAACTCTAGGTTACTCCGATGGTCTTTGCTTCTGGCTCCATATAATTTTAGCATTGAATATATATCTGGAAAAACCAATCTGGGAGCGGATTTTTTAAGCCGCCATCCGTGTGATGAGAATCACCGTAAACCCCAGAAATAATAATAAATTTCTCTATGTGTATATAGAATAAAGGACTGACATATAATGTCTGTTTTAAGAGGGGAAGTGTCATGAAATATTCTAATCCACATATATAAATTATCAATTAAATATAAAGCCTAATAAATACATATAATAAAGAAAAGAGCAATGGTAAAATGACAGTGCTATCACAAAGAATGTACTCGAAATCCCCCTTGTTTTCTGCTTCGTCTGCAAATTGTAACGCTTTCACGTTGATAGTAAAGCTTACTATATTATTACCCGCCTTCTTCAATGAAACGTGTGCTGTATTTCTTGGAAAAGCATTGAGACGTACTGCGTAATGACCTAAATTAACCCTAACATTAATTATACTGCGTTACCAAAACGAACGAACAGATGGACTAAAGGGATAAAAAGAGAAGGGAGAGGCAGAAAGCCGAACACTAAACCCGCTTCGCGCGATACACAATTACTACCATCACGCGTGTAAGTCTACATGCACTAATTTTTTTTTCAGACGGACAGTGATAAAATACACTACCCTTTCCCAGAGTTAGGTTTATAAATCATAACAGACTCTTATTAGAAAAGACAACATTATATGGGTTTACGTTTGAACACATAACAGTACCCAGACAGCACATCTTCTAAACAGGAGATAGAAGAAATTGCATATTTTGAACGCAGCCACGTAGCTCCTTTAAATTAGTATTTTTGGGTTCCTTAGGGTTTGCTGACAAATAATATGTAAAACGTTACGCAAATAGTCCAGGAATTAATAAATTATACCCAAAATAAAATATTGGGGGTGCCTGACAGCATAAAATCATTTCTGCTCATAAAATTTTTTTTTATAACGTGTTTGAAAAAACCTTACGTTACATAAATAGCCTACCATGTAAACTCCAAATTGATTGGAGCGCAACAAATGAAAGCCTAACCACGATTGGTCGGGCTATAAATACTATCTTGGTTGTTGGGGGAGACGGGAAAAGATAACATTTTTTCAAACACTTGTCGAAACGTGGCTCATTGGCCAGTCTCGCTGATATACACACTTGGGAGCGTTAGTTCGAGACCACTAATTCAAATAAGCTTGATAAAGCGACAGTACGTTGAAGCCAGCTCACATTTTTGCTAAAATAAAAGCCTGGAACATAGGCAGACGGAATTTGTGCCAGTTTGTGCCAGAATTCATTGCTAATCAACGTATCTGTGTTTATTTCCATGAAATTGTGGTAAGCTTGAACCATTCAGTATCTTTTAATGAAAAATTGAATGTGAATTGTTGATTTATGCCTGTATATATATGTGTAGTTCAGTGGCAAACGTGAGGTAAAGCCTATAATGCTCCAGCCTGAACAGAGGGTGTCGGAGAGAAGTAAAACGGCATGGAATGGCCAAATAGTACACTGACACCTGGATGATGGACTAGAAAGAAATAATGCTGGAAGTGCAGAGGCGTAGTAACCATTAAGAAGGGTAATACTGGAATAAAGTATTTCAAATGAAGCTGACTGTTGGCCTAACGCTCTGAACGCAATGTTTGTGCTGTATTGTGATCAGTGTAAAAGAGAATATAAATTAGTTATGAAGTAGAAGGTACATCCTTCTTGATTTCAGGGACAGTGGTCTTGATGGTAGTGAGCAGCACCTGGTCAGAGATTTGCTGAATCCAGAGTCGGACAGCATACTCCTTGGTCTTTTTAGCTATCAGTGAGGTGTCTCCTGAGCCCAGAGGAGAATTCGAGCAGAGGAGTCCTTTCCTGCCGCCATCACTAAAGATAAGCAGAGTTGGCCAGCTGAGCTCAACATTATGTCCCCTCATCTTGAACTGACTTTTTAAAATTAACATTAAGAGGGGAATTTACTTGTCTTAAAATCAGGAACTGTGAACATCTACAATAATGGTCCCTAAAGACAAACTATTGAAGTCATGATGACAAATACCAACAGAGCTTGAACAAAACAAAACCAGTATTACCTCATTTTACCACTACACAATTGACACACATAGAACATTGGTAATAATATATGTCACTACAATATTCATATTAAATACATTCTTTACATAACTTGTAATTTAAATTGATTGTGATTCCTGGTTCCCTTGTAGTTGAATCAGGACACATATTCATTCATGCCAGTAATGAATACATATTGTTATTTGAAACGTTACTAGTGACTTCTTTAAGCTATTCTCATAGAGTGTTATATGTATGTGAGTGTCACAGTGTTGTTAAGAGTAGTGGATTAAATTAAATTGTTTATCTGTCTGTTGTTGTGACTTACACTTCACCATACACATACCCTAGACACATAACGTAGCATCACACTATTCCAGAATAATTCTGACTGAGATAAAGAGATATGTGGTAGCAAGTAAGGTTATCTATAATACACTACTTTTAATAGATATAGATACCTTCACAGCTGATCTCAGTCAGTACACTAAGTCCCTTATAAGTATTTATAACTTCCCACTTTAGTTAAATACTAACCTCCATAAATTTTCCTCTCATATAGAGTTCTAGGACTGACCCTGGTCCATCAAAAATGCACATATAAATGGCTATAGCATGCCATTGAATTGGAAGGTTAGAAAAACGCAGCTATTCAGCTTGGCGGTCAAGTAACAAAGGGTAGCGTCTCCTAGTTACCGACTGTGTCCTAAACAACGCTAGACACGTCATAATCGATCGTGTATGGAGCGTTCAATAATTGAAACATCTATCGCAATATATTAAATGTCTTAACCTTTACAATTGCACGTCTGATAACCTTTAGCAGACGGCGTTAATATCATATACCGTAACAATTCCCTGTACACCGGGGGAAAAAAAATCGATAGATTTTTTTTCAAGATCTATCCGACTTAACAATTTTTCAAAAAAAATTTAACACAATCGTGACATATGGCCGACGATGTTCTGAGTAGAACCGTGTCGCGGTCATGTCAACTAACTATTTGTCATAGTCATCTAACATTAATCACATTATATATCAATATTATACATATTATTATATCAACTAAATAAATGTCTAATGTCAATAGTGAATGATAGAATTAAATTAAAGTAAGGTCTGTCGTATTAGTATGTCATATAGGAATTAATTTGACTAATTAAAATTAAATTAATTAATTAAACTAAGAGTTAAATTATTAAGGTTCTAATGTAACGCGATGTTATGAGAGAAGAAAAGACAAAATAAGTGAGAAGAAATAGAAAGAAATTCGAATATAAGTTTAACTTACTTGTGTGTGTTAAGTGTTAGTGAATAATAACTATCTAATTTAACTAACTAAATAATGTATAGGTACATTAAAAAAAATATTAATTTAATACTTGTGTGAGATTTATTTTCTCTTTTCATAATTTCTTCTTTTTATATTTCGTTCTTTTTTTTTTTTGTTCTTTCATTTCATTTTTTTCTCACATTTCATTTTATTGATAATAATTCAATTAAGAAGTTAAGTTAACTAATTAATTAGTATAGGATATGATGATCCATCCGTAGTCTTGATCCTGATGAATTCTTTTAGGCAAAAATGTTCAAACGTTTACGTTGGAAAGAAATGTCATTTATCCCAGCATCCAAGAATTAAGTGCACATAGGATAATAAGTTCGACTTGTCGTCAGATATTGTTCCATGATTGTTCAACGAATATTCATATATCGTGTATGGACGTTAGACGAAGTTTCAATGTCAATATGTATACCTTGATTGTCTTTAGTTCAATTCTGTGATGCATATAGTGTTTATAAAGTTTAAATTGAAGGCAAGGTTAGTTCTCTTATAGTTGATATGTTTTAGGAATGTTAATGTTGATTATTCGTCGTCAATAGGATTACGTGACAACGCATCCGCCACAATGTTTTCAGTGCCAGGAATATGTTCAATGGAGAATTCAAATGGCTGTAGGATGATTGCATATCTGGCGAGTTTTTGGCTCTTATGGTTAGATCGACGCAAAGATGCTACAGCACGTTGGTCCGTCTGTATGGTGAAGGGAGCACCAAGCAAGAACTTTTCAAGTTTAGTTATTGCCCATATCACTGATAAAAGTTCCTTGTCCACTGTGGAATACTTTGTTTCTGCCGGCTTTAGCTTTCTTGAAATATATAAGGTAGGATGTAGAATGCCATCATGGTTCTGGAGCAGGCATGCACCAATGCCGTAGTTACTAGCATCTGTTCGTAAGAAAAATCTTTTGGAAGCATCGGGAAGTCTTAAAATTGGTTCATGCGAGAACAAATTTATAATTTTGTTGAAAGTTTCATTGCATGTACCAGTCCATGTCACCTTCACCGGCATGTCTTTCTTTAACAATGAAGACAATACAGCCGTGATGGATGACAAGTTTGGTATGAATCTACTGTAATATTGAACAAGTCCTAACAAACTCCTGACCTGTTTCTTCGTCTGAGGAACTGCTATGTTTAGAATTTTGGAGACTGTACTAGGTAACGTTCGGATATATCCCGCTCCAATGATATGTCCCAAAAAGGTTATCTCATTACACGCGATTTGCACCTTTGTAGGTTTAGCAGTTAGATGATAATTCCTTAGAGTGTCGAAAACATATCTAAGTCCCGAAACATGTTCCTCAAACGACGAACTAAACAAGCATATGTCGTCAATATATGTAATAACGTCTGGTCTACCTGATAAAATTTGTCGCATCAGGCGAATGAAGGTAGCTGGCGCATTAACAAGCCCAAAAGGCATCACATTCCACTGGTATAGACCTTGTGGAGTGGAAAATGCGGTGTAGTACTTAGCCTTTTCGGTCAGTGGTATCTGCCAATAACCTTTAGTTAAGTCTATCTTACTAAATATAGTTGCGTTGGATAGACGTGGCAGTAAGTCGTCGATAAGTGGATGTGGTTCGCTGTCAACTATAGTCTTAGCATTTAATTTTCTATAATCAACACATAGTCTGATGTTATTGTCCTTCTTCCGGACAATCACTAATGGAGAAGAGAATGGCGAATTACTAGTCTCAATGATTCCCAGAGACAACATCTGTTCAAGTTCCTTAGTAGTTTTAGCAAGGAAATGTAAAGGAACCGAATAGGGATGTACACGAATAGGTGTATCATCATTGAGAGTAATGTCATGACTGATAGCCGATGTGCGACCCGGGACGTCGGTCAACACATCTGGATAAGATTGTAATAGATTAGCAATCTGTAGACGCTGTTGCGGTGTAACCGTTGAAGAGATGGTTACATCCCGCCAAGATTCAGTAGGTTGAACTACTGGTACCGGTAACGGTAACTGTACCTCAGGAAAAGAAGATTCTTCTTCCTGGATGACAGATAAGTTAGAATAATAACAAGTAGATACTGTGGTGTCATCTAGTTCATGAAAAATTGACTGTAAGTGTTCAGGACGTGTATGAAATTGCTTGAGCATGTTAATATGAAATATCTTTTTGTGTCCCTTGATATCTAAGACGTATAAGAATAAATGACCAATAAGGAAAAGAAATGATGACTGACTAGAGCTGAGTCATCAAGAAATAAGACAAAAGGGTGAGCGTACACCATTATCTGCGTGGCGCAGAATCAGGTACTAATTGTAACTTTAGATAACGGTGATGAAAATAAACACCATTATCACGCTCGATTACCCAACGAGCGTCTCGATTGTTACGAAATGTAACCATCGCCTGTCTATTCTGCCCATTGCATGATGGCAGAAGACGAACAAACTTAACGTTTGCTGTATAATCAAAAAAAATTCTAAGTGCCTGCCAGGTAGTATCCTGCGGCAGATTTCGCACTAACACTGTGCGAGAATACGCACTTTTCCCAATATATGTAGTATCATTGTCACGAAATAGTGGACAATGATGATATGTATTCTTTGTCAAAGAATTAACCTTCCCTTTCAACACCGACATTGTCTTTCTGTTGGATGTCGTATCATCCTGACTGGACTGAGGATGATACCTATCATCACCAAAGGTATTAAGTTTCCTACATGTCGTAGACATGTCCTTTGCTGGGCAAAGTAAAAACTTTTTCATCATAATTATTTGTGTTAACTTTATGTTTCCTTTTAAGTCCAGCATTATTATTTAACCTATTATTCTTCCTCATAATGTTTTTGTCAATGTTGACAACGTCAACAGTTTTATTAGGATCAGTTATATCCTTAGTATGTTGTCCAATAGATCTATCATCTTCATCAATTTCCAGGATAGTACTGAGAGTGAAGTTGGAAACTGCTGTGCCACATGTATTTATGTTGTTGGCACGAAGTGTAGCCATATCAACAACAGCGTTAGCGTTGCTAAAAGAATGCAAATTTTTTTTCTCCCAATCATTAATTTCTTTAGGAGTGCAATCTTTACTCCCATGTATGCGTCCTAATGTAAGATCAGCTGATGGATTCTGTAGCATGCACACCTTGACATTACCTGAAAAAAATGGTGTATTAACATGTACTATGGCAGTGGGGTAGTACTCAATAGTACCCCCGAAGGTCATGCACCGGACATAGTCCCCTGTTGCATAGCTAGGATGTACCAAAGACTGACGAACTCCAATGGTTGTTGATCCAGAGTCTTTTAAAACTGAGACCACCGTACCATTGACTAATTCTCTATTGAACATCAGGGTACCCTTGCCATCGTTCGCTGAAAGACCAACTGCTGTATGAAGGTGTCCACAATTCAGCACCGTTTCCTTGGCCTTCTGAAAAATAGTATTACAATCTTGGCAACTATTTGCCACATTATAATTAATAGCAAAACATGCAGCAGAAGACTGTGTTGTATTATTGTCAAGTGGGACCTGAGCTATAGGGGTAGTATTATTTGTAACTGCCGCCCCTGTATTATGGTTGTAATGAGATGATCCCCGAGAATGAGATCGATTCCGAGTATAATTGTTAGAATTATCTCGTCGTCCTCTATAGTAACTATTATCTCGATGTCTCGAGCCATGATTATTACCATTCCAGTTATTATTATTATTGGGAGTATGTGATCGATTATAATTAGTGTTATGTTGACCATTGTGGTAGTTTGTTTGAGGTGAATAATTTCTATCTCGTGATCTACCTCTGTTGAACTCATTTTTATTGTTGAAATCATTATTATGTCCCTTCTGAAAGTTAACATTGTGATTTCTTTGGAACCTGCTTCTGTCTACACTGTGATGTCTTTGTTTGTTATTATGATTGTAGGCCATATTAGACGCCACAGGTAGAGGTTCTCTTAATGAGGAGTTAGAAATGGTTGCATTCGGATGTGCCGAACAGTAGTTTAAAGAAATTTTTTCTAACTCGTCCATAGTACCTGGTTTACGCTCCTGCAAATATGCAAAAAATGGCTGGCTAACCGAAGATAATACCTTATCCCGTAGTAGTAAATCAACTAATTTGTCGTATGATTTGTTGACTTCTGCCAGTTCAACCCATCTATTAAATGTATTGCGTATGTTCGCAATGAATCCTGCAAAATCTTTTGGAGATTCAGGTAAAATTCCCTTAAATTTCAACCTACAGTGTTCCTCGTCCAGGTGAAACCTTCGTAAAAGCAAGGACTTAATAGCACCGTAGTTATTTGCTATTGATGGGTCAGCATTTTGAGAAGCCGTAAGTGGTTCTCCAACCAAGAATTCATTTAACTTGAGTACCCATGACTCTTCAGGCAAATGGTTTGTTTTGCAAGTCTGTTCAAAACGTGACAGGAACGATGAAAGGTCGTCCACGTTTAAGTTGAGAGTGGGTAATTTAAAATTGTAGAAATGTTTAGTTTGGCTGGATGACGATCCATTTTGTGCGTTATTATTCTGGTTTGCATCAGCACTTTGTGCTTGTAATCTTGCTGTCTCCAATTTAATACGCGCCAATTCCATTTCTTGTTGTAAAATAATTTCCTCTCGTTTCAATTTATTCTCTTCTTCCTGTTTGGTAATTGCTCTTTGCTCTTCTCTTTCACGTTGAGCAATCTCTCTTAATCTATTTTCCTTGGCAATTTGCTTCATCTCACGTTCCTCCTCCTCTTTCTTTAATGCAGCCTTTTGTTCCTCTATTTCTGCTTTATGTTTTTTCCAGTTCTGCCTCAGCAAACTGACGAAGTTCTTGAGATTTATAACCATATTCCTTACCAATTTTAACGAAATGGTCTATAGTAAGCATTTTGACTTTTATCTGGTAAGTAATTATTGGTAATTACTGATTAAAATAGTCAATAGTAGCTTCAGAGTAATTATTATACTTACTCAACTTAGGAATATTCAATATAAATAATCACAATAGTACTGAACTCTAATGTCTAAGTTCAACTAATAGACAATATTTTGTAACAATATTGTATCTAAATAATAACTATATCATAAATAGTTATGATATCTGTTAACTATTATGTAATTACATCACACAATTAATCTTAATATCCAATAATGTTGGGTATGATTCCTAGTAATTATATTGTTCAATGTACTAAGTCACTCTCTTAGTACCAGAAAAGTATATTAAATAATATACAATGGGTCTATTACCTCAAAGGTAGACTATAAGATTATTTTATTTGGTCAATATATATATTATATTATTATGCCCTAGGCATCTCTTATAAATTGTAGTGCTACTTTCTTGGACTATCACTGCATAATTATGCAATGTCCCATATTAACCTTAAATATCAGAAAAAATTAATTAAATTAAATTACAAGTGTATTATTGCATATAATATCATATTATTAATGTAGTATTTAATATATATCATGAGGACAAACAAAACAATGATGCAACTAAAGGGTACAAACAATGTCAAGACGCAGACAAGACATTTTCACAATTAAAAATGAATTTATGAACTAAATAAAACAAGCGGAAGTGTCACAAGCCAAATGAAGGGTCAAGGTCTGACCCGAGGTCAACTTAATATTCAAAGTACACAAAAAAAATGACTGCTAAAAATGATGACATCACAGGACTCATAACGGACGACCATTTAACAATCATCAAATAAATGATAGTAAGAGGAGACTGGACGAAATAGTTAACGAACATGATACAGAACTGAATAAAATTGTGAACTGAGTACGAATAAAATACACCAGTTATCTACGGAACGGTACAGCTAACACAAATCGTCAAACGACAGCAGATTTGGACAGACAGTCCAATGGCAAACCTCAATGGGGCTTCCAAAAGTGCAATCGTTTAACTGCCCCAAGAAACGACCGAAATCAATTCAGGCATCGTGAGAGCCACAGAATCTAATTTCGGTTCATCCTCCCTACCTCCCACGAATTAACAACACATTAAAACAACCCAAAAATGCATGAAACACATTCAGAAAAGACATGCCTATGCAGGCAAAAGGCATGGACTCAGTTAGCACTGTCACGTTAACGACAATAGCTATTGAGCTAAACTTATCTTTATTTGCTGCTTCACTTGATGCTCGTTGTCGTCGACGGCTAGGCCTGTGCCTTTGACTGTCTGCTCCTGATGGGCAGGCAACGGTAGTCCATCTTGTGTATCTTGATAAATTTGAAGCGAACTAGAAAGGCGTTGAAAAGATGTCTTCTTCACGGCAACAATGCAACAGTGACGTCATGTTGCTATTCATGATCACGTGCGTCACGTCAGCTTCGTAATGGTCATGTGATTTTCATTCAAACGTAAATATTTGTGGTTAACATGTGCGTAAGGAACAGAAGTTTGTTTCTTTTTTCTGTCGTTCCCTGCATTCGGCCGCCACTTTTGTTGCTGAGTTATTTGCCGGTTGAAGATCATGCATTGAGTATGGTTACTTTAGTGATCTCTTGTTAATCGTGCTTTGTTTAGTATTACGCGAATTAGGGTGAAGGTGTTCATACAACTCAGTAGCATGGTATGAAGAAGTAGTTCATGTAACTTGAAC
The DNA here is from genome assembly GCA_024509875.1 of Oreohelix idahoensis. Classification (NCBI taxonomy): domain Eukaryota; kingdom Metazoa; phylum Mollusca; class Gastropoda; order Stylommatophora; family Oreohelicidae; genus Oreohelix; species Oreohelix idahoensis. Next base: position 373,075 of record JAMPIV010016844.1, read on the forward strand.
TCAGCAACATTAATGAAGTAATTAATGTCTTCAGATTGAGTCCGTAATATTTAATCACATGTACACACAGGATGATCATTTCAAATAGGAACAGAACATAAGTCCTTATAAGTCATGCATAAATTAATCAATAACGTAGACTGCTGGTTTACGTGTCAATGTCCGTTTAAGGATACAATGCAGTATTGTCGTCAGAACATCACAGCTATATGCACGCGCAGCTAGACATGGCTACCTGCCGACAGTGAGACTGCGAGTCTGAATATTTCATACGAATTTGACGATTATTCTCCTCCTTCTGAGAATTCTAGTTAAATACTAACCTCCATAAATTTTCCTCTCATATAGAGTTCTAGGACTGACCCTGGTCCATCAAAAATGCACATATAAATGGCTATAGCATGCCATTGAATTGGAAGGTTAGAAAAACGCAGCTATTCAGCTTGGCGGTCAAGTAACAAAGGGTAGCGTCTCCTAGTTACCGACTGTGTCCTAAACAACGCTAGACACGTCATAATCGATCGTGTATGGAGCGTTCAATAATTGAAACATCTATCGCAATATATTAAATGTTTTAACCTTTACAATTGCACGTCTGATAACCTTTAGCAGACAGCGTTAATATCATATACCGTAACAGTAACCAGACAGAGCTTGAGACGGTAACTCAATGCTAGAGTCAAATTAACATAGGGCGTTCTTTAGTTTAGGTTTGGAGCAACCTGGCGCTACTTCTACTATTGAACGAAAAAGCCCTTGACTCCTACGGTTTGGATAATAATATCAATCTAGAGATCCTCTACCACCCAGGACAGTTAAGTGACCCAGCACTAACCCCTGCAACGATTATATTTGTGGTTCACTTCACAGGACGTAAGTTCGATTTAGTTATAATTGAGGTTTCGAATCGAATTTTCATTTCGTTAGGATTTCCACAGATATAACAAAACGACTACAGTATATGAGAAACTCCGTAAGCCTTTCGACTTAGAGGCTAAAGCTGGCAGTTTTGCTTTCCCCCACCAGAAATTCCATCGAACTGCCACAGCATCATTTTCCTCAAACGAAACTGAATAAAGTACACCTTTTATATAACTATTCGGATCTTTCAAGTAATCTGTTCTATTGAAGTTTCACTTGACTGTTTGAGTTGCCAATTATATTCAACCCTTCAAGATAAAATTTGAAACCATCAAGGCACTTACGAGCTCTACTAATTACCTGGGTGGTCCCTCCCTTCTGGAATTACTATCTCTGGTGGATAACCAGTATTTCCCAGAAGAAACACAATGAGGAAAAACTTGGGATTATTTCCCTTATCTCAAGTGATATACAGATTTACATCCCTTTCCACAAAATCCACTATCACGATCTACACTGTCACACTAGCCTTGACTTTAGGTGCCGTTCCCGTTTACTCCTCCCGGCCATATAACTTGATTTGGTGCCCGTGACCTTTCACACACCAGAGATTGTCATTTTTGGTGTGGTACAGCTTATGCATGATGGATCCAAATATGCAACAGCAGTTTGAAAATCAAATACAATTGCTCCAACAACAAAATCTGTTATTACAACAGCAGATACATGACATGCAACAACAGTATGCGTTAAGTCAACCATTGCCAGATAACACTGAAGTTCCTAATAGTTCTCTACAAGCTATTGCTACCACCCTTAGCTTGGTTACACAGAGTGCAAATCTGCACAACATCAATAAAATTGTTAAGACTTTTTGTGGCGATCCGTCCACTTTTCGGCAGTGGTTACGTGACATTGAGAAATTTTCTTCATTGATTCCATCAACCACTGATGCCGATCGCAAACGTGTTGCCTTCTTATCATCTCAGTCACTTGTCACTGACTATCTACGTCGCCATGCACAGTTATTTCCAGACGAGACCTTCGCCTCTTTACAGAAAGAGCTCATCCGCCGTTACTCTTCCGTTAAGGATCACCAACATGCTTGGACTTTGCTTCGCGGACTCCATCAGGACCATCACGAGTCGGTTCAGTTTTTTGCCAATAGGTTGTTAAACCTGGCTGAAGATGCTTTAGTGGAACCTTCCTCTGCATCTACTGATACGGAAAACCAACTTGTTGGCATTTTTATCGATGGTCTCCAGTCAGATGCGCTGAAACTTCATTTAATAAGGAAAGACCCACAGACAATCCTTGATGCCATTCAACTAGCAATAAATGAAGACAATGTGAAGAAACGGTTTGCAAATAGACTTGGGCGTGAACCTCGTGCACACGATCACACAGATGAAGAGCCAATGGACATCAGTCATTACCGTCAGTCTTGGCAGCAACCATCCATGTTACAGCCGTGCGATACTCCATTGCCGGGATCTTATCGCCAACAGTTTGTTCAGCGCACTCAACACCGACGTCACCCATCTGCTCTACAAGTTCAACAGGTAGCTCCAGTCATTTGCTACTTTTGTGGTTTGGCCGGACACATCAAAAAGTTGTGTGCAGAATCGACATATTCTTAACAGGACCTTGAACCACGCTAGATCACAACCTCAACACCCGGTGAATGATCAACGTCAGCCGCACCAGCTCTCATGGTTACCATCCAACCCCATGCAACCACCTCGTATCCCTCCACGTTCATTCAACCGTGGACAGTTCCACCCCCAGCCTCTCATGGGCCAGGGAAACCATTCCGCCACCCGATAGATAGGATCGCGTCGTGTGGCTTTATCCCACCTCTTTTGGACACTAGATCCTCTCGCAAAACAAACACATTTCGTCACTTTCACAAGTCCTGTGAAAGTCCGAAAATTTTTTCTTCCTCTTCTACGGTCTCTCCGACTTCCATCTCTTATATCTCTCCTCCTTCGGTCACTCCTGACCCTTCTTCTTGTCTAATTGCCATTAATAAAAAGAATCATCGCGCTCTTGTGGATACTGGTGCTACTGTTAGTTTAATAAGAGAACAGTTATTTCGCCAGATCCGCAAACACGTCCAATTCTTTCCTTCTTCCACTTCTTTAACTTCTGTCACTGGACAACCTTTGCGTTCTATTGGAACGGCTATCATTCGCCTCCAGATTGGATCTCAATCTCTTGCGCATCCTTTTATTGTTGCTAGTGGGATGACTAGGAATTTCATTCTTGGTCGTGACTTCTTTCTTCATCACAAAGTGCGCATTTACTTTGACTTGAAACAGATCCGTGTCAATGGTGAGTACATCTTTCTTCAGGATGATATCCACATTGCATCCCTTGTCCGCCTCATTGGTCCTGTAACCTTAAAGCCTCACTCTTTGACTATAGCCACTGTTCGGGTCAAACGATCTGACTATGTCTCTTCTGGCCATTCTGTAATGGTGGAACCATTGCATTATACTGACATCATTGGTGACCCCTGCATCAATGTTGTTGATGGCCTTGTACAGATTTCCACTAAGCGTGATTTTCCCGTCAAGATATTAAATACTTCAGGAAAGCCTGTGACTACCAAACGCGGTACAGTGATTGCTCGCTTGGCATCACATTCCCTGCCTCATCGTACGTCTGGTCCTCCCTCCACAGTGTGTCATACCCGACCCTCCGCTACTCCTTCCCGTCTATTTACTTACCCTCCCTACTCATACCCCACCACCATTAGTGCTGTTACTAATCCGCGTGTATCGTTTAGTAACTACCCTCCTCAGCGCCGTTCACTTTCCTCTCCTACCTTTTCTTCCGGTAATCGTACTTCTCCTCCTCAGCCTCTTTTCCCGCAACTTTCTCCTTCTCCCTCCTCTTCCTCGAATGTGCCACCTAAACGCCCCTACACTGTCCCTCCTCCTCCTCTTCCTTCTGGCCGCTCCATGCGAAAAGCTACACTCCAGTATAACCCTTCATCCTCTCCATCCATGTCTGAACATTCATTTTGTCCTGCATCAGACGACATCGCATCTGCCCCCGTCTCCCTTAACACTCCTCCTGATCCGCTTACACCTGTTCAGTCCCATAGTTATGATGCTTCCTCATCAGACTCTGATAGTCCTCCCAGTGATGATGTTTTACACAAACTCCGGTCTAGAGTAGTCCGTCGAGCTGCTGTTCCCTCCGCCTCCTTGGTGCCTTCTCCTTCTTCTCCCTCCCATATAGTTGATCGAACCAGACGTTACCTTTCCTGTTCCGCCTCTGAAGGTCCTATCCCTCCTCCTGAACTGTACTCCCGTATCCACTCCCGTGACGCGCGTTTGGCTGAGCTACCCTCCATAACTGCGGGCCCCTCTCATGATTCACTTCAGCATGATGTTATTATACCTCCAGTTACAAAAACTCCAGTCGTTACTTCTCCTCCTCCCTCTGTACACCTCCACTCTGACCCCGCTCTTCCTCCCTCTGGTTATTTTCCTCCGCCTCCCTCCGACCATGATACCGCCCCCAATTCCGACTCTTCGGATGTTGAACCTATTCTTCCAACCTCTGATTATTTTCCTCCCCCTCCGTCAGACCTTGACAGTTCCCCCGATTCTGCTTCTTCTGATATTGAACCTGATCTTCCTCCTCCCCCAGCTCGTTTTCTTTCTAAACGTCGTCATTCGACATCATCTGGCGATTCTGCTCCCCTTCCTAAGTACCTTCTCCAGCAGGCCGCCCATGTGCGTCCACGTATTCGTCACCCCCGTGGTTCTGTTCATTCTCCACACCGTAGTCCCTCTCCTCCGCCTCCGACCCCGCCTGTCACACCTCCGTCCCGTAGATTACGCATTCCCCGCAGTTGTCCTACTGCAATTCCTCAGCCTCCACCCAGAAACTCCCGTCATGTCCCGTCCACTCCTGTTGTCCATGCTATTGTTCCTACCTCCCAACCTATATAGTACGATCCTCGCCTGTCATCCCAAGCCATTGAAAGATTAGAAGCAATGAACATTTTTGCAAAGATGTTTAAAAATTGAACTTTACATACTTCAAGATGCCAGCTCCTGTCATGTTGACATTTCCTACCCTGAGGTCGTTTCAAGCATGATGTCAAACCTGTTTCTCGTGTATTACGAAGCAGCTCTCTTGCACTGTGCACCCACTGCTGAGTTGGTTGGTCCTGATGCTACAGTGGAAGACCAACTGTTACGCATCCCAGGACATTTCGGTTGTGGACTTTATTAATTTGCAAGTTATGCTATGAAGTCCAAGAATCGCTATTTATGGAGAACTTACACATTTCCGTCCGCAAGAAAAACATTGACGAATCTACCAGTACATGAACAGTTACCATGCGGCCTCCTTTTAAACATTGATGATGGAGATCTCCCGATTCAGAAGAACTGTGTAGTCCTCATATATTGCTAAAGTATTTCACTTCACACACGTTAGTGTCATTAAATCACGTTAGTTTTGTCTGATTTAATATTTGACCATCTTTTATCTCCCTTTGTTTTTTTCACCCCATTACTTTTGACCATCCATTAATCTCCCTTTGTTTTTTCCTGTACTTTTGACCATCTTTTATGTCCCTTTGTTTTTTTGCCATCCGATTTTGCTCAGATTTGAGTGTGCTGTTCGTTCTGTTGTACCTAATAAAAGTGTTTAACTAAAGTACATTTTCACCCGCCACTAATGTTGGCATCATCCATGACTTATTATAATAATGACTCCATTTTGCTTTATGATTGTTTGAAGTTCCAGTTATTGTTCCACTACCACATGTGATTTAACTATTTGACATTTCTCCATTGAGTAACTTAGGCCGTTGATTACCATGTTTCCAATCCTTGCATTATTTCCGGTTATTGTTATACCGGTGTAGTCATTATTTTTATTATGAGACTTACCAATTTTGCCCATACCTTGCCACCAAGTTTTGTGGTTCCATTTCCATTTGTTCCATTAATTTTATTTCATCACCCGCTTCAGTTGAAGTGTGGGATGACGGTCAATTTGTAAATCCGCCATTTTGAGCGTCCGCCATATTTTATGGGCACCCGCCATTTTTGTTCCCAGTTTTCTTTTGCGACGTTAACTCGCTTGTCATGATTGTATTATGTTTTATAATGTATTTGAGAGATATTTGATAACTATCAACCCATAAAAGCGGTTTGCTAGTTGGTTGATGATTGTTCCATTACAGTTATATTTTTGCCCATTATTAGTGCAACTTGTTTATACTATGACCTCCTATGTTCTCCTATAAGTCCCTTAACTATGTCCATCAGTCCCTACTTAAGTACCTTGACTATGTCCATCAGTCCCCACCACTTACAATTACTTCTTTAAATGTTAATATAATTGATTCATCCATCATTCCCATATATTGATTGTTGTATTCCATCCGACATGATTTCTGGTGGGATACCTAAATCCCGATATTTTTAGGGATTAACCATTTTTTTAAAGGACTAAAGTGTCTCCCTACGGGATACACTTTGGCGGCCCCCGGGCGTATGTAACAGGGTAGACTATTAAGTAGCTAGAACTGTTAGCCTTGTAGTAAAGTATTTTATGAATGACTAGTTAGAACCCATGATGTCATCAAACCTTGTGTGGCCTCCATACAAGTCAGACCGGGAAACATTTAGATTAGAGAGAACTTTAAACAATGGTTGGTCATCATCACATAGAAAAAATAATTTTAGACTAGAGGATTCGTAGTTAGTTAGGTTAAAGATTATTTCAACAGTCCACTAGCCCCCAAGACCAATCATTAGAAGGTTTCCGGTCTTAACTCCAATGAGAAATACTTCCTCTGGCAAGCCATAGCACCAGACAAGTATAAAGACTGATGCATCTTAGTAACCAGACAGAGCTTGAGACAGTAACTCAATGCTAGAGTCAAATCAACATAGGGCGTTCTTTAGTTTAGGTTTGGAGCAACCTGGCGCTACATCTACTATTGAACGAAAAAGCCCTTGACTCCTACAGTTTGGATAAAAATATCCATCTAGAGATCCTCTACCACCCAGGACAGTTAAGTGACCCAGCACTAACCCCTGCAACGATTATATTTGTGGTTCACTCCACAGGACGTAAGTTCGATTTAGTTATAATTGAGGTTTCGAATCGAATTTTCATTTCGTTAGGATTTCCACAGAGATAACAAAACGACTACAGTATATGAGAAACTCCGTAAGCCTTTCGACGTAGAGGCTAAAACTGGCAGTTTTGCTTTCCCCCACCAGAAATTCTATCGAACTGCCACAGCATCATTTTCCTCAAACGAAACTGAATAAAGTACACCTTTTATATAACTATTCGGATCTTTCAAGTAATCTGTTCTATTGAAGTTTCACTTGACTGTTTGAGTTGCCGATTATATTCAACCCTTCAAGATAAAATTTAGAACCATCAAGGCACTTACGAGCTCTACTAATTACCTGGGTTGTCCCTCCCTTCTGGAATTACTATCTCTGGTGGATAACCAGTATTTCCCAGAAGAAACACAATAAGGAAAGACTTGGGATTATTTCCCTTATCTCAAGTGATATACAGATTTACATCCCTTTCCACAAAATCCACTATCACGATCTACACTGTCATACTAGCCTTGACTTTAGGTGCCGTTCCCGTTTACTCCTCCCGGCCACACCTGTCCCGATAATAGTATGTGTTGTTATCCCTTCTAAAGGCACACATTTCTTTCCGTAAGTTTTAAAAGTGGTAGGATCTGGCTTTCCTTCGTCTGGAGGAAAGGCAGACTTAGGCGACTTGGGCCTCTGTCTATCTCCATGAATAATAGCGAATGCCTGCTCCTGTCCGGTCGCGTCTTTCCACGTAGAAGGGCCGGGTGAGTGAGGTAATAGTTGTCCTCCTGATGTCAGAAGACCTGTTCCTGTTTTCTACTTCTCTGTGCTGCCATATGAAATTGTTTTATTCGAGGCCCCATAGGAAGATCCATTGAAAGTACCACTTGCAATTAGAGTAGGCTCTTCTGTGCCTTTTAATAACTTTCCGTTATCTCTGCCGAGGTGTCTGGAATCCACTGAATCAACTGCGCTCGAGGAAAACGGGAAGGGTAAACCCTGCAGTTGTGGTTCAGAGGAGGCCGTAGAGGTTTGTTCACTTCGGTCCTGTTCACCCGCAAACGTGTGCAGATGAATGAAGTTTCCTGCCTTCTCCTAATCAGTTTCTCCTGCGGATTTCTTTGCATGTGACGTAATGCAATGCGAAGACGGTATGTCCTCTAGGCGATCTGTTAGCTCATCTGCCCCGTTTTGGGCCGAAATACATATTTCTGGTTTAACTTTTGTGGATTGTTCATATGCTATAAGCAACCTCTTCATCCAAAGCTCGTGCTCTCTCTCTGCCTTGATTCTCCTATCTTTAGCCTCTCTCTCTGCCTTTCTCTCCTCTTTCACCGCTGCTAACTTCAATCTTGTTTGCTCTACTTCTAATGCTAGTCTCCTCTCTTCAGCTGCCATTTTATCTTTTCTCTCTTCAGCTGCAATTTTATCTTTTCTTTCTTGCTCTTCCTTGTGCGCAGTTAACACTTTTTCCACATATTCCATAAGTTCTCCTTTATCTAGTTTTAAACTAGTTGCTTCCTGGATAAGCGCAGCGCGAATTTGCGTCAAATCTGCCATGATCACGCTAAATTTCAATCTGCCTACCAAGAAATCAATAACAAAATGTTTCGTCTAAGGGGCTTAGCCGCTATTGTTCACATGTGAACAAAAGGACTATACAGTGTCGGTTCGCTCGCTCGATGCGTCCGACTCCAACAATGCCTATTGTTCGTGACCCACGTGCTACTACCCGTGTGCCGAAAATCCAGGTAAATTTATAGTGATGACAATAAATCAATAGTGGTAACTAGATGCAGTAATAAAGTGTAAGTAAAGTGAAATGGTATAATATTCTAACATATGTCAATGTCTTATTTAATGTAATGTGAATATCTAATCTAATTTAATATGAATATCTAATTATCTAATATTCTAATCTGTATTCTTTCCCTCTACATCCGTAGAATAAGGAACAGTATAGAAGACAATGAATAGGTTTATACAAAAATTGCAAAAAAAGAATTATTTAATGTTTTTGTCTAGGGCACGCTCCAAGGTACTTTCTCGGACTGCAGCCTCCACTTAATGTCACAGGGTTAACCCGAAGATTAACGAGGGAGAGTTATCTGTGTGGTGCCGGCTTTGTCAATGGCTCAGCTTTGCCTGGCAACCGGTTGAAGATGAGCAGCAGGAGTGGAGAAGGTGAATGTGAGACTCTGTGATAAGTTCCCAGCAAATAGTTCCAGTGATTCTGAATCTCGTGACACTGACACTCCTACCACTCTATCCTCCTCTCTATAGTATAATGCTATAGAGCCCCCACCCCCTCTATTACACTGAGTGAACAGAAGAGGAAGAAAGGAAGAAATGTATGACTCTTTTGTAGACTTTCTTTCCTTCTTCTTCTTTTTTGATCCGTAGCCGCCAACCGTCAAAGCAGTAAGCGGCCATCACGCCTGGTGGCGTCTTGTAGGGCAGCAACAAATTGATTCCACTTTGCTCGGTCGGCGGCCATCCTTCGTACAGTGCACCAACTCTGGTTCATTCTTTGCATCTCAGCCTCCACAGTTCTCCGCCAAGCAGTTCCCGGTCGGCCTCTCTTTCGCTTTCCCTCGGGCGTCCACAGCCTAGCTGCCCCTGTAACGGCATCATGGTCCCCTTTTTTCCTTCTCTATATATGTAATTAACTTGTGTGGGTAATGCTAACACAGCTACAACATTTATTGAATAACTCCAAGGTAACAACATTCGATTACAACAATACAAATGTAATAAGAGCTAACATTAACTATACCTGGAAAATAAGATAATAGTTAATGAAAAATACACAAATGAATCTTATGTCTATTCTATGTGATGATGATGATGAATTTAATCTAACCTTAACTACTAACAAAAAGGATATCTTGTTCGTGGTCTCTTGCTGACTGTCAATAAACTCTGCGTAGTTGTACACAATGGACAAGTCTTTGTCTGCCTTCAATAACACTGGACGGTCCACTTAATTTCGTCAGGTGTCGATGGCTTGTTCTTTTGTCCTTCACAATGCGAGTATTGACAATGTCACGAGCGGCAGCGGTGGCGTGTTCATATGTTGTGTTTAGGCGGTAGAGACTTCGTCTGATATGCAGATATCCTTTTGTTGTGCTGTTATTTTGCTCATGTGGTGATGATGGTGGAAATATGTTTTATATTTCTATTTGCTGGCGCATCAGTTTTACTGGGGGAATCTGTCTCTTACTGCAGGTAATTTTGGATCTCAATAATTTTTGGTAGGCACTGGGTTTACAAGGTCGTCCGTCTGCTCCTGCAACTTCGGATCACGATTTCTCAAAGGCACTTGTTGCAGGCTACTGCTACTTCTGATCATTTAATTCACGTAGACAACTCTTAGTAATGCAGTCATCTATGTATTTTCTGCTTACTTTTCTGTGTGGGTGGTTGATGAGAGAAAGCTTCTTCATTAATTTAATAAATAAACCATTTGAAGACATGACATCAGAGTTCTTCATGAAGGACAGCTTACAGAACCGTTTGGGATAAGAACAGGAGTGCGACAGGGATGCATCTTGTCTCCATTTCTTTTCTTATTAGCAATAGACTGGGTTATGAGATCATCGACAACACACAACAGAAATGGAATCCAGTGAACTCTTACTAAGCAGTTGGATGATCTAGATTTTGCTGATGACTTTGCTCTTCTGTCCCATAACCGTAATCGGATGAAGGACACATTGAAAACACTCGATGAGAGGCACAGCAATTCGGTCTAAAAATGCACAGGGAAAAGACACAAATAATGAGAATAAATGCAGGTAATAATAACAGAGCTGAACTTGAAGAAGCACCAATAAAAGATGTAGAATCATTCACATATCTTGGCAACAATATAGACAAAGTTTGAGGGACAGACAGTGATATCAAAATAAGAATACAAAAAACAAGAGGAGATTTCATTGCATTGGGAAATATATGGAGATCAAGAGAAATCGGATCCAACACGAAAATAAGACTCTTCAACTTAAATGTGAAGTCAGTCCTATTGTATGGCTCTGAGACATGGAGAACAACAAAGACAACAACTAACAAACCACAGACTTTCATAAATGGGTGCTTGCGTAGAATAGAAGGATTAAAATGGTATGACAAGGTTACCAACGTGAAACTGATGACAAGAACTAGACAAGTACCAGTGGAACAAGAGATGAGAAGATGACGATGGCGATGGATAGGACACACACTGAGGAAACCTGTTGATAGCATTACAATGCAGTCCTTGTTCTGGAACCCCCAGGGCAAGAGAGGCAGATGTAGACCAAGAAGCACATGAAGATGAGAGCTGGAAACAGAGGTGAAAATGATAAGGAGAACGTGGAACTTGAGATGATGGCACTTGACAGGAAGACTTGGCATGTGTTTGTTGAAAGTCTATGCTCCTTTGGGATTGGAGGGTTATGAATGAATAATACAAGAGGTAGAGACCGGGCTATCAGTTACCCTATGTTGGATAAACATGAGAAGCATAACGAAAAGGAACCAAGTAAAATATGTGTACCAGATTTGGATTGAAAAACAAGGAGGAAGAATAAATGTATAATATTACACTACTTTTCATGAGGAATTGTAATTGTATGCAAATGACTTTGTTTTGGATTTTATGTTCAAGATAATAAAGTGTTTTCCTGGATCCATGAAGACTTTCTTAACTACCTCCTGTTGAAGGTTTTTGCTGTTAATAGCGGATATTAAGTATGCTAATGATTGTCACAAAACGTTAAACACCACAGAGGAATTCTGGAACGAACTTGGGTACGAACATCATCAAGAATAACCATCTCTGGTAGTACACCAGTATCTTGACTTGAATGATACAATAAACAAACACACAAGAAACTTGAATATATATGCCTTATAATTCAATCAACATATACACCCCACGGTAACACCTTAAGCTAGATGGTGCCGTAACCAGCCCTCTGAGTGACATAGCATACAGAAGAGGACATACTGAACGAATGTGGTATACCTAAAACTCTACCAATTGACCCATATCAACAACAAATGGCGCAGTCACTACCTCAACAACATTTCCAACAGGCTTATATTATCCCGCTCCCCACAGAGCGGGAGTCAACCATGACAGCCCTCCAGAAGATAACAGATACACTATCCAACGTTGACCACTACACCAAGTTCAACCAACTACGATAAGTGATAACTCCCTTCGCATGAGAAGCGAAACTTTTTAGGAAGAGGCCCATGGATATTGAAACATTTTCTTCATGATAAATGCTATCACGGATGCCCAAAAAGAATAATTTCCGACAATGGAAAACAGTACGTCGGGAACCCTTTTAAGGCCATGTTAAAGAAGTTCCACATAAAACACACCACTACCAGCTTCTACATACCAAATTCCAATGGCCGAAACGAGCGCATGCATTCGACCATGCATGACGTCCTAGCGAAGTACATACAAGATAACACACAGTACTGGGATGTATAGCTCAATCAAGCATTTGAAGCGATACGGGTTAATACTAATGATACAACTGGACTTTCCCCATTTTGTATGTTTTACGGCAGAGAACCGATATTTCCGCTTGACAATTTACTACAGCCACAACGGAAATACTCAGGCGAAGACCCCATTGAAATCATTAGCCGAGAAAAGTTCAAGGCACATCAAATTGCACACCGCAACGCTACCAAAGCTTTTAAGAAAATGCAGCGAACACACGACAAAAATGCTATCCTTGAAGAATTTCACTTTGGAGAACCCGTATATTACAAAAAGCGTGCACGAAACTCAAACGTCGACAATGTTTAACAAACGGTTACAAGATCATCGAGAAGACCCCCACCCCCCCCCCACCAATTATATGTTGTGGAACGAGGAGAAAAATTAAACCACAAAGGCGCACGTTATACAATTAAAGAGAGATAATCATCGCCCCATAGCAAGGACAAAACTCGCCACAGATAGACCGACGAGAAGAGCAACTCTCCACTATCAACCGTCCAGCTCATTATCAAACACTACCTCTGATGAATTTGATATAGACGATGAACGACTAGTTACGACCCACACTTCGTAGAATGGTGATATAAACCGACTGCGTCAGTTCAGAGATAACTCAGCCAGTGAGGACGACATCCCACTTGCAGAATTAAGAGAAAGACTTCAATACAGGGATGCAATATTACTGAAGGAAAAATCTAACACACTGTTGACGACTAGTTTATTTGAGGGTGACGAGGTTCAAGAAGGATATAATTGGCCACCACTGTTGAAGGTAGTGTATATATGGTGTAAGAGAGGCCACCACTGTTGACATTGAAAGTATGGATTGATAGGGATGGCTCCAGGAAGAATGTAAATGTTATTATGTGCGCTGATGAAGGCGATCAGCATACGTCGGGCTTACAGGTGGCTGACAGGTCTGTGGGTGTATAGACATCAATGAACGCGAATGCATGTAGTCCTAAAGTAAGTCAATAATAATCACACACACCAAAAAGCACATATAATAGTCAGGAAATGTTGCAACTCTAAGGAACGTTATACACAGTTTATTATTCCACAGTCACGAGGACATCACCAAAATACACTGTCAATAAGTGACAGTTCAGAACACATCATGGAAATCACAATAGTTCAATACATCCGTATATATCATAACTGGCACATATATATCTGTAACAGCCTATTAGCGGCTTTGAAGTAATATCAATATTCTCTCTACCTTCTTTGGCAAAATAAGCCGTATAAGTTCCTGGCTTCGAAGAAATATAAATATTCTCTTTATCTTCTCTGGCAATATTAGAAATAAGCCGTATAAGTTCCTGGCTTCGAAGAAATGTAAATATTCTCTTTATCTTCTCTGGCAATATTAGAAATAAGCCGTATAAGTTCCTGGCTTCGAAGAAATGTAAATATTCTCTTTATCTTCTCTGGCAATATAATAAATAATATACATTGCAGTATAAGTAGAAGCCATCATATCCTTGGCTTTAGAAATATATCAGGGAGTCTCCAACATTTCTATCACACCAAAATATCTCCCCGTACACACAGTCAAAAAACATGGCTGAACACCTTCCCGGCAAAACGCCCAGGAACGTACTGTCACGGGATTACCGTATCTCCGTCCAGCTCAGACAATCACACATGCGTGGCTAACCGCGAGAGACGTGAGCTGAACTCACCTAGAAGATTCGCGAAAATTCTCGATCAAATCTTTTTAAACAAACTAGTAGCTACACAAGGGAGATAACAAAAATCTGGCCTGTACATACAAGTATATTAATGTTTAATTCCCCTTGACTAAAATTTTACTTAACACACACCCAGTTTAGATTCGCATAAGGATGAAACCCCACAGCAGGTGATAACAAATCAAATATATTACAGGCCAGAGGTGCCAACTACAAGCACACATCAATCAGACGAAGAATGGAGCAGTGACTACGACATTCCTCTTCAGCGAATCTGAGACCAAAGAGTAAATCAAACACCAATTACTTCAGATGCCGAACAACATACCACGCAGTCTCTAAATACAGATGCTGAATTATCCACAAACACCCTTTCTAAAATCATCGATAATGCTCCTAGGTCACCGAAAAAAGCAGAATCTGACATAGACACACTTAGCCCACCTGATAATCAGGACAACATGGCAGATGAACCCTTCACTGACATTCGGTCAGCCGCCAAACGTCCGTACGTGTCTTCCTCTGACGACTCCATACCCATTGCGAAATATATACGACCGTCACAAGAGCATGTCAGAAACAAAATCCTCTGCAAACGTCGACGTGCACAGAGAAACAAATCGACTCTTCAACACTTACTTTCCTAACCATCGTTACCAGCTTCATGTCGCGCGACGATAAACACAACGCTTTCAACGCCAATAACAACGTACGACAGTCGACTATCCAAATGTGAGATAGCGCTGTTAGAACTCGCCAAACTCCTTTAGAGCGCAGATTCAGTACTAGTTCTACCACCATCACTAGTATTCACCAGCTTTATCTTTAGGCTGAATGGTTTCACCAGCTTTATTTTTAGGCCAAATGGTTTCTTTTTTTTACACAAAGATGTCAACCCTCCTTTTCATCACCCCACTAAAGCCCATGGTAGTATTAGCCGCGATAGATGTCAGTGTTATACAAGTCAAACCACTAACCGTAAACAGATTGCGCTGGCGTGATGCCACAGTTTTTTGAACATTTTAAAGAAATCAGTGATTCTTAGTCCTTATGGACAATGACAATTATTTCCTCATTTAATCCATTAAGAAGTGAACTAAATGAACTTACACAAACTTTCCATGATTAAAACATTATGTCATTAATCTTATGCGTGATTTCAGATCCTCTCAAAATACTAATTACATTGATTTATTCATAGCTGTTATGTGTAAAATCATAAGTTTTTATCGCACTCGACATGGTTTGTATGCATACTTCCTTCTTGATATGCGTTGCCCGGACTACTCCGGAAGTACGTCACGCAGTCTACTAATATTTGGCAGACGATTCTTTGCCAGCCTTGCGTGGCAGATTTGAGCTAGTATTCGTGCTCTTTCGCTGTGTATTACTGTGTGTGAGAAGACGTGTTTTTGACGAGCTCCAAAAGTTTACTCTTGTTATAGAGTCTTTGTAATTTTATATAGCTAGGTCGTCCTACAGTATGGAGTCTATGCTTGATTATAATTATATGGACAAGCGAATGCTGAAATGAAAGAAGTGAGTGTGGAACTATTTCAGTAAAGATTTCAGCAGTATGCATAAGAGATCTTGTCATTAGTCTACGTGACAATATACTGGTTTCATGGACTGGCTAGTGAATGCCATTGATTAATATATATTGGATGCAAATATATAAGGATCTTCGTCCTATATTAAAAGTGAATACGTGTTCTTCAACGTCAAACTGGCCTTATCAAGTTTCTGACTGTTGAAGACTGATTACACGTTCTAAGGCTGTTTAAAAAGTTGGACTAAGAGGCCTATTACAAAATATAGCCTAGACAAGCTGGTTGCCAAGAACCAGCTACTTGATGATTTAAAGAAGAACTCGGCGGGGAGAAGATATACCACTAATTCTACCACAACAATAATGGTGGCAGCAAGCCGATGATCGTTTGATCAAAAGACTTTTTTCATCATTTTTGCTACAGACGTTCTCATGCAATCGTGCTTCATTCGAGTTCTGCAAAATGGCGCACGTGTCGTCTGCTAGCTTCCGAGAAGGCCGTAATACAAGTTCGCTTTGCAGTCCTTTATCTGTTCGAGTATTGAAAGAGCAGTTGTTCAAGAATATTATACCTGCTGCATCCTGATGTATGAAAGCATCAATGTTCTGCCGAATATGACGTATTTTTTATGACAACGGTGAATCCAGTGGATTCTGAAACGTGTCAGCTGTTACAGCGTTGCTAGACCTAGTGAGCGGTCTTTTGTGTCCAGTTCGCATCGGTACTGGGAGGAACGGACATTGAATCTGGAGGATTTTGAGGATTGGCAATCAGATAAGACACGTTTATGTTTCATACAGCGTGTGACTGAATTATCTTTGTTTGCCTGCGCTATTTTTTTCAGATTTATGTTGCATGTTTTAATGTCGTGGTGTATTTAATCTGCGGGAGGTCGGAGGGACTTGTGAATCTGTCAATACCGTTTCGACTGGTCGATAGATTCATGAGCGTACTTTAAGGTTTGGAGTGGGATTGTTTCAAATAGTGGAGCCGGCATTACAAAGCTTTGTGAATCTGCTACTATTGAAATAATCATGACCTATGAGTGTTAGCTGTGAAGTACTGTTAAGTGTACAATTTGTGATTGTGGTCCAGTCCTATATATATTTTCCTCTTTAGTTGGCTCCATTATTGTTTGTGAAACTGTGCTTCTAACCTGGCTATCTTTCATTTAATAGATGTGATATATGTTGTTAAAAAAAGTGTGACGTATTATCATAAGTGTGAATAGAGATATATATTTTTTTAGTTGTTCAATTTATATATTCATGCCTAAATTTCCTATTTGCATTTCCTTCTTTTGGCTCTGATCACTGTATTCTGTCTTCTTGTTTGTACTTCTTTTCTTTTATGCTCCATCATTAACATCTAAATATTTTGCTACTAATGCATCAAGTTGGTTGAATTGAAGTGGTGATATAATTATTGAAAATATTATTCAAAGTGATAAGATCATAAATTTACTTTATTTGTTGCTATTGAAAGGCAAAATAAGAGTAAAGTATGGTAACCTTGAAAGATTTAGTAAAGGTTGGAAAAGATTTTGGTTTGGAGGGGGGAGCGTTGCAAACCTATGTGGACAAGGAAATAAGAAGACAAGAAGAAGAAAAAAGAAAGACAAGAAGAATTTTCAGAAAAAAGAAGACAAGATCATGAAAAAAGAAGACAAGAAGAGCACAAGAGTTAGCTCTTAAAAAGGAAAAGTTAAAACATGCTCAAGAAATTTAATTAGCTAAGATTGAACTTTGTCGTGAAAACGAAGTGTAACCCACTACTTTGTTAATCACTATGTCGAGATACAGATTTGCTTCAACCAATCAACGAGCAACATACGAGCAACGTTCACCAGTCTCTGAGACAGAATAAATTAACGGCCATCTTGTTCACGCAAGATGGCGGATGAAAACTGAATAAAATTAGGCTGTACAGCGCTTGAGACTAAACCGGAGGAAACCAATCATTTGGCTCCGCCAGGAACCAACCAAACGCTTTCCTTAAGCATTTACCTACCAATATAATCGTGCGGATTTTATACATAATCACACAACCCCGAACTTGACGCCAGAGATACCGACTGACTCAAGAGGAAGAAGCTGTCACCTTGATTTATAGCTTACCTGAGGGCATCGACCTGCAGCCTACTTCACTAAATCGCGTCAAAACCTGGCCAGTTTAAAAACTTAGGAGGGTAAATATAATTTACTATTTGTAGGCAAATAGGCTTACAGCAGACATATAATGGTTGTATTTGTTGTGTGTCATTTATACTACGTATACCTGTATATATGTAATATATTTTAGTTCACTATGAATCTATCAGGTTACTGATTGTATCTTGGGGCATTAGGTATAATGATTGTATTTCCTATTATGATTGAATAGACGAAGACTAATAGGACTCATACTTCAACCTGTTGTCTCCTATACTTCAATCTATTGTCTCATCTAACTCCAACTGCAATATAACCAAAACAGTCCTTGTTAGGACTCAACCTATTGTCTCCTATACTTCAATCTGTTATCTCAGACCAACCGCAAATATAACCATAACAGTCCTTGTTAGGATTCAATCTATTGTCTCCTATAACTTCAGTCTATTGTCTCAGATAACTCCAAACTGCAAATATAACCATAACAGTCCTTGTTAGGTGGGCTTGAACATCAATTTAAAGAAGTCTGAGGTCATGACGCTCAATGTGAGCAACCCTGAGCCCATATCAGTAAGGAATCAGCAATTGGTACAGACAGATACCTTCACATACCTAGGAAGCATAGTAACACCAGACGGTGGGGCAGGCAAAGACATCAACATCAGAATGAATAAGGCAAGAACAGCCTTCTTTAGCCTAAATAACACCTGGAAGTCCTCCCAATACAGCACAAGCACAAAATTAAGATTATTCCAGAGTTGCGTGCTTTCTGTGCTTCTCTATGGTGCGGAATGCTGGAGAGTCACAGAGAAGGAAATGTCAAAATTGTCCTCTTTTCACACAACATGCCTAAGAAAAATTCACCGCATCTTTTGGCCGAATACCATCACCAACCAAGATCTGCTTACTCGTAGCAAGCAAGAGGACATGCACACCATCATAGCTGGCAGACGCTGGAGCTGGGTTGGTCATGTCCTCAGAAGAGACCCCGATGCCATCACAAGAACAGCTATGCTTTGGACCCCTGAATGAAAGCGAAAGAGAGGCCGACCAAAAACAACTTGGCGGAGGACTGTGGAGGCTGAGATGCAAAGAATGAACCAGAGTTGGGGCACTGTACGAAGGATGGCCACCGACCGTGCAAAGTGGAATCAATTTGTTGTTGCCCTACAAGACGCCACTAGGCGGGATGGCCACTGACTGCTTTGACGGTCGGTGGTTAAGGATCGAAGAAGAAGAAGAAGTCCTTGTTAGGACTCAATCTATTGTCAGTCTATAACTTCAGTCTATTGTCTCAGATAACTCCAAACTGAAATATAACCAAAACAGTCCTAGTTAGGACTCAATCTATTGTTTCATCTAACACCAATCTATTGTCTCCTATAACTCCCACCTGATATATAGCCAAACAGTCCTTGTCTCAGATATTCCTATCATAAGAACATAACGTTATTGTTAGGATATATTATAGCACTTGTCAGAGAGGGCTTGGTATATTATAGGGGGAAGGACATTGTTGTATCACACCTAGGTGTACATATTATTGGATTAATTCATGTATTGATTTATATTATGGGATATATTAATGTATTAAATGTATTC
This sequence comes from Oreohelix idahoensis, assembly GCA_024509875.1. NCBI lineage: Eukaryota > Metazoa > Mollusca > Gastropoda > Stylommatophora > Oreohelicidae > Oreohelix > Oreohelix idahoensis. Next base: position 392,542 of record JAMPIV010016844.1, read on the forward strand.
ATGTATTGAATCTATATTATTGAATGTATCCATGCATTAGTTTATCAGAAAGAATGTTTTGCAAGTAGACACCTGTCTTGTCTCGCTATTGCTAAATCATACTGAGCCATGTTGTCATTCATCCTACATGCAGACACTGAGACAAGCTCATATCATATACAATAGAAATAGGTGGGCTTGAGGACAGAAATTAGCCCCTATTTTTCCTTGTTACAGGTTTTATACGTGTCCTAAAACCTGAGGTCGTATGTTCGAGTCAATCCCGCTGTCTGGAACTTCGCAGGAGCATAGAGATTGTACAGAAGCTACATCTTTAGTCCCCCTTAGTCTTGGGTGGGCTAAAGTAACGAGCCTCAGCAGGAGTTGTGTGAACCAAACTAAGTAGAACAGAACGTTTTAAGAGATGGGTACACATTAGTACCATTTCTGTCAGCATTGTGAGCAAAAGCTAGTGTCCGTGATGAAAAAGTGAATTAGCATAGCAAGAGACAAAAATAACAGCATAGCTGATAAGTGTTATATCCTTAATTAACAGCACAGCTGATACTTGTACTATATTTGAATAACAGCACAGCTGATATAATTATTGTTCCTATAATTGGAAAACTTGTATCTATATAAAATATAAATATTTGTAAATCATATGTAAACTTACAAATTCATTACATTCCATTTTTTCAACATTCACCCTTCAGCACAAGAGTAGATAGTGTATATACTAAATAAATAATAAGGAAATTGTATTTGAACGACTTGTCAATTTTATCATTGTTAAGTAACATCTGTTTCCTTGTCTTAATATCACAGTTAGTTACACAGCGGAGGTGGCAAGTTATGTCGGTCTCCTCTCTACTAATTTTTCGAGATCAGAACATTCACAGCCGTAACTAATTTGTGATACCAGTAGTTCTCTCAGACACTGGGACTTCACCATTTTCTGCAGAAATTCTATTTCTGTAATTGTCAGTACTATACTGATCTTAAAGCCAATAAAAACCTCTCGCCACACTGGGGGCTCGTTCCTGAGATATTTCTGTATATCTTGAGCCATACTTAGTCTATTCAACTATCTACATTCTATCTTGTGCCACCCATAGATAACATAAGAAACACATTTTTGAGAAAAAAAAAATAAAAATAAAAAAATTCTATAATAGGATTTTTTATTGTTTTCATAGGAGGAGTACCATTTAGTACTCAGTAAATAGTTGATGCTCACAAAGTTGCACGGAAATTTTTTGTTCATTTAAAGTAATTAATTTTAATTACAATAATTTGGTTATAGTAAATTTAAATACCCTCTCTAAGTAACGCCATGGCTGATCTAGTGAAGTTCAGGACTGCGATCATGCAGATGGGTAAGGAATTAAATATGACAGGTGATGCTCTTACTCAGTATGTCACAACAGAAGTGGACAAACACATGGATAGGGAAGAAAGAAAGTTGCAATTAGAGGCTGAAGAAAGGCGGTTGCAAGCAGAAGCCAAAAGACTGGAAGCTGAGAGAGAAGACAAAAGGCTGGAAGCTGAGAGAGAAGACAAAAGACTGGAAGCTGAGAGAGAAATCAAAAGATTAGAAATTGAAGCCAAGAAATGGGAGGCTGAAAATGAGGCAAAGAAAATTGACGCTGAGGAAAGGAAATTACAAGCAGAGAGAGACCATCAGTTGAGATTAAAAGAGCTTGAAATTCAGGCAACTACTGGCCATAATGGTGGTAGCTCACCTCACTCTGAGAGTAGCTCCAGTCAGAGCACCTCAAGTGGGGCCATGAATTTTCATCTGGACCCATTTGTTGAGAAAGAAGACGCCATTGAGTCGTACATGGATAGATACGAAAGACTAGCCACTACCTATGGCTTAGTGAAAGAAAAGTGAAGTCTTAAACTATCTCAGGGATTGAGAGGTGTGGCCTACGATGTATATTTGAAGCTCTCAAGAGATGACCAGGAAGATTATGAAATCCTGAAGCAGGCTCTGCTTGTGAGATACGAAAAGAACTCAGAATCATATAGAAAGAAATTCCGAACAGCTAAACTTCTTCCAGGAGAAAACTATCACCAATTCTCTGCTAGGTTGGAAACCTATTTGGAAAAATGGAGTAGTTTAAGAAAGTGTCAGGATCTGAAAGAAATGATAATGATGGAGCAAGTGAAAGAGTCCATGCCTCAAGAAATGAGGAAGTTCATCATGGAACAAGGAGCAGAGAGATTGGAAGATATTGTAACTGTTGCTGAGAGATATCAAGCAGCTCAGGCAGAATTATTAGGAAATAAGAAGAAGCAGGGTGAAAACTTCAAATCATCACAAAACTATACCAAATATGATCAAAAGGACCATACCACAAGGAACAAACCAAGATTTGACCAAAAGGACAAAAACCCTCTAAGATCGGATAAGACACCTTACCGAAAGGAAGGAAAGTGGTGTAAAACTTGTCTAATGAGTAACCACAATACTGCGGACTGCAGAAGGAAGAATCCTCCTCATCATGCTGCATGTCTTACAACAGGGAATCAGGGAAGGAAGGAAATGGCAGTAAGTCAGAAAGACTTCCATCATCCCCCTGTCTGTGAGGAAGTGGCCGTGAATGGCACTCAAGTACTGTGTTTATATGACACAGGATTGGACTTTGATTCAGTTGTGTGCTCTTCTCTAGTGAGTCCTGACCAGATAACCACAGAAACAGTGGAAATCAGAGGACCGATCAAGGGAGCAAGAACCATGACATTACCCATAGCCCGAATCAACATAAGATCTCGCTATGTGGAAGGAGAAATCAAAGCAGCAGTTATGGACGACCCCATTTATCCTTTGATTTTGGGGTGTAGGTATCTTTTCCTTGGAGAACCTATAAAACCTGTAGTTATGGCAACAGTCCAGACCAGGGAAAGCTCCAGGAAAATGGAGGAAAATCCTATCAATACTCATCCAGAAGAGATGAAAAAGGCTGAAGCAGCGGACAGCACATTGAAGCCTTGTTTCGGCAAATTGCCTAAAGCACATAACCCTCCAGAGAAAGGAGACTTGTATATGAAGAATGGCCTACTATACAGAAAAGCTGGAACAGGACCTAAAGGGCATGGACAGCTTGTAGTGCCAAAATCTTACAGGGAGAAGGTTATGACGCTAGGACATGCTATACCCTTCAGTGGACATATGGGAATAGGGGCCACTGGACAAAGGATAGAATGTCACTACTTTTGGCCAGGAATTACAGAGGACATTAAAAGATATGTAAGATCCTGTCCAGAATGTCAAAGAGTAGCTCCTAAGCATAGGACTGCACCAGCAACACTGGGAAAAATGTCTATTATGGGAACCCCTTTTGAACGTGTTGCAGTAGATATTGTTGGACCCCTCACTAGGACCAAGAAGAGAAATGCTTACATCTTAACCTTGGTTGATACTTGCTCTATGTGGGGAGAAGCAGTGGCCATGTCAGCTATAGATTCAAAGCACGTGGCAGAGGCCCTGTTGACAATATTTACCCGATTACTTTTCCCGCATCAGATATTGACTGACAACTACAACAAAAAAGCAAAGGATAGGGAACTGGAGGTGGGTGAAAAGGTGTTATTACTGTTGCCGAGCAGCAATAATAAATTGCAGATTGGATGGCAGGGACCCTATGTCATACTGGAGAAACTTTCCAGGACCAATTATAAGATTGACAAGAAAGGAAAGGAGAAGGTATATCATGTCAATCTTCTTAAAAAATACTATGACAAGGAATCATCAGAAGTTGCACATATCATGACCCTAGCCATTGCAACAGAAATGCACGGTGAACCACTTCACTCTATAGAGTATCCACTCACAACTACAGAGGGTTATGTTCAAGTAAATGTTAGTGAACATTTAACTCCAGAGCAGAAGAAGAGGGTTCAGAAAGTGTTGGAAACCCATGCTGATGTGCTCACAGATAAGCCAGGTCGTACGAATCTGTTAGAGTACGACATGAAGGTTACCGACCCTACCCCAGTATTCATGAGAACATACCCTATACCCTATGCGAAAGCCCAAGCACTAAGGGAGGAAGTTGATTATCTGTTGAAGGAGAAAATTATCTCGAAGTCAGACTCTCCCTATAGCTCAAGTGTGGTGCTATTAAGAAAACCGAGTGGTGAACACAGGTTATGTATTGACTACCGGAAGCTTAATGCGATCACAGAATCTCAGGTGGACCCATTACCTGACACCAACCAGCTATTCTCTACACTGAGTCAGGCTAGGTATTTATCGAAGGTAGATCTAAGCAAGGGATACTACCAAATACCAGTGAAACCAGAAGTTAGAAAAATGCTGGCATTTAGTACATCAGACGGACACTACGAGTTTAATGTACTACCCTTTGGGCTGAAAAATGCTCCCAGTATCTTTTCAAGAATGATGAGGAAATTATTGGAACCTCTACAAAATCCCCATATCACTAACTTTATGGATGACATTCTTGTTGCTACAAACACATTTGAAGAGCATATAGTAGCGCTCTCCATGTTGTTTGACAGACTGAGAGCCACTGGATTGACTGCACGTCCAACCAAGTGCTATATCGGTTGTAAGGAGTTGGAATTCTTAGGTCACACTATTTCTACAGGTCATATGTCTCCTGACCCAAAGAATATAGAGAAGTTAAAGAAGGCACCCAGACCTCAAACCAAGAAAGATGGGAGATCATTCGTGTCATTGTGTGGGTTCTATCAGAAGTACATACCCCACTTTAACTCTCTGTGTGCACCATTAACTAACTTAACTAAGAAAGGACAGCCTGACAAAATCCAATGGAATGCTGATTGTGAAAAAGCTTACACAGAGCTAAAAGAAAAACTCACCAGCAAACCCATCCTTACACTACCCGATATCACACAGGAATTTGTATTAAGGACGGACGCTAGCAGTATAGGTATTGGTGAAACTCTCTTGCAGAAATCAAAAGCCCAGCCGGAGGAACTTTTACCTGTCGCCTACGCCAGTAGGAAGCTGAATGCAGCTGAGTTGAACTACTCGACCATAGAGAAAGAATGTTTAGCTCTAATTTGGTCCATCAACAAATTTTCATCTTATCTGTATGGGACACACTTCATTGTCCAAAGCGATCACCAACCTTTAACATTCTTGGCTGCATCTAAAAAGCTAAATTCGAGATTGTTAAGGTGGAGTCTGCTTCTGGCGCCTTATTCCTTTACCGTGAATTACATTCCGGGAAGAGACAATGTAGGAGCTGATTTTTTAAGTCGACACCCTAGTACTCTGGAAGGACAGACGCAAAAGGATTAACCACAGCAGGGGTTTACACGTCAGCTATGACAAGTCACAGCTAGTAAAGGAGGAGGCTATGTCGTGAAAACGAAGTGTAACCCACTACTTTGTTAATCACTATGTCGAGATACAGATTTGCTTCAACCAATCAACGAGCAACATACGAGCAACGTTCACCAGTCTCTGAGACAGAATAAATTAACGGCCATCTTGTTCACGCAAGATGGCGGATGAAAACTGAATAAAATTAGGCAGTACAGCGATTGAGACTAAACCGGAGGAAACCAATCATTTGGCTCCGCCAGGAACCAACCAAACGCTTTCCTTAAGCATTTACCTACCTATATAATCGTGCGGATTTTATGCATAATCACACAACCCTGAACTTGACGCCAGAGATACCGACTGACTGAAGAGGAAGAAGCGGTCACCTTGATTTATAGCTTACCTGAGGGCATCAACCTGCAGCCTACTTCACTAAGTCGCGTCAAAACCTGGCCAGTTTAAAATCTTAGGAGGGTAAATATAATTTACTATTTGTAGGCAAATAGGCTTACAGCAGACATATAATGGTTGTATTTGTTGTGTATCATTTATACTACCTATACCTGTATATATTTAATATATTTTGGTTCACTATGAATGTATCAGGTTACTGATTGTATCTTGGGGCATTAGGTATAATGATTGTATTTCCTATTATGATTGAATAGACGAAGACTAATAGGACTCATACTTCAACCTGTTGTCTCCTATACTTCAATCTATTGTCTCATCTAACTCCAACTGCAATATAACCAAAACAGTCCTTGTTAGTACTCAACCTATTGTCTCCTATACTTCAATCTGTTATCTCAGACCAACTGCAAATATAACCATAACAGTCCTTGTTAGGACTCAATCTATTGTCTCCTATAACTTCAGTCTATTGTCTCAGATAACTCCAATCTGCAAATATAACCATAACAGTCCTTGTTAGGACTCAATCTATTGTCAGTCTATAACTTCAGTCTATTATCTCAGATAACTCCAAACTGAAATATAACCAAAACAGTCCTTGTTAGGACTCAATCTATTGTCTCATCTAACACCAATCTATTGTCTCCTATAACTCCCACCTGATATATAGCCAAACAGTCCTCGTCTCAGATATTCCTATCATAAGAACATAACGTTATTGTTAGGATATATTATAGCTCTTGTCAGAGAGGGCTCGGTATATTATAGGGGGAAGGACATTGTTGTATCACACCTAGGTGTACATATTATTGGATTTATTCATGTATTGATTTATATTATGGGATGTATTAATGTATTAAATGTATTCATGTATTGAATCTATATTATTGAATGTATCCATGCATTAGTTTATCAGAAAGAATTTTTTGCAAGTAGACACCTGTCTTGTCTCGCTATTGCTAAATCATACTGAGCCATGTTGTCATTCATCCTACATGCAGACACTGAGACACGCTCATATCATATACAATAGAAATAGGTGGGCTTGAGAACAGAAATTAGCCCCTATTTTTCCTTGTTACAGGTTTTATACGTGTCCTAAAACCTGAGGTCATATGTTCGAGTCAACCTCGCTGCCTGGAACTTCGCAGGAGCATAGAGATTGTACAGAAGCTACATCTTTAGTCCCCCTCAATCTTGGAGGGGGGGGGGGGGGGCTAAAGTAACGAGCCTCATCAGGAGTTGTGTGAACCAAACTAAGTAGAACAGAACGTTTTAAGAGATGAGTACACATTAGTACCATTTCTGTCAGCATTGTGAGCAAAAGCTAGTGTCCGTGATGAAAAAGTGAATTAGCATAGCAAGAGACAAAAATAACAGCATAGCTGATAAGTGTTATATCCTTAATTAACAGCACAGCTGATACTTGTACTATATTTGAATAACAGCACAGCTGATATAATTATTGTTCCTATAATTGGAAAACTTGTATCTATATAAAATATAAATATTTGTAAATCATATGTAAACTTACAAATTCATTACATTCCATTTTTTCAACATTCACCCTTCAGCACAAGAGTAGATAGTGTATATACTAAATAAATAATAAGGAAATTGTATTTGAACGGCTTGTCAATTTTATCATTGTTAAGTAACATCTGTTTCCTTGTCTTAATATCACAGTTAGTTACACAGCGGAGGTGGCAAGTTATGTCGGTCTCCTCTCTACTAATTTTTCGAGATCAGAACATTCACAGCCGTAACTAATTTGTGATACCAGTAGTTCTCTCAGACACTGGGACTTCACCATTTTCTGCAGAAATTCTATTTCTGTAATTGTCAGTACTATACTGATCTTAAAGCCAATAAAAACCTCTTGCCACAAACTTGAGAAATCAAGGTTGCAACAACCTCATGTGAATGTCATGAATGTTGATACTGATAGAAGAAATCATAACAAATATATGAAGGTAAATTTGCCTAAATTTAACTCTTCCATTGACAATATCTCATGCTTCCTTAGTAGATATGAGATTTATGGATGTGGTCCACAGGAATAATGACAATTACACAAACAATAGTGGTTCTTTTCAGAACAATAATTATCGACAGGCAAGAAACCCAGAAAGTGTTAATGCTGTCGTGGATGCAGTTCTTTGTTTCAGCCACAGAGAGTACCAAGACGTTTGTGTGGACACCCTTTGCCTGTTATGTCATCTGTTGAAAACATGTGTTCCTTGGTACTGGTTAAGGGCTTTGTAAACAATAAATTAGTTTCACTGTTGCGAGATACAGGAACAATAACGATTGGAATACGGAGATCAATGGTGGACGCATTAGATTACACAGGAAAAGAAGTTAAATGTATTACTTTTGGTGGAACGGTAGAACACTATCCTACAGCGGAGGTATTGCTGGATACACCTTACTTTACTGGTAGAGTGTTGGCATGTTTATTTAATAAACCTGTCGCTGGGATTATCCTTGGAAACATCCCAGGGATCCATGAATATTCCAGACAAGACATTGAGAAGTGGGAGAAAAAGCACTTCATAATGGCTAACGCTGTTACTACCAGAGCACAAGCTCGTGAGGAAATGTTACATCATAAAAGATATCTGGTTAAGTTGCCTAAGAAGGGAAATTTACAAGAGTGCACAAATTATAGAGGAATAATGTTACTATCAGTGCCAGGAAAAGTATTAAACAGGATTATCCTTGAGAGATTGAAAGAGTCCATAGACAAGAAACTGAGAGATGAACAAGCAGGTTTTCGACAAAACAGATCTTGTACAGACCAGATAGCCACTTTGAGAATAATAGTTGAACAAAGTTTGGAATGGAATTCACCACTATACATCGGATTAGTGGACTACGAAAATGCATTTGACAGTGTAGACAGAGAATCACTTTGGAAATTGATGAGGCATTATGGAATTCCCCTGAAGATCATTAATTTAATAAAGAAAACATATGAAGACATGACATGCAGAGTTCTTCACGAAGGACAGCTTACAGAACCGTTTGGGATAAGAACAGGAGTGCGACAGGGATGCCTCTTGTTTCCATTTCTTTTCTTACTAGCAATAGACTTGGTTATGAGATCATCGACAACACACAACAGAAATGGAATCCAGTGGACTCTGACTAAGCAGTTGGATGATCTGGATTTTGCTGATGACTTGGCTCTTCTGTCCCATAACCGTAATCAGATGCAGGACAAATTGAAAACACTCGATGAGAGGTCACAGCAATTCGGTCTGAAAATACACAGGGAAAACACAAAAATAATAAGAATAAATGCAGGTAATGATAACAGGGTTGAACTTGAAGAAACACCAATACAAGATGTAGAATCGTACATATTTCTTGGCAGTAATATAGACAAAGTTGGAGGGACAAACATCGATATCAAACTAAGAATACAAAAGGCAAGAGCAGCTTTCATTGCATTGGGAAATATATGGAGATCAAGAGAAATAGGATCCAACACGAAAATAAGAATCTTCAACTAAAATGTGAAGTCAGTCCTGTTGTATGGTTCGGAGACATGGAGAACAACAAAAACAACAACCAAAAAACTACAGACTTTCATAAATGGGTGCTTGCGTAGAATAGAGGGATTAAAATGGTATGACAAAGTTACCAACGTGGAACTGATGACAAGAACTAGACAAGTGCCAGTGGAACAAGAGATGAGAAGAAGACGATGGCGATGGATAGGACACACACTTAGGAAACCTGTTGATAGCATTACAAGACAGTCCTTGTTCTGGAACCCCCAGGGCAAGAGAGGCAGAGGTAGATCAAGAAGCACATGGAGAAGAGAGCTGGAAACAGAGGTGAAAATGATGAGGAGAACATGGAAAGAACTTGAGATGATGGCACGTGACAGGAGGACTTGGGATGTGTTTGTTGAAAGCCTATGCTCCTTTGGGAGTGGAGGGTTATGAATGAATAATGGTGATGATATTATGTTAGAGGAAGCTATCAATGATGATGAGCACACCAATGATGTCATGAGTGATGATAATGATGACAGTGATAATGATGTGGGTAATGAAAATAATAATAATACTCTTGTTGTAGAAGATGATTATTTACAAATTGAATTGATTGAGAACGAATCTTTCATTCAAAGTCAAAGAGATGACTCTTTAAGAAAAATTTTTCAGTTGGTAACATCAAGGAAGGTGATTACGGATGATAAGGCAAAACATTGGTATACCTTAAATAATGAGATTTTGGTGAGGAATTTTCAAGATGTTGATTCTCTTAAGAAACAAATAATGGTACCTATTTGTTATAGACCAGCGGTGCTACGACATGCACATGATATAAATGCTGCGGGTCATTTGGGTATCGCAAGGACTAAACAGAAAGTTTTGTTTCATTTTTTTTTGGCCTGGTGTGACCAAAGATGTAAAGGTTTTTTGTCGCACTTGTTTAATGTGCCAGAGTGTTGCAACTAAAAGGCCTGGTCATAACGCAACCATTCAAGCAGCAGACATATCCGTGCGTCCATTCGCAAAGATGGCTATTGACCTTTTTGGTCCTATCAAGGTCACTTCAGCTAGGGGTCATAAATTTGTATTACCGTGTATCGATATGTGTACTCGTTGGCCAGAGGCTATCCCATTGAAAAAAATTTCCATTTAAGATATAGCGGATGCTCTATTTTTAGTATTCAGCAGACTGGGTTTTCCCGAAAACATACAGTCTGATAATGGATCGCAATTTGTATCGGATGACATGAAAACAGTAATGAACATGTTTGGAATTGAAAGATCACTCAGTTCATTATACGACGCTCAAGCTAGTGGAAAAATAGAAAGATTTAATAGGACCTTAAAGCAAATGCTCGATATAGTCACAGCGAAATATCTGCAAGATTAAGATCGAATCTTGCCAGCTGTTCTCTTTGCTTACCGAGAAATTCAAAATTCAAGTACGGGTTTTCCCCCTTTTGAGTTGGTCTATGGTGCAAAGCCACGTGGTCCCATGGCTATATTAAAACAACTACTTATTGGTACAAATGTGGACGAAGAACGAACGAACGAACGAACGAACTTTATTTTCGAAGGGTTTAGAATTCGGCACGCAGGCCCGTCTAACATTCTGCCCTTCCTTTCTCTCATCTACCATACTGAATCAATTTATTCTCACACGTATCCTAAATATTACTTAAATAATAAAATAACCAAAAAAAGTAGAATAAAATAAAATCCCAACATTGTAACAGTACAATAACAGTTACACAAATTTACAGATGCGTATCATAATTTATACTAAACAGGACAAAATTAACTTTAAAACCTACATATGATGTTATGTAATTATTTAAGAACATAGCGAAATTAGGGTGGAATATAATCTACACTCATGATGTATTTGAAAAGTCTGTGATTGAATGAATATGGACTAAGAGTATTTTTTAAGTCGTGTGGAAGAGTATTTCACAGATGAGCAGCAGAAAAAGCTAAACTTTTCTTGAATAAGTCTAGCCTAGGCTTGGGCATGTGTAATTTATTTAAGCGTTGACTGCGTCTTCCGCTGTATTTGAAAATAGGCCACAGATACGTTGGAGCATTCTGTGACAAGATTTTGTGAATAAATTTGGCTTTGTTGAAGAGAAGGCGCTTTCTTAGTGGTAATATGTTAAGATACGTATATGCGTCTACACACTGTGTGAGGTTTTTGTCTGAAATTAGGCGCACTGCACGTTTTTGGAATGAATAGAGTCTTTTAGTGTTGGACATGGTGCAGCCATCACAAATTGTGGAACAATAGTCTAGATGTGTTTGTATCTGGGATGTATAGAACATTTTTCGTGTCTCCTCATCTAGGAAATGTTTGATTTTAGCTAACTGGTAAACTTTTTGAGCCGTTTGTTTGGTGAGTGCTTGTACATGCGAATTCCAACTTAAATGTTGGTCAATTATGAGTCCTAGTGTTTTATATTCATTTACATTTTCAATTAAAGAGGTTCCAATGTAGAGCTGAAGTGTTGTTTTCTGCGAGTTTTGTAATTTTTGTCTAGTTGATATTATCATACATTTTGTTTTAGTGATATTTATATGCATGCATTTTTCATTGCTCCACTTAATAAGATTGTCTGTGTCGCTTTGTAATAATATTTCTAGCGTGTTGCAACTTTTATCACTAGTATAAATGGTACAGTCATCGGCAAATAGGTCGCAGGATGAGTGCTCGATGTGTAGTGGAAGGTCATTTATGTAAATGGAAAAAAAAAAGTAGAGGGCCGAGAATAGAACCCTGAGGAACACCGGTGTCAATAATAATTGGGCTTGACAAGAAGTTATTGTACCACACTATTTGCTGTCTGTCGGACAGGAATGATTTAAGTAATGTCACTAGTTTGAAGTTAACTTTCATTGTTTCTAATTTTCTTATTAAAACAGCGTGATATAACATATCAAATGCTTTCCTAAAGTCTACAAAGATTGCTCCACATATGTTATCGTTATTTATGTTTAGGTGCAAGTTGTCTATCATCTTAGTTAGAGCTGTGTGGCATGAATGCTTTTGTCGAAACCCTGACTGACTGTCAATTAGCACGTCATTGCTAACCAGGTAATGTAGAGTTGCTTTATGTATGTGTTTTTCTAGTGGTTTAGAATGCGATGATAAAAGAGAAATTGGTCTATAGTTACCAAGATTACTGTTATCTGACGAGCCAGGTTTGAAGAGAGGATATACTTTGGCAATCTTAAAGGCCGAAGGAAAATAACTTTTAGCAATACATTGATTATACGAGGGGCATTCAGAAAGTAATGCACCACATCGTTTTTCTCAGCTAATAATGAAGATAGAAGCATGAAATTTTGCACACTTCAAACATTGCATGTGCCAATTGTGTGCACCAAATTGCACCGCAACCGGCTAAATAATACGGCTGCCCTAAATCGTTGAAATGAAACGTGTTAGCAACTTGCGTTATAAGCAGCGAATTGTGATAGAATTTCTCGTTGCAGAGAAGGAAACTGTTATGAACATTCACAAGCATCTATGTGATGTGTATGGAAGTTTTGCAGTCGACAGGAGTACAGTCGGTCGCTGGGTTCAGAGAATCAAAGAATCAGGAAATGGAGATACGGAGCTGCTTAATCGGCCGCGCTGTGGACGTCCTGCCACAGCCACCAACGCAGAAATGTTGAAATGCGCTGAGGGCATTATTCTTATTGATAGGCGAATCACTACTCAACAATTGGCTTTACAGCTGTCAGTCAGCATTGGTAGTGCAAATGCAGTTATAAAAACTCTCGATTTTCTAAGGTTTGCGCAAGATGGGTTCCTCGAAGTCTCACAAATGAGCACCGATTGCAAAGGAAAGCTATTTCTTCTGAATTGTTGGAGCGTTTCAATGCCGATGGAGAGAACTTTTCGGCTAAGATCGTTACAGGTGACGAAACCTGGGCACATCATTTTGAACCTGAGAAAAAAAAAGACAGTCAATGGAGTGGCATCATCCGCAATCACCACGAAGAAAGAAATTCAAGACAATTCCTTCAGCTGGAAAGGTCATGATCACTGTCTTTTGGGACATTTAAGGTGTGATTCTTGTGGACGTTATGCCAAGAGGAGAGACAATCAATTCGCAAGCTTACATTAAGACATTGAAAAAACTCAATCAACGTTTTCGCAGAGTTCGGCCGCACAAGAATCCAGCAGACCTGCTTCTCCTTCACAACAATGCGCGACCTCACACAAGTTTGGCAACACGGGAAGCAATCACCAAATTGGGTTGGACTGTACTACCCCATCCACCCTACCTATAGTCCCGATTTGGCACCCTCTGATTTTCATCTATTTGGTCCACTTAAAGATGCACTCCGTGGGACAAGGTTTGAAGATGATGAAGCAGTGATTCATGTAGCGAAGAAATGGCTACATGATCAAGACAAAATCTAGTACGGGCTAGGAATACATGCACTTATTTCGCGCTGGCATAAAGCCGTACACGTTGATGGGGATTATGTTGAATAATACCGATGTTTACATGACATATTCATGTATATTGGTGATTAAATTTCATGCTTTTTGAATAAGCAGCTCCTGAGAAAAACGATGTGGTGCATTATTTTCTGAACGCTCCTCGTATATAAAAGTTAGTGAATCACTAATAGCTGGTGCGACGTAACGCAGTATTCGATTACTAATTCCGTCAAGCCCTGATGAGCTATTATCCTTAAGGCCAATAAGATAGTTATACACTTCATTAACTGTCAAAAACATTATAAAAAAATTTTTGTCCAGTATTCAATAGCGTCATCCGGATCAGGAAGTTGGTAAACACGGGCGAGAGGTGCAGTTAGCAAGTCATTTAAAAATAATTCCTTACTGAAATGTTTGAAACTTCTAAATTTTTTACTTACATGTTTATTTTTTGGAACTTTACATTTATTCTTTGACCATGTACAGCATACTGGATAGTGGTCACTCATTGCAATATTAGGGACAGAGCATTCTATGATGTTTTCTGGGCAAGTTACGTAGATGTGGTCGATTAGTGTGGTTGATGCTTGTGTTACTCTTGTAGGCTGGTTAACTATTTGTTTTAAGTTGTACGATAATATTATATTTTTCCATGTTAGATTTAAATTGTGTATATCGATGTTGAAATCACCAAGAAGAACAACCTCCTTGACTGTGGCAAATACATTGTCCATCATTATGGTGAAATCTTCGTTCCATATAGGTCCTGCACTAGGATTTCGATAAAGATATCCCACCAGAAATGGGCCCTGATTCGGTAGCTTTATTTCCAACCATACACATTCTATCTCTGCTGTTTCTAAGTCCGAAAATTTTCTGTTTACCGGCAGATGACCAAAATTAAGGGAATGTTTGTATAGGAAATATATATTTTAAAAAAAAAAAATAAAATAAAAAAATTACTAAAAAACAGTTATGCACACAAAAAAGCGCAAAATATTTTTTACGAATTAATACTTCACAAAGGAAGTGGAATTCAAATTTTAGAGGATATTAACCGATAAACTATTAAAAGTTCTGATTATTACCGTTGTATTAAAAAATCAACAAATGTTCAAATGGAGTGAAGGCTGTAGTAATAGAGATTTAGTGAAGCAAAGTGTTTGTTCGTCAATAACTAACGTCTCTGCCGGGCAGATAAATAGAGGTGACGTTGGGCAGACATCATTAATGCTTGTCTAAGTGACGCAGGGCTGAATTGCATCAGATAGACAAGTTCAGGGTTCCACTGAGGACGATAATAAGAACTAGGGGAGGAAGCATGGTGATCTCTGATTTCTTCCGTCCTTGTTGTAGTGTTGGTAGGAGTATTCTGAGCCTGGGACATTGGAATACTGTTGGTAGAGGTACCTGAGTGGGGCTGCCTTGTGACAAATGGGGGAAACATGGTATCATAAGATTCGGCTTCCTGATTGAAAGTGGCGTTGTGATAGCTGGAAGGCTGCCTGCTTGCAATAGGTGTGCTTCTGTGAGGGGTAGGTGGGGTTTGTGATGTATTGTGATTATAGGCTGATGTCTCAGATTTCGTTGCATTCTCTATATGGGTTGAGCTGTTTTGTTGTGTCCTTTCTGGATATTTTATGTTTTTGGCCAGGATGCTGCTTCCCAGTGTGGATGTGTGAATTTGATCTCTGTAGAGTCGTTTCTTAGGTGCTCCTGAGTTAGATGTAAAGAATGGAATATTGTTGATGAAGCCAAGGCTGTTTTGTTTACAATAGTTCTGTAGTTTTGTGTTGTAATCTCCGCTGTGCGACGCTGAAACCCATAGCATGGTGGTATGATTGATGAAATAAAGATGGAGGCTTTGGGAAATTTTTGTTTTATTGTAGCCATCAATCCTGAGGGGTTTAGGCTCTGCTCATTCATGATATCATTAATTCCTACGTGTAGTGTTGTTTTTGTTATCTTGTGATTAATGTCGAACTTATTAATTATATCCATTAGTCTTTTAATACCAGCCCCCGGCACTGTCATAACTGAAACGATGTTACTCTTGTAGTGGACATTCTTTCACAATAAATACTCTTCAAGAGGGAGTCGCCAATTACAATATGTGTAACGTCACTACGTATTTCTTCACTTTGTTTTCTATTAGATTGATGCTGCTGCCTTTTGTGGTGTTCTTTTTGTGGACTGTCGTGATGGCTCTGCGATTTGTGAATTGGGTTTTCGGGCACTGGAACGTTGTCTGGTAGGGATGCTGATACCTGCTCATTTTCTGTTGAATAATCCTCAAGAACTTGAAATCTGTTGGTAATTTTGACTCCAATGGGATATGTTGTGTTTGTGAGTGTCTCTTCGTGTTTTTTGTGTACAGTTTGGTGGTGACCTTTTTGCTGATTTGGCGTATTTTTATGTATGGATTCTTCGCAATCTTCTACTATTGTTTGAGGATGATCTGGTTGTCTTATCTTATAGAGTGGGAAGTCTCTCTGCAGTTTTTTCGATGATGTCCTTCATGCTAGAATTGTCTTCCCTCAGAGATACTATCTCCCTTTTAAGAAGTTCGTTTTCGGCCTTCAGCGATGTCTGTATACTAGACATGAGATCACCAATTAACACATTAACTACCACAAGCCGCTGTCAGCGGCTCACAAAATAATCACATTTGGACCGCAAGCCGCTCAGAGCGCCAATCTAATTTTAGTAATAAAACGAATGAAAAATGTACTGAAACACTTTCTGATCTGGTTCGAGATTTTAAGTTGCCACCGGAAAACAAATTCCCAAAGCATGGTTGTTGTAGAACACTGGAAAATTGTTATTATGTTCATATTTTTCAGCGTTTTGGGTTAGTTACCAAATCGTGTAAAACTGTTTACCGTGGCAACTAGTGATAGGACTACAAAAAATGCGTGTACATCTCGTCTAACAGCTGAATAGGATAGAAACGTGTTTCAACAATTGACTGATAGATCTAGCGACGAGGACAAGAGTGAAAACGGTGTGCACATTGATTGAAATTGTGATTTTGATAAAGATGGGGTGCAAGCAGTTATAATTGTGAAAATATTGCAAGTCCTCGGCCATCGGAGGGCCTTGAAATAGCAACAACCTCTATTAGAGTTACAACCGGTGTTTATTGTAATAGTACACTCATTTATCTTTAAAATGACGTGTAATTCATAAAAATCTGTAAACAATTACGAAAACTACAGCTTACTTTGTGCAAACACCTACAGGATGAAAATGGGGAAACAATTTAATTCGGCCACAGTGTGTTTTTCAATTCGGTAGTTAATGTTTAAACTTCGTAGCGTGTCCTCAATATTTTGCATTAGCTCCTGGCAGAACGACACAGGTAACTTTGGTGGTGTCTTCTTTTTGTTGCTCAAGAGATACAGTTTCAGCTTTTCGTATATTTTCATGGTCCATGGGGTATTCGATGGCCAACATAGGTTTAGAAATTGTAGGGGTGTCTGTTATTTTATCCAATACCGCAGAAGGTAGAATTTCTGATTCACTGTGAGAAATTGGGTTGCAGCTGATGTTGAGAATGTCGTTGTCGGTAGTAAAGTCATTTATGCCTGGAATCATTGTGTCTACTGCCAAGTGGGGCATAGAAACAGCGGAGTCCATTTTAGTGTTTTCTAACTCAACATCAGTTACATTTTTTGCAGATTCTTTTAATTCTTCAAATTCTGTTTCTAGCCATGATTCGATAGCTGCGGCAGTCCCCTGGGCCATAATTTTGTTCTTCGTGTGATAAAGGTGAACTTTGAGAAGTGGTGTTGTTATAACGTCTTCTACTAGTGCACCATTTATGTCTGTTCTTGACTCTACAAGTCCTGTTTCGTAGTATTTAATGACAATGAAACGAAATGCCTCGTACTGAAAGGTGTTCTGGAATGTTATAGTTACACATTTTCAATGACTTGATAGCTTCAAGGTTATACCGGACCCGGTTCTACACCCTTTAAGTTTTACGTGAATAGCCCTCTCTTTGTTCAAAGCATAGTTTTTTATGGTCGTTGGTCTTAAACGAGCGTCCCTGGGGCCCACTGTTAGCTGCGAACTAACGCCTTCTTCCAAGCATGACATTGTTACATTCCACAGGGGGTTTTGTTATCGGTGAGGAACATTGTATACCGGGAAACTTTTATGATGCTTGACAGCAACGCTTGACCAACAACTGACCTATTGCTTTGGCGAAGGTCACGTTCGGATGAGTCATGTAGTCATTGTTGAAAATATCCTCCAATAACATAGAGAAAAAACTGATACACATTTCAACCGTATTCTATAAAATGTTACACATTACATTAACACAATATCATGTTTAAAAATTTCACCGTCTAATAACCAATATACTGATATAAAAATCCACGGAATGTGACTTAAACTTCCAGCGTTAATACTGCGAAATGTGAGAGCAGATCAAAAACACGTCCGTCCATGACGAAGGGAACGTAGAGAAGGAAGTTCAATCCTCTTACCAATATGTCGTAAATTTAAGGCAAAAGATTATTGACGCATGCCAATTAGCAGTGCAGTTGTCGGAAAGGGCAAAATCAAAAGCTCGACTGTTTTTAATAAAAACAGGAAACTGCGCCAATTGTGGCCAGGAAACGAAGCTTTTGCGTTGCTTCCCAACAAGGAGAATAATTGCTGATTTCTTGGAAAGGTCCTTACAAAATCATAAACAAATTATCAGATGTCGACTATGTTGTAGATGTGAAAGGAAAAGAAATTTTTTTTTCAGATTAATATGTTACAACAGTTTCATACTAGACCACCAGATCTACTTCCAATCTTTAAAGCTATTGATCGTCGTTCTTCTTTGACAGTAATTCAAGAAGAAACTTTGGACTTTGCTAATGATGGTGAACCTATTCTATCGTTACCTGATATTCATCTGATGGCGACTGATGCTTGGAAATATGTGTCCATTGATCATACTTTGAATTCTAATCAGAAAGATGAGATTTCTACTTTACTACCATCTTTTTCTGATGTGCTCACGGATATTCCTGGGCATACTGATGTCATTCAACATGAAATCATGTTAACGGATTTCAGACCTATCAAACTGAAACCGTATCCTATCCCAATTCATTTGCAATCTCAGGTACAAGATGAGATAAAACAGATGATTAAATTAAACATAATAGAACCGTCCAATTCCCCATATAGCTTTCCTATGGTATTAATCAGGAAAAAGGACAAATCTATAAGAATTTGTCGGGAGCCGCGCTAGCGTAGTGGTTACCACACCGCTCTGGCGACCGGGTGATCCAGGATTAACCCGGGTGACGGCATTTGAGGATTTTTCGTCGACCGGGATTTGGACTGGATTAACTCGAGACCTGGTGAGAACATTTGAAGGAGTGTCGTCGACCAGGGATTGGTGGCTCCTGAACCGACCCAGCTGTAATGGGTACCTCCGAAATCGGAGAGTATTTGCCTGAATGGCGAGGGACACCTGTCTCTGTACAAGAAAAAAGGGATACTCACGTAAAATCAATGCCAGGTTAGACATAAAATAATAACCTGCGATTTCGCCTCGAGTATTAGCGGCGTACGAAAAAAAAAAAAAAAGAATTTGTATTGATTTTAGACTGTTAAACGCAGTGTCCGTTCGAGACGCGGAACCTCTTCCCATTCTTAAATCACTTCTTGACAGACTATCTACTGCCACTTTCTTCACTAAGTTTGACTTATCAAAGGGATATTAGCAAGTTTCTTGATCCGACAAATCTAAACCGTACACAGCTTTCGCTACACCTTTAGGTTTGTTTCAATTAACTATATGTCTTTTGGTCTTGTTAACGCTCCTGCTCCGTTTGTACGCATGATGCGTAGACTATTTTCTGATCGTGAGGATTTGATTACCCACATAGATGATATTTGTTTGTTCCATCATTCTTGGAATGATCATATCAACGGTACTAATCCTTTGTTAGATACATTACGATGTCATAATATTACTGCTCGACCTTCTAAGAATAAAATAGATTTTTCTGAAATTACCTTTCTCGGTCACAAGGTTTGAGGTGGAGTCTTAAAACCTGAAGATTCTACGGTTTCCAACGTTCTTAATCTAGATATTCCTCGAACAAAAAAAACAAGTTCGCAGTCTTTTGGTTTTGATCAAATTTTACAGGCGATTTCTACCAAATTTTTCTGAGTTAACCTCAGTTCTGTCTGCGTTGCTGAAGAAAGACGCAGCAAAGAAAGTAATTTGGACACATGCGGATCATGATGCATTAAACGTGATAAAATATGCGTTCTCGAAATCGCCAATATTACGATTGCCTGATATTCGATTTCTTTTCATTCTCAGAGTCGATGCCAGCAATGTCGCAATAGAGGGAACACTAATGCAAGAGTTTGAAAGCCACATGCACCCTACAATGTATGTGAGCAGGAAGTTAACCCCCACAGAACAAAAGTACCCAATCGTAGAACGAGAGCTGCTAGCTATCGTTTTTGCATTTAATAAACTTCATAGATACCTCTTGGGAGCTCACTTCACTCTTCAGACTGATCAACGAGCTTTGCGTTATTTACAGACAGCTCGTTTTACTAATCCAAAGGCAGCTAGAACTAGTCTGGCTTTACAGCCGTACGATTACAGCATTAGATCAATAAAGAAAAATCTCAATGTCGTCGCCGATGTGCTGTCCAGATTCATCAATGACGCTCCATCATCCATCGCGTCTACAAGTTCAGATGATCAACATAGTGCTATGTAGTCAGAATATCTACATTCCCAGATCCGATGCTCAAAACATGTCGCATCAAAAACAACGTAATTTGATTAAATCACCAGATTGTACTTTTCTCACGGTGATGTTACAGCAATGCCAACCGCACAGCCACATGATGATGCTTAATGATGGATCGCTTCATAGTGTGTGACATATCGTTTTACTTCGGACATTGCATAGACACAACATACAGTCATCTTCAGATGCACATTTCAACTACCAGTTGTCTATGATTGAATAAGATTATTATATACACTTAGCATTAATGTTAATTTCAAGTGACATTGATTGACTAGGTGAAATGACAATGCACTGTAGGTGTTTTCTGACAGACTGAAGCGTGAGAATGCATGGTATATTATCATTATTAATGTTATATGTTGACTGATGTTTGCTATAGTACCTCATTATGATGTGAAATTGCTTTGAGCTTTTCGTAGACAGTGTTATTAGCATTTCATGCTGGATTTCCTCACCTCGTGTGTTAAATTGGCTTCATTACGGCACAAACATAGGTCTATGCATGGTCATAGCAACAGTGGCATGTAATGTTACCTTTTGACCATATTAGCATGTAGTATATGCTGACGTTCCCAGATTTCTATATCTTGGAGTGAACACGCTTTTATACCCACAATATTGCCCATGATTATGTCAGCAATTGGTTCCTATAATATACATGCTTTCACTTGACCTGAGAAAAATGGAGTATCAATGTGCACAATGGCCACAGGATAGAATTCCACCGTGCCTCCAAATAGGACATATTTTACATTCTCCCCGGTGCAGCAAGATGGGTCTACCAAAGATTTGCGTACCCCAACAGTTGTACAACCTGTATCACGCAAGACTGAAACGAGCTGATTATTTAAAAAACCCCTGTGGAAAATTAGCGAGCCTTTTCCATCATGAGAGGCTAATGCAGGTACTAACGGGGGCACAGGATGTCCGCAGGAAAGTCTGGGGACCACATCCGGCTGAAACAGAGTGCTGCATTCTGCACAATTTGATGGATTAAATAAATCAGCAGCACGCGCATTTGCAATATTTGTGTTTTCCCCATTGGGATTAACTGCTCCTGTGTTACTATTATGACTCCAGTTCGAGTTTTTTCGATCCACGCTCCGCGAGCGATTAAAGTTGTTATTACCCCGGTAATAATTCTGACTCTCTCTGCCATTCTGAGGATTATTAGAATGCTGAAGACACGTACACCCTGTGCAGTGTTGAGATGGAGGAGAGTTTTGGTAGTTCTTTGTATAATAGGATCTGTCTCCTCTGTTCATGTAGGTATTATCAGATCTACGCCATCCTCTGTTAGATTGAAAGTAACCCTGTGATGGTCTATTTCCCTCAAAATATCGTTGGGAGTTTCTCTGATATTGAAAAGGTCGACTGCCAAAATTGTACCGTCCTCGGAAAGATCCACTATTTCGGTCATTATTCCTGCCAAAATTTCTATCCATACTTTGCATCGAGCTCTAGGGTTGTTTATCTGCACCAAATGAGCCGATGCAACAGGTAATGCCTCTTTAATAGCAGAGTTGTTCACACTCTTTCCTGGGTGTGCCGTCATAAACTGGCGCCCTAACAACTCCAGGGATTGTAACGATTCTGGCTTCCGTTCATGTAAATAGGCCAAAAAATCAGGGCTAATGGAGGAAAGTACTTTGTCTCTCAAAATAAGGTCCATCAAGTCCTCATATGTATGTTTGATTTTTGCCAACTCAATCCAACGATTGAAGCATAACTTTATAGTTGAAATGAACTCACTAAAGTCCTTATTGCTTTCGGGTATGAGTTTTTAAAATCTTAGCCTGTATCCATTCTCGTCTAATTGATACTTTCTTAAAAGTAATGTTTTAGCTGCCTCATAAGATTTTATGTTTTCCTCATTCATTGTTGACACCGCTGTCAACGCTTCACCTGTCAGTAATGACATTAAATTTATCACCCATGATGATTTTTCCAGTTTGTATTCTTCACACACTGTCTGGAATCGGTTTAGGAAGCACAAAATGTCGTCTATATTTTGAATAAATTTAGGTAAGTGAAGTTTAAATGCTGAAGCATGTTCTCTCTTGGCAGAACCTGCCCCTTCTTGATTATTTCGTTTATTACTAGCTTCCAATTTGAGTCTATCCAACTCTAGAGAAGCCATTTTTTCTTCATGCAGAAATTGGGCTTTCCTAGCCTCTAAATCTATCTCATCTTGTCTTTTCTTTTCTGCCATTTCATCTTGTCTTTTCTTTTCTGCCATTTCGTCTTGTCTTTTCTTTTCTTCCATTTCATCTTGTCTTTTCTTTTCTTCAAATTCTTCTTGTCTTTTCTTTTCTGCTATTTTTTCTAACTGAATTCGTTCATCTTTTTCGATCTCTCTCATTCTTGCTCTCTCATCCCTTTCCAGTTTCTTTTCTTCTTTTTCCAGTTTCTTTTCTTCTCTTTCCAGTTGCTGCATGGCAAACTCTTTAAGCTCCTGGCCTTGCATTCCCATATCTTTACCTAGCTGGATAAAATGCTCCAAACTAGACATTATGTAAGTTTAAGTATATATAAATAAGTTACTTAGTTTGAATATGAATATGGGTACTGATGAGTGATAAACAGCACCAATGCCAATTTGTTAAAATTCAGTACTCTGCAAATATGACTTAGCATGTAATTAATGCAAACAAAAAAAATAGTGTCGTACACTATAAGACAGAACACGTAGTACAATAGTGTAGCAACAGAAGAAAATACTAAGGTGTAGAAAAAAAAATAATGTTCGAAATGTATGCTTACACTATAAGGTTAGACCAAACAAGACGAATTTACAACGTAAAATCCATATATCAACATAATGATAGCTAGAGAAGACCAACAATAGACGTACAAAAATGCAGAAAAACTAAATTTAAAAAAACAACCGACAAATATCAACAACAGTGAAAAAACAGGACAGCACGTCTATAACATAAAGTAAATATAGTATATTCACAAAGAGCGCTTTCCACACAGCATTTTGAGCCGGGCCTCTTTGAGAAAATATTACATAAATTTCCCTACTGACACCCTTGATTGCAGACCCGTCCGAAGATGAGATGTAATTCTGCTTATCAAGGTCCCAGACCGTCCTCCCTTCTAACCACAACAAACATAAAACAAATAAACAAAAAGGCTCTACTATAGAATTGTGTAAGACTAAGGCTACAACAAACTAGTCCACTTATCTTTTTGTGATCCTTCCTCAGAAGTATAAATGCACGTGACAGTATTGTTGCCTCCAACAAATGCAACAGGTAGAGCGAAATTTCATCGATACAGGTTGCTCCCACATGTAGAACTAGCCATCTTGTTTTGCTGATTGAATGAATGTGCTTCGTTTTGACTGCAGAAATGTTGTTTGATTACTTTAATTTTTCTTAACGAATCCAACCTTGAACTGCGTCGAGTGATGATTACTTCCTTCTCAAAGACGTTGATGATTGGATAACGAGTATATTAATGTGCTGCACTGATCTTGTAAGGTATTTTGATATAATAGACAACAGTCTAAACAGTAACGTAAGGACTGGCCAACTTGAAGAACCTTGATCAACAGCTTGTTGTACGTTTTACCACATTTAATATGTCACAATACAACATAAGTGTACTTCACTTCTTTTGAGAGCATATGATGATAGGACAGTGCATCAGTAATACAAATGTGTTCAGTAGCAGACATAAGCAATAATGTCGTTGTGCCGGTTTAAAGTCAGAATGTCTATGTATCGTCTACGACGCCTTCATACTTTACAAATCCGTATTTATTCAAATCCCTTACTGTCCATCTCCTTAAGCCACATACAATCAGGCACACATCATAATGAATTGAGTCAATTATCCTGACTCTGAAATATTTTATAACAATAAACACTGGTCTGTCGCTCTCACATAAATATCCGTACACTTTGAAAACACAAGCCCAAACTTCACTATGCTAGTGAGCAAAGTGATAGGTAACACTCACCTTAGTGGTGGTTTCTTACAATAGCAATAATGACAACTTCGTTGAGAAGACGTGTTTTTGACGAGCTCCAAAAGTGTACTCTTGTGATAGAGTCTTTGTAATTTTATATCAGCTAGGTCGTCCTACAGTATGGAGTCTATGCTTGATTATAATTAAATGGACAAGCGACTGCTGAAATGAAAGAAGCGAGTGTGGAACTATTTCATTAAAGATTTCAACAGTATGCTGTTACGCACAGATTTTTCTGAGTCAATATGTAATTTACCGGTCCTGTTTGTACACTTTAATTTTTTGTAATCAAATGTGCATAACTCTTGGTTAGCTGAGGTTAAATTTTACAATTGTTGTTACCTTCTTTTGTGTCTTATCCTGGCGGTCTATTATTAGATTTATGTCTGGTAATCAATCCTTGTATGGCTCGAATAGGTCAGCTTTTCTTGGAATGTTTGCAACTTGAGTTGATGTTTATTCCCTGACCATATAAGGCTCGATTTGGTCAGTATCTTTGCTTGGTATGTGTCCAACATCGGCCCGTTTGAGTTTAATTCAGGGGTCAAGCGCTACTGCACATGTGTCGAATTTAAGGTTGTTTGAGAAAAGACTTCCGTTCGGGAGTCTATCTGTAGTTTTTATCGGAATAGACGCTTTTCAGCGTCCGTGATCATTTTGTGACGGGGGAAATGGAAGTTCCTTGGTGTCGTTAGTTTTTCTACATATGATTTCTCCCCATGTGATTCTAAGCGCCTGGAGGCGTGTGAGTTGTGGTGTTATTCCTGAAGAAAGGTAATTGTTCTTCCTATGATATTATTTGTCGCCAGCTTTTATGATTGACATTTTTGTAGCCTGCTTGCTAACTTTCCCACTGGGCGAGAAAGAGTTTACCGTCATGAAAAGTTTCAGCTCAAGAATCACCATGTCTTTATGCATCGGGTTGGTGCATGCCCCAAGGGCTATCTGTTGATTGAACTCTGTTGCTCCGGCAATATCACGTCGGTCAAGGTTTGACACCTTTGCTATTAAAGGAACTTAGAGGACATTGCCTGATGTACTCCAGAAGATATGTCTGTCTTGCTGGGGTCAGAAAGGGAGAGTTGATTTAATCTCCTACGTCTATATATCTCAGCTGTAGTAGAAAAGGATGATGGTTTCAGCACCTGAATATATCTACAGTCGTTTATGATGCATTGATGATAAATGTATTATTTCACCATTGCTATGCTCTACGTGATCAAGTATCGTACTGACTATGTATATGATGATGAACGTCTACTGTCCTGTATCGTGAATAAATCCGTGAAACGTCACCAGCTGTTACCATTACTTGACTTCCTCGTTGTGAGTCAAAGTGACGTCCTTGTGACCTGTGTACTGCAGTCCTGTGTGGACCTTCTTATTCTATCAACGCATCAGACAACCTACTAGACACGAGACACCCTTACATACAGCCTTCAACATCCACTGGTATATCCAGTAGTAATATTACCACTACACTACTTTGGGTGACAGAATATTACTGCTACATTTGTGGTGGCCAGCTGGTTTCGTCTGGTAACCAGCACTTACGGGGTCCATAACCCATTCATCATTCATCATTCGGAGGTCAAGGTTCGGTGAACTGTTCTTGCTTCATGCCTTCAAGATATCAAGGTCAGCATATTACACAGTTTTCCCTGCACTCAACATTGTTACGTGCCAGCGTAATATGTGTACTGTACCTGTAAACTGAAAGTACCCAGCGCTGCCTGATAGATTGCCGACTTTGCAGTTTTCTTCATTGAGAAGGTCAAGTGCCGATTGAATCGAGTTACTGTCTTAAGAATGTCAAGTGCCGATTGAATTGAGTTACTGAGTTAAGAAGGACAAGTTCCGTACATCCATCTTTACCATATCAGAAGGTCAAGTTCCGTAACAGTCGTCTTTACAGTTTTTCTTCATGCAAGTCCAGATGTTCGATCAACGTTGGACCATCGAGTCTTTAGAATGCTGATCACTACCTGTTCTTTGACGTGTTAACGATAGGATACATAAGATAAGTGGCCTGTTTTTTGTGAACTGTGCCCTTGTATTGTGTATAACTGAGCCTTCTGTGTTTACATATCCTTTTGTTATATGTTTATATGTTACATGTTGTTTATATGTGTTTATATTTCATCGGGTTTTTTTGGTTGAGCGGAGTCTGTTATGAGGATATGCCACGTTACAGAGGCCCTATAACAGCGTTTCTGTATGGACTTTGCTAATTTCCTTTGGAAATTGGCTTGCGACATTCGTTGCTATTGTTGTTTAGGTGTGACAAAGTGTACCTTCCGTTGTTTTCGTCATATTTTTTCTATTCTTTAGTTTTGTTTTGATTGTTTGTATTTCTAAGTCTCCCCTTCCTATTGTTTAGTTTTATACAAACTTTATGTTTATACACTGTGGTGTCATGTCTTTTGTATGATTTTCGCAGTTATCATCACATTCTTTGAGATATTTTCTTTAGTTTTGCTGTATATTTAGTTGACTTCTCCGAATGTTTTCGTATTGTCTTTGATCTTTGTTTACATTGTTGTTTGTTGTCATTCACTATTGATAGACATATTTGATCGTGCACTATTAGCTGTGTAGTGCACTTATGATAATTGACTGGTGGTGTTATTATTATACAGTTGATTATACAAGTTCTTTGCCAAAGACTTGTCTCCCACAGATATTGGGATGATATAATGTGATTATACAAGTACTTTATTTAAGACTTGTTACCATTAAGGTTGGGATAAGATAATTTATTATTTTAGGTTTTGGACTCATATAATTAGGCATTATGTCTACACTTGAATACTTTATTGAGCAAGTGAAATCCCTTGAAAAGACTGGTGATAAGTTGGAAGAATTTGCGACTGTTCAATATGTCAAGGCATTAAAGTCGGAAGAAAAGAGAATGAAAATAGCAGCTGAACAAAAGAAAGCAGAAGCCGAGAATTTAAAATTGCAGATGCAGGTGGATGAAAGGAGATTCCAGATGGAAGTTGAAAAACAAAAAAGAGAAGCTGAGGCTGAAGAGAAAAAGTTACAAAGAGAAGCTGAAGCTCAAGCGAAAAAGTTAAATGATCCAAATAAGGTGTCATCTTCTGATAAGTCTAGTGCTAGTGCTTTCAAGATTAAACTACCAGCTTTTAATGCTTCCAGTGACGACATAACTTTCTACGTGGATAGATTTGAACGGTCATGTAAAACACATAATATAGATAAATCACTATATGTTGATCAGTTGTCGAATATACTTAAAGGTGAAGCTCTGAGTATGCTAAGCATGGCAGATGAGCCTGACAAGAACAATTATGAGGTGATCAGGGCGGCCTTATTAAAGAAATACCAACTTAACGAAGACGGCTGTCGTCTTCAATTCAAGAATATGTTACCAGAAACTGGAGTAGAATTCTCTGAATTTATTGCAAAAATACGTCTCACGTTTACACGTTGGGTTGAGCTGTCTAAGGCAGAACATACATTTGAAGCGCTTATGGACTTACTACTTAGAGACAAAGTTATGTCTTCTGTCAATGAGTCTTTTCTTGCTTTCCTTCACGAGCGTAAGCCTAAAAACATAAAAGAAATGGAAGAATATTGTTGCCAGTATGTCACTGCGCACCCTCATGTAACAGTTAGCAACTCTAAAGTGAAGGAAGGTTTGCCAGTTGCTTCGGCAGCACCATATGGCCCAAACTTCTTTCGTAAATTTTAGGGTACTCAACAAAATTTTAACAGGAAAAGTAACCGTAATTATGCTCAGAATCAGGGCAATCAATCACATAGTGGTTCTTCTTCGAAGAACTGGAGACGGGCTGACAGTCCTCGTTATTCTGTGCCCAATAATTATAAACACTTTCACAGAGGTAGTTATAATAGAGGCTATCAAAACTATTCTTCACGGAGACCTCAAAACCAAACTAATAGATGTTCTCATCAATGTGGACATGATAATGATAACTATGGAAACTGGGAATCAAACCAGGATAACAGTTACAATAGAGAATACAATGATAATTTTAGAAGCAATAATAGTCGCGGTAGATCTCAACACAAAAAAGATATATCAGCAGGCAAACGCTGTACAGCAAGAATCTCATGGAGCCTGTAAACAGGCTGATGATAATAAAAACTCTAGCGCTGTCACATGTTCTGCCTTTGACTTTGGGAGAGCAAATGAATTCCCCCAATGCACTACTTTGTTCGAACCGACTACTGTAACTACCTTGAGCTGTGGTCACCCTCTTCCCGCTCTTCCTGCTGCAGTTGCGCATGACGGGAGAGGATCTCTTATCCTACATAAAGGTCTAGTAAATAATAATCCAGTCTCAGTCCTTTTTTATTCTGGATGCACTACTACTGGAGTTAAGCAATCTCTTGTAGATCCTACAGGAAAAGTGATCAAATGTGTCACATTTGGTGGCATTTTGGAAAAGTATCCTACTGCCATAATTCACATTGCTACTCCCTTTTTTACGGGAGATGTGCACGCGTATCTTCTACCAACCCTATTGCGGATCTTATTATCGGTCGTATTCACGGAGTTAGGGAATGTACTCTGCAGCAAATTGCTGCTTGGGAAGAACAAAATATTCAAGCTACCAATGCTGTGGTCACAAGAGCACAGGCTCGTCAGATACCTCAAACTTCATTAACTAATAATAATGAAGTACATAGCCAAGATATTCACTTGGTTATTTCACGTGACTCTTTCATAAAATTGCAAGAAGAAGATCCTTCTTTTAGAAAATTCTTCATTCTAGCAAAAAGGTGATCCAAATCAGAATACTAATCGAAAATCTTGGATTACTATGAAGAACGGCGTACTTGTGCGTATGGTACAAGAAACGACTGCGTCTACACATTCACAAATTCTTGTGCCTAAGAGTATGAGATTACAAATATTGCAACATGCTCATAACTCGCAATGTGCTGGACATATGGGTTTTGCCCGTACGAAGTCGAGAGTTCTTGCGGCTTTCTTTTGGCCTTTTGTCAATAAGGACATTCGTATTTACTGCCGATCATGCAAGGTATGTCAGGAGGTCAAATCTAGAGGACCACGACATGCTGCGCCTATCCAGGCTGCTGACATTCCTATTCGGCCGTTTCAGAAAATGGCAATAGATATTATTGGTCCTTTTAGGATCAAGTCGGCCACAGGACATCAGTTTATCCTTACATGTGTCGACATGTGCACACGTTGGCCAGAGGCTATCCATTTTAAGAACATCTCCACTACCGATATTGCAGACGCTCTTTGGCTGATATTTTCTCGTTTGGGATTCCCCAGAGAAATATTGTCAGACCATGGTACTCAACTTATATCAGAGAATATGTCGCAGGTAATGTCTACTCTGCATATTAAAAGGTCTCTCAGCAGTATTTATCACTCAATGTCGAATGGGTTAGTTGAGCGTTTGAATAGAACACTAAAGACTTTACTTGGGAAGATAACTAAGGATCATCCTCAGGATTGGGACAGGGTTTTACCCGCGGCTCTCTTTGCTTATAGATAGGTTCCCAATGAACACACAGGGTTTTCTCCTTTTGAACTTGTCTTCGGCGCGCAACAGCGCGGTCCTATGTCTTTGCTCCACGATCTTATCACTGCTGATAATATTAGCGATGACACACAATCTTCATATGAGTATGTCATTGCTCTGAGGCAAAAGATCATCGAGGCATGCAAACTAGCAACTTCTTCATCTGAATTTGCTAAAGAAAATGCAAGGAAATTTGCAAATAAGAATAGATGTCTACGACAACTTTGTCCGGGTGACAAAGCACTCGTTCTACTCCCTTCTAGGGAGAACAGACTTCTTATTGCATGGAAAGGTCCGTATACTATAGTCTCAAAGATTTCCGATGTCGACTATGTTGTCGATATTGATGGGAAGCATAAAACTTTCCACATAAACATGCTCACGGAATTTCTTGAACGACCGGACTATTTGCTGCCTATTTTCCAGGCGACGGACGATTCTCCAATACCTCATGGTCATTACTCATCCCTGTCGGTTATACAGGATGAGAAAACTACTTTCTCAGATGTCAATCTTCCTCTTCCTGTGATCCCACTACATTCTACGGAATCTTGGAAAAACGTTACGGTTTCTCCTAATTTTTCCGCTGAGGAACACCGACAAGTTTCTTCGATGTTACAAACGTTTCAGGATGTCCTTACCGACATTCCTGGACACACACATGTCATTGAACATGACATAATACTTACTGACCATAATCCTATTAGAGCCAGAGCCTATTCTATACCTATCCATTTTCAATCACAAGTCGAAAAAGAATTGGATGAAATGATACAATTGAAAATAATTGAACCATCCACTTCAGCATACTCTTCGTCCATGGTTATTGTTCGAAAGAAAGACAATAACATACGCCTTTGCATTGATTATCGCAAATTGAACCAAGTTACGAAGTTCGATGCTGAACCTATGCCTTCAATGGAAGAGCTACTAAACAAACTTTCTAAGACTAGATTCTTTACCAAACTCGACTTGTCGAAAGGTTATTGGCAAGTTCCTTTAACTGAACGCACCAAACCTCTTACTGCTGTTTCTACACCTAGGGGTTTATTTCAAAGGAATTTCATGCCTTTCGGCCTTATGAACGCCCCTGCTACGTTCGTACGCATGATGCGTCAAATTCTCTCGTATCGTACAGATGTCATAGCATACTTGGATGATATATGTCTCTTCAGTGATTCCTGGGAAGATCACTATTTGGGTTTATACGAATTGCTGTCTACTCTTCGCGAGTATAATTTGACTGCAAAACCCTCTAAAGCCTTTATAGGATTTAGTGAAATTTCTTTCCTGAGTCACCGTGTTGGTCATGGTCTTTTAAAGACAGAGGACCACAATATTTCCAAAATACTAAACATTTCTGTTCCTAAGACAAAAAACAAGTACGTAGTCTCTTAGGTTTGATACAATTTTACGGACGATTCATTCCGAATCTGTCATCCATTATGGCACCTCTTTCAACCTTGTTGAAGAAAGGATCGCCTAATCTGATCCGCTGGTCTCAAGAATGCCAATCCTCATTGGACCAGATTAAAACTTTATTTTCATCTCCACCTATCTTAAGGTTACCTACTATTGAGAAGACTTTTGTTCTTCGAAGTGACGCCTCATCCACTGGGATTGGGGCAGCACTAATGCAGGAGTATTCAGATACTCTGCATCCGGTGATGTATATCTCTAGGAAACTAAATGCGGCACAGAGGAATTACTCGGTTTTAGACCGTATATTGTTGACTATGGTTTGGTCAATTCTCAAGTTACAAAGATTCCTTCTGGGCGCGCATTTCTTTGTGGAAACCGACCAGAAAGCTCTTACTGCTATTCAGAGTAAAAACTTGAAGAGCTCGAGATCCACTCGATATGCCATTGCTCTTCAACCATTTCATTTCACGGTGCAAGCTATCCGTGGTTCGGATGAAGTGATCGCGGACATTCTGTCCAGATGCCCACATGATGGACGTCGAGATTTATAACAGGTCTCTACTATAATTATATATCAACACATCTGTTCTCACTTTATGGGAATTTATATTATTGTACTGTATGATTTCCTTTTTCTGTTACCGATTTTGGTATAACGGAAGAAGGCTAAGTTAGCAATATAAGGGCCAAAAGTTCTTATAGCCACAATTTATAGTCAAGAATGTATTTTGATTACTGTATTAGAAAATCTAACATTTATCATATAGAATTATGTTATTTATATTTTCGCAGCAAATCATTGATGAGTGCGAGATTCTGTACATTGTATCCACCATCAAGTATAGCGAAGTTCTAACTTACCTTGGAACGACTCAGTAGATGTGTCCTCTTAATTTATGTCCAAGTCTTCTGGGATCATCTACTTAATTAGAATTATGTATAATGCATTGTATCATAATATTAGTACATGCTTACATAATGTAGTATTTGGTTATTAACATGTGTATATCTCTATAATGCGGTATATTATGATATGACACGCTGTTTTGATGACATTCCATTGTTTGATCCTTTGATAATAAATTTGATGTCAGAATTGTATGTGTATAATTTTGCTTGCATTATAATGTTGCCAGCAATGTGTTGTATGTTGGTGGCACCTCCCTGGAATATGTGTATATTTAGGGAAATGCTTTCTCTAAGGATCTGAAATATAGTCTCACCTAACGCTCCATGCGTCGAGCTTGCCTCACATTAGGCATTATATTTTTTGATGATATATTTTGTCCGCACATCATTCGTGCGCTAGGAGCTTGTTGGATCTTGCTCTTGGATTAAAACAAAAAGTTTCATTTTTTTCCCGGGGGGGGGGGGGGGGGGGGGGGGTGGGGGTGGGGGGGGGGGGGGGTGCGGTAAACTGTTACGCACAGATTTTTCTGAGTCAATATGTAATTTACCGGTCCTGTTTGTACACTTTAATTTTTTGTAATCAAAGGTGCGTAACTCTTGGTTAGCTGAGGTTACATTTTACAATTGTTGTTACCTTCTCTTGTGTCTTATCCTGGCGGTCTATTATTAGATTTATGTCTGGTAATCAATCCTTGTATGGCTCGAATAGGTCAGCTTTTCTTGGAATGTTTGCAACTTGAGTTGATGTTTATTCCCTGACCATATAAGGCTCGATTTGGTCAGTATCTTTGCTTGGTATGTGTCCAACATCGACCCGTTTGAGTTTAACTCAGGGGTCAAGCGCTACTGCGCATGTGTCGAATTTAAGGTTGTTTGAGAAAAGACTTCCGTTCGGGAGTCTATCTGTAGTTTTGATCGGAGTAGACGCTTTTCAGCGTCCGTGATCATTTTGCGACGGGGGAAATGGAAGTTCCTTGGTGTCGTTAGTTTTTCTACATATGATTTCCCCCCATGTGATTCTAAGCGCCTGGAGGCGTGTGAGTTGTGGTGTTATTCCTGAAGAAAGGTAATCGTTCTTCCTATGATATTATTCGTCGCCAGCTATAATGATTGACATTTTTGTAACCTGCTTGCTAACTTTCCCACTGGGCGGGAAAGAGTTTACCATCATGAAAAGTTTCAGCTCAAGAATCACCATGTCTTTATGCATCGGGTTAGTGCATGCCCCAAGGGCTATCTATTGATTGAACTCTGTTGCTCCGGCAATATCACGTCGGTCAAGGTTTGACACCTTTGCTATTAAAGGAACTTAGAGGACATTGCCTGATGTACTCAAAAAGATATGTCTGTCTTACTGGGGTAGAAAGGGAGAGTTGATTTAATCTTCTACGTCTATATATCTCAGCTGTAGTAGAAAAGGATGATGGTTTCAGCACCTGAATATATCTACAGTAGTTTATGATGCATTGATGCTAAATGTATTATTTCACCATTGCTATGCTGTATGTGATCAAGTATCGTACTGACTATGTATATGATTGTTACGGTGGGATAAATTAGAGGATCATGCATGGATACGCGAATGATAGCAGGTGTTCATTCAGGACAATATGGTCAGTACACATAACAAAGCCGGTAGGTGAACAGGTCCACGGGAAAACATGGCTGACATTTAATAAACAAAGTCGCTTCACAATAGTATCCATCAACACATCAAAAGTACATAGCAATGGATAAGCGTAGTAGATTATCCCTCGTCCGTCAATAAGTTTTAAACGTCAGGCATCTTTAAGTG
The DNA here is from genome assembly GCA_024509875.1 of Oreohelix idahoensis. NCBI lineage: Eukaryota > Metazoa > Mollusca > Gastropoda > Stylommatophora > Oreohelicidae > Oreohelix > Oreohelix idahoensis. Next base: position 426,662 of record JAMPIV010016844.1, read on the forward strand.
GCAATAATATAAACATTAATTTACTCCTCTCATCTCCCCTCAATCCTGGCCGTTGTACTAAAGGTTCGGGCAATCCACGAAAACCCCAAGTAATGCGGCAGAAGAAATCAGGCCAAAACAAAATATTAGTTGCCTCATTATCTCAAAATTACACTTGTAGTAAATTATGGTATGAACTTCTAGATAAGCTTATGAACCATCTTGCACATAACGTGGCGGCCTCCGAAATCAATAATGCCACAATATATATTTATAAATCACGCTCCCTTATCCCGGAGCCTCGAAAAATTACATCTCTCTCGGACGCCAACACAAAGACGGAAGCCCCATTAATTTACACACTGAACCCCACGACATGTGACAGAAACGTCACTAGTTGACCGACGCTCACCGCGGGTGAACGCTTCGTGCAAACCGTAGTTTGTCTACAGGCGAACACAGTTCCTCACATAAAAATGGAAATGTGCTAGCGTGTAGTAACATGCCACACCATTTTATCTGCATCCCAAATCTATCCTTAACATATCACCCCATTCGCGGTGTAAAAAAACAAATTTATTTGTTTTTTTTTTTCCAATTCAAATATTTCCTATGCGGAAATCTCGGCCAAAATTGATCATATCACAAATATTGAGCCATATTGAAAATAATCTAGTCGCAGTCAGTCTGCATTATGTAACTTAATTATTAAATAACATATTAGACGAATTTGTCATCAGTCATAAGCAGTCGTATGTCCATAAGTAACAAGTCATATACAGTCGATATTCCAATGATGTAACAAAAGAATCCATAAACGTATGATCACTGTGAGTTTATAAAATAAAACATATCAAATGAATATCTCATAAAAAGGGAAAGAAGAGAAAAAAAAATAGTACCAGAACGCAAGTATAACTAATTAACACAATTATTCCATTACTTAATTATTCTGCTCTAAGTACCTTTGTACGTTGGCAAGACAAGTAATGTCCAAAACAAACTTGCAATAATATAATCATACTCCAAACTATCCGTGTCAGGACTAGATTTCTAGTATTAGTATAGCAATCTTAATTAATGTGAATGTAAGTTCCAGAATAATAACATGATGTTGTAGTTGGAAATTGTTCGTGTCTGCAAGTAGTATAATACTGTTCATTGTACCACTAGTTAAAGTGAATAATTATTATCTCATAAACTATAGGCGACTATATTTGATGAACTTGGGATGGCTTGAATATCATATTTTCTCGGCATCAGTCAACGTTCTTGAGATATGGAAGGTTCTCTCAAATTCTTGCACCAGCGAAGCAACGAAACTCTGGAACAAGCATCTGTGCGGGGATAATAATTCAAATTTATAACTGGTTACCTCAAATATGGTAGCATAGAGAAAAAAAAAAGAAATTTGAATTTTGAATATAATTTACCGCGTCCTGGCACTCTGGTTTCCAGTGCACGTGGTTCGGTAAGCCTTTTTTTTTTTTAGCAAGGCAGAGAGGTCTGCAGTGAGGGAAGACAAGTTGGGTATACATTTACTGTAATATTGAATTAAACCAAGATGACCACGAACTTGCTTCTGAGTAGTAGGCATGGACAGTTTTAGAATTTTGGAAATGTTCTGTGGCACGAATGAAATTTAAGACATAATCAACATAAGATATACGTGAAATGACTTTGTATGATAACTGATACAGGAGAAAGATGCACCCGAGAAACCACATTAAAAACTGCGGGGTGCAGAATCATGAACTAATTGCAGATCTAGGCAACGGTGTCGAAAATAGGCTCCGTTGTCGAAGTTAATAACTTGGCGAGCATCGCCATGTGAATAAAAATAAATAATTGCTACTTTACCATTAGAGCTGGACATAGAAAAAAGACGCACATATATGACGTCCGCAGTGTACTGAAAAAATTCAGCCAGTGCGCCCCGTGTATTGCTTGGTGGAAGATTTCGCACTAATACGGTGCGTGAGCGTGTATTGATACCACCATATGTGGGGGTCGAATCCACTATATTCGCTTTTCCAGCACGAAATCGTGCGCTGGGAAGGTAAGCCGTCGCAGTGGAATGAGAGACATGGTAATTAATTTTCCATTTGCGCGTCATGGCTGGCTTAAAAGGTGCATCATACTGCATGTGCTGAGTATGATGTTTATCGGAAATCGATCTCATCGGTTTGGAGCATGTCGTAGATGATTGATCATAAGTACTGCTAAACCTACTTTAACAGATTTAATGGGTTTAATATGATCAGGTAAGTTCATTGAGGCATCTGGAAAAGATTCTAGAAGATTAGAGACTTGAGAATGTTGTTCAGCAGACAAAGCTGGACAAATAGTGATATCCTTCCATGTCTTAGTCGATTGAAGAGGAAAGACAGGTAAGTTCATGGGAACATCAGGAAAAGCTGATTCTTCCTCCTGAATTACTGATAGTGTATAGAAGTGAGTAATAGGCCTAGGGTGCTCATCAACTGTTTGAAAGATGGCTTGAAGGTGTTCCCACTGATTAATTTCCTCGGGTGAGCAATCATTGCTGCCGTGTATCCGGCCGTGTGTGACATCCGCTATTGGGCTTCTTAACAGACACACTTTAACCTTGCCTGTAAAGAATGGTGAGTGGATATCCACAACGGCTGTGGGATAAAATTCCACTGTCCCGCCGAAAGTTACACATTTAACGAAGTCACCCGTTGCATGAGACGGATGTACTAATGACTGACTCACTCCGACAGTCGTGCAACCAGAATCACGGAGTACTGTAACTTGAGTGCCATTCAATAAGCCTCTATGAAGCTGTAGTACCCCTGTGCCATCATGTGCTGATGAAGCAGTAACTGCTGGTAGTGTATGGCCGCATTTTAACAAGGAAGTCGCATTAGACTGGAATAGAGTTTGGCAATCTGGACACTGTGAAGCAGTATCAAAGTCAAACGAACAAGATGAAGCTGAATGATTAACAACATTGTTGTCTTGCGTGTTCTCAGGTGTAGCAGCAGTGTGTGCTGAGTTGGCATGGTAGTTCGAATATGCATTATTTCTAGAGCGTGATCTATGTCTCTGATTGTAAAAAGAGTTATCTTGACTACTGTCATTATTTCTTTGTTTCCTATTGTTGTTTCCTTGATTTCTATAGTCTTGTGACCTATTCCGATGTGAATAATTTTGGTTATTAGATTCCCAGTTATTTCAATTCTTATTATAGTTACCAAAATTATCATTCCTTCTCTCTCCTGGGTTTTGTTGGAAATTACCTCTGTTTTGGGGTGAATAGTTTCTATATGGTTGTCTACCTCTATATGGTTGTGAGTTATTGAATTTGCTTGGTTTGAAATTCCCATCATAACTGTAGGATCTTTGTCTATAATTGTTGTGGTTCCAAGTTGTAGCTGCGGCAACAGGTAAAGCTTCCTTAATATTGTTGTTACTGACACAAACTCCAGGATGTGCATTACATTATTGCCTACACAATTCCTCCATTGAACTCAAACTCGATGGCTTCCTTTCTTGTAGATATTCTCGCAGATGTCTGCTTACGGAAGACAAGACTTTGTCTCGCAATAACAAGTCCTTAAGGCTCTCATAATTCTCTTCAATGCCGGAAAGTTGTATCCATCTATTAAATGTTAGTCGAGTTGCAGATATAAACTGTGTAAAATCTTTACCAGTTTCAGGAATCATATGTTTGAACTTCATACGATAACCTTCAGCGTCTAACTGATGAAGTTTTAATAATAATATTTTAGCAGCATCATAATTGTTTCTATTCGGCCCGTCCAATTGGCACAGAGCCGTTAAGGATTCACCAGTCATTAAATTCATCAATCCTGTACACCAATGAGACCTATCAAGATTATTTTCTTCACAAACATTTTCATAACGTTGTAAGAAGGACGAAATGTCGTCGATTTCTGGCTTAAATACAGGCAAACGAAATTTAACAAACCCGTTATCGTAATTGCTAGAGGAACCTCTATGTTCAGAGTCATCATTTGTCTACTCTGATGTTGCACTTTTTGTTAATATTACTAATCAAATAACAAAATAGTATAGTATGAAAGACCAACAGTAGTAAAGATACGAGGGAAACGAGAAAGAGAGGAGAAAAAAAATTTTTTTTGGATAATGTACAAGAACAGAATTGATGGAACTAAACAAAAGACAAGTACAAGTGACCAAGACAATGTAATAACAGCAGCAAGTAAACGAAAAGAATGCAAATGGGAAACTAAGGAGAAACAACAAATAGAACCGACTTACTGCTTAAAAAAAAACAGAACAGGACCTGTAACAATATATATAAATGTAACCAAGTGATAGAAGGTTAGACTAGCATCACGAACAGAATGGTTGTCAACTAAGGAGAAGAAAAACAAAACCAACACACAACAATACCTGACCATTAGCAGGACGAAGCAGCACAGCTAAACAATTTAGGTCACACTAAACAGGCAGTGAACCACATCGGTGAGATAAACTCGAGCCGGAAATTTCACTGCTTGAAGAATGTAAGCAAAACCTACAGAAACATCTGCTGCGCGGTCATTTTCCAATGACATGTGTCGCTAACAACAGATTTGTACAAAGATATAGAAACGAAGAACACGAATAACACAGATGTAATAAAAAGGCCTACACCACGGCAAAGATACAAGAGTGTATTAACAGGCACTTATCTTATCGTAATCCGATCAGATGCAAGTCCGGAAAAAGGCGTCAACACTGGAAAACACTGTCCCTCCATATTAGTGAAGCAGGGATAAAATGTAAACAGTACACGGTTTCAGTCAGATGTGCATCATGAACTGTGTAGATCTTGAAACGTTGTGTTGACTTGGTACAAAATAACTTGACATCGCCGTGGCAGGACTTGAAACTTGAAAGAATCTTACAAACGTTGTGATGTAGACTGGAACACGAAATAAACTTGGGAACTGGTTGGCTTGAAATTGTAATCTTAAACGTTACAGCGAACAATAGGACATTTAAAACTGGAACATTGGATATGCGCAGTGGCAGCGTTCGTTATCCAACTGGACCCGTTGATAATGACTGGGTTCACGAAATGGTGTGTTTACAATAACACGTTGAACAGGAGTGACGATCGAATATACAGATTAAATGTCAGCTGTAGATTTGCAAAGTACGAAGGTATACTTGCTTACGTGAATTTGAAAACCATGTCCTGATGAAAGTATCGATCCAAAACCATACTGGCTCACCAAATTATATGGTGTTACGGTGGGATAAATTAGAGGATCATGCATGGATACGCGAATGATAGCAGGTGTTCATTCAGGACAATATGGTCAGTACACATAACAAAGCCGGTAGGTGAACAGGTCCACGGGAAAACATGGTTGACATTTAATAAACAAAGTCGCTTCACAATAGTATCCATCAACACATCAAAAGTACATAGCAATGGATAAGCGTAGTAGATTATCCCTCGTCCATCAATAAGTTTCAAACGTCAGGCATCTTTAAGTGGCAATAATATAAACATTAATTTACTTCTCTCATCTCCCCTCAATCCTGGCCGTTGTACTAAAGGTTCGGGCAATCCACGAAAACCCCAAGTAATGCGGCAGAAGAAATCAGGCCAAAACAAAATATTAGTTGCCTTATTATCTCAAAATTACACTTGTAGTAAATTATGGTATGAACTTCTAGATAAGCTTATGAACCATCTTGCACATAACGTGGCGGCCTCCTAAATCAATAATGCCACAATATATATTTATAAATCACGCTCCATTATCCCTGAGCCTCGAAAAATTACATCTCTCTCGGACGCCAACACAAAGACGGAAGCCCCATTAATTTACACACTGAACCCCACGACATGTGACAGAAACGTCACTAGTTGACCGACGCTCACCACGGGTGAACGCTTCGTGCAAACCGTAGTTTGTCTACAGGCGAACACAGTTCCTCACATAAAAATGGAAATGTGCTAGCGTGTAGTAACATGCCACACCATTTTATCTGCATCCCAAATCTATCCTTAACAATGATGATGAACGTCTACTGTCCTGTATCGTGAATAAATCTGTGAAACGTCACAAGCTGTTACCATTACTTGACTTCCTCGTTGTGAGTCTGTAACAGGGTAGACTGTCAAGTAGCTACAACTGTTAGCCTTGTAGTAAAGTATTTTATGAATGACTAGTCAAGAATCAATGACATCATCAATCATGACACACATGAACCCATGATGTCATCAAACCTTGTGTGGTCACCATACAAGACAGACCGGAAAACATTTAGATTAGAGAGAACTTTAAACAATGGTTGGTCATCATCACATAGAAACAGAAATTTTAGACTAGAGGATTCGTAGCTAGTTAGGTTAAAGATTATTTCAACATTCCACTAGCCCCCAAGACCAATCATTAGAAGGTTTCCGGTCCTAACTCCAATGAGAAATACTTCCTCTGGCAAAGCCATAGCACCAGACAAGTATAAAAACTGATGCATCTTAGAGACAGAGAGAGAGCTTGAGGCAGTAACTCAATGCTAAGAGTCAAACCAACATAGGGCGTTCTTTAGTTTAGGTTTGGAGCAACCTGGCGCTACGACTACTATTGAACGAAAAAGCCCTTGACTCCTACGGTCTGGATATTAATATCCAGCTAGAGATCCCCTACCGACCAGGAACGTTAGTGAACCAGCACTAACCCCTGCCACGATTATGTGTGTGGTTCATTCCACATGAAGTAAGTCCGATCTAGTTTTAATTGAAGTCTCGAATCGTATTTTATTTCGCTAGGATTTACACAGAAGTCACAAAAACGACTAGAGTATTGAAGAGCTGTAAGCCTTTCGCCTTGGAGGCTAAAGGTAGCAGTTTTGATTTCCCCCACCAGAAATTCTTATCGAACTGCCGCTGCATCATCCTTATTTTCATCAAACGAACTGAATAAAGTACACCCTTTTATATAACTATTTCGGATCCTTCAAGTAATATGTTCTAGTGAAGTTTCCTTTGACTGTTCGAGTTACTGATTATATTTAACGCTTCAAGATCAAATTTAGAATCCATCAAGGCACTTTTGAGATCTACCAATTACCTGGTTTGTTCCTCCCTTCTGGAATTACTATCTCTGGTGGTTAACCAGTATTTACCAGAAGAAACACAATAAGAAAAGTCTTGGGATTATTTCCCCTGTCTCAAGTAAAATACAGATTTACATCCCTTTCCACAAAATCCACTATCACGATCTACACGGTCACACGAGCCTTGACTTTTCACGCCCGTGACTTCCCGTCTACTCACCCGGCCACATATAAAGACTTTTGGTGCCGTTTTCCGTCCACTTATTCCTTCACCCGGTCACATAGACTAAAGACTTTTGGTGCCGTTCCCTTCCTTCCCCGGTCACAAGTCAAAGTGACGTCCTTGTGACCTGTGTACTGTAGTCCTGTGTGGACCTTCTTATTCTATCAACGCATCAGACAACCTACCAGACACGAGACACCCTTACATACAGCCTTCAACATCCACTGGTGTCTCCAGTAGTAATATTACCACTACACTACTTTGGGTGACAGAATATTACTGCTACATATGCATAAGACATCTTGTCCTTAGTCTACGTGACGATAGACTGGTTTCATGGACTGGCTAGTGAATGCCATTGATTAATATATATATATATATATATATATATATATATATATATATATATTGGATGCAAATATATAAGGAGCTTCGTCCTATATTAAAAGTAAATATGTGCTCTTCAACGTCAAACTGGCCTTATCAAGTTTCTGACTGTTGAAGACTGATAACACGTTCTAAGGCTATTTATCAAGTTGGACTTAGAGGCCTGTTACAAAATATACCCTAGACAAGCTTAAAGCCAAGAACCAGCTACTTGATGATTTAAAGAAGAACTCGGCGGGGAGAAGATATACTACTAATTCTACCCCAACAATAGCTACCAGATTTGAAGTGCACATGCTTAGGAGAACGCTTACAGATCTCATGATACGATTTCAGAAAATTAGACAAGCCAATCGCACTAGGCGATTCATACTTCCTTTTATAGGAGATGCGCTAGAGTACCTTTTTGGTACTGCTACTGACTCTAATTATGGCGACTTACAACATGCCATATAAGACTTAGCTACAAATCAAGAGAAGATAAAACATGTCATTGGCAAAATCCTAACTATTGTTAATAGCACACAAAATGCTGTCGCATCGAATAAGATTAGAATAAACGACTTGAGATCAGTGATGCACTAAACGAATTTTACTGAAATTGTTGTAACTAGACTTGTAAACCAGACTTTTGCAACTGATAAATTTCTCTCCACCTATCTCACATTGCAGAATTTTTTATACAAGGCCACTGATTTGCTTACACATGCTACAAATACTTTGACTTTCCTTAAGTCACACATACACATGTTAAAGATCCACAGATTACTACCCTCACTTCTCACACCCTCCGACCTGCTTTCCATCTTTGACCAACTCTCCAATTTACTTCGCCCTACTCTTCGACCAGCAGATATTTCTCCGCAGAACCTTTTCTCTTACTACGAATCTCTCACAGTGGATGCGACCCTGACGCATACCGATCTAGTTATCTTAGTTCATATTCCCTCATCATTGTTGATGACGTGTAAGACTTATATCGCGTTCACTCTATCCCCACACCTTTTCCTTCACACCTAGCTGCTACAACTGATGCTGAGAAGCACCCTTTAGCAACATATGATTCTCAAACCCATGCACTCGCTATCAACAAGGCACGAACATATTTTGCTATTGTGTCGAAAGACAACTTTGAGAGATGTATTGATATGCCACTTTCATTTTGTGAACTAGATCGCCCATTTTATGATTCACGTACTCATCGCTCATGTATAATTGCATCGTTTTAAAATGATGTTGAGAAAACACAAATGTTATGCACAAGAACTGTTACTTTCACACACATATCCCCCATCATTGATCTATGATCCACTCATGGCTTTTTACGCTTTTCAAAGCTATCACCCTCTCCAAAAGATACCTCCAAAATAATACTTCTATTTACTCTTCAATCCAGCTCAAACCTCCCTTTCATTTACTCAGCTATCCTCCTACTTGTTCCGTTACCGATAATTCTTTTAGACTTGATGCGCCCTTCCAGGCCTCTTCAGTCATACGTCAGGACATACCTTCAGAGAATGCATCTATAGCCTTCAATAATTCTTCCTCAATGGTCTGGAAGCCTTTTCTTGCCTTCCTCCATCCAGAGACCACATTTGTCCTTCCTCCAGCACTAAAACCGTTTTTCACCATTGATATGACCTCCTTGATTAATGAAATAGAAACCATTCACACACCAGCCACCATGAAAAAACATACGAGATTGTCTGGTTTGGCAATATTTATTAGCATTGTTATTATCACCATACTGATTTGTCTGATATATAAGTATAAAGTTTAAAGACGAATACTTTGTAAGAAACAGAGTACTGCTAACACTACTCCTGATGGTGAAAACCAGATGAGTCCTCCTGATATCACCCAGAAAAGTGTGACCTAGAACATCCCCATGACTACATTTACACCCCTCCCCATCCCCATCACATCACCTAGCTTCTTGTACCCCCCTCTCACGCCACGTTGACTTGCCTGTAGTAGAACATACTCATCGCAGTAACACTGCATTGCACAGTAGCGATGCCCATGATGTTGGGACAGACAAGAATATTTCGCGGAGTGCGATACAAAATTGTTATGATGTCATGCCGTCATGAATAACATTGTATTGTTAAAGTTGAAACGCATTTGTACTGACAGCCCTTACATTATTAGAAATCCCTTCCAATGACTAATCACTACAGTTTTGACTTTTATTGTTATCCATTAACCATGCAACTGTTTTGTAAGGTTGAGAACAAAACCTTGTACATATTTTTGCTTCACAATTGCAAATTTTCTGGAGAAGAAAAGGTTGTTCAGGCATACACTTTTTGACAAAAGAAATGACAGTGCTGGTGCATCCAAGACTATCATCAGTCGCGCACAATTCACTGACGACATTCTTCTTCACATACATTACCACTCTCTTGTTTCAGTGGAACAGTTTTACATTGTTGACTTATAACTACATATTTTGTGAAAGTCAAATTTATGTTAGAACTATTATTACAAAAGATGGTATTACTCATTACGTCTTTATGCCTGACAATGACTGTTAATGGCACTAGACGTTTTAAGACATCAAATGTCTTTTGACAAACCACTGACCCCAGTGACAGAACAGATGTCGCATTGTAATGATGTATAATAACTCGTCATAATTGTAGCGGGAGGTTATTTAAAATTATTTATCTATGTAAGAATCCAGGTATCTCATATGCTACCAGGATAGTATGCCAGTAAAGAATTCTGGTCTTACAAGTAATACCCCAGTCTTTGAAATAAGCACTGGTGTATGGATATCATAGAAATAGTCAGACTGTGAAAACCCTGGCCAGTTGGTAAGAAGTTGTACCAGGATTTAAGGTGTATCCTCCCTGTGACTATCTTATGATTACTTATTGTCTAGGAAATAATTAAAATGAACATTCACTGTCACCACAAATGTAAGAAGTGAATAATTCCTCAGGTACAGTTAAAATATTTTAATATTTACACTAATATTCTATTTCTGCTAGGTAGAACAGAGCATTAAAATATATAAAAAATATTCACACAATTACTATTATTGTCTGTTTAGACTTCAAGATCTTGAATAATAAAGTTACTGAAAACTGCAATCACTTTTACTATATCACTGTTCTTAGTCCTCTGACTTTACACATAACTGTCATCAATTGACTGAATTTCTTAATGGTTTGAATACTGTTTTCAACTATTGGCTGTTTTTCATATATGGGTGGTCAGTGTCTTAAATGACACTTATCTTTAACTTGACAATGCTGACACTGAACTGTCCTTTGTAGATATCAGACTTGGTAGACCCAGCTATAGGGATGCCAATGACCAGTTGAAGTTCACTCTTTGGGGTCCTGCACTTTCGTTGGATTGCCTCTGATGAACAACACAGGCTTCTGATACTTGACAGTCTGATTTGAGTTATTTCATGGAACCTGAAACATCATATCAGCCTTGGCTAGTATCTGGCTAGACTTGTAGCTGACTAGCACAGATGTCAGACCAGTCAGTCATCAGATGTCACCGTTATACAATCATATTAAGTAAGGACATCATTTCAGTGATACAGAAGTATTAACATTTTAATTAATTGTAACTGACTAGCACATAAGTCAGACTAGTCAGTCCTCAGACGTCAAAGTTATACCGTCATAGTAAGTAACATCATTTCAATGATACAGAATTAATGTTAACATTATCAGTAATAAACATCATCTGGTTTATTCCGCTCCTGTACATCCTTTACTTATTTATAACTTGATCTTTCCAAACCATATCAGGTACACATTTAAATACTGATGCCATTCCTAGCATCTACACAAAATTAATACACAAACAGATAAAGTGAGTGCCCGACTGACCAAACGATCAGGTTGCTTTCTTCAGTAGTACAACTACATAGTTGTTGAATTGAAACCTGGCTGTGAAACGCTCCAGTTATTAGATGTAAATGGGCACTCAGTTGTGCGCTCGAACTAGGGAACGAAAATGAAGCGAGGAAGGGAACTAGTCACCTGACCTCGTAAAAGCGGTATCTTCCATGATGAAGCTTCTAACACTTCATTTGCCTATGACAATCTCTGCCATGGGACTGCCTTTATCTTCGTACGATATACAGCAATTACTATGACAGATGTTATCTACGTTTGGCTGTGGGGCTAGTTGTGATTAGGTTTTGTACAAGCAACGATCATCCCATAGCACATGTTTAGATCATATTAAAAATAACAATACATTATATCAAGGAATATTCTACGTGCATATTTGGTGAAGTCTACATGAACCTGAAATAAAAAATATTATACACGGTAGTTATCATAATTTCGCTTACCCTCAGACGTCAGATACCGGAATGAAAAATTTTCTGGCGATCCGCTCACAATTCATATGGTATATGGGTAGTGGCGAAACTCTGCCTCCAGTCTGTCTCAAACCTCTTTCGTTGTGTCGCCTCTCAGTTTACCGATCCGCTACTTATAAGTCTCTGGCGGACGTACCGGAGAGCACTGACGTCATAGCTTAAGACTAGGGCTGAAATCCTTTCCCGAAACAGCGATTACACCCGATCTGTGCGTTGTCTGAAACTTTCCATTTCTCATCCTCGGATTATATATTATCCATACTGTCGCATCCTGTCTTGTTTTATACAGCCGATATATCTCTATTATCCTATCCATGGAATTTCACAAACTGTTCTTTGTTGATTTTAGTATTTAGAACAGAAGTGGGTTTACAGGCTTTCAGCTTAAATGTAGACCGCCGTAATACGCATATATCTCCATAAATGATAACTTCCTACTGTTTTTCCTTATATATAGTTATACACAATCCTCCCCTGGACTACAAGGTGATATCTTTTTCACAAAGATTCCTTTATGCTCTTATTTATCATTGCCGATTGTCGATGTCTCATCGACATTTTGTCGATACACCGCCATGTTGTAAGCGGCTGGCCCTGTGACAATCGATCGGTGAATGCTCTGTAAACTACACGAACCCTTTTTTGCAATGTATTGAAACCAATTTTGCGACATTTCTCCCCCATATTTTAAGCTGGGTGATATCTAGCTTAACTATTGGGTACAATACAGTTGCAAATCGACCATTCCGAGGTTAGTTTTCCTTCCTTCTATCTTGCTCTAGCTCTGTGGGATGGCGACTGAGAAAATCTGCGCCCACATTCTGTTTTCCAGGAATATATTCAATAGTGAAGGAATATGGCTGAATCAATAATGACCATCTTAGCAAGCGACTATTTGCATGACGTAATGAGGCCAAGAATGACAGGGATTGATGATCGCACTGGACCACAAATGGTTTGCCATACATATAGGGTTGAAACTTATTGATGGCCCACACCAATGCTAAACATTCTCTCTCTATAGTAGAGTAATTCCTTTCTGCAGCGTTCAACTTGCGGCTGGCATAAGCAACAGGAAAAAATTCCTCATTCTGGGTCTGAGATTTTTGCAAAAGCGCTGCCCCAATTCCTAGATTGCTTGCATCAGTCCGTACTATAAACTCTTGCGTCATATCTGGCAACTTCAGGATAGGCATACTAGTGAGTTTATGCTTCAATTCTGAATATGCATGCTCACACTCTGCAGTCCACTTTATTGTGTCAGGTTTTCCATTCTTTGTCAGATCCGTCAAAGGTGCACATAAGGTGTTGAAGTCTTTAGTGTATTTTTGATAGAATCCACCTAATGATACAAACGACCTCACATCTTTTTTTGTCTGTGGTCTAGGTGCATTCCTTAACTTTTCTATATTTTTGGGATCAGGGGACATGTTTCCCTGACAAATTGTATGTCCCAAAAATTATAATTCCTGACATCCAATTACACACTTTGTTGGACGAGCAGTCAAACCTGCCTCTCTGAGTCCATCCAATAACAGTGATAGGGAATGTAGATGATCCTCAAATGTTTCAGTGGCAATGAGAATGTCATCCATAAAGTTATTGATTGTTGAGTTTTTCAAGTGCTCCAGCAATTTCCTCATCATCCTTGAAAATACGCTTGGTGCGTTTGTCAACCCGAATGGTAGTACATTAAATTCGTAGTGGTCATCCGAAGTGCTAAAAGCCAGCATGTGTCGGATCTCTGGTTTCACAGGAATCTGGTAATATCCCTTACTTAAATCAACCTTAGAGAAATATTTCGCAGTACTTAGCGTCGAGAACAGCTGATTGGTATCCGGTAATGGATCAGCTTGGGTTTCAGTGATCGCATTAAATTTCCGGTAATCGATACAGAGTCAGTGTTCTCCACTTGGTTTTCTCAACAGTACAACACTTGAACTGTAAGGTGATTCTGACTTGGAGATGATTTGTTCTTGCAACAAATAATCAATTTCCTCCTTCAATGCCTGTGCCTTGGCATATGGTATAGGGTAGGTCTTCATGCAGATCGATGTTGGATCGATGACCTTCATATCATATGTCAATAAGTTGGTGCATCCCGGTTTATCAGTTACCACATCTGCATGTGGTTTTAGTACCTTATTAACTTGCTCCCTCTGCTCCTGAGTTAACTGAGTACTAATTTTGACTTGTTCATATGTCTCAGTCGGTCTCAATGGATACTCTATTGAGGTTAGTGGTTCATGCTTCATTTCGGTTGCGATGACCAGAGTCATCATATGGGCTACCTCCGTTGATGTCCTGTCATAATATTTCTTTAACAGATTGACATGGTACACCTTTTCTTTGCCCTTCTTGTCAATTTTGTAATTAGTCCTCGATAATTTCTCTAGCACGTTATATGGACCCTGCCAACCAATCTGCAGTTTGTTGTTACTGCTGGGCAATAGAAGAAGCACTTTTTCTCCAACAGCAAGTTCCCTATCCTTTGCTTTCTTGTTATAGTATTCAGTATGTTTCTTTCTGGCTCTGCGAAGATTGTCATTAGCCAATTTCCAGCCCATTTTCAGTCGAGTTGTCAACTCATTTACATACTGAATTGATGAAGTGACACTTTCCTCTGCCTTCTCATCTGTCCAAGTCCGCAGCAATGCTTCCTGTGGACTTTTTATAGGCCGACCAAACAACAATGTGGCCGGTCTCATTCCTGTGGAATTGTGTGGGACTTCCGGATATGCAAATAATGCAGCGGGTAAGTATTCATCCCATGTTTCAGGTTTTTCACTTGCCAGCTTTCTGAGAATAGAAATGAGTGTACTATTGAACCGCTCGATTTGACCATTTCATTTTGGGTGATAAGGAGAGCATTGATAATGTCTGGCTTGAAATATCCTGAACACTTCTTGGGTTAGCTTTCCCTTGAACTGAGAACCATTGTCCGTCAATATTTGATGTGGGAACCTTAACCTGGTGAATATTGTCAACCGTGCCTCTGCCACATGCTTAGAATCTATAGATGCCATGGCTACGGCCTCTCCCCAAATAGAGCATGTATCAACTAGAGTTAAGATATAACTATTCCTTCTCTTAGTCCTAGTGAGGGGTCCAACAATATCCACTGCAACTCTCTCGAATGGAGTACCCATTATTGGCATTTCTCCTAGAGTTGCTGGTGCAGTCCTATGCTTGGGGGCTATACGTTGACACTCTGAACAAGATTTCACATATCGTTTGATATCTTCCGTGATCCCTGGCCAGTAATAGTGACAAGCTATCCGTTTACTTGTGGCACGAATTCCCATGTGTCCATTAAATGGAATAGCATGTGCTAGCTGCATAACTTTCTCCCTGTATGATTTTGCACTACCAGCTGTCCATGTCCTTGAGGTTCTGTACCAGCTTTTCTATACAGTAGTCCATTTTTCATATACAAGTCTCCTTTCTCTGGAGGGTTATGGGCCTTTGGCAATTTGCCAAAACAAGGCTTCAATGTGTCATCTTCTGCTTGAGCCTTCTTCATCTGCTCTGGCTGAGTATTGTTAGGATTTTCCTCCTCGTTTTTGGTGCTCGACCTGGTCTGGACTGCTGCCAGGACAACAGGTTTTATTGGGTCACCCAAAAAATACATACCTACACCCCAATATCAGCGGGTATATAGGGTCATCTATCACTGCGGCTGTTATCGCTCCTTCCACGTAGCGAGATTTCACATTGATCCTAGCTATAGGAAGTGTCATGGTTGCTGTTCCCTTAGTTGCCCCTTGTATTTCCACGGTTTCTGTGGTAAGTTGATCAGGGTGCACTAGGGTTGAACTCACAACTGAGTCAAAATCCAGGCCGGTATCATATAAACACATGATTCGAGTGCCGTTCACGGTTACGAGCTCACTCACAGGGGGATGACGGAGGCTATTCTGACTCCTTGTCAGTTCCATCGTATCTGTCTTATTCCCTGTGGCTATACATGCAGCGTGATGAGGCGTTTTCCTTTTACAATCTACAGTGTTGTGATTGCTCATCTTACAAACTTTGCACCACTTATCTCCCTGTTTGTAGGGTTTCTTTTCCTGAGTCTGAGGGTTATTGTCCTTATTATCAAATCTTGGCTTATTTCTGTACGGTTGGTCCTGTTGGTCAAACTTGGTATTTTGTGGTGGTGGCTTATATCCTTCTACCTGCTTTCTTTTTGTTCCTACCAATTCAGCTTGAGTTGCTTGGTATCTCTCTGCACATTTCAAAGTGTCTTCCAGCCTCTCTGCTCCTTGTTCCATAAGGAATTTCCTCATTTCTTGAGGCATGGAATCTTTCACTTGCTCTAACATAACCATTTCTTTCAGATCCTCATAGGTTTTCTGATACTTACCTAAACTACTCCATTTCAACAAATACGTTTCTAGTCTAGCTGAGAACTGGTTATATGTTTCTCCGGGTAAAGGTTTAGAAGTTCTAAATTTCTTCCTATATGCCTCTGAGTTCTTTTCATAACAAATGAGTAAGGCTTGCTTTAGTATTTCATAATTTTCCTGATCTTCTTTGGGGAGTTTCAGAAACACATCATATGCAATACCTCTCAATCCCTGAGATAACTTTAAACTCCATTTTTCCTTTTCCAGTCCATATGTAGAGACTAGCCTTTCATACCTATCTATGTACGACTCAATTGCGTCATCCTTTTCAATAAATGGATCTAGGTGGAAACTCAAGGCTCCATTTGCCATGTTCTGAAAAGAGCTATTCTCAGAATGAGGTGAGCTATTAGCATGGGTGCTAGTCCCAGCCTGAAGTTCAAGTTCAAGCTGTCTCATTTTCAGCTCATGGTCTCTCTCTGCTTGTAACCTCCTTTCTTCTCTCTCAGCCTCTGCTTGTAACCTCCTTTCTTCTCTCTCAGCTTCTAATTTCTTGGCTTCTCTCTGCTTCTACTTCTAAATTCTTGGCTTCTCTCTCTGCTTCCAATTTCTTGGCTTCTCTCTCTGCTTCCAATTTCTTGGCTTCTCTCTCTGCTTCTACTTCTAATTTCTTGGCTTCTTTCTCTGCTTCTACTTCTAATTTCTTGGCTTCTCTCTCTGCTTCAAATTTCTGGGCTCTTTCTGCTTCCAATCTCTTTTCTTCTCTGTCCATATACTTTTCACATTCCGTCGTGACATACTGGATCAGAGCATCACCACTCATGCCAAGCTCTTTTCCCACCTGCAGTGTGGCAGACCTAAACTTGACCAAGTCAGCCATGATGTATTTGTAGTCTAGTAGGGTAAGCTGTTTTTCAAACCAACGTGCTAATACTCGAGGCGAAATCTGTGTCTAAGACATTGATTTTACGTGAGTATCCCTTTATTTCTTGTACAGAGACAGGTGTCCCTCGCCATTCAGGCAAATACTCGCCGATTTCGGAGGTACCCATTGCAGCTGGGTCGGCTCAGGAGCCGCCAGTCCCTGGTCGACGACACTCCTTCAAATGTTCTCGCCAGGTCTCGAGTTAATCCAGTCCAAATCCCGGTCGACGAAAAATCCTCAAATGCCGTCGCCCGGGTTTGATCCTGTATCACCCGGTCGCCAGAGCGGTGTTGTAACCACTACGCTAGCGCGGCTCCCACTACAATATAATTAACTTAATTAAAATTAAAGTTAATTAAACTGACTTCACCATATATGAAACAGCTTTCTTTATCTGTACTCAATGGTACTCCTAAAAAATAATTTCCTACTATTGTTAACTCTTTCCAAAAAATTTTACAAAAAACAAAATTTTCTACACAGCAGAAATAGAAAGTTGGCTCTGGAATATCAAAGATATCCCGCTGACGAGACCCCACTGTATCGGGAGGTTATTTAAAATTATTTATCTATGTAAGAATCCAGGTATCTCATATGCTACCAGGATAGTATGCCAGTAAAGAGTTCTGGTCTTACAAGTAATACCCCAGTCTTAGAAATAAGCACTGGTGTATGGATATCATAGAAATAGTCAGAATGTGAAAACCCTGGCCAGTTGGTAAGAAGTTGTACCAGGATTTAAGGTGTCTTCTCCCTGTGACTATCTTATGATTACTTATTGCCTAGGGGATAATTGAAATGAACATTCACTGTCACCACAAATGTAAGAAGTGAATAATTTCTAAGGTACATTTAAAATATTTTAATATTTACACTAATATTCTATTTCTGCTAGTTGGAACAGAGCATTAAAATATATAAAAAATATTCACACAATTACTATTATTGTCTGTTTAGACTTCAAGATCTTGAATAATAAAGTTACTGAAAACTGCAATCACTTTAACTATATCACTGTTCTTAGCCCTCTGACTTTACACATAACTGTAATCAATTGACTGAATTTCTTAATGGTTTGAATACTGTTTTAAACTATTGGCTGTTTTTCATATATGGGTGGTCAGTGTCTTAAATGACACTTATCTTTCAACTTGACAATCCTGACACTGAACTGTCCTTTGTAGATATCAGACTTGGTAGACCCAGCTATAGGGATGCCAATGACCAGTTGAAGTTCACTCTTTGGTATCCTGCACTTTTGTGGGATTGCCTCTGATAAACAACACAGGCATCTGATACTTGACAGTCTGATTTGAGTTATTTCATGGAACCTAAAACATCATATCAGCCTTAGCTAGTATCTGGCTAGACTTGTAGCTGACTAGCACAGATGTCAGACCAGTCAGTCATCAGATGTCACCGTTATACAATCATAGTAAGTAAGGACATCATTTCAGTGATACAGAAGTATTAACATTTTAATTAATTGTAACTGACTAGCACGTAAGTCAGACTAGTCAGTCCTCAGACATCAAAGTTATACCGTCATAGTAAGTAACATCATTTCAATGATACAGAATTAATGTTAACATTATCAGTAATAAACATCATCTGGTTTATTCCGCTCCTGTACATCCTTTACTTATTTATAACTTGATCTTTCCAAACCATATCAGGTACACATTTAAATACTGATGCCATTCCTAGCATCTACACAAAATTAATACACAAACAGATAAAGTGAGTGCCCGACTGACCAAACGATCAGGTTGCTTTCTTCAGTAGTACAACTACATAGTTGTTGAATTGAAACCTGGCTGTGAAACGCTCCAGTTTACCAGATGTAAATGGGCACTCAGTTGTGCGCTCGAACTAGGGAAGAAAAAGGAAGCGAGGAAGGGAACTAGTCACCTAACCTCGTAAAAGCGGTATCTTCCATGATGAAGCTTCTAACACTTCATTTGCTTATGACAATCTCTGCCATGGGACTGCCTTTATCTTCGTACGATATACAGCAATTACTGTGATAGATGTTATCTACATTTTGCTGTGGGGCTAGTTGTGATTAGTTTTTGTAAAAGCAACGATCATCCCATAGCACATGTTTAGATCATATTAAAAATAACAATACATTATATCAAGGAATATTCTACGTGCATATTTGGTGAAGTCTACATGAACCTGAAATAAAAAATATTATACACGGTAGTTATCATAATTTCGCTTACCCTCAGACTTCAGATATTGGACTGAAATATTTTCTAGCGATCCGCTCACAATTCATATGGTATATGGGTAGTGGCGAAACTCTGCCTCCAGTCTGTCTCAAACCTTTTTCGTTGTGTCGCCTCTCAGTTTACCGATCTGCTACTTATAAGTCTCTATCGGGCGTATCGGAGAGCACTGACGTCACAGCTTAAGACTAGGGCTGAAATCCTTTCCCGAAACAGCGATTACACCCGATCTGTGCTTTGTCTGAAACTTTCCCTTTCTCATCCTCGGCTTATATATTATCCATACTGTTCCATCCTGTCTTGTTTTATACAGCCGATATATCTGTATTATCCTATCCATGGAATTTCACAAACTGTTCTTTGTTGATTTTAGTATTTAGAACAGAAGTGGGTTTACAGGCTTTCAGCTTAATTGTAGACCGCCGTAATACGCATATATCTCCGTAAATGATAACTTCCTACTGTTTTTCCTTATATGCAGTTATACACAATCCTCTCCTGGACTACAATGTGATATCCTTTTTACGAAGATTCCATTATGCTCTTATTTATCATTGCCGATTGTCGATGTCTCATCGACATTTTGTCGATACACCGCCATGTTGTAAGCGGCTGGCCCTGTGACAATCGATCGGTGAATGCTCTGTAAACTACACGAACCCACTTTTGCAATGTATTGAAACCAATTTTGGGACAATAATGTTTGAGGATCATTGAACCCTATTGCGTTTTCAGTTCAGTATTGGCACTAAGATGTCAGAGTTAAGTTAAGTTTGAGTCAAATTGCACTAACATTTGAGAATTTTTGATGTTATGGACATTGTCATAAAATATTTGGTAACATTGTTGTTAACGCCTCACATTTGTGAATTTTTTGAATGTTATAGACATTGTCTTGAAACATTTTATAGGAGCCTCAACTAGCTGGTAAAAACACATAATTTTTTTTTTGGAATGATAGCATGTACTTAGACAAGTACACCTACGAGAGCCCTCGATTTACGAATGTTTTGGAATAGTGAATTTCAGGGATTTGGATAAATATTTTTGATAGAATGCAAATGTCTCCTTACAGGATACATTTGTGTAGCCCCGGGATCTATGTCGCCGGGAGGCCTACTACTGATACCATAGCATCATTTGTGCTAATAGTTATCAGTTAGATTAGGAAGAACAGTTACGATGTTTTATTGAAATAAAGACTAGAGTTACGCAAGTATCAGATTAAAACTGAAACCAGTCGAAACTATGTTAAATAGCGACTCAACGCTATCTTTTAGCGGGAGTTTCTTAGCAACCGATGACGTAAATCGGAATAGCCGAGACACTCCATCGGTATGCATATGACACCCAATAAAATAAATAAAGAAGTAATAGACTAATCAACCAAAAAGGTAGTAAAATCACCCACCACTCTGAGATAGCAGATTTCGCATATCTGAATGCAGTTGATCTACAGAAGCCAGTTTGTACGGATGTAGCCCTAGTCATCCAACTGCTGGTCTTGAAGTTATCAAGATATCAACTCTGTGCGAAGCAGATAATTTTTACATAGTCGAGAATTCATATTACCGTAAGTACAGCTTCATGCGAATGTTTCATTTTTCAGAATAAAACCTAGTTAGGCCAGAAATGCGTAAATGTTGGGAAAATTATCTGAACTTATAAGAAATGAAAACTGAGCTCTCTAATGTCAAATTAACTCAAGTCATACAAGAGGTAGAGACCCGGCTATCAGTTACCCCTGTGTTGGATAAACATGAGAAGCATAACGAAAAGGAACCAAGTAAAATATTTGTACCAAATTTGGATTGAAATACAAGGAGGAGGAAAAAATGTATATCAAGACTCTACTTTTCATGAGGAATTGTAATTGTATGCAAATGACATTGTTTTAGATTTTATGTTCAAGATAATAAACTGTTTTCCTGGATCCCTGAGGACTTTCTTAACTACCTCCTGTTGACGGCTTTTGCAGTTAATAGCGGATATTAAGTATGCTTACGATTGTCACAAAACATTAAACACCACAGATTAATTCTAGAACGAACTTGGGTACGAACATCATCAAGAATAACTATCTCTGGTAGTACACCAGTATCTTGACTTGAATGATACAGTAAACAAACACACAAGAAACTGCCTTATAATTGAATCAATATATACATCCCACGGTAGCAATCGCATCTGGATCTAATTGACAGCAATCCAAGTATGTGCCGCATCATCACAATGGGGTGTCTCGCGTACAGCCCAAGACTATACGCACCCTTCATTCTGAATGCGTTCCAGTCGTATTGACATCGTGAGTATTCCCAGGCCATGCTTGATTACAGACAAGACTAGCTGATGATACGGGAGAAACAGTAGTCTCTTCTCCAGGTGCGCTGCAGGCATTGTTTTTAGCGCTGCTAGACCTCTCTTGCACTTGTGTATAATGTGATCAACATGGTGCTTATACGAGTGCCCGCGATCGAATGTTACTCCAAGGTATTTCAACTTGTCCTACCTTTTTCAGGAGCGATTTCAGCTGGTCCAACATCTATTGCTGTTGCTTTATTTAATTATGTTAATGTACCGTATACCAATGTGTGATAAAGGTATGTTTTAGTTTTCGCTCGTACTTTACCTCTTCCCTCCTGTCTATCTGCTCGTCAGTCATTGATGTCCAGTAAGCCTAAAGACTGGATTTGTATTGACCCAGTAACTAGTGTCTTTGTGACGACCATCTGTCGCTGACACTCATGTTCAAACTCATCCTCCAACTTGTCCTAGAGGTTATCATCATCACTTTCTTTTACGCTCTTTACGGAGCATGGATATACCACTGCAGCAGGTCCCCTTAGAGGAAGCCTGCACCAATCAGTCGCATACCCTTGTAGTTGAGGTCTCTGTTGCAATGTGTTTTACACGATGAGATTACCACACACAACTTAATTTCAGTCGCCTCGTGTAGCATACCTGAGAGAGCACTAGGCCTATTTTTTATAAAAATATAACCTTGAGGTTATAGTATATTTTAAATAATGTATCATCTCACCACTGGGAAATTCGGTTACATGGTTAAAAGAAACAAATAACGGTGACCCATGGCCTGTCACATTTTTCCGTATTTCGATACATACTTTGCCGTAATCTACGAAGATGTACGTGGCACAATGAAATATTAGTTCTTAATTATTAAAATTCACAGACTATGACATCTTTAACATGGACCACACGGTAAAAATAAACATATCCTGGTTCGATCCCGGTAAGCCTATCACTTCTGTTATTTTTCTGTTGTCTGGTCTTCTACGTCTTTATTTTCCCACTGAGTGCCTGATCATACCTTTGTGTGTTGTTTGTTTATTTATTTACGGTAAAAATAAACGTGTTGCTTGTAATTTAAGTGTTTTTGTGCTACTATCGTCGTTTGAATTCGA
This sequence comes from Oreohelix idahoensis, assembly GCA_024509875.1. NCBI lineage: Eukaryota > Metazoa > Mollusca > Gastropoda > Stylommatophora > Oreohelicidae > Oreohelix > Oreohelix idahoensis. The sequence goes on from JAMPIV010016844.1 coordinate 449,609, forward strand.
CAATAAAAAATACAAGGTGTGATAATATTACGTGAAAATGAGTTATCATCTACAGCAGGGATCGGCAACCTGTCGATTCCGATCTACCTGTAGATCCTAGTGGATGATTTGATAGATCTTTGGGAGAAAAGGGAAAGAGGAGAAGATAGATTTTTTTAAAACTAATGGAAATTTCGGACTAGACCTCTCCAGGTGACATTTAAAATCGCAGTGTCCCCTGAACCGAAGATATATTCTCTGCATTCCCAACTAAAACTCTCGTGCTGGCTACTAAAATATATTCGTGAACTGCACGAGATAGGAACGCAATCTTTTCTTTGTAAGGTTCATCATCTCCCCTCCCACGTTTAAAATTACACATTTACACACACATATAATCGTCCGATGGACATAGTTGTTAGTCATCTGGTCTCTGGTGGCAAAGGTGCAGTGTTCACTTTACAGTATTGACACGCTCCAGTATATCCAGCTGCAAATGTATACCTGACTGTGCTCTTGAGTTAGGGAAGGAAAAGACAGCGAGAGAAAGGGAAATGGTAACCCCATTTCTCGATGCTAGACACAAGTAGAGTCAAGTCTCTAACACTTCACTCCACTGCGTCAGTATCTGCTATGGGGCTACCGTTACCTTTTTACACACACACACACACACATATATATCTATATATATATATATATATATATATATATATATATAGATATATATATATATATATATATATATATATATATATATATATATATATATCAGGTATATGTAATCAACTATAAACATATCTCAGTCAACAATAAACACTTTTCCCACACAAAGAAATTCACAAATTAACATGGGAATCACCAAATGGCCGGGACAGAAACCAGATAGACCACATCATGATTAACGATAGATGGAGATATGCATTACAAGATGTGAAGGTAAGATGAGGTGCAGATGTGGGAAGTAACCACTATTTAGTCGTAGCAAAACTGAAGGGGAAAATCAGAACTGCTGGACCAACTGTAACTAAACAGAAAAGGTTTGACATCAGCAAATTAAAGACCCCCCTTACCAGAAAAGCTTTTCCGTCTGATATAAAGAAACGATATCAAATTGGCAGAAAACAGGAAAAGACATCGTCTGCTGATATAGACCAGAAATTCAACACCATTTCAACAATATGTCACAGTCCCGACAGTCCTTTTATTGTTTTTATATATATATATATCCTGGCCCGTGAATTGATGTGATCGTATAGTGGTAAATTTATTTGTGAACAGTGGTGGGTGAATGAAGAATTTAATTTTATCAACTTCAACATGTTGGACCAATGAATCAAAAATCACGACCCCAATAGAGGCACACAATGAAGACACAGTCTCTTTAACGACTAACAGTTCTTTATTTATTTCCATTTAAAGTTTTAGGTTGCTTCAGAATCTGACCTGTTCTTTCACACCAATAGAAAGCAAATAACATGATTAAATTCTTAATTATCAAATTTAACCTATAATTTACAACAAGTTTACTTTCTTAATTTAATATACAACAATTGACACTCAATTATATCTCAGCCCTCACCCTACACTCGTCTCTCGCAACAACTACATCTCAGCCCCTCAACTTATACTCGTTTCTCGCCACGAATTGTATTCCCACTAATGAACATAACTCTCACCGGTCCCTTTTTTCATCTTGCTCCTTACTTCTATAATCACTCTCCTGTCATTTCGCCACTGCAACTATGTTTTTCATTCCTTGCCCTGCGGTATGTGCATTATCATTTTCCCCAACTCAGCTCACACAATTTCGTTTGGACCCTATTTACGCCCTTATGCAAGAATTAGCTATCACCCCCATCTTGTACTTATAACTGCTATAAGCAGCCCTCAAAGATTCTCACCGTTTCTCTTTTCTTTCTTAATCCCGCTTGCTATCTTATTTCGTTCTCTATAACTCTTCCACAATTTTATCTTACACCCTGGGTTTCAGAGAAGCCTATCTCCTCACAAGTCTCAACAAGACCTCAACAATCGCCACAACATCTCTGTGCTCCACACTACCCCCTAATCTCGTTCCCTCTCTGGAACTATCTCTCACAATTTTACCTTACACCCTGGGTTTCGGAGAAGCCTATCTCCTCACAAGTCTCAACAAGACCTCAACAATCGCCACAACATCTCTGTGCTCCACACTACCCCGTAATCTCGTTCCCTCACTGGAACTATCTCTCACAATTTTACCTTACACCCTGGGTTTCGGAGAAGCCTATCTCCTCACAAGTCTCAACAAGACCTCAACAATCGCCACAACATCTCTGTGCTCCACACTACCCCCTAATCTCGTTCCCTCTCTGGAACTATCTCTCACAATTTTACCTTACACCCTGGGTTTTTCACTCCTGCGTGACTTCTCAGTTTTCTCAAGATTATCGTAACCATTCTTTTATGCTCGCCATCTCTCATGACCCTTCAGACCTTAGCGTCTGATCTTTTAACTCACTCTTAATCTCGCCATCTCCTATGCCCTCTTCTTCTTCGCACCATATATCCTCGTCATTTTTCATGACCTTTTACCCTACTTTAATTATTATCAGCCTTTTTCATCATTACAGCCTCTCTACTTCTCTCACTCACAACTCCATTATTTTCACCACATTGACCTCCTTGTCCCTATCTCTCTCCCGCGAAATCTGTTTAGCAACTTCTATATTTGCTTCCTCCTTTATTTCCTTTCTGACTTCTATTACGATTCGCTTGCTCTATTCTTCTCTGTCGTCTCTTCATGTTTTCGTCTTCTATCATTTTCGTCAGAACCCTATCTATTTCGTCTCTTAATTCTGAAAAGTGTGTATGATACCTTTCCTCTAGCAATCTCCATACTATGCTTCTTGATAAGTTAAAATCAGGCCGTCCTATGATGGCTTCGATCATCTTCCTTAACTCCTCCAAGTTTGGTTCATCCTCTTTAATCATTTTCTTACTCGTGTCTTTCACCTCTTCTCCCACTTCTTTTCTCAATTTTTCCCCCATTTCGCACCTCTCCGTGCGCCCTACCTTCCTTATATGACTCTCTTTATTTCTCCATCTTGCATTTTCTTCTGCGTCCTCGTCCTCTGTGAATACCCACTTATCTTCTTCATCTGACTCTACACCGGCTGAATAACTTCACTCCAAATCTGAGAACACGTCTCTGTCCACTAATTCGGTTCCCCAGTAATCAAGTTCCTCCATCACTCTCGTCACAAGCCTGCAAATTTCTTCTTTTCTTTCCGATAAGTCTGTCTGAAACTTCCTCTCCAGAAATTTCTGCACATACTTTAGTACCACTGTGTCGGGTTTAGCTCCCCTCAGTTCGTCTTTTAGTGATTTCTTCATCTCCAGTGCATTTGGCTTAGCTATCCTGCTAATTTTCTTCTTCTCTTCCGAACCACTGTTAACTCTCTGTACTCCCTTCTCTACTTCCCGCTCTCTCTTCTTTTTATGGATATATGGGCAATGTGCCGCTATCTCTTCCTCGTCCTCTCTTTTACTACTATTTCTTGAGCTCCTCTCAACTTCTTCCTTCTTAATTCCGTCTTTACTTCGGCCTCTGCTTGTTTTCCTAATATCTTTAGCTACCTCCACCTTGTTCTTTCTGGCTTCTAATTCTTCAATTTCCTTCTCGATCTTTGCACACAATGCAGATATCTTTTTCACTGTGGACATCTTGGAACCTCTGCCCTTATTCTCCCTTTCTTGCCTCGTCTCCGACGGGTTTTCATCTCTGTCGTGGTTGAGTTAAAGTGTAAGAGTAATTGTCGAGTTAGACAAATAGTATTGAAATCGACAATGATAATGAACTGACAGAGTTATAGATTACACATAGATAAGGTGTAAATAGGACGTGGACTTGAGACAACCTGGAAGAAGATTCATTAAAATTTTCTCTCTCTCCAAGCCTCAACACACTTATATATTCTAAGCACCGCCTGCTCTCTCTCTTTTCTCTGGATCATAAATAGAGACTATAGTAAAGAGCTAGAAAATGTAAATTATGGATGACAGGGTCGTGAACAGCGCATTAATAAATGAGTAAAATTTATTATAGAAGACATGTATGAAAATAATGCATATCAGCACAAACAACATAAAATTACATCAATAATCACAAATATGCAGATACACACCAACGAACACACAGACCACCAACATAAAACCTGTAGAACACAGAGAAATAAATAAACTGAGTGTCAGTCTGTCCACTTTCGTGGGACCAAATGTGCTAGCTCCAGAAAGAGTCTTACGTGTAGATATCCTTCAAGGTGATAGAATAACATACATAACTTTCCTGTAGGTGCTAACGTTGGTGACCCCTAATTGCGCGAGGGGGACTGGAAAACTCTGTCTATCTCCGGCTGACCGCTCATAAGTGCGAGGTTTTAAATATCCAGAAACCCACACAAGACGAAGTTACTTCAGGACAAACGGTCCCTTGCGCTCTTATCCGGCGCTAGAATCTTGCGTACTTATTAGTAAATCCGGTTTAGGCTGGCTTGAACTGTGGTTTGACTGAGTACTCCGTTTAAGCACACAAAGGCTGGTGATTTAAATTATGCTATAGACGCTGGACTGCAAGATAGCGGGAAGCCGCAATGCTCTGACTGGTAATCCAAAGGCGAGTAGGAAACTACTACTGCAATGCGATTTCAGATTTTACGGTGGCTCATTGTACACTGCGTGAGCTTAATTTCCCGTTAGAGGGAATGGCGTTGACCAAGGGTTTTGTTTCAGGTATTGGGGGGACGCCTCGTGATGCTAGATGTTTCAGAAACCCTCTAGATCGAAGAGAATATGACGTTCTTCGCCTGACTGGATTCTTGCTCTAGCAATTCGGTATCCCTGAAACTGAGACCCAAAAGAAGACGACCTTTACATCAAGCAAACAATAAAATTACAATAACGTTATACAAAACAGTTATGCTCCACTATGGGATTTAAATTATTGCACTCATTGCTTGCTCTATGCAATTCGGTATCCCTGAAACTGAGACCCAAAAATAGACGACCTTACTCCTCTTCTTCCACTCTCAACATACAGGAATTACAGCTGAGTGGATATGCTATTCATCCTACAACATTTAAATGAATTTACATTAACAGATTACAGCATGTGACATTAAAAAAATAAATCGTATGCGCCCCTTGGGGGAAAAATATTAACATCCCACAAATGAATACATAAAAAATGCAATGTTCTTGCTATAATAATACAGTTGTGGCTGAATCATAAGATATAATGGTATCTATGCCTGGTGACTGCTTTCTGTGAAAGTTATGACTAATGTCTAGCTTCACAAATCGGCATATAATGATTTCACCCTGCCACTAGAAGTTTCTATCAAAAAGGAATAAGTGACTATCTCCTATAATTCAGTGTTATAGTGCCTGCATCTCACTGTTCAGTTTTAAGTGAATAATCCACACCTCTGATATTTTCTTACAGTAATGACAGTTAATTTAGCCGACTTTTAACCCAATGGTAAGCATGGTATGGACTGATTCTACGCCTAGTGAGTATCTGTTATCGTAAGTTTATCATTTAACCCATTATAAACCACAACTGCTAAAACACCACTTAACTAAGGCGGTAGACGGCGCTACATTATTACTGAATTAATTCTCGGGAGAAATCCTCAAAATGAATTCAAGTCACATTCCTATCAGATATATATCAAAAGCTAACATGAATATATATATATATTATAAGAGATGTCTACTCACCCCGAGAATGCCGAGAACATAGGCAATAACATTTAGTTCTGTGTTAACGTCTGCCTTATTCTCATTTTTGGTCCTCTCGGACAGGAAATATTTTACGAGTGTGTTTGACTTATTAAAACTCTCTAGATTTATAGTTTACAAATGACGCTACCCGGGCACCTGCCCTGGCGTGTTTCTACAGATGTTTGGTGTATTATGTAATCAAGAGTAAGACACATTTTATACTAGAGGCATACATCAGAAGCAACGACCGCCAGAAATTTCCCCCGATCGACAATACATAATATTATGAGCTCTAACTGCGTCGTCTACGGGCAAAACTCACAGAGACCAACCTCGGGTGTTATCTTCCCCTGAATCGGAGATCAACCACTGTTTCCCCACGACTTCAAAATGTACCTGCCCGCTAGCAGACCGTTTCTTCACAGAGACCCTCTCGCTTCGTGATCAAACACTTTAAGCGCAGGAGAAATTCCTCTGGTCAAACAAACACCAGGTGCGCTTATGTAACCTTATCGTTAGCTGACCGTTTCTGACCAGTGGAGAATTTATTCTGAAGGCCAGAACGTAAAAAAACCGCGGGGTGGGGTCTGAGAAGGGGAATAATGGGCCACGTTGGTAGAAACCGAAAGAAAAGAAAATACAAAATGTCTAGGAAACCAGAACATTAAAAGAGTAATAACATTGGGACGTGATGGTAAAATAAATTATCAGTCACCGTGACAATCTCTCAATCTTTGGAGACGTCTGTCATAATCTGCTGAATCATCCGACGATACAGATGATACATCAGACTGGTCATTATTCCCTCTGATATAGTAACTCCCAGCACTTCCTGTGTCTCTGAGGTCCTCTCTGACTGATTTCCCAAAACCTGAGGATCTCTCTGTCGTTTCTGGTCAACTGTGATCCCTTCTGGCTTCATGCCCTCATTCTTCTCTTCTTTATCCGTCAGAAATCTCCTCTTATATTCCATCAACGGAATATCATCCTCACTCTCCCAATCGTCGGTCAGAAATCTCCGCTTATATTCCATCAACGGAATATCATCCTCACTCTCCCAATCGTCTATATCTGCCAGTCTTTCTCTCCCATCTGACTTCTCCCTATTCTTCATCGTAATAGATTTACCTCTTCTTCCATCGATCTCCCTATCACTAATTTAGCGGTCTATATTTTCTTTTCTCTTTTCTATTTCTGAATTTGTTTTTACTTTGTTCTTACCCATTTCTATTCCTACTCTAGTATTTAGGTTACTAAAAGGATCTTCCATCCTCAAATCGTCTCCTGGATTCTCTTCTTCATTACTAATATCCGGCGTCGTTACAAGTGTGGCTCTCCTTGGTTTGGTTCTTTTCTTATATATATATATATATATATATATATATATATATATATATATATATATATATATATATATATATATATATATATATATATATATATATATATATATATATATCAGGTATATGTAATCAACTATAAACATATCTCAGTCAACAATAAACACTTTTACAACACAAAGAAATTCACACATTAATATGGGAATCACCAAATGGCCGGGACAGAAACCAGATAGACCACATCATGATTAATGGTAGATGGAGATATGCATTACAAGATGTGAAGGTAAAATGAGGTGCAGATGTGGGAAGTAACCACTATTTAGTCGTAGCAAAACTGAAGGGGAAAATCAGAACTGCTGGACCAACTGTAACTAAACAGAAAAGGTAAGACATCAGCAAATTAAAGGACCCCCCTTACCAGAAACGCTTTTCCGTCTGATATAAAGAAACGATATCAAATTGCTAGAAGTCAGGAAAAGACATCGTCTGCTGATATAGACCAGAAATTCAACACCATTTCAACAATATGTCACAGTCCCGACAGTCCTTTTATTGTTCTTTTATATATATATCCTGGCCCGTGAATTGATATGATCGTATAGTGGTAAATTTATTTGTGAACAGTGGTGGGTGAATGAAGAATTTAATTTTATCAACTTCAACACCCCAGGGTCACTCAAGAGAAAAAAATGATGTCTAAAGCATCATTCTTCTCCAGCCCTATCTCTCACAGATCCAAAACTTTCCCCTTCCCACAGCTACCCATACTTAACTATTATAAACTAATTCTTTACAAATGCTAATACTTAAGCAATAACATGATTATCTTCTTAATTATCAAATTTAACCTATAATTTACAACAAGTTTACTTTCTTAATTAAATATACAACAATTGACACTCAATTATATCTCAGCCCTCACCCTACACTCGTCTCTCGCAACAACTACATCTCAGCCCCTTAAACATATACTCGTTTCTCGCCACGAATTGTATTCCCACTAATGAACACAACTCTCACCGGTCCCTCCTTTTCATCTTGCTCCTTACTTTTATAATCACTCTCCTGTCATTTCGCCACTGCAACTATGTTTTTCATTCCTTGCCCTGCGGTATGTGCATTATGGTTTTCCCCAACTCAGCTCACACAAGTCCGTTTGGACCCTATTTACGCCCTTATGCAAGAATTAGCTATCACCCCCATCTTGTACTTATAACTGCTATAAGCAGCCCTCAAAGATTCTCACCGTTTCTCTTTTCTTTCTTAATCCCGCTTGCTATCTTATTTCGTTCTCTATAACTCTTCCACAATTGTATCTTACACCCTGGGTTTCAGAGAAGCCTATCTCCTCACAAGTCTCAACAAGACCTCAACAATCGCCACAACATCTCTGTGCTCCACACTACCCCCTAATCTCGTTCCCTCTCTGGAACTATCTCTCACAATTTTACCTTACACCCTGGGTTTCAGAGAAGCCTATCTCTTCACAAGTCTCAAAAAGACCTCAACAATAGCCACAACATCTCTGTGCTCCACACTACCCCCTAATCTCGTTCCCTCTCTGGAACTATCTCTCACAATTTTACCTTACACCCTGGGTTTCGGAGAAGCCTATCTCCTCACAAGTCTCAACAAGACCTCAACAATCGCCACAACATCTCTGTGCTCCACACTACCCCCTAATCTCGTTCCCTCTCTGGAACTATCTCTCACAATTTTACCTTACACCCTGGGTTTTTCACTCCTGCGTGACTTCTCAGTTTTCTCAACATTATCGTAACCATTCTTTTATGCTCGCCATCTCTCATGACCCTTCAGACCTTAGCGTCTGATCTTTCACCTCACTCTTAATCTCGCCATCTCCTATGGCCTCTTCTTCTTCGCACCATATATCCTCGTCATTTTTCATGACCTTTTACCCTACTTTAATTATTATCATTATCAGCCTTTTTCATCATTACAGCCTCTCTACTTCTCCTCTCTCACTCACAAACTCCATTTATTTTCCACCACATTGACCTCCTTGTCCCTATCTCTCTCCCGCGAAATCTGTTTTAGCAACTTCTATATTTGCTTCCTCCTTTATTTCCTTCCTGACTTCTATTACGATTCGCTTGCTCTATTCCTTCTCTGTCGTCTTCTTCATGTTTTCGTCTTCTATCATTTTCGTCAGAGAACCCTATCTATTTCGTCCTTAATTCTGAAAAATGTGTGTATAGATACCTTTCCTCTAGCAATCTCCATACTATGCTTCTTGATAAGTTAAAATCAGGCCGTCCTATGATGGCTTCGATCATCTTCCTTAACTCCTCCAAGTTTGGTTCATCCTCTTTAATCATTTTCTTACGCGAGGTCTTTCCACCTCTTCTCCCACTTCTTTCTCAATTTTTTCCCCTCATTTCGCACTCTCCGTGCGCCCTAACCTTCCTTATTATGACTCTCTGAACTCTCTTTATTTCTCCATCTTGCATTTTTCTTACCCTAACCGCCGCGTCCTCGTCCTCTGTGGAATACCCACTTATCTTCTTTCATCTGACTCTACACCGGCTGAATAACTTGACTCCAAATCTGAGAACACGTCTCTGTCCACTAATTCGGTTCCCCAGTAATCAAGTTCCTCCATCACTCTCGTCACAAGCCTGCGAATTTCTTCTTTTCTTTCCGATAAGTCTGTCTGAAACTTCCTCTCCAGAAATTTCTGCACATACTTTAGTACCACTGTGGTCGGTTTAGCTCCTCCCTCAGTTCGTCTTTTAGTGCTTTCTTCATCTCCAGTGCATTTGGCTTAGCTATCCAGCTAATTTTCTTCATCTTCTCCGAACCACTGTTAACTCTCTGTACTCCATTCTCTACTTCCCGCTCTCTATTCTTTTTATTCATAGGTGGGCAGGGTGCCGCTATCTCTTCCTCGTCCTCTCTTTTACTACCATTTTCTGAACTCCTCTCAACTTCTTCATTCTTAATTCCATCTTTACTTCGGCCTCTGCTTGTTTTCCTAATATCTTTAGCTACCTCCACCTTGTTCTTTCTGGCTCATAATTCTTCAATTTCCTTCTCGATCTTTGCACACAATGCAGATATCTTTTTCATTGTGGACATCTTGGAACCTCTGCCCTTATTCTCCCTTTCTTGCCTCGTCTCCGACGGGTTTTCATCTCTGTCGTGGTTGAGTTAAAGTGTAAGAGTAATTGTCCAGTTAGACAAATAGTAGTGAAATCGACAATGATAGTGAACTGACAGAGTTATAGATTACACATAGATAAGGTGTAAATAGGACGTGGACTTGAGACAACCTGGAAGAAGATTCATTAAAATTTTCTCCCTCTCCAAGCCTCAACACACTTATATATTCTAAGCACCGCCTGCTCTCTCTCTTTTCTCTGGATCATAAATAGAGACTATAGTAAAGAGCTAGAAAATGTAAATTATGGATGACAGGGTCGTGAACAGCGCATTAATAAATGAGTAAAATTTATTATAGAAGACATTATGAAAATAATGCATATCAGCACAAACAACATAAAATTACATCAATAATCACAAATATGCAGATACACACCAACGAACACACAGACCACCAACATAAAACCTGTAGAACACAGAGAAATAAATAAACTGAGTGTCAGTCTGTCCACTTTCGTGGGACCAAATGTGCTAGCTCCAGAAAGAGTCTTACGTGTAGATATCCTTCAAGGTGATATAATAACATACATAACTTTCCTGTAGGTGCTAACGTTGGTGACCCCTAATTGCGCGAGGGGGACTGGGAGACTCTGTCTATCTCCGGCTGACCGCTCATAAGTGCGAGGTTTTAAATATCCAGAAACCCACACAAGACGAAGTTTACTTCAGGACAAACGGTCCCTTGCGCTCTTATCCGGCGCTAGAATCTTGCGTACTTATTAGTAAATCCGGTTTAGGCTGGCTTGAACTGTGGTTTGACTGAGTACTCCGTTTAAGCACACCAAGGCTGGTGATTTAAATTATGCTATAGACGCTGGACTGCTAGATAGCGGGAAGCCGCAATGCTCTGACTGGTAATCCAAAGGCGAGTAGGAAACTACTACTGCAATGCGATTTCAGATTTTACGGTGGCTCATTGTACACTGCGTGAGCTTAATTTCCCGTTAGAGGGAATGGCGTTGACCAAGGGTTTTGTTTCAGGTATTGGGGGACGCCTCGTGATGCTAGATGTTTCAGAAACCCTCTAGATCGAAGAGAATATGACGTTCTTCGCCTGACTGGATTCTTGCTCTAGCAATTCGGTATCCCTGAAACTGAGACCCAAAGGAAGACGACCTTTACATCAAGCAAACAATAAAATTACAATAACGTTATACAAAACAGTTATGCTCCACTATGGGATTTAAATTATTGCACTCATTGCTATGATAGTTTAGGGCTGTCTTTAACCATGTAAGTCTCATGTTACTTCCACTCTGTCAATTATCAGCAAGCGTCCGCATAGGCTAAATATATTTTGTACACCCATGTACCTGTCAGTAAATGTTCTGACAGCAAGATCTACTCCTCTTCTTCCACTCTCAACATACAGGAAACCTAACCCTGTAGTTACAGCTGAGTGGATATGCTATTCATCTTACAACATTTAAATGAATTTACATTAACAGATTACAGCATGTGACATTACAAAAATAAATCGTATGCGCCCGTTGGGGGAAAAATATTAACATCCCACAAATGAATACATAAAAAATGCAATGTTCTTGCTATAATAATACAGTTGTGGCTGAATCATAAGATATAATGGTATCTATGCCTGGTGACTGCTTTCTGTGAAAGTTATGACTAATGTCTAGCTTCACAAATCGGCATATAATGATTTCACCCTGCCACTAGAAGTTTCTATCAAAAAGGAATAAGTGACTATCTCCTATAATTCAGTGTTATAGTGCCTGCATCTCACTGTTCAGTTTTAAGTGAATAATCCACACCTCTGATATTTTCTTATAGTAATGACAGTTAATTTAGCCGACTCTTAACCCAATTGTAAGCATGGTATGGACTGATTCTACGCCTAGTGAGTATCTGTTATCGTAAGTTTATCATTTAACCCATTATAAACCACAACTGCTTAAACACCACTTAACTAAGGCGGTAGACGGCGCTACATTATTACTGAATTAATTCCCTGGAGAAATCCTCAAAATGAATTCAAGTCACATTCCTATCAGATATATATCAAAATCTAACATGAATATATATATTATAAAAGATGTCTACTCACCCCGAGAATGCCGAGAACATAGGCAATAACATTTAGTTCTGTGTTAACGTCTGCCTTATTCTCATTTTTGGTCCTCTCGGGCAGGAAATATTTTACGAGTGTGTTTGACTTATTAAAACTCTCTAGATTTATAGTTTACAAATGACGCTACCCGGACACCTGCCCTGGCGTGTTTCTACAGATGTTTGGAGTATTATGTAATCAAGAGTAAGACACATTTTATTCTAGAGGCATACATCAGAAGCAACGACCGCCAGAAATTTCCCCCGATCGACAATACATAATATTATGAGCTCTAACAGCGTCGTCTACGGGCAAAACTCACAGAAACCAACCTCGGGTGTTATTTTCCCCTGAATCGGAGATCAACCACTGTTTCCCCAGGACTTCAAAAGGCACCTGCCCGCTAGCAGACCGTTTCTTCACAGAGACCCTCTCGCTTCGTGATCAAACACTTTAAGCGCAGGAGAAATTCCTCTGGTCAAACAAACACCAGGTGCGCTTATGTAACCTTATCGTTAGCTGACCGTTTCTGACCAGTGGAGAATTTATTCTGAAGGCCAGAACGTAAAAAAACCGCGGGGTGGGGTCTAAGAAGGGGAATAATGGGCCACGTTGGTAGAATCCGAAAGAAAAGAAAATACAACATGTCTAGGAAACCAGAACATTAAAAGAGTAATAACATTGGGACGTGATGGTAAAATAAATTATCAGTCACCGTGACAATCTCTCAATCTTTGGAGACGTCTGCTGAATCATCCGACGATACAGATGATACATCAGACTGGTCATTATTCCCTCTGATATAGTAACTCCCAGCACTTCCTGTGTCTCTGAGGTCCTCTCTGACTGATTTCTCAAAACCTGAGGATCTCTCTGTCGTTTCTGGTCAACTGTGATCCCTTCTGGCTTCATGTCCTCATTCTTCTCTTCTTTATCCGTCAGAAATCTCCTCTTATATTCCATCAACGGAATATTATCCTCACTCTCCCAATCGTCGGTCAGAAATCTCCGCTTATATTCCATCAACGGAATATCATCCTCACTCTCCCAATCGTCTATATCAGCCAGTCTTTCTCTCCCATCTGACTTCTCCCTATTCTTCATCGTAATAGATTTACCTCTTCTTCCATCGATCTCCCTATCACTAATTTAGCGGTCTATATTTTCTTTTCTCTTTTCTATTTCTGAATTTGTTTTTACTTTGTTCTTACCCATTTCCATTCCTACTCTAGTATTTAGGTTACTAAAAGGGTCTTCCATCCTCAAATCGTCTCCTGGATTCTCTTCTTCATTACTAATATCCGGCGTCGTTACAAGTGTGGCTCTCCTTGGTTTGGTTCTTTTCTCTGCGTTATGTTTACATCTTTTGTTATTCTGTTTATTAATACGTCCAGACACTAAGTCCGTCTCTTCTGTCTGAGTTGCAACCGTGTTTGTTTTCCTTTCTACTTTAATCTTATTAGCACCAAGTTTTCTCTTCAAGTTCAACTTTGGTCTCTCTCTTATACAATTGAGCTCCGCTCCATCTTTTAATCTTACTGTTCGATGTTCCTTCCTTTGTACACAGTTGTATCTTGGCACAGTGTCAATTTTCCGTCCTAACATTAAAATCATTTTTTGCGAAACACCTTCCACCCTTTATCTCCTGAAGAAAATTTCGCACCACTATTCTATTGCGTCTCTTATTCAAGGTTTCCCAGTGTCTAGGTGCTTCCGAAACGTTGCCCACTCTGTCTTTGTAAATATTTCTAGGTCCGTTATCTTCCCTTAGTAATCTACGTTTCGAAAATCGTTTCCTCTAACATTCCTTTCTCTATCCCATCGCCTGTTCAAAAACCTGGTTCTAATTCCACAGTTTCTTCCATATATATCCGCATAGAACATGTCTTTGTTCCTCCATCTATTTAAACGATCCCATGTTCGATTTACTTGGTATGGAACATTTTCTCTCCTGAAGTCCCATTCTGGATTTCTACCTCTGTATGTAGATCTGTGGTCGTACTCTTCATCCACAACCCCTCCACGTCGGTACTCAATACCTCTTGAGACTTATCTGAACCCCACAGGTGTATCTCTTTCATTTGTATTCCTATGATTTCTGTCTTCCCTCAACCCATCTCGTCGTCCGGTATGACTCTCCATTCTTCGCTTCTTACACACAGCTGCTAAATGTCCCTTGGCATTACACAAATAACATTGTTTTCCTCTGCCATCGGTATGATTCCCCTCCCGGGTTCCCTGTCATTGCCATCTCCGTACTGCCTGCGCTGGTGGCCAAGGTAATCCCTATAGTAAGGTCATCCGTGTCACACCCCGCTAAAATTTCCCCCATTCAAAAAAACTAGTAACGTAAGTTAAAAATCTATAAATAAATTCCATATTTGACCTTGGCCGAAGTCAAATCAACCGCTAAAATCTAACAAAAGGTTGAATTTTTCCACTACGCCAAGTAAAACATTACCACCCACCCTGACAGACATACACTACCCCTCCCAATATTTATTAACCAACGCCGTAAAATTAACAACCAATCGTATTGTTACCTCGTTTTGTAGATTCAAGAGAAAAAGTTTGATTGCAATGGAAATCAAGCCTAAAATGAGTTTGTGAATAAACTTTAATAGTTTATTTCTCACTAACTAAAGAGAATTAAAAGGAAAGAGATATCTTGAAATATAGTGATAATATAGCCTAATATACTAACCTAAAGATATCCCCAAATAATAATATCTTGACGTAGAAAAGAATTTATTTGTAATAATTTCAGTTCAGGTTTAGGCCCATTAAATTAGAAAAAAATTATCCAGATGAAAATGATACAGAATAACCAAAAGAAACCTATATAAGACGATAGAGGACAATGGTCCGGTTAATAATCTATTTTGAGATTAAAATCAGTCTATAAATAACTGAGATATTAAAGATAGAAAATAAAACAGAGGAGCGAACACACTTGCAACTGCTCAATTTGGTTGCGTGAGAAAAGTTAAAATTTTCTTGACGTGCGTTCTGATTGGCTGGGAGTAGGGTAGCTTGGGGGGCAATAAAATTAACATTCCGCTGGCAAAATCCGCCATTTGAAATTTAAAATTTCTGAGCTGACATCAGCGGCAAAGCCTGAGTGACAAAGCTTTCGCCGTCTGGACGATCAACGCAGTGGTAGAACGCATTAACTGCCTAAGTCAAGCTTATGATATGTGATATTCTTGTTTGAGGGTAAGGCACAATAAGTATTTGTAATGATTTAATTAACATGCAGGCCACAATTTGTGTTACGATAGCCAAAATAGGAATGCAGTCTTTCGGAGTGAAATAAAGGCATAAAAAAATTTTGCTCGTGGCTTTACAAAGTTTGCGAATGCCAAATGCAGTAGACTAAAAGGGATATTGGTTTTGTAGTGCCATACATGTTTAATTATTATGTAAAATCATGTAGAGAATGTTAGAACGAATTTTTCCACAGGTTTCAGTGCTAGATTAAGCACACCTTATCTATTGTATGAACGACAAACCCTGTATAGGATGATGTAAAAGAAATATAAAAGGGTTACAAAGCTATATAGGAACACCCCACATGCTTTAGGGAAGAGACATCTTGAGGAGGAAACAGGCGCTTTGTACTATCACTGTAGAAGAATGTTTACACAGCAGTTGTGTTAAACAAGGGAAGTTACAGATTGGTGCCAATGATCAGCACACATAGCTGATCAGGGTGAGTTGTCACAGTGTTTATGTGTAGAATACATATAAATAAGAGCTATATGGAGAGGGCATTTTCCTCTCATTACAGGTTTTATGCCAGAATACCAATTGGTGGCAGGAAGCCTGGTGAGTGAAGAGATCAACGGAGCGATTGCTCAGCAGTTTGCCGTAGATAGCTCCACCTCTTGTACCAGACAGCCCCAGTTGGATGCATCTGAGATCCTATAGGCCCACAGTATTCACCAGTTTATTGCAGATAAGTCCCTTACACGGGCACTGACAGTGTATTATCAAATATTCCACCATAATAATCAAAATAAATAATAGATTCACCCTGAAGTGATGAAGAACACAATCTGTCCAATATATAAACAGTGATAGGTACTAGCAGATAGACAGATCAGTGGGTGCAGCTCTTACAGTGATCTTCATTTTTATAGAAACAAAAGACATGGACAGAGTTCCAATATATTTATTTTGAATAGTGTAAATAAAAAATTTATTGAATTTGACAATCCCTGTTCCAGAAAATTAAGGTACAGGGTGATTAAATTGTAAAATAATTACCTAAACTTTACCACAAGTCTTACTCACTTTACTTTTTAATTGAGTTAAAGTTTTGTTTGACATTTGTTATTTCATTGCTTAAATACATTACCCTAGACACTTGCCATACAACAACACACAGATTCTAATACACAGGGTGAGATCTAAGAGGTGGCTGATAGGGACCCTGAGAAGTACATCTTCAGCATCAACAATTAGACTCAAGGGACTTACATTGCTTGACCTCACCTTGTTAACATTTAACTACAGTAACATCTTAACCTCTAGGTAAATTTACCACAATCCCTTCCTCTTGGTCCATCGCTAACTGCCTGTCCAGTCCACTGAGCTTCATTTCCTTTCCAATTTCTTTCTTCATGGTTGTTCCCTGATCTTAACTGGAACCTCTTCATCGAATTTTCCACCGACAAGGCCAATTGTATAGCATCATTCAAAGTTCTGGGATTTTTTCTTAAGAAGAGTAGTCTCATTCCGTCTTTAATTAATGCATCGATAAACATTCCAACCAAATGACCCTCAATATCTGGACTCCGTATATCCTGTTCCCTAAAAACCTCTTCTGCCAGATTTTTCAATCTATCACTGAACAACTGGACTGATTCTCCCGTCTCCTGCTTTATTCGCCTAAGCAGATAATGTTGGTCCACAGACTCCCCGTAACTGTTTAACAATCCCCTCTTCAGCCCCTCCCACGTTTCCTGAGGTTCCTCCTCAAACCTTCTTCTCAAATAATCATTCCCTAAATCATCACTAGTTAAAAAGGCCAATCTTTTCTTTTCTTCTTCGGTTGCCCCTATGGAGTAAGCATATCTCTCTATTTTTGCGATCCACTTTTTACAACTTCCCGCCTCTCCTCTATAGGTCTCGATGCTTTGGCGTAAACTAGTCTGCCTGTTTTCAATACTCCACCTTTCCAGGGCATTCATGACATGCAACAACGCCACCGTATTAGGATCCAATCTTTGTTCTTCCGCCATTTCCCAAAACAAATCCCTTACTCTCCTTATTCTTAGTCGACAATCTTACTTACTAATACCTTCTTATCCCACCGTTACGTATTATTTACTGTGAACAATAGCAAAATTATAATATCTCACATACATTAATTAATTTAACTAAATTATAGTTAACTTGTGCAGTCTTTGAGTTAGGCCTTTGTTGCATGAACTTACTTCTTCAATTCTGGAATCTTGGTTTACTGTCAGAATTTCTCACGGTCCCGAAATTTAATTTTTTTTTTTTTTTTTTTTTTTTTTTGTAGACAAGGTTCACGTCTCTGGAATCTTTTGATTGTAGACAAGGTTCACGTCTCTGGAATCTTTTGATTGTAGACAAGGTTCACGTCTCTGGAATCTTTTGATTGTAGACAAGGTTCACGTTTCTGGGATCTTTTGATTGTAGACAAGGTTCACGTTTCTGGGATCTTTTGATTGTAGACAAGGTTCACGTTTCTGGAATCTTTTGATTGTAGACAAGGTTCACGTTTCTGTGATCTTTTGATTGTAGAGAAGATTCACGTCTCTGGAAACTTTTGATTGTAGACAAGGTTCACGTTTCTGGAAACTTTTGTCACCAACACACATGTCACAGCTTCTGGCTGTCTCGATCCGCAGAAATCTCAGTGATTCGTAATCCTGGTCAACGGCGCCACTTCACCACCACCTACCTGTCACAAGCCCGACAGTCCTTTGTTTGTTGTTCCTTTATCTATATATATATCCTGGCCCGTGAATTGATGTGATCGTATAGTGGTAAATTTATTTGTGAACAGTGGTGGGTGAATGAAGAATTCAATTTATCAACTTCAACATGTTGGACCAATGAATCAAAAATCACGTCCCCAATAGAGGCACACAATAAAGACCCAGTCTCTTTAACGATTAACAGTTCTTTATTTATTTCCAGTTCAAGTTTTAGGTTGCTTCAGAATCTGACCTGTTCTTTCACACCAATAGACCATCATTCATTATGTAGGGTTCTCCCCTCCCGAGATCCCCTGGATAGGCGTTCGTCTCAAACCCATTGTTGACATACAGTCACCTTTTTGCCTTCCTTCGGGTCTAACGCTCTTCATCACTAAAGGACTTACCCCCTTCTATTCTTTTTCTTGGTTGTTCAAGATGTTACTTTTCATGTTTGTGGGCCAGGCGGCCATAACAGGTTTAATTACCATCTGGTTTTTTCCTCAGTTCTTTCATTTTTCTTGATCTTTTCTTCTTGGCTAGATGGGACGCCCTTCTGGTTCAGTCTTCATCTTGTAACCTTGTTCGTCTGTCTCCTTGTGTCGTCATCGTTGTTTTTTTTTATGACGTGGTTGGTCTCCCGAATCCTTTGCTTTTTCCGTAACCCGCATCGAGAGTATTTCCTCCTTCCTTATAGTCGGTCCATTATTCCTTTTTATTTCGTCATATCGACCCGTATGTCACTGCTCATGTGACAAATATATAAGGAAAGCAGCAAATCAGGAAGAAGCAAGACTGGATAACACCAGAAACATTAAGCACCATAACGATGAGAAATGAACAAAGCACAGTATACAAAATAACTAAAACCATCAGCTGAAAACGAGGTGCAAACAATATTACATTAGCAAGAGATAAGCAGGGAAATCTCATCAAGACAGTAAAGGGGCAGGAAACATGACGGGCAGAGCGTTTCAGAGAAACTCTGAACAAGGAACCACCACAGTTGAATGTTCCTGAGGCAGAAAATGATCCAGATGTTAATACAGACATTCCACGGAAGGAAGGAATCATCACGGCATTTAAAGAATGGAAAAGCGCTTGGCCACGATAACTTAAATGCAGAGCTTTTTAAGACAGGCCCTGAGCTAGCAGCAGAACTACTAAAACCACTATTCGCACAAGTCTGTAAAACAGGGACAACACCAACGGAGTGGAACAAAGAAATCATTGTCAAATTGCCCAAGAAGGGAGATCTTGCAGACTGCAATAATTGGAGAGGAAATCTCTTCTCTCAGTTCCCAGCAAAATATTAGGCAGGATAATTATACAGAGAATTTCAAAAGCAGTAGGCCACAAACTGAGGAAAGAATGAGCAGGATTTAAACAGAACAGAAGATGTGCAGATCATATATTTACCCTCGGGAACTTTATAGAGCAGTGCTCAGAATGGCAAAGACAGCTGCACATTAATTTCGTTGATTTTGAATAGGCTTTTTACAGTATACATAGGGACAGTCTGTGGAAAATACTGAGGGCTTATGGAATTCCAAACAGCAGTAGTGTCAATCATAAAAAGCCTGTATGCCAACTTTATGTGTAGCGTAGGGCAGAGCAACCTAACCTTTGAGGTGAAGACTGGAGTACAACAGAGGTGCCCCTTATCAACTACTCTATTTTTAACAGTCATAGACCTTGTGATGCGACAGACAACAGAGGGCAGTCCAAGAGGAATAAGATGGACTACATTTTCTACATTAGAAGATCTGGAATATACAGATGACATTGCAGTACTAGCACATTCACATCAACACATCCATGAAAAACGGATAGACTTAATAGGTATAGTCAGCAGGTGGGCCTGAACATCTAAAGAATACAGAGGTCATGACACTCAATGTGAGCAACCCCGAGCCCATAACAGCAAGGAATCAGCAACTGGAACAGACAGACACCTTCACATACCTAGGATGCATAGTAACACCAGATGGCGGAGCAAGCAAAGACATCAACAACAGAATGAACAAAGCAAGAACAGCCTTTTATAGTCTAAACAACATCTGGGAGTCCTCTCAGTACAGCACAAGCACAAAATTAAGATTATATCAGAGCTGTGTGCTTTCCGTGCTTCTCTATGGCGCGGAAAGCTGGAGAGTAACAGAGAAGGAAATGTCGAAATTGTCTTCTTTTCAAACAACATGCCTAAGAAAAATTATCCGAATCTTTTGGCCGAATACCATCACCAACCAATATCTGCTTGCTCGGAGCAAGCAAGAGGACATGCACACCATCAAAGCTGGCAGACGCTGGAGTTGGGTTAGCCATGTCCTCAGAAGAGACCCAGATGCCATCACAAGAACAGCTTGCTATGGACCCCTGTAGGAAAACGAAAGAGAGACCGACCAAAAACAACTTGGCGGAGGACTGTGGAGGCTGAGATGCAAAGAATGAACCAGAGTTGGTGGCACTGTACGAAGGATGGCCACCGACCGAGCAAACAGGAATCAATTTGTTGCTGCCCTACAAGACGCCACCAGGCGTGATGGCTACTGACTGCTTTGACGGTCGGTGGCTAAGGATCAAGAAGAAGTCAACAATAAAGCATTCAAGTTTCTACTAAATAAAAATAATTACACCATCACGAGAGAGAAAACTTATATGTAAACACTTCTATTTAGGATCAAATATTACACGCAGCGCATTGGTCTAAATGAACTCATTTTATCAGTATCTCAGAGGCCTTGCTGCTCTAAAGAACAAGCACACATATGTATACTTTATTCTTACAGCTCTGTACTAAATGTAATAGGCATATGCTACTCACAGAGCTAGAGGGTACGCTAATACTTCTCTCGCAATAAGCACTGATGTAAAATTAACCACAAGAGTGCAGTATGGCCTTAACACTACACAAGTAATTATAATACGAGTAAGTAAACACTTGTATACAGTACAATGCGCCACTAGAATTCCTCTAATAAATCACTTAGTGCGTTAAAACATATCTCACAGTTCAAAGAAGCGATGATATATACGAGTACGTGAAATTACACTAGAAAACACCTAAACCACCAATAATTTCTATTAAACTATAGACAAATTCTGAGCGTCGTTAAAACAGCAATAACTCTTAAATCTGAAACTTCTAACATGACTAAGTCTTAAGTATTATAAAATACTCATAGATAAGCACACCTCGATATCGATAGTTCTCTTAACACAGACGCAACTATGCAACAGCCCCAGCTTCACTAGCGTATCATACGAGGGCATGTATCGCATAAGAAAACGATCTGGCTAGTTCTGACTGAAGCCTTCAACTCTTTTATTTTCAATCTTTCCTATACTCCTCGGTACCTTATGATAATGATAGCCATGTCAAAATGTCCGGCAAGCTCCGCCCATCCCTCTAGGCAGCAAATCGGGAGTCTAATGCTCAGCTTGGATAAGACGAGATACTCCGTGGCTCATGTTATCTTTATCACACGTCTCACAGTTTCCTAATCACCACAAGGTGTATTCCACTCGTGTTAGCCAGCGCCAATATGTCTGTAACTGAGGGTTGTCTCCTATACATGCCCGCGTCTCACCAGTGTTTGTTTGTGAGTTTGCATAAAGAAGCAGTCGGAAGTATTAACGCCTTATTAGAAAGAGGTCACGCGTTGGAATTTTAAAATTTGATATTTTAAAACACGCGGGGGATATTTATGATTTAACACCCCGACCCATATATTTCTAAAGAGCTTACTATTGGCTTGATTTGAGAGCCGGAATAGACTTTAACTTTCATTGGCAAGTTGGTCTAAAAGTACAATCTGGAACTTGACCTGAGAAATTGCAATATAATCTAGCAAAATCGGGGTCACAAATCAGACTGCATCGCAACGTCAAATTAGCAACTCCCAGGAACCAGAGAGACATCAGACTAAGAATTCCAAAATCATAAGTGACAGATCTAAGTATTCGGACAACTTTGAAACTTAAAAGTAAACCCGCATTTTTAAATACAAAGACTGGAAACTTAAAGAACCAGGACAGAGTATTTGGGCAACTTTGAAACTAAAACGTAAACCCGCATTTTCAAATACAATGACTGGATACCTAAGGAATCAGATCACCCGTCATAAGAGGAATACTAAAATTTTCTGGAACATGTGATTCGAAAGCATCTAACCTAAGTTGCTGTGTCCATTCTAACAGTACCAGGAGATTAATGATCCCATTTGGGGTAAGTTGTGAATATATATTTAAAAATGTGAAATGTAACATGTCTGTACTTGTTAAGTGGTTATATATGAGGCTGGCAACCTCAGCATATGAAAGTAGTATTTTCATAAACCACTATATCAAGCGCTGGTGTTTGTTTTATGCTAGTCCACTCAGAAATGCGAAAGCGGCAGCAACATCAGACTCCGAATGGAGTAGTGATGAATGATGATTATATCCCATGTGCATCAAGTGTATCGTATCATTTTGTGAGATATGTAAATTGTTAATTTTAGTTCAGGCACAAATCATTGCATTCGCGCTGTCTAAGAACATATTTTCCCAGTTTAATACCCAGACGCATATCGGTGATTTATAATCATCTTCCCTGAGTTACGCTGTGTATACTCAAGAATTTAATTATTCAGAGAGGCTAACATTGGTGGGTGGACAACGAGACAATGCGCCTGTTAATTTGCAGCCCACAAATATACTTAGCAGAGGAATTGTTCTTTTTAGTTTGTTTAAGTTCATGGTACGAAGCTGCAAGACTAACGTTCCTACGCCACTAGCTGTGAGTTAAAAGCAGGGAATCAACACTAACCGCCTACATTGGACGAGTTGTGTGGAGAAATGTCCTCATCACGGAAGAATTGACGAAACCACGGCAGCAAACCTCACTTATACCAGCTAAGTTCTTGTAAAAGGAACCAGCAAAAGGACAATTGTTTTTTTTTAAATCCTAACCCAATTCTCAGTGAAGACAATTTTACAGACATTAAAAATTCACCATCATTCTATCGTTATTTTAACCAGTTAAAAACTAATTGATTATTAAATTTGTTACATGTTATTTTAAAACTAAACAATCAATGTTGATACAGTTATTAAAAGTATGAAAGCAAACGTATGAGCAAGACTTTTTAATATATATACATCTTGACATATATTTACATCCATAGAGCAAATACTTATAAAAGAATTTCGCTGGATTTATATCAGCTGGGGGCTTGAACGGGCTAAAACCATTGCTTAATTCTTCACAAAAGGTGACGGATCAGATATTAGTTAATAGTGCTCTGCCCTATGCAGCATTGTTCTGGACTTCTAACAACATCTTGTCAAAACCCCCTTGAGATAGAAGGATCATTATCCTTCTATCTACAACTCTGCCAAGAGTAATCTTGTGCGAATGTAGACACATGTGAAGACCCATATTAGATACTCTTGAGTGTTGGATCTGGTGGACCACTACTGCAGAGCTATGGGGAGGTGTTATGATTAAAATTCATAACGATTGTGGCTATATAATAGGTAGCTCAACAAGGCTCTTTTTTTGTTTATTTTATACGGAGTCACTTATTAATACGGGAAGTGACGTCATGCCGATATGGTTGGCTGGCACACGTGAAACTAAATGAAGCAGAAGTGCTGGGGTCTTCTGCTAAGTGTTCGGTGGGGTGAGGACGTATTTTATGGTGGCTCCAGATTTCGAAGTGTATGTCCGCTGTATGATTCTACTTCATGGGGCATAAGCAATGTGTGTGATTGCTAGATGAGAAATCAATAGAAAGGAAGTATATTTTGAGCTCTTTGATTCGTTCATGATTTCAACAATGTCGCCTTAGATGACTTCCGTGCGGACGCAAGACGGACAGAACAGTTCGCTTCTTGTATTATATTGACTACCTAGGCCCCATGTATGACCACTAGTCTAGTGTGTTAATTTGATGAACTTCTGTTATATCGGAGTAATGTATCGACAATAATGTCTGTATCGTATCTGTCTCTGGAGCATTTATTTGATGATTTATTGTTGGAGTTACACCTACTAGACGCGTGCTTGGCATATTTTATGAACATACCATTGATAACGCAACAGAAAAATGGAGGCCTCAAGCCGGGATCAGAACTTAAGATTTGGAACTGTATCCAGTGTTTCTACGTGATTTTCCAGTATTTGCAAGTGGAAACATTTTTTTAAATGTCGATGGTGATCGGCTGCAGGCCGGATTTCTAAGTCTAACCCTGTTCAAACACTGTATGTGAATCGTCGTTCCCTGAGGCAGAGGTTGAAGCCAGGAGGAATTGTTTTTTTCTTAGAGCAGATAAGTATATTTGTTGATACATACAGTGTGAGGCTTAAAAAATCTCATTTGACAGGATTATTTTTCTTTTGTGTTATATGTATGTTGGTATTTACATGTTTGTGTGATAGGCGGGTTGGTTGGCGAGGGAACCAGTAGTTCACAATACCAATCACATGGTCGTGAATTATTGTTGTTCTTTAGGGTTAGGTTCATAATTTTCTCAGATTGTGGGGTCGGCATTACAAAGCTGTGTGTTTACTGCTACTACTGAGCTTAACATTACCATTTTTGTTAGCTGTTTTGCCCTGTTTTAATTGTAAATTTGTATTTGTTCTCAAGTTCATTGTATTTTATTTGGTTTATTTTCCATTATTGTTTGTAAATTTGTTTATCGAATCTCGCTATCATTCTGTTATTAGATGTATTATATGTTGTGAAATTGTGCTTGTATTGTTATAAGTGTGATAGAGCCAATTTTTTTCCCTTTTTCTACAATTCATAAATTTATGCCTTGGTTTATTCATTAGTATTTTCTTGGGTTGACTCTTTATACTGTTATACTTTAATCTTGTTGGTATCTCTTTTTTTTTTTTGCTCCTAAAATAACATCTGTAGTTTCATGCAGTTGACTGTTATTGAGTGGTAAAATAATTGTTGCTAATATTGCTCACTTATTAAAATTATATACTAATTATAGTATTATTGGACAATTTAGAGTCACAATAATAGTGAATTATGGCTACAGTGGAGTATTTTATGATGATTGGAAAAGAATATGATTTGGAGGGTGAAGCTTTAAAAACATTTGCATTCAATGAGCATGCACAGAAAATAAAGAGGTTAGAAGACGTGGCACGAAAACAGAGGCTTTTAGATAGAGAGGATCAGAAGAGAGAAATGAAATGGATGGAATATGAGGAAAAAGTGGCGTTACTAGAACTGGATACTATGAAACTGTATGATCTTAATACTCGGCAGATAAAGGACCTAGAGGATGAGGTAAGCTCATTACAAAAAGTACTTGACAAAGAAAAGACTGTCAGTGGTGAACTTGATAAGCTTAATACAGCTTTAAAGATAGACTGTCGTGCACAGGTGGCTCAGATTCAAGAACTGACATCTGAGGTTTCTCTTTTGACATTAAAGGTTGATATGAAAGAAGTGACAGACCGGGACATGAAATGTTCTTGGAGTCAGTTGGAGAGAAAAGTGACAGCACTTGAACTTGATAATCAAGAACTCAGATGCCTTCAAAGTCAACAAGAAAATTTGACTCATGATAATGCGGCCCACTTTGAGGCATTATTCATTGAGGAGAAGAGTAAAAATGTAAACTTCGAAGAGGTAAATAAGAGGCAGAGTGAAGAAATTTCACTCAAGGATTTGGAAATTGCTAAGTTAAGAAAAAGGGTTGATTGTTTATTGGATGTTGTGTTACACAAGAATATATTGTCACACATTAGTTCTGAAAAACCTATTGTACAACATGCCTGTGGTACCAAATGTAATACAAACAGGTCAGTACGACCTGAAAGAGTGAAGATCTCATGTCGGGGCAGATACAACTTCCCTCGACATCACTCTAATGCCAGTGTTTCCAGTCGAAACAATAATGCCTACTCTGGGAGCAAATCATGGAGACAGTGCATCTGATCTTAAAAATACAGATGAGGTCGTCAATGGTGACGCAAAATTTACTAATAAGAGTCTGGTTGGTGCATGTAAGGTTGATGATAATGATAGTACAAACTTACCTGGCTAAACTAATACCATTACATCTGAAAAAAAAATGTTTAACAGTACCTTATAAGCTGTCGTCTACGACATGCTCCGAACCTACAGGCTCGAATGGGGATAGGCATCATACTCAGTTCAATCAGTATGATACATCATATAATAAAGATACGACATCCATGAGAAAGATAAATGACCATGTTTCTCATTTGACTAAGGGTGCGTACCACACCTGCTCACAGTTTCGTGAAAATAGGATGCCTTATGGTGGTAAAAGTGCATACTCACGCACCGTTCCAGTGCGAAATCTGTCACCCGGCACTACATGGAACGCGCTGGGTGATTTTTTTACATTTCACTGTTGACGTGAAATTTGTACGTCTTTTGCCTATCAATAATTTAAATGATAGGGAGGCAACTATTTATTTTTACTCCAATGTGGATGCACGCACAGTCGTCAATCTTGACTACGGTGCTTACTTTCGAGACCATTGTCTTGATGTACAATTGATACATGATTCAGCACCACACAGATTTTAATGCGTTCTTGTGCACATTTTTCCTCTATCATCCTATTTATTTCAGATATTGACTATCTCACCCGCTGGTTTCTTACGGTGATCGATTGTGTATACTTCACTCATTTTGCAAATTCTTTTGTGTATTTAGACTAGTGACCATACATAGGGCCTAGGCAGTCAATATAATATTCAGGGAATAAAGACGTAAGAAATTAACACTTATAACGATTGCTAATAGTGTATTTAGAAGAAATGAGTACCGACACCAGCAAGACCATATACGCAAGCTGCAACTTCTGGCATTTTTTGTTGGCGCAAACGGAATGAAACTCTGGATGCTGTCTATTGGTATGGGCATGCAAATTCACATGCATACAATATTGCGTACAATGACATTATTCAGATACAAACATTACTAATCAAAGTAACCAAAAGAACTAATGTATGATATGGGAATCTTTGTCTAGTTTTGAATTCATGTTCTATAAATATATCTTCCTCTTCGTACACTCTCAGACGGGTACTTAAATATTTGCAATGAAAACAGTGGTCAGTGTTACGTACATTTATTACCTAAGGGGGTAGTCGTCGGTCCTACCAAATGTACGCACCAGTCTTGATATAGTTATATTATTTGTGCGGTCGAATGATTCGCGCACTGACGTGCACAAAGCAGTGAGTGTTGCTTTGGGACGCACGGGTAACCTAGTTGAGTAGTTTGTGACGTCATGTTTTGAAGTGGCAACATGGAACTCGGTTATGTCTATGATTGTGATATGATATTTGTATTCAATGGCATGGTTATGGAAAGCCATTTATTCTAGTGAGCTGTATTGGTCTTCAGGTTGAAACCAATAGCAGCAATGTCACGTAAGTTATCGCCCCACTTCTTATTTAAAGCTGTATTATAAGGCCGCTCTAATACTAGTCTAGCGGGAATACATTATTCCTAGAATGGATCTACAGAGTCGTTTGCCTTTAGGATTTGTATCGTAGGAGAAGGATTCCCACGAGTGGAAGAAGTTATTGATTACCTTATGCACATGCTTTAATATGTTGTTACAACAGTGCCAGAATCGTGGCATAGAATGGGAGAGGTTAGCCAACTGGAATCTCTAACCTGTTAGGATTATCGTATATGACTTTGTGTGAAATTATATGCTATGTAACGCTATGTATGAAGAACGTCTGGGAATTTAACAAATGTAATATGGAAGATTTTATCCTGGAGTATGAATACGTTACCATGATAGACGTCCTTGAAAGAAGGTCAACGGACTTGAATGAGAAGAATATTATACGGTAACAGTTTTGTAATCCTTAGTCTATTGACAGAGGACTTTACTGGTAGAGAATCTTCAGGAACTTTAAAAGTAATAATCAATATGTTGTCATGTGATCTTTGCGCCTGTGACGATGTCAGTCTTGTCCACTTCGTGTCCTGGTGAATAAAATCTATGTAAAGTTATCACCGACTTGTGTGCTGCCAATACTTGCCCAGTTCACCCAATTCAACGATACTTGTTGGAATTTCGTTTGAAGAACATTGTTGACATTCATTCCGTTTTAACCATTCGCGTTTTAATTTACCTCTTCACTGAACTCAACAAGAAAAAACGGACTCAACATTAATTGGTATGCCAGTGTGGTCTGGAAGTAATTTCAAAGGAACGTACCCATCCAAATTATCGTTTGAAAAGAAGAATTTTTACTTTCAAGGCGACATCATCTCAATTTGGATCCTAGCGTGATAATGAATCAAAATCAACTCAAATGCTCAAGATCATCAATCAACCTCCACGTCAAGTTCTACAGTGACTGACTGCCTTGCTCACCTCTTCGTCAGTATTACGTGCGAGCTGGTTTTATATACGCAGAGCGAAGTATTGTATCCTCTAACGTACATCCACGGAGACGAGGCACCTTGTTTTTCCGGCACACGCGTAGTTGAGTATAACTTACTTTCGTTAAACATTTTATTACTTAGTTGTGCCTTCGATACTTATGTCCATATTTATATTTTCTATGTTATTTGTTATGTGCTGTGTATTCTTCGTGGGAGGTTGGGAATGGCGACTTAGGACGGGAAATTACCAGTTTCACCACAGGTCCGTCTTAAGTGTTCTGTAGGACATTATTTTGCAGACTTCCCGCAGTGGAATGTTCCTATGCGTGAGCATAGAAGGATCTTTGGTCCACTGTGTCTGGTAGTCTGTGACACCTGACTGTTTTAGCTGTTTTGTCAAGTTTTAATCGTTGTTTTTGGTAGTTATTTTTACTTGTACTTTATTTTCATGATGTATTTTGTATGTGATTATTGTCCATCTTACCTGACTGTCGTTCAGTTTTTTACAAAGCATATGTTTTTACACTGTGTTGTCAATTGTCTTGTGCATTATTGGATCGTAGATGTCATCGTAATTTTTTACGATATTCTATTTTAGTTCCACATTTTATTTTATTTGATTTCTACGACTGTAGTCATTTGTCTTGATTATCGTGTCGTGTCAGTATTGTGCTATTGTCTGTCACGTTATTGCTTTCACACCATTTCATGTTATAAATTACATTATTAATTATTAATATTATTGCCTATTATATAAATTGATTTTACCGTTCTAGAACAGGAACGAAGACCACTAGTTGTAGTAACACTTTTAAGTAGTATTCTTATATAATAATATTGAATAATGGCTACCTTAGACTATTTCTTTAAGCAAGCAAAAGCTCTTCAGATGGCTCCTGAGGAAGCAAAAACATTTGCACTTGCAGAATATAAGAAAGCTCAAGAAATAGAAGCTGATCAGAGAAGGTTAGAAACTTTACATTTGGAAAATTTGAAATTTGAGGCAGATCAAAAAAGGATTGAGGCGGAGGAGAATGAGAAAAAAATGAGATTAACTGCTGAGGAGGATGAAAAGAAGAGGAAATTTATAGCTGAGGAAGAGGAGAAAAAAATGAGATTAACTGCTGAGGAGGATGAAAAGAAGAGGAAATTTATAGCTGAGGAAGAGGAGAAAAAAATGAGATTAGCCGCTGAATTAGAAGATAAACGATTTCAGCGAGAGGCAGAACAGAAGCAAAGGGAGGCTGAAGAAAGACTTAAAATTGAGATGGAAAATAAACAAAAAGAAATGGAAGTTAAACAAAAAGAAATGCAAGAAAAAAGATTAATAGCTGAAAAAGAAATGGAAGTTAAACAAAAAGAAATGCAAGAAAGAAGATTAATAGCTGAACAAAACACAAAACGACTTCAGCTTGAGATGGAAGAGAATGAAAGAAAACGACAGCATGAACTGAAATTAGCAGAGTCAGAATATGAGAGACTTAGGTTAACTCAGGAAGCTAATTCTCAGAGAACTTTTGAAAGCCAAACTTCATCCAGACATGATAATTTTAAGGAAATTCACCTTAAATTACCAAAATTTAATCCCCCGTCTGATGACGTGATATTCTTTCTAGATAGGTTTGAGGCCACTTGTGTGTCTTATAACGTGGATAAAGCTCTATACTGTACATATTTATCCAGATTACTTACAGGGGATGCATTAGCAGTTTATCATACCACCAGCATTGGTGAGAAAAATGACTATAATGCTCTTAGAGCGGCACTTCTGCAAAAATTCCAAATGACAGAAGACCAATATCGATTACGATTTCATACATTACTACCTCAATCTGGCAGAAATTTTAGTGATTTTCTGTCACAAATACGACTAACATTAGAAAGATGGATCGAATTATCCAAAATTGAAAAGTCGTATGAAGGTCTCTTCGATTTACTGATGCGCGATAAGGTACTATCGTCTGTAAATCCTACATTTCTCGCATTTTTACACGAACGGAAACCTTTATCAATGAAAAATTTAGAAGAACATGCAAAAAATTTTTGCACTGCTCACCCAACCATGGATCTAAGTAATGCACAGATTAAGAATGAATTGCCTGTTGCTTTTGCAGCACAACAAAACAATTTTTCACGCAATCGTTCTTTTAGTGCTGACAGATATGTCAATAAGGGAAATAATGACAATTTTAACAATGGTAATTTTTACAAAGGGAAGCAATTTCAACAATCTGCTCCATTTAATGTTTCTTGGAACCAGGCTCACAGATCGCGAGATTTTGGTAACAATAATTTTAAAAATAATCAAGGACATTATAATAAACAAAACTGGAGATCAAGATCTCAGGGTCCGCAAAACAAACAATTTTTTGGAAATAAACCATTTTACCAACATCATAACGATCATTATACAAATTATCGGACTCATCCAAATTTTAACTCTAGCAGAAACTACAATTATGGCAATTTTAATGACAAAAATCAAAATCGATCGCGTCGACGAGATAGATCGTTGAGTAATACGGATAGACATTCTAATTTCGCTTTAAGTGATACACAGGCTAACATTGAACAGGGTAAAGGAGTTGAAACTCATAATGCTATGTGTTGTTCTCTTGATTGTACCCAGGTGAAAGACTGTCCAGAATGCTCGACTCTTTTCCAGCCTAAGGCGATCACGACGCTGCGTTGCGGACATACCTTGCCTAGTCTACCTGCAGTCTGTACGGCCACTGCTGCGTCTATACACCAGGGACAGGGCTCTCTTAAGTTTAACAAGGGTTTTGTCAACAACATTTCATGCTCTCTTCTATTTGACTCAGGTTGTAGCACGGTCGGCGTTCGGACTTCGCTGATCAATCCAAGTTGTGCCACGGGCAGGGTTGTCAAGTGTGTGTTTTGGTGGCACAATTGAAACATTTGCCACTGCTATTATTGATCTTAATACACCATTTTTTTCAGGAAAGATTCAAGCTTGTCTCCTTCCGAATCCAATTTGTGATTTAATACTTGGTCGCATACATGGTATTAAAGAGTGTACACCACAGCAAATTGCTGAATGGGAAGAGCGACATATTCAAACTGCAAATGCAGTAGTGACTAGAGCGCAAGCTACTAATATGTCGCATGATACACCTATGGAACCTACAGTTCATACCACTTGTGATGATGATGCTCCTATTTCACGGGAGTTATTTGCAACATTACAAAAAAATGATGATTCATTAAAAAAAAATTTTTCATTATGTGAACAAAAAGAATACCAGCAACAAACTTGCAAAATCTAGACATGATTTTATACTTAAGAATGGGATTTTGGTTAGAGTAATACGGGAAAAGGATTCATCCTTATGTTCTCAGATTATAGTCCCATCCTGTATGAGATCTCGTATATTACGACATGCGCATGACTCGCAATGTGCGGGCCATATGGGTTTTTCGCGTACCAAATCCAGAGTGCTTTCGGCATTCTACTGGCCAGGCGTCCATAAGGACATCACTCTCTATTGTCGGTCCTGTTTGATATGTCAAGAAGTTAAGGTACGGGGTCCATTTCATGCGGCTCCTATTCAAGCTGCGGACATCCCGATTAGACCATTTGATAAAATGGCTATAGACATTATTGGTCCGATGCTTCCATCTGCTAGAGGGCATACGCATATTCTTACGTGCATTGATATGTGCACTCGTTGGCCTGAAGCCATCCCTCTCAAGAACACTTCATCTGCCAGTGTAGCAGAGGCATTGATGTTAATCTTCTCACGCATTGGTTTTCCACGGAAAATCTTGTCGGATCATGGTGTTCAGTTCATTTCTGAATCCATGTCTCAAGTTATGAAGACATTAGGTATAGACAGATCTCTAAGTTCTATTTATCATCCGATGTCAAATGGGTTAATTGAGCGTCTAAATAGGACACTCAAGCAGTTGTTGGGTAAGATGACTCAAGACCACCCACAGGACTGGGATCGGGTCCTACCCGCTTGTCTCTTTGCGTATCGCGAAGTACAAAATCAAGCAACGGGGTTTTCTCCATTTCAGCTTGTTTTCGGCATGCAACCACGCGGTCCGATGTCGTTAATCCACGACTTATTGGTTGACGAGAATATTGAAGAGGAAACTCAATCCTCTTATGAGTATGTGATCTCTCTGAGAAAGAGAATCATAGATGCTTGTAGATTAGCTACTGCATCATCCGAACAAGCCAAAGAAAAAGCTCGTCTATTTGCAAACAAGTATAGACGTCTTCGCCAGCTTATTCCTGGTGACGAAGCTTTTGTCTTACTACCTGCGCATAATAATCGTCTTTTAATTACCTGGAGAGGTCCTTTCAGGATCATCTCAAGAATATCCGATGTCGACTACATCGTTGATGTTAATGGTAAACATAAAACCTTCCACATTAATATGTTGAAGGAATATTACTCACGTCCTGATTATCTACAGTCAGTGTTCCAGGCAACTGACGATCCTACACCTCCTATTCAACACTATTCTAGTTTGTCAGTCATCCAAGAAGAGGAATCTTCTTTCGATGATGTACAACTACCAATACCAGTTGTACCACTCCATTCCACTGAGAAATGGAATGATGTTACTATCTCATCTACTCTTTCGGCTGATCAACGTCAGCAAGTCTCTAATATTCTACACACGTATGAGGATGTCCTCACTGACATCCCAGGTCATACGTCAGTCATCCAACATGACATTATTCTGACTGACGATACACCTATTCGAGTTCGCCCATATCCTATTCCTTTACACTTTCGTGATAAGGTTGATAAGGAATTGGATGAGATGCTTCAATTAAATATAATTGAACCATCTTCATCACCATATTCTTCTTCTATGGTAATCATTAGGAAGAAGGACAATAATATACGTCTTTGCGTAGATTACAGGAAATTAAACAAAGTTACAAAATTCGATGCGGAACCGTTACCTCTTTTAGACGACTTATTAGAGAAATTATCTCATGCCACATTCTTTTCGAAATTTGACCTTTCAAAGGGTTATTGGCAAGTGCCACTCACTACTAAAGCAAAGCCATTCACCGCTTTCTCGACACCACGGGGTCTTTTTCAATGGAATTTTATGCCATTCGGATTAATGAATGCGCCAGCTACCTTTGTACGCATGATGCGCCGCATATTGTCTCATCGTCCCGATGTCATTACTTATATAGATGACATCTGTCTTTTCAGTGACTCTTGGGATGAACATATTCAGGGTTTAAAATCTTTACTTTCTACCTTACGGGATTATAACTTAACAGCAAAACCTTCAAAGGCTTTTGTCGGTTTTCATGACATCTCATTTCTTGGTCACCGTATAGGTCGCGGTTTAATGTATACAGAAGACAGTAACGTCTCTAAAATTTTAAACATCTCAGCACCTAAGACAAAAAAACAAGTGAGGTCGCTCTTAGGACTAATACAGTTCTATTCTAAATTCATCCCTCATTTGTCTACTATAACTGCACCTCTTTCTTCGTTACTAAAAAAAGGTACAACTAATGTAATAAAGTGGTCGCAGGATCATCAAGCGGCTTTAGACTATATAAAACAATTTTTTTCAAATAAGCCTTTTTTAAGGTTGCCTAACAAAGATCTCACCTTTGTTCTTCGCAGTGATGCTTCTTCCTACGCTATCGCGGCAGTTTTGATGCAGGAATACGGAGGCACCTTATTTCCGGTTATGTACGTATCCAGAAAGCTTACGACGAGCGAGATGAAATATTCCGTTCTGGATAAAGAGCTCCTTGCTCTAGTTTGGGCAATCACAAAACTGGATCGTTATCTCCTCGGATCACACTTTGTGGTGGAATCCGACCAGAAAGCCCTTACAGCACTGAATACAGGTAACGTTAAGTCATCAAAGTCAGCGCGTTACGCTATAGCTCTTCAACCGTTCCATTTTGAGATACGAGCTATTCCTGGAGTACAGAATGTGTTCGCAGACTGTCTGTCAAGATGCCCTAGTGAACATGTCGAAATTAAACCACTTCCAGATGGTGAAACGTCCTCACAGAAACATGAATAACTTTGTACATGGTCACTGATTGTACATCTGTGGAGACTATGTGTAGTTCTGCAGTATTCGTATAGATATAACTTTCAGAATATACTTACGTATGGATTATAACATTATTTCTTGTGAAGTAACGTTTTGTTAGAACGGGAACAGTGATATTAAAGTAACATTTTTTTTAGTATGGAAACATTGGTAAATGCGACAAATAGACATTCACTATTGTTATGGAACATATTACACTACATATCGTGTTCGTAAACTTATTTCAGGCATGGAACATTGAGAACATATTCTTGTCGATTTAACTAGTTCTAAAAGAATATTAACAATGAGTGAAATTGAAATCACTTAGAATAAATTAGTAATTAGTTATTTGTTGATAAATTAAGACATATATTAAGTAGAATAATTCAATTTAATCTATTTAATTGATTATGGATCACACATCTACTAACTTTATTAGTGTCTCGCAATACGTGTATTCACGTATCCCACTACATGATATCTCACTTTTAGATAACTAGTCAAACTTACTAGTGTTAGATAACAGTAAGTGCGTTGCTTCTTAAAGTGTTTAATTATGCTTTGTTTCATTTTGCATGTTGTATTTTAAAATTTTCTGTTCTATTGATTCTCTTATCATTGATTATCATCAGTGTTGCTGTTCATTTTCATTTTGAAATCATATGTTTCAATTTTTTTTTTGAAAACTTAGTTGAATTTTATTATCATTTTTTTTTTTTTTATGGTTTCTTCATTTTCATTTTTCAACTGGTTTTATATTACCACATCGTTCCAAAGTAGGTCGATGGTGGATGTGTGCTTTAATGCATACTGTCATTTAGTTATATTAATTTCAATTTAATATTCTTTTCTTAATATGATATAACTTTATGCTTTTCATATATTGTTGTAGTTTTGACTCACCTCTCTCGAGTAATTAGTTCGAAAAAAATTAATAGAATTAATTTTTTTAAGGGGAGGTAATAAGGGAGCTGTTACGTACATTTATTACCTAAGGGGGTAGTCGTCGGTCCTACCAAATGTATGCACCAGTCTTGATATAGTTATATTATTTGTGCGGTCGAATGATTCGCGCACTGACGTGCACAAAGCAGTGAGTGTTGCTTTGGGACGCACGGGTAACCTAGTTGAGTAGTTTGTGACGTCATGTTTTGAAGTGGCAACATGGAACTCGGTTATGTCCATGATTGTGATATGATATTTGTATTCAATGGCATGGTTATGGAAAGCCATTTATTCTAGTGAGCTGTATTGGTCTTCAGGTTGAAACCAATAGCAGCAATGTCACGTAAGTTATCGCCCCACTTCTTATTTAAAGCTGTATTATAAGGCCGCTCTAATACTAGTCTAGCGGGAATACATTATTCCTAGAATGGATCTACAGAGTCGTTTGCCTTTAGGATTTGTATCGTAGGAGAAGGATTCCCACGAGTGGAAGAAGTTATTGATTACCTTATGCACATGCTTTAATATGTTGTTACAACAGTGCCAGAATCGTGGCATAGAATGGGAGAGGTTAGCTGTTAAACTCTTTCTTTGTGTAGTTGTTAACTCATACTGGCTACTAGTTGTTGAATCATGCTTTATTTGCTAAATGATGTGAATGTCCACCAGTGGATAAATGTAGATGTTGGGACTGGTGTAGTAAAGTGTAACGATTGTCAACTCATCAAACCCAGCACAGTTTTGGTCATACAGGTCATCTTGTCCTGGAACGTGATGAGGCTCCGACAAGAATGTGAGTGTAAACAATGAGTGTGTATCTGAATGTCAGTACGCGAATGGTAGAATGATTCGATAGAGTTGACAGGTTGGTAGTACATCACTCATACTCACACTGTTCGAATTCAAGAAGTACTGGAACTACGGTGGTCTTTTATAACATTTAATGGGACGCACACTTGGACAGTACGTGTATGGTTACAGGAACAAATGTCGACATAGACAGCATAATGTTGATCACAGGAATATCATCTTAAGTTAGCATTCATGCTTGGCAAATATCATAATGGAGCATTCGTAAATAAGCATTCAGCGTTCCATCATGTAAATCATCTGGCTTTACTGACTGGGCACGTCAGACCATAACCAATACATAGGAAGGCTCCTAGACCTAACCTCGTCTAGCGAATATTCCTTCACGTAAAGTTCAATATATATATATATTTCATAATATAGGAATCCCAGACATGGGTTCTCACATGTAGCAGTGATCTCTTGGTTCATCGAGCGATAGTACAGGCATCCCTTTTTCTCACTCGATAAATACAAAGTATATGAATTTCAACATGGCTGTTCTCTCTCTCGTGAGCTTCACTCACTATAGAATATAGACCAAAATTAGTCATTCATTAAATGTCCTCATTTCTTCATAGGTTCTCTCATAGAGGTAATTGAATAATATCATACAATCCAGTGCTGATACATAGGAATGTCTTCTTCCTTTGAATGGATATATTCTTTTTAAAAGTACCACTGTGCATCTGCTTATCAACAACGATGGCGAAGCCCAAGTTCATAATAAATTGTGGTTTTACCTTTTTATGCGAAATATAACTTTGCCATTCCTTGGCAAAAGAGAATAAACACTGGGGTAAAGTACATACAACATGTCTAAATGATTATCACTTTTCCCCATCCATATATAGATCACTATTTCGGCAAAAAGCCTGCTACAACAAAACTCGGCATCCTCACAGGATGACAGCCATGGATCACACCCTTTGCTAGCGATACTTCCGCTGCATAGCCTTTGACCTTTTCTAGCGACAACCAAATTAGTTCGACTTAGAAATGCAAAGATATCCATATATAAGACAGACTCGTCCTACTCATACAAACACTACGTATAAATTCAGGCCATAGATATACTGAAGCAAGAACAATCTATTCCTACCCAGCCACAGAATAAATCGCAGTAGGCCTAGAGTCGTCTGCGGAGTCCGATCGAAGATGACAGAACTATTTTCAAGGGAAGCAACCCAAAAATGACTTCTCTTAAGCACTTAAAAAGGAAATACTTTGCTTACAAAATATTTGCGAACATAATAAGAATATAAATGTATTATATTGCAAGATAGTAAAAATTGCCCTTTACAGTCTTACCACACCTCCCGGGAAAAAAAAAAAAAAATTTTTTTTTTTTTTAAATACATCTAGGAGCACCGTAGAATAGGCTCACAACGCAAGAATACTGCGCAGATGAAAATATCAGGAATAACTATAATTCCTAATATGACTGGTGAGAATATATATCTCAAAATCTGAGAGAAATTGTTTCCCTACGAATAAATGTTTCCAGGAAGGTGTGATGTACGTATAATACAATTCTGGTAATTATACAATGCATACCAAAAATTCACACTACAATCTTAAATTTATGATTTATGAAGAAACAATCATCAAAAAACAGCGGTGAATAAACATCAATAAACCGCTAAGTAGCGATACCATCATTCTATTATTAAATTACAAATGTGTATCTTAGTAAAGAAACAAAAAATAACTGTTGTAAAGTTATACATATTAAAAAAAATCCAATATTTAACAGTTAAGTGGCATCATGTGGGCATCTGGACAGAATGTCCGCCATCACATTTTCTGAACCACGGATAGCTCGTACCGAAAAATGAAAAGGTTGAAGAGCGATTGCGTATCGAGTTGATCTCGAGCTCTTCAAGTTCTTACTTTGGATAGCCGTAAGAGCTTTTTGGTCAGTTTCCACTACGAAATGCGCGCCCAGAAGGAATCTTTGGAGTTTGAGAATTGACCAAACCATTGCCAATAATTCACGGTCTAAAACCGAGTAATTCCTTTCTGCAGCATTAAGTTTTCTGGATATGTACATTACAGGATGCAGAGTTCCAGAGTACTCTTGCATTAGTGCCGCTCCAATCCCAGTGGATGAAGCGTCACTACGAAGAACAAATGTCTTATCTGTTGTAGGTAACACTAAAATAGGTGGTGATGAAAACATAGTTTTGATCTTCTCTAGTGAAGATTGGCATTCATGAGACCAGTGAACCATGTTAGGCGACCCTTTCTTTAATAGTGTAGAGAGAGGTGCCATGATAGAGGACAGATTCGGAATGAAACGTCCATAAAATTGTATGAGACCTAAAAGACTTCGCACTTGCTTTTTAGTCCTAGGGATAGAGATGTTAAGTATCTTAGTGATATTATGGTCTTCTGTCTTCAAGAAACCGTGACCTACTCGATGGCCTAAGAAAGCAATTTCGCTAAAGCCAATACAAGCTTTAGATGGTTTTGCTGTCAGGTTATACTCACGCAGAGTTGATAATAATTCAACTAATCCTGAATAGTGATCTTCCCAAGTATCGCTGAAAAGACAGATGTCGTCTAGATAAGCAATGACATCTGACCGATACGATAGGATTCGACGCATCATGCGTACAAATGTAGCTGGTGCGTTCATAAGGCCGAAAGGCATAAAATTCCATTGGAAAAGGCCTCTGGGAGTAGAGAAAGCGGTAAGAGGTTTGGCGCGTTCGGATAATGGAACTTGCCAATATCCTTTAGACAAATCAAGTTTAGTGAAAAAAATGCGATTTAGAAAGACGAGTAAGTAACTCTTCTAGTAAAGGCATAGGTTCAGCATCGAACTTCGTAACTTGATTCAATTTGCGATAGTCAACGCAAAGACGTATGTTATTGTCTTTTTTTCGAACAATAACCATCGGCGAAGAATATGCAGAAGTGGATGGTTCGATTATTTGTAAATCTATCATTTCATCCAACTCCTTTTCAACCTGTGTTTGGAAATGTATAGGGATAGGATAAGGCCTAACCCTAATTGGAGTATGTTCAGTTAGAACAATGTCATGCTCAATGACATGAGTTTGTCCAGGGATGTCAGTGAGGACATCCTGAAATGTTTGTAACATAGACGAAACTTGTCGCCGTTCTCCTAGAGACAAATCAGGAGAAACAGTAACGTCTTTCCATGATTCACTAGAATGAAGTGGGATCATTGGAAGCGGGAGATTAACATCCGAAAAACTTGTTTCCTCATCCTGTATTACAGACAGTGATGAGTAATGACCATGTTTGACATGAGAATCGTCCGTTGCCTGGAAAATAGGCTGTAGATAGTCAGGACGTTCATGGAACTCCGTAAGCATATTGATGTGGAAGGTTTTATGCTTCCCGTTAATATCGACGATGTAGTCAACATCTGAAATTTTCGATATTATATCGTACGGACCTTTCCAACTAATAAGGAGTCTATTTTCACGACAAGGTAGCAAAACAAATGCTTTGTCACCAGGACAAAGTTGTCGTAAAGTTCTCTTCTTATTAGCAAATTGTCTTGCCTTCTGCTTAGCAAACTCAGAAGAGGACGTTGCCAATTTGCATGCTTCGATAATCTTTTGTCTCAGCGCGATGACATACTCGTAAGAAGATTTTGTGTCATCGTCAATATTGTCAGCTGTTATAAGATCATGCAGCAAAGACATTGGGCCGCGCGGTCGCGCGCCAAAGACAAGTTCAAAGGGCGAAAACCCTGTATGTTCATTGGGGACCTCTCTGTACGCGAAGAGGGCCGCGGGTAAAACCCTATCCCAATCTTGAGGATGATCCTCAGTTATCTTCCCTAATAAGTTCTTAAGTGTTCTATTTAGTCGCTCGACCATCCCATTGGACATAGGATGATAGATGCTACTCAAAGATCTCTCTATCTGTAGAGTAGACATTACTTGAGACATGGTATCCGATATCAGTTGGGTGCCATGATCTGATAATATTTCTCCGGGGAATCCCAGCCGAGAAAATATAAGCCAAAGAGCATCTGCAATGTCAGCGGTAGTAATGCTCTTTAGAGGGATAGCCTCTGGCCAACGTGTGCACATGTCTACACACGTTAAGATAAACTGATGTCCTCTAGCAGATTTGATCTTGAATGGACCAATGATGTCTATCGCCATTTTCTGGAATGGACGAATAGGAATATCTGCAGCCTGAATAGGCGCAGCATGACGAGGACCTTTGGATTTGACTTCTTGACATACTTTACAGGATCGACAATAGATCCGTATGTCCTTGTTCACAAAAGGCCAAAAGAAAGCCGCAAGAACTCTTGACTTTGTACGGGAAAAACCCATGTGACCAGCACACTGAGAGTCGTGTGCATGTTGTAAGATCTTAACTCTCAAATTCTTGGGTACAAGAATCTGAGAATGACTTGACTTAGTGGAGTCTTGCACCATACGTACAAGTACGCCATTCTTCATTGTAATCCAAGATTTACAATTTGAATCTTTATTCGGATCACCTTTTGTTACAAGAGTGAAGAATTTCTTAAGAGTCGGATCTTCTTCTTGTTGTTTTATAAACGAGTCACGAGAAATTACCAAGGGATCATCTTGGTTATGCACTTCATTATCTTCAACAGATGAAGTTTCAGGCATATTGAGAGCTTGAGCTCTAGTGACTACTGCATTAGCAGATTGCATATTTTGATTTTCCCAAACGGAAATTTGCTCCGGAGTACATTCTTTGACTCCGTGAATGCGACCGATGATAAGATCAGCGATCGGATCCGGCAAAAGACATGCGTGTACATCTCCTGTGAAGAAAGGAGTAGCAATCCTAATGATAGCGGTAGAGTATTTCTCTATGGTGCCGCCAAATGTTACGCATTTGACTACTTTGCCTGTAGAATGAGAAGGATCTATGAGTGACTGCCTAACCCCAATAGTTGTGCATCCAGAATCAAAAAGTACTGAGACTGGATTGTCATTTACTAAACCTTTGTGTAAGACAAGAGAACCTCTCCCATCATGCGCGATTGACGCAGGAAGAGCGGGAAGAGGATGGCCACAGCTTAAAGTAGACACTGTGGTTGGCTCAAATAATGTTTTGCATTGGGGGCACTGAGATGCTCTCCCAAAATCAAAAGCGGCACATGCCATATTATTAGAGTCATCATTATCTTTATTTTGTTTATAGGCTTCGTGGGACTCTTGCTGTGCAGAGTTCGCCTGGTAATGAGCTTTATGTTTTTTGAATTGTGCTCTACCTCTGTTATTATTGCCTCTGTACTTATCATTGTTTCCACTATTATAACCTCTACTCGGGTTTGAATCATAGCTCCTTTGGTTACTATCATCATATTCATTATAATGAGTATCTCGGTAATTATGATCCTGTTGTCTCCATGAAGGAAAACTTGGATAGTTTCTAGAATGACTTCCTTTGCGAAAGTTCCTGTAATTATGACCACCCCTGAATCGAGGGCTGTCAGCTCTTCTCCAGGTATTCGAAGAAGAACCCTGAAATGATTGGTTACCTTGGTTCTGATAACTGTAATAGTTACCTTTTTTATTAAACCTATTTTGAGGTCCTTGGAATTTGTGAGAGTGATTAGGGTTGTATGGTGTTGCAGAAGCAACTGGCATACCTTCTTTAACCTTACTGTTGCTAATAGCTACGTCCGGATGTGCAGTGACGTATTGGGTACAATACTGTTCCATTTCTTTTAGAGACTTAGGTTTACGCTCATGTAAGAATTCGAGGAAAGGTTTATTTATACTTGACATAATCTTGTCTCTGAGTATCAAGTCCATAAGGGCTTCATAAGTCTTTTCTGTTTTGGATAGCTCAATCCAACGATCAAATGTAAGTCGTGTCCTTGCAATGAATTCTGAGAATTCTACACCTGCCTCAGGCACCATTGTCTTAAACAACTTCCGATAACCCTCTTCAGACAACTGATACTTCTTTAATAAGGCTGCCCTAATAACATCATAGTTATCTTTGTCAGCCTCTTCAACCAAACTTAAACTAGTCAGAGAATCACCTTTCAGATTTTCTGATAACTGGTTAGCATATTGTGATTTGTCCACATTATGTGCTCGACACGAGCGTTCAAATCTGTTTAGCCAGAATGTTATGTCATCACTGGAAGGGTTGAACGCTGGTACCTTGACCTTGTAAGTAAAGGGTTTACCATTACCACTAGATGCTTGATTAACATTACTTATGTTTGTTAACTTTAACTTTTCTAACTCAAATGCTAAAAGTTCTTTTTGGTGTTCATGTTCTCTTATTGCTTTTTTTTCTTGAGCTTCAGCTTGTAATTTCTCTCTTCTGCAGCAGCCTGTAATTTTTTCTCTTCAGCAGCAGCTTCATCTTTTCTTTTCTCTTTTTCCATTTCCATCTGGAATCTTTTTTCATCAGTCTGTATCTGCAATTTCTTTTGTTCATCCTCTCTTTGTAATTTTTTTCCTCAGCTTCTAATTTCTTTTCTTCAATCAATGCTTTTCTTTCTTCAGCAGCCAATGCTTTGTCATATTGAGCAACTGCCCATTCTTCTAACTGCTGACCAGTCTTATCAAGAGCCCTGCCTTGTGTGATAAAATAATCCAAGGTAGACATCTTGTCTAATAAGATCAGTAATTTGCAAAAGTAAATAAATTTACTTTCTTAGTCTTAATCAAAGACTTTGTATGATAACTTTGTAACCTGTGAAAAATAGTACTTAACTATCCCAATCACTGTGGGAAACAGCCTTACAAAGGTCTTGTATAAATCCTTATATAATAACAGCTATAAGTTGCTGGTTCACTCTATAATATAAGTGCAGTGCACCAGAAATAGTGTTTTATATCATCAACTGTGTACCTTTAGTAATAGCAATTAACTATCAGTTGATTCTTGTACATCAATTTATATGATCAACTATATTTTAAATAGTGTATGTCGATCAGGCACAAAACAAAACAGTTATACAGAAAACATGAAAACATTTGCGGAAATGAAATAAATAAAATTGGAAAAACAATAAAAGATAAACCGCAAGAGGATAACAAATACAAATAACGCCACAGTATATAAATATAAATTGAGAATAGAACTGAAAGATAGAATAGGGTAGACCAACAAATTACAAACAAATCAAAACAAACTAAAGAACAGAGGAATATTACAAAAACAACAATGAGTACAGACTTCACAGCTAACACTAATAGCAACAGCTGTCGCAGCAAATTTTCAATGAAGAAAAATTGCACCTATAGAAACGCACACATCAGACCCTCTATTACGTGGGATACTCTGCTGTGTGACACCGCCCAACCGAAACAACAACCCGCTGGATACAAACAAATATCACATATAAATAGTTAAACATAAATACATAAATGCATAAATAGTATGGCAATATGATGTAAATAGAGTGTTGCAGAAAGAATGTGTTGGAATGAAGGCTCAGTTACACTGCCTAATAGTACAGTACTGTGGTACTTTATTAAACAAATACTTCTGGTCTAATTATTTTAAATTCAACACAGAAATAGAAGCTCCATCGTTGATTTGAATGATAACAATCAATGTAGGACTTCTCAGTTCAATAACATTTTCTTTCGCAAACACTGTCAAATATTCTCCAGTCCTGATGTGTAATGTTCTATGTTTCAACCAAGCTCGCTGTGTAACACTGTCAGTTGTATGGCAAATGTCCAACGAACCAAATGTCAACAAACCCTGACCTAGTTACTGCATACTCTCGACAGGACAGGTCACGCTGACATCACTGTAGAGTTGTACTGCTGATGTATTTGTGTGTCGTAACAGACCCCAAGGAACGTCTGGTCTCAGTAGTTTACTTCTCAATATGG
Source organism: Oreohelix idahoensis (assembly GCA_024509875.1). Lineage (NCBI taxonomy): Eukaryota > Metazoa > Mollusca > Gastropoda > Stylommatophora > Oreohelicidae > Oreohelix > Oreohelix idahoensis. Next base: position 493,991 of record JAMPIV010016844.1, read on the forward strand.
TCACTGTGCAGGTTGACCCAGGAAGCTGGCACACCAGTTGTTAAACTCTTTCTTTGTGTAGTTGTTAACTCATACTGGCTACTAGTTGTTGAATCATGCTTTATTTGCTAAATGATGTGAATGTCCACCAGTGGATAAATGTAGATGTTGGGACTGGTGTAGTAAAGTGTAACGATTGTCAACTCATCAAACCCAGCACAGTTTTGGTCATACAGGTCATCTTGTCCTGGAACGTGATGAGGCTCCGACAAGAATGTGAGTGTAAACAATGAGTGTGTATCTGAATGTCAGTACGCGAATGGTAGAATGATTCGATAGAGTTGACAGGTTGGTAGTACATCACTCATACTCACACTGTTCGAATTCAAGAAGTACTGGAACTACGGTGGTCTTTTTATAACATTTAATGGGACGCACACTTGGACAGTACGTGTATGGTTACAGGAACAAATGTCGACATAGACAGCATAATGTTGATCACAGGAATATCATCTTAAGTTAGCATTCATGCTTGGCAAATATCATAATGGAGCATTCGTAAATAAGCATTCAGCGTTCCATCATGTAAATCATCTGGCTTTACTGACTGGGCACGTCAGACCATAACCAATACATAGGAAGGCTCCTAGACCTAACCTCGTCTAGCGAATATTCCTTCACGTAAAGTTCAATATATATATATATTTCATAATATAGGAATCCCAGACATGGGTTCTCACATGTAGCAGTGATCTCTTGGTTCATCGAGCGATAGTACAGGCATCCCTTTTTCTCACTCGATAAATACAAAGTATATGAATTTCAACATGGCTGTTCTCTCTCTCGTGAGCTTCACTCACTATAGAATATAGACCAAAATTAGTCATTCATTAAATGTCCTCATTTCTTCATAGGTTCTCTCATAGAGGTAATTGAATAATATCATACAATCCAGTGCTGATACATAGGAATGTCATCATCCTTTGAATGGATATTCTTTTTAAAAGTACCACTGTGCATCTGCTTATCAACAACGATGGCGAAGCCCAAGTTCATAATAAATTGTGGTTTTACCTTTTTATGCGAAATATAACTTTGCCATTCCTTGGCAAAAGAGAATAAACACTGGGGTAAAGTACATACAACATGTCTAAATGATTATCACTTTTCCCCATCCATATATAGATCACTATTTCGGCAAAAAGCCTGCTACAACAAAACTCGGCATCCTCACAGGATGACAGCCATGGATCACACCCTTTGCTAGCGATACTTCCGCTGCATAGCCTTTGTCCTTTTCTAGCGACAACCAAATTAGTTCGACTTAGAAATGCAAAGATATCCATATATAAGACAGACTCGTCCTACTCATACAAACACTACGTATAAATTCAGGCCATAGATATACTGAAGCAAGAACAATCTATTCCTACCCAGCCACAGAATAAATCGCAGTAGGCCTAGAGTCGTCTGCGGAGTCCGATCGAAGATGACAGAACTATTTTCAAGGGAAGCAACCCAAAAAATGACTTCTCCTTAAGCACTTAAAAAGGAAATACTTTGCTTCCAAAATATTTGCGAACATAATAAGAATATAAATGTATTATATTGCAAGATAGTAAAAATTGCCCTTTACATTAGCCAACTGGAATCTCTAACCTGTTAGGATTATCGTATATGACTTTGTGTGAAATTATATGCTATATAACGCTATGTATGAAGAACGTCTGGGAATTTAACAAATGTAATATGGAAGATTTTATCCTGGAGTATGAATACGTTACCATGATAGACGTCCTTGAAAGAAGGTCAACGGACTTGAATGAGAAGAATATTATACGGTAACAGTTTTGTAATCCTTAGTCTATTGACAGAGGACTTTACTGGTAGAGAATCTTCAGGAACTTTAAAAGTAATAATCAATATGTTGTCATGTGATCTTTGCGCCTGTGACGATGTCAGTCTTGTCCACTTCGTGTCCTGGTGAATAAAATCTATGTAAAGTTATCACCGACTTGTGTGCTGCCAATACTTGCCCAGTTCACCCAATTCAACGATACTTGTTGGAATTTCGTTTGAAGAACATTGTTGACATTCATTCCGTTTTAACCATTCGCGTTTTAATTTACCTCTTCACTGAACTCAACAAGAAAAAACGGACTCAACAGTCAGCTTCAGGATATTTGTATTTTCACATAATTTCTTTTCCGAAAATGGCACTGGTGACGGCGAAATTGAATGTCTAAGGTCTTCATATGTTGGGCATCCTTAACGCAGATCTTCAGCAGTCATTTTATCAGAGCTACATTTACACTCATCTGTAGTTCCTATCTTTAGCTTGTTGAATAGATGGTATCCCAGTTTATTGTACTTCGTGCGGAGTCTAAAGTTTTTACTGTCACACGCTCTATTTCACGTGTCTGCCTAGAAAAGACAAAAGTCTGTGTGAAGTTTGAGACAAGACAAAAGTCTGAATGAAGTCTGAAAAGATAAATGAGTTATGGTGTTGAATGTGGATAAAGTGATTTATAGTTATCAGGGGTAAAGAACAGATACTGACTCTATCTCCTACCACGAAATGACTATATTTTAACTACTGTCACATTGCCTATCTCTCTTCTTGGAGATACGGTTTAGTACACATAAGTGACTCCACAAACAACTTAGTTTACGACAGAATAGAAAGAGGATCTGATACGCTAATAAATCGTCATTTTTTTATTTCACAACAACCAAAAAAACAGACTATCGTGTAAAGAACGAGAAATATCAAATCACAAGGAAATACACCCAAACACATGTATTACAAAAAATTAATCAAGTGACCTCAATGTTAGCAAACATAATATTAAGCTAAATCCACCCTGATTTAACTCCCGCTGTTATTGGGAAGAGATTTAAGCTAATCCTTCAGCAGGAACCATGAAACAAACAAGTTCCTACACCACAAAATGACCCTGCCGACTTATCCTTGTCAGCGATATAACCAGTAAATGCTAGTGTCCCTCAGTTCTTAAAATGCGCCAATTCTCTGCATCCAATTCACCGTCAAGATTAGCAATCGTTCTCCTTTGGCACTCTTGTTATATATTCCGCTAGAAATTGGTGGATCGCTAACAGAGAGAATATGATTACCCTCTCCTTTCTCTAAACTTCTGCAAATCCGTAGAACCAACTCCACCCTAACTCCACCACTGGAACGAATCTTGGGCCCAAGGCTAGGTCTCTAACTAGACACGGTGCTGTATATCTAAGATAAAACCCCGAGGTAATCAATGCGTGCATTTCAGATTTAATGAGACGCTGAAGGAAATCCCTCAACTTGTACAAACGGGAAGGCGCGAGCAATTATTTAGAAGGTGAATGCATATGACGTATGTGGAGAAGGGCGCTCCCCTTGCTTTGCAAGTAGGCGTTGGCAGTTGTTCCCGGCAAGGGAAAATTAAACAACTGGACCCGTAATAAGGAGTCGGACTGAAGAACCATAGCTGCAGTACGTTGGAGACTACCCAGATTTAAAAGTTTCGCTGGTTTAGATGGCCTTATTGGAAGGCAGGAAGGTAATTCCAAGCTGATGGCTCAGAACTCTGTCAGAGCTGACCAGGTGTTTCTGTAATAAAACATATTTAAAACCACTTATCATCTCGTCTAAATAAATCAAAAATCAAAAAATGGTGCAACATTAACAAAGGCGAGTGCATACACAAGTACAGTTTAACTTATATACAGCTGTTATGATTAAAATTCATAACGATTATGTAGGTATTATAGTAAACTCGACAGGGTTCCTTTTCTGATAATTTTATACGGAATTACTCCCTAATAAAGGAAGTGACGTCATACCGATATGGTGTTTAAGCAGACGTGAATTTTGAAGCAGAAGGGGGTGATCGTCTGCTAGAGAGAGATGCCGATTGTGTTTTGAGGCGAGCGGTCGCATGCGTATTTTGCTTCTGCAGTCTAATGTGTTTTACCTGAATTTTACCATCACTAGGGTACCAATATACTCTGCTAAGGTGTTCCTAACTTCATTGAATGTCAGGAAGTACTTTTCATTATTGTGTCGAATGTATAATATATACATAGTGGAACGGACTGCCTTACGACTTTATGAAGACTGCATATTACTTCATTTCCCTTTGTGCCTGAACATCTGTAATGGAGCTGTTTTGATAAATTTCATTAAATTGTGAAGCGTCTACTGTAAAAGAGGTGTTGTCATCTAATCGACTTTCAATTGACACGTGTCCGTCACACACCTATGTTCATCTTGGCCACGGATACATCATCCGATTAATATAATGTCTTTGACGGCACGCATCAACAACCCGTCCCTTCCCAATATTATCTCCTGTCCAGGGCTGACCTGGTCCCACAGTATGATCCCCCACCCCCTCTTTCTCTCACTGACCGTTATCCAGACAAGCGAGCAAATACGGGCCGGGCAGGCGTATTGCTAACCATCCCAACTTTGCGTAATCAGGTTACTCGCGACTGCGCTGGGAGGGTTTTAAGCACGTCAACACCCTTGCCGTTAGCTGATGCAGAACTGACCTTATAACATATGTCAGCCTGACCTAAAACACAATCGCCTGGCTGGCTGTAGAACATATAATCTCATTACATTTACACACATCTATATGACACAACATATAAGAATACTGTAGGAAATCTTTAACTGAGTTAAAAGTAACCATACAGTACACAAGTAATCAATTAACACAACCTTACAGGTAAAAAAGTTATACACTACAGAGGCCGTAAAATCAAGAACATAGCTTATTGTTAAATTCTGTGTTAAAAGAATTCCCTTCACCTAACGCATAATTACATAGTTGCCCTTAGGAGCACAATTATTCCTTTAATGAAACACAATATATATATAATATATATATATATATATATATATATATATATATAGAATGGTCTGGCGCTCTCTCTTCCAAACCTCTACACCTCACGGTAGAAGGGGAACGACTAAGAAAGTAAGTAAGTATATATATATATATATATATATATATATATATATATATATATATATATATATATATATATATATATATATATATATATACGGAGGCACATTAAAAACGCACCACATGTATATTCCAAGAACAAAGTGTGAAATGTAAATAAAAGTGATAAGTGTTTACAAATTTACATATTTGGAATCTTTATTCATTTTCCTATGAATCCATGCTGGTCAGTAATGTGTACATTTGATTGATATGAAATTCATTTCATTCTGTGCAGGCAAGGGAGAAAACCAAAAATGCAACCAATAAAAAAATTCATTCACACTATATTCAGTATCTGGTATGTCCACTGTGTGCTTGCAAACAAGCTTGGCAGCGGCTCCGCATGGAACGCACAAGTCTCTGATGGAAATTCCGGGGAATCAAGTCCCATTCACGTGTAAGGGCAGCTTCGAGCTGTTGCAGATTAGCTGGAGAACCTTGCCTGTAGACTGCGTCCAAGCTCGTCCCACAGATGTTCACAATGTTCTGCTGCTGTAGATATTGCTGCGTAAAGCATGGGTTGTGCGCACGTGCGTTATCCTGCTGGAGAAGCTGCAAGTCTGGATAATTTGTGAACGCAGGAGCAACCAATGCATCCAGAACCTCATCTCGATATGTCACAGCATTAAAATTTCCACGAAAGACGTGAAGAGGCAAACGATGGTGAAAACTGAATCCTCCCCAAATGTGAATACTGCCACCTCCAAATCGGTTGTGCTGACGAACACAGCAATCTGCAAAACGCTTTCCACACCGTCGCCAAATCTGCATACGTCCATCAGCAAAGGATATGTTGAATCTGCTCTTATCTGTGAATTGGACCGCATTCCACTGCAGTCTAGTCCATCTGACATGTTGCTCTGCCCATTGCAGGCGCTGCTGGCGATGTCTGTGAGTCAAGTTTAGCCCAAAATAAGGTCGTCTTGCAGTAAGGCCTTTATCTCTGAGTCGTCGTATGACTGTCATTCGAGCGACTTGCCCACGTCTACCCACTATTGCTCTTGCTGTTTCACTTGCCGGGAGAGAACGATTCCTTAGGTGACTCAGCACAATATGACGATCATGCGCAGGGGTAGTAACTCGTGGTTGGCCACTCCGAAGTCTATCCCGGGCACTGCCAGTGGTTCCGTAACGTTCATTGAGACGTACAATGGTGCTGTGGTGGCAATTCATCCTTCTGGAAATGGCCCGCGAGCTCATTCCGGTCTCCAACATACCAATGGCTCATTGGTGGTCGTTTTCAGATAGTCGTGGCATTTCAAGCACATGCACTGTGTATTTTATCTCAACGGCCTTTTTATACCGAGTATACTGCCACAACGTGTCCACATTTTCAGGGCCATAGCTGTTGGGAATCGTGTTGCACGTGTAACTTTCATTGTTTTCATGTAGTCTGTACACAAACCAGTTGGTTGAATCATGCACTTTCCATTCCAGCAGCCATTCGCTCTCTACCTCATGCCAAACACGGGGAAAATCCATTCCCACACTTTTTTTCCAGCTTCTCGGCATCAGTATATATAATAGTGGTGCGTTTTTAATGTGCTTCAGTATATATATATATATATATATATATATATATATATATATATATATATATATATATATATATATATATATATATATATATATATATATATATATATATATATATATATTCTCTGTGAATAAGAGGGGTTCTCAAAACTTTCATGCAGCATCTTAAAGTACACAACCATTAGGCTTCAAAATATAACCCCGTAATAAGCATACAAACACAACCTTCTTTACAAAAACTAGCTATAGCTTCTTAATGTAGTAGAGCGATGGCCGAACGTTAATAATATCTAGAACTCACTATAATGAACTTGTGGGACTTCAGCTAGTACCCACGAAAAAACTAAATAACTACCAAATACTTAAGGAGGCTTACCGAGATCAGTGCAGAATGTTCCCACTCTAATAAGCTTGCAAGCTAACACTAGGTCTCTACCTTCTCACAACAGGAATTTCAGAAGCAGAAGAGAGTCAATTATATAGTAGGAATAGGCCTAAGGTGTTCGAACACCTGGGTTAACATCTACGTAGAGAATGCAGATAACAACTCGCAACTATTACCCAGAGAATTCTCCTAGTGACAAGCTACACAAGAATTAGCGTAACAGAGTAAAGATCGTTACGCATAGAGAGTCCCAGAATTTCCCTGGCATCAAACACAGGAAAGTTTAGGTGACCGTCTCTCAACAGCGCAGGTGTCTTCGGACAAGTCGCTCCGTCGCCCGGGCTGCCACGTAATATGACGCAACTGCAGAAACGGTTTCCCATGTTTCGTGAAAAAAAGAAGCCGCTATTATATGACGTAATACGTTCTATCCGTGGACACAAGAAAGATAAGAGCTTCCCTGGTGTCAAAGCCCAAGGCAATTTTACCGCTCAATCTCCAAACTGAGCGTCTCCTTTTTCTTCGTGGTCAAAAGAACTCTAAGCAGAAAAAGAGAGAAATGCCGCCTACAGCTGCGACGATTTTGTGAAGCGTCAAATATCTCCTACCACATTGAGATAAACAGGGGAGAGAACCTATCGGATTCAAGAATGACAATTTAATTACCCGATATTGTCTATCCCAAGTCCCAGGGCAATTGGTACTGTTAAAGTATGGTTGGTAAGAGTATATCTCTGTTGAAGTGATTAGACTGTTGTAGTACATGCGCCCACACAGAGCAGATGATAAATAGGTTAGGACTGTAATGTCACTGTGTATAAAGTCTGTAGTGAGTGGTATGAAGGGTACTGTCACTCACCCTGTACTGTCAAGCATAGATCAACGAATCAGACTAGTGTTCATTTCCAATTGACAGCACATAATTTATTCACACAGCAACATCAATCCTGTACGATACACTACACAGGTACAACAGGATACACAAAAATCAATAATAATCAATTGCGCAGAATGTCACAGCTGTTCAGTATGATGTAAACCCTGTTTACATCGCAGTTCTAATGTTACATCAGTAAATCCACCAGAACGACTGCTGATACTGCAGTTACAAAACGCCACACAGGCTTAAATCTATACATATACTCGCAGTTCTAATGTTCCACCAGAACGACTGCTGATACTGCAGTTACAAAACGCCACCCAGGCTTAAATCTATATATATATACTCAAAAGACTGTCCGCTCTGCAGTTTACAAATAATCTGGCCTATACAAATCCTGGCCTTATAATCTCTTCAATAACTCTGATATCTGTTCATGGATCCTTAAATCTATATATCCTCAAAAAGACTGGCCTGCACAAATCCTGGCCTTATAATCTCTTCAATAACTCTGATATATGTTCAAATACTAGGTCTGTACACACAAAGACCCATAGCACATCTCTTAAGAATAATGTACCTTTTATTCTATCTTATGGCCCTCATAATCACACCTAAATAGGTAAGTACTAGTACACCTCGAAAAATGGCCAAAACATCGTTCCCGAACACTTCCCTGGGAACACACACAAGACACAGGGCTGACTCCAGTCAACCGCCCAAACTTAGACTGCTCTCCGACTGCTACGGGAACACACATCTCCCGCCAAACAGTCACCGGACCCGGCTGTTCACGGACTAGCCGTGAGCTATTCACAGCCGGCCGAAACCAGTACAGAATAACTAAATGACCAGCGCTCACACGCTTTCTGTACACTCTATTTTCTAACATATAATTGTTTAAACAACTCACAATTAAACAAGCCGACAAGTGCTACAACCCTGAATTCACACTGTATAATCAGTATAGTACGGATCACTCCCCTTTGACCTTAATAGCTACCACCCGATCCGGAGAAAAAAATGTTTTATCATTTTTTTTGAAAAAACTACATTAACGAAAAGTAAGGGGTCAGCTAAGCTCAAATATATGCTTACAACAATAGTCTCATGATAAGGTCAAAATAATACATCGCCAAATAATAAAGCAAGTGTACAATAAACAAACTACCCATATTAATCTGCCAAATACACCGAAATAATCATTTACAAACAAAGTTAAGTATTATTACAGTAGACCAAGCAGGATACAATAAATAGAAAGTAACGTCAATGAAATCGAAATAGGAAGAAAGATCCATAATACCTAATAGTAATAATTAAGCAAATCAACCCCTTGCACGAAACAAAAAGAACTGTCATCAACAGTTACACACACCAATCCATATCACAATACGTAAGAACACAAAGACTGGAAGTATAAGAAGTGTAAGAAGTAAACGTAAACAAATAGTATCAATTAACATCCAGATGAAACATGGAAGCATAACCAAAGTATAGACCGCTTCCAAAGAAATGGAGTGAAACGAAGAATCATCCGAAAAGGAAGAAGGAAATTCAAAAGATGAATGTATAGAAAAACGACAACAATACATCCCAACAACAATCCAACTAGATAGCGCATAATAAATAATTTAGCTAAATTACAAAACTTATTCATAACTAAAATGATTTATCACAGGCATCACACAAAACAGTGCGATATATAAAAATATCACAATCTCAAAAAAAAATATTACTATTTTAAATTCAGAAATATCAACATATATTATTACACCTTATTAAGCGCTTTGGCGCAGAAAAAATATAACAATGTCAACGAAAAATACATTTCCCAAAAAATTACAATACAAAAAAGTTTCTTTAAAGCTAAGTTAAATAAAAATAGTATTTTAATTTTTTTCTAGATTAAATCTATAACTAATATACCAAAATGAAATCATCTTTAACCAAATGAATGACATCTAACAAAAAAGAATTCCAATTCTTAAGTAGACTCATAATAAACGCATAATAGTTTAAAAAGAATTCAGCAGAAAAAAGCACACGGCAAAAAATACAAGAAACCAATGTTTCAAAATATGTTTTCAAATACAAATACAAAATTATAAATAACATATACAAGTTTAGTTTCAAAATTACATTTCACAACACAATAGTTACTGCATATAACCTCTGTATATGGTAATATATTAATTATACATAGCACCAGAATATAAGAAAAGAAAAAATAAATTTAATGAATAACAAGACTCTCTGAAACAACTAACGCATATTCGTAGCTAATGAGTTTGTGCTTAGGGCTGGCAATCTCATCATGTACAAAATTATCCTAAGAACCAACGCTGCCAAAACATATGAATGTTTGATGAATCAACTATCATTGCTTCAAACTTCACAATGGAGCACCTATGGTCCAACATAATATGGTTTAAGTGGAATAGTCTTCCGACTAGCGTATGAAAATATTACAAATCCACTATCTCATTACAAAAATTAAAGATAAGTCACCACAAAGTGATATGATACAATTTCATTGCAATCATAATACATACAATATTTATCCACAAAACAATCATGAAAACCATAACACAGAGTTACAACAGTGCATACATATGAACATACACAATACGCACTAAGACATTATATAATGTATGCTACTATGCAATACAATAATTCATTAACCAAAAATAAATTAAGTGTAAAAAACACTGTAGCAATCTTAAACCAACTCCTAAAGAAAGAAAAAAAAATAGGTCACAACTCCGTCTTCTGATAGTATTCTGTAAACCGCACGGGGCGATGTCATACAATACGGGTCAACAGGCTGGCTGGGTTGCACTTGATTAGACACACTGTCGTAAGTTGACAAACATTCCTCTCACAGTTAACAATACCATCGAAGCGATGAGTCTTAACGCAAAGCCGAATACTGTGAGAAAACACAAATGAAAATGTCCATTTCAATCAACTTGTGAGATTTATTGAAGTAAAACAGAAAGTTAGTCTTGCATTTTACCCAAACGTGTGGCAGTGAAAACGTCTGGTTTCTATATGATGCCATCATTTCTTCGTCACATAGTAGATAACACAGAAGGATAGGTACATCCTAACCGAAAATGAAGGTCATCCTAGCAGTAGGCTGAAATAAAATCCTACTTACACATAACGAGATATTCTCTCGAACTCAAAATGCATAACAAGCAGTAGTATTTGAAACAATACCATTACTGTTACCTTGACTATAACCAAGTTTGTTCTTTTGTTGTGCAACATTATTATGATTAGTATTTCTACTTCTATAAAAATATCTAACCGATGGATTTTGTTCTGTTCTAGAACCATCATTATAAGGCTGATAACCTTTAATGTAGTTATTTCTCTCACCAAAATTGTTTCTATTCTCCTTTGTGACAATATGCTTACCAAATTGCTCAGTACCAGTGATAACGAAATCCTTATGGTTATCAACATTTTTGGCACAAGTATTGCTAATGGCTTTGTCCCTTATTATCAGTTTATCTGAATTTCCATAATCAGAATAATGATTTGTCTTTTGAACCTTAAATTGACAGTTATCTCCATTTATTTTCATCTATAGAATTGACTGTTATAGCAGAATTATCTTTGCTGGCTTGACGCCGCGAGTCAGTAATGTTACCAGAAGTAGTACGTGGGAAATTGTATTTGCCACGAAGGGATTTACGTCCATCATGTTCGCTTTTTGTATCAGCAAAAAGTGTAAAGGGCTGACTTCTTGCTTGTTTTACTTGTTGATAAACAACCTTCTGTCTACTATTGTCAACATTGACAGTAGACAACCCCTTGATGCCTAAAACAACATCTACCAAACCATTAACTCTTTTTCTCAGATCACTAATTTCAGCATTTCTAAGTGAGATGTCTTCGATTTGTTTCTTAATTAAGTGATGATATGTTAAAACCTTACTCTTCTCCTCCATGAGTAATTTCTCAATATCAGTCATTTCCTCTTTCTTAAACGATAACTCCTTTACTCTCTTTTCTACATCATTTTCTTTGCTTTTCCTCCTCTGTCGTGCCAATTTTCTTAATCTTTTCCTTTGCCCCTCTGCTATCTGTGGCTGAAGTCGGGCCACCTGGGCCTCAAGACCTTCGACTTGAGCAGCTTGTGCTCTCAACTGTGTTAACTCCAGTTGAAGTACTTTGATCTTATTATCATAGCTATCTTTAATCTCATTAATTATCTCTGTATTCTTCACTAAAGCCATATTTTGCAAAAAAATCCACCTCACTTCTTAAATCTCGAATCGTTTCTGTATCAGACTTCTCATTTTTCTTAGCCTGAATTTTTTATTTGCGATACAACTCTTTCTTTTCTTCAATTTCCCGAGTTAGATTACATACTTCGCTATTCTTGTGTTCTATCTGAACTTCGAAATCTTTTCCTTTGCTGCACGCAGAGTCTAATGCTGCTTTCACACTAGCAAGCTCCAAGTTTGATTTCTGTAACTCACTTGTGAGCTTAGACACTGTTTCTTGTAATCTGTTCTTTTCAGCACTATCCTGAAAAAACTTATCTCTCTCCTGTAAAGCACTCTGTTTGTTTACTTTTGTTTGTTTCTCATTCTTCAATTCCCTTTTCTGCACGTCAGAAACACCGTTGTGGATTATTTTGTATATACTTTGCACAATATGTCCGTGTTAAACCTCAATATATTGTTGCAAAAAAAACGAAGGTGCCGTAGCAAATTAACCAAATCCTTAGCCATTACAAAATTACAAACTAACTTAAAGTTATGTTCAGCAAATGACTCCAGGGATGCTGACACATTAATCAAAAAATCATCCATCACCCATGCTTCAAGTCGTGGGACTTTTGTAAAGTGCAATTTTTACTATCTTGCAATATAATACATTTATATACTTATTATGTTCGCAAATATTTTGTAAACAAAGTATTTCCTTTTTTAAGTGCTTAAGGAGAAGTCATTTTTGAGTTACTTCCCTTGAAATGAGTTCCGTCATCTTCGATCGGATTCCGCGGACGAGTCTAGGCCTACTGCGATTTATTCTTTGGCTGGGTAGGAATAGATTGTTCTTGCTTCAGTATATCTATGGCCTGAATTTATACGTAGTGTTTGTATGAGTAGGACGAGTCTGTCTTATATAGGGATATCTTTACATTTCTAAGTCGAACTATGTTGGTTGTCGCTAGAAAAGGTCAAAGGCTATGCAGCGGAAGTATCGCTAGCAGGGGGTGTGATTCATGGCTGTCATCCTGTCGAGATGTCGAATTTTGTTGTAGCCGGCTTTTTTGCCGAAAAAGTGATCTATAAGTAAATGGGGAAAAGTGATAGTCATTTAGACATGTTGTATGTACTTTACCCCAGTGTTTATTCTCTTTTGCCAAGGAATGGCAAAGTTATATTTCGCATAGAAAGGTAAAACCACAATTTATTATGAACTTGGGCTTCGCCATCGTTGTCGATAAGCAGATGCACAGTGGTACTTTTGAAAAGAATATTTATTCAAAGGAAGAGGACATTCCTATTTATCAGCACTAGATTATATGATATTATTCAATTACCTCTATGATAGAAGCTATGAAGAAATGAGGACATTTAACGAATGACCAATTTTGGTCTGTATCCAATAGTGAGTGAAGCTCACGAGAGAAGCACAGCCATGTTGAAATCCATATACTTTGTATTTATCGAGTGAGAAAAAGGGATGCCTGTACTATCGCTCGATGAACCAAGAGATCACTGCTACATGTGAGAACCCATGTCTGGGATTCCTATATCTTTATGGAAAAATATATATATTGAACTTTACGTGAAGGGATATTCGCTAGACGAGATTAGGTCTAGGAGCCTTCCTATATATTGGTTATGGTCTGACGTGCCCAGTCAGTAAAGCCAGATGATTTACATGATGGAACTCTGAATGCTTATTTACGAATGCTCCATTATGATATTTGCCAAGCATGAATGCTAACTTAAGATGATATTCCTGTGATCAACATTATGCTGTCTATGTCGACATTTGTTCCTGTAACCATACACGTACTGTCCAAGTGTGCGTCTCATTAAATGTTATAAAAAGACCACCGTAGTTCCAGTACTTCTTGAATTCGAACAGTGTGAGTATGAGTGATGTACTACCAACCTGTCAACTCTATCGAATCATTCTACCATTCGCGTTCTGACATTCATATACACACTCATTGTCTACACTCACATTCTTGTCGGAGCCTCATCACGTTCCAGGACAAGATGACCTGTATGACCAAAACTGTGCTGGGTTTAATGAGTTGACAATCGTTACACTTTACTACACCAGTCCCAACATCTACATTTATCAACTGGTGGCCATTCACGTCATTTAACAAATAAAGCGTGATTTAACAACTAGTAGCCCGTATGAGTTGACAACTACAGAGTTTAACAACTGGTGTGCCAGCTTCCTGGGTCAACCTGCACAGTGACCATATTGAGAAGTAAACTACTGAGACCAGACGTTCCTTGGGGTCTGTTACGACACACAAATACATCAACAGTACAACTCTACAGTGATGTCAGCGTGACCTGTCCTGTCGAGAGTATGCGGTAACTAGGTCAGCGTTTGTTGACATTTGGTTCGTTGGACATTTGCCATACAACTGACAGTGTTACACAGCAAGCTTGGTTGAAACATAGAACATTACACATCAGGACTGGAGAATATTTGACAGTGTTTGCGAAAGGAAGTGTTATTGAACTGAGAAGTCCTAAATCGATTGTTATCATTCACATCAACGATGGAGCTTCTATTTCTGTGTTGAATTTAAAATAATTAGACCAGAAGTATTTGTTTAATAAAGTACCACAGTACTGTACTATTAGGCAGTGTAACTGAGCCTTCTTTACAACACATTCTTTCTGCAACACTCTATTTACATCATATTGCCATACTATTTATGCATTTATATATTTATGTTTAAATATTTATATGTGATATTTGTTTGTATCCAGCGGGTTGTTGTTTTGGTTGGGCGGTGTCACACAACAGAGTATCCCACGTAATAGAGGGTCTGATGTGCGCGTTTCTATAGGTGCAATTTTCTTGATTGAAAATTTGCTGCGACAGCTGTTGCTATTAGTGTTAGCTGTGAAGACTGTACTCATTGTTGTTTTTGTAATATTCCTCTGTTCTTTAGTTTGTTTTGATTTGTTTGTAATTTGTTGGTCTACCCTATTCTATCTTTCAGTTCTATTCTCAATTTATATTTATATACTGTGGCGTTATTTGTATTTGTTATCCTCTTGCGGTTTATCTTTTATTGTTTTTCCCATTTGATTTATTTCATTTTCCGCAAATGTTTTCATGTTCTTCTGTATAACTGTTTTGTTTTGTGCCTGATCGACATACACTATTTAAAATATAGTTGATCATATAAAGTGATGTACAAGAATCAACTGATAGTTAATTGCTATTACTAAAGGTACACAGTTGATGATATAAAACACTATTTCTGGTGCACTGCACTTATATTATAAAGTGAACCAGCAACTTATAGCTGTTATTATATAAGGATTTATACAAGACCTTTGTAAGGCTTGTTTCCCACAGTGATTGGGATAGTTAAGTACTATTTTCCACAGGTTACAAAGTTATCATGCAAGGTCTTTGATTAAGACTAAGAAAGTGAATTTATTTACTTTTGCAAATTACTGATCTTATTAGACAAGATGTCTACATTAGATTATTTTATCACACAAGGCAGGGCTCTTGATAAGACTGGTCAGCAATTAGAAGAATGGGCAGTTGCTCAATATGACAAAGCATTAGCTGCTGCTGCTGAAGAAAGAAAAGCATTGATTGAAGAAAAGAAATTAGCAGCTGAGGAGAAAAGATTACAAGCTGAGGAAAAAAAATTACAAAGAGAGGATGAACAAAAGAAATTGCAGATACAGACTGAGAAAAAAAGATCCATGCAAGATGGAAAGGAAAAAGAGAAAGAAATTGAGCAAGAAAAGAAAATAGACAAAGATCAATGGAAAGCTGCATGCTGAATTCTGCAGATGAAGAAAAAAGAAAAATTACAAGCTGCTGAATTGCTGAAGAAGAGAGAAAATTAACAAGCTGCTGCAAAAGAGAGAGAAATTACAAGCTGAAAGCTGCAGCTGCAGAAGAAGAAAAAAGCAATAAAGAACATGAAGCTACCCCAAGATATTGTAGCAATAAGAGAACATGAACACCAAAAAGAACTTTTAGCATTTGAGTTAGAAAAGTTAAAGTTAACAAACATAAGTGATGGTAATCAAGCATCTGGTGGTAATGGTAAACCCTTTACTTACAAGGTCAAGGTACCAGCGTTCAACCCTTCCAGTGATGACATAACATTCTGGCTAAATAGATTTGAACGCTCGTGTCGAGCCATAATGTGGACAAATCACAATATGCTAACCAGTTATCAGAAAATCTGAAAGGTGATTCTCTGACTAGTTTAAGTTTGGTTGAAGAGGCTGACAAAGATAACTATGATGTTATTAGGGCAGCCTTATTAAAGAAGTATCAGTTGTCTGAAGAGGGTTATCGGAAGTTGTTTAAGACAATGGTGCCTGAGGCAGGTGTAGAATTCTCAGAATTCATTGCAAGGACACGTCTTACATTTGATCGTTGGATTGAGCTATCCAAAACAGAAAAGACTTATGAAGCCCTTATGGACTTGATACTCAGAGACAAGATTATGTCAAGTATAAATAAACCTTTCCTCGAATTCTTACATGAGCGTAAACCTAAGTCTCTAAAAGAAATGGAACAGTATTGTACCCAATACGTCACTGCACATCCGGACGTAGCTATTAGCAACAGTAAGGTTAAAGAAGGTATGCCAGTTGCTTCTGCAACACCATACAACCCTAATCACTCTCACAAATTCCAAGGACCTCAAAATAGGTTTAATAAAAAAGGTAACTATTACAGTTATCAGAACCAAGGTAACCAATCATTTCAGGGTTCTTCTTCGAATACCTGGAGAAGAGCTGACAGCCCTCGATTCAGGGGTGGTCATAATTACAGGAACTTTCGCAAAGGAAGTCATTCTAGAAACTATCCAAGTTTTCCTTCATGGAGACAACAAGATCATAATTACCGAGATACTCATTATAATGAATATGATGATAGTAACCAAAGGAGCTATGATTCAAACCCGAGTAGGGGTTATAATAGTGGAAACAATGATAAGTACAGAGGCAATAATAACAGAGGTAGAGCACAATTCAAAAAACATAAAGCTCATTACCAGGCGAACTCTGCACAGCAAGAGTCCCACGAAGCCTATAAACAAAATAAAGATAATGATGACTCTAATAATATGGCATGTGCCGCTTTTGATTTTGGGAGAGCATCTCAGTGCCCCCAATGCAAAACATTATTTGAGCCAACCACAGTGTCTACTTTAAGCTGTGGGCATCCTCTTCCCGCTCTTCCTGCGTCAATCGCGCATGATGGGAGAGGTTCTCTTGTCTTACACAAAGGTTTAGTAAATGACAATCCAGTCTCAGTACTTTTTGATTCTGGATGCACAACTATTGGGGTTAGGCAGTCACTCATAGATCCTTCTCATTCTACAGGCAAAGTAGTCAAATGCGTAACATTTGGCGGCACCATAGAGAAATACTCTACCGCTATCATTAGGATTGCTACTCCTTTCTTCACAGGAGATGTACACGCATGTCTTTTGCCGAATCCGATCGCTGATCTTATCATCGGTCGCATTCACGGAGTCAAAGAATGCACTCCGGAGCAAATTTCCGTTTGGGAAAATCAAAATATGCAATCTGCTAATGCGGTAGTCACTAGAGCTCAAGCTCTCAATATGCCTGAAACTTCATCTGTTGAAGATAATGAAGTGCATAACCAAGATGATCCCTTGGTAATTTCTCGTGACTCGTTTATAAAACAACAAGAAGAAGATCCGACTCTTAAGAAATTCTTCACTCTTGTAACGAAAGGTGATCCGAATAAAGATTCAAATTGTAAATCTTGGATTACAATGAAGAATGGCGTACTTGTACGTATGGTGCAAGACTCCACTAAGTCAAGTCATTCTCAGATTCTTGTACCCAAGATTTTGAGAGTTAAGATCTTACAACATGCACACGACTCTCAGTGTGCTGGTCACATGGGTTTTTCCCGTACAAAGTCAAGAGTTCTTGCGGCTTTCTTTTGGCCTTTTGTGAACAAGGACATACGGATCTATTGTCGATCCTGTAAAGTATGTCAAGAAGTCAAATCCAAAGGTCCTCGTCATGCTGCGCCTATTCAGGCTGCAGATATTCCTATTCGTCCATTCCAGAAAATGGCGATAGACATCATTGGTCCATTCAAGATCAAATCTGCTAGAGGACATCAGTTTATCTTAACGTGTGTAGACATGTGCACACGTTGGCCAGAGGCTATCCCTCTAAAGAGCATTACTACCGCTGACATTGCAGATGCTCTTTGGCTTATATTTTCTCGGCTGGGATTCCCCGGAGAAATATTATCAGATCATGGCACCCAACTGATATCGGATACCATGTCTCAAGTAATGTCTACTCTACAGATAGAGAGATCTTTGAGTAGCATCTATCATCCTATGTCCAATGGGATGGTCGAGCGACTAAATAGAACACTTAAGAACTTATTAGGGAAGATAACTGAGGATCATCCTCAAGATTGGGATAGGGTTTTACCCGCGGCCCTCTTCGCGTACAGAGAGGTCCCCAATGAACATACAGGGTTTTCTCCCTTTGAACTTGTCTTTGGCGCGCGACCGCGCGGCCCAATGTCTTTGCTGCATGATCTTATAACAGCTGACAATATTGACGATGACACAAAATCTTCTTACGAGTATGTCATCGCGCTGAGACAAAAGATTATCGAAGCATGCAAATTGGCAACGTCCTCTTCTGAATTTGCTAAGCAGAAGGCAAGACAATTTGCTAATAAGAAGAGAACTTTACGACAACTTTGTCCTGGTGACAAAGCATTTGTTTTGCTACCTTGTCGTGAAAATAGACTCCTTATTAGTTGGAAAGGTCCGTACGATATAATATCGAAAATTTCAGATGTTGACTACATCGTCGATATTAACGGGAAGCATAAAACCTTCCACATCAATATGCTTACGGAGTTCCATGAACGTCCTGACTATCTACAGCCTATTTTCCAGGCAACGGACGATTCTCATGTCAAACATGGTCATTACTCATCACTGTCTGTAATACAGGATGAGGAAACAAGTTTTTCGGATGTTAATCTTCCGCTTCCAATGATCCCACTTCATTCTAGTGAATCATGGAAAGACGTTACTGTTTCTCCTGATTTGTCTCTAGGAGAACGGCGACAAGTTTCGTCTATGTTACAAACATTTCAGGATGTCCTCACTGACATCCCTGGACAAACTCATGTCATTGAGCATGACATTGTTCTAACTGAACATACTCCAATTAGGGTTAGACCTTATCCTATCCCTATACATTTCCAAACACAGGTTGAAAAGGAGTTGGATGAAATGATAGATTTACAAATAATCGAACCATCCACTTCTGCATATTCTTCGCCGATGGTTATTGTTCGAAAAAAAGACAATAACATACGTCTTTGCGTTGACTATCGCAAATTGAATCAAGTTACGAAGTTCGATGCTGAACCTATGCCTTTACTAGAAGAGCTACTTACTCGTCTTTCTAAATCGCATTTTTTCACTAAACTTGATTTGTCTAAAGGATATTGGCAAGTTCCATTATCCGAACGCGCCAAACCTCTTACCGCTTTCTCTACTCCCAGAGGCCTTTTCCCATGGAATTTTATGCCTTTCGGCCTTATGAACGCACCAGCTACATTTGTACGCATGATGCGTCGAATCCTATCGTATCGGTCAGATGTCATTGCTTATCTAGACGACATCTGTCTTTTCAGCGATACTTGGGAAGATCACTATTCAGGGTTAGTTGAATTATTATCAACTCTGCGTGAGTATAACCTGACAGCAAAACCATCTAAAGCTTGTATTGGCTTTAGCGAAATTGCTTTCTTAGGCCATCGAGTAGGTCACGGTTTCTTGAAGACAGAAGACCATAATATCACTAAGATACTTAACATCTCTATCCCTAGGACTAAAAAGCAAGTGCGAAGTCTTTTAGGTCTCATACAATTTTATGGACGTTTCATTCCGAATCTGTCCTCTATCATGGCACCTCTCTCTACACTATTAAAGAAAGGGTCGCCTAACATGGTTCACTGGTCTCATGAATGCCAATCTTCACTAGAGAAGATCAAAACTATGTTTTCATCACCACCTATTTTAGTGTTACCTACAACAGATAAGACATTTGTTCTTCGTAGTGACGCTTCATCCACTGGGATTGGAGCGGCACTAATGCAAGAGTACTCTGGAACTCTGCATCCTGTAATGTATATATCCAGAAAACTTAATGCTGCAGAAAGGAATTACTCGGTTTTAGACCGTGAATTATTGGCAATGGTTTGGTCAATTCTCAAACTCCAAAGATTCCTTCTGGGCGCGCATTTCGTAGTGGAAACTGACCAAAAAGCTCTTACGGCTATCCAAAGTAAGAACTTGAAGAGCTCGAGATCAACTCGATACGCAATCGCTCTTCAACCTTTTCATTTCTCGGTACGAGCTATCCGTGGTTCAGAAAATGTGATGGCGGACATTCTGTCCAGATGCCCACATGATGCCACTTAACTGTTAAATATTGGATCTTTTTAATATGTATAACTTTACAACAGTTATTTTTTGTTTCTTTACTAAGATACACATTTGTAATTTAATAATAGAATGATGGTATCGCTACTTAGCGGTTTATTGATGTTTATTCACCGCTGTTCTTTGATGATTGTTTCTTCATAAATCATAAATTTAAGATTATAGTGTGAATTTTTGGTATGCATTGTATAATTACCAGAATTGTATTATACGTACATCACACCTTCCTGGAAACATTTATTCGTAGAGAAACAATTTCTCTCAGATTTTGAGATATATTCTCACCGGTCATATTAGGAATTATAGTTATTCCTGATATTTTCATCTGCGCAGTATTCTTGCGTTGTGAGCCTATTCTACGTTGCTCCTAGATGTATTTAAAAAAAAAAAATTTTATTTTTTTTTCCCGGGAGGTGTGGTAAGACTGTAAAGTGCAATTTTTACTATCTTGCAATATAATACATTTATATACTTATTATGTTCGCAAATATTTTGTAAACAAAGTATTTCCTTTTTAAGTGCTTAAGGAGAAGTCATTTTTGAGTTACTTCCCTTGAAATGAGTTCCGTCATCTTCGATCGGACTCCGCGGACGAGTCTAGGCCTACTGCGATTTATTCTTTGGCTGGGTAGGAATAGATTGTTCTTGCTTCAGTATATCTATGGCCTGAATTTATACGTAGTGTTTGTATGAGTAGGACGAGTCTGTCTTATATATGGATATCTTTACATTTCTAAGTCGAACTATGTTGGTTGTCGCTAGAAAAGGTCAAAGGCTATGCAGCGGAAGTATCGCTAGCAGGGGGTGTGATTCATGGCTGTCATCCTGTCGAGATGTCGAATTTTGTTGTAGCCGGCTTATCGCCGAAAAAGTGATCTATAAGTAAATGGGGAAAAGTGATAGTATGTACTTTACCCCAGTGTTTATTCTCTTTTGCCAAGGAATGGCAAAGTTATATTTCGCATAGAAAGGTAAAACCACAATTTATTATGAACTTGGGCTTCGCCATCGTTGTCGATAAGCAGATGCACAGTGGTACTTTTGAAAAGAATATTTATTCAAAGGAAGAGGACATTCCTATGTATCAGCACTAGATTATATGATATTATTCAATTACCTCTATGATAGAAGCTATGAAGAAATGAGGACATTTAACGAATGACCAATTTTGGTCTGTATCCAATAGTGAGTGAAGCTCACGAGAGAAGCACAGCCATGTTGAAATCCATATACTTTGTATTTATCGAGTGAGAAAAAGGGATGCCTGTACTATCGCTCGATGAACCAAGAGATCACTGCTACATGTGAGAACCCATGTCTGGGATTCCTATATCTTTATGGAAAATATATATATTGAACTTTACGTGAAGGGATATTCGCTAGACGAGGTTAGGTCTAGGAGCCTTCCTATATATTGGTTATGGTCTGACGTGCCCAGTCAGTAAAGCCAGATGATTTACATGATGGAACTCTGAATGCTTATTTACGAATGCTCCATTATGATATTTGCCAAGCATGAATGCTAACTTAAGATGATATTCCTGTGATCAACATTATGCTGTCTATGTCGACATTTGTTCCTGTAACCATACACGTACTGTCCAAGTGTGCGTCTCATTAAATGTTATAAAAAGACCACCGTAGTTCCAGTACTTCTTGAATTCGAACAGTGTGAGTATGAGTGATGTACTACCAACCTGTCAACTCTATCGAATCATTCTACCATTCGCGTTCTGACATTCATATACACACTCATTGTCTACACTCACATTCTTGTCGGAGCCTCATCACGTTCCAGGACAAGATGACCTGTATGACCAAAACTGTGCTGGGTTTAATGAGTTGACAATCGTTATACTTTACTACACCAGTCCCAACATCTACATTTATCAACTGGTGGACATTCACGTCATTTAACAAATAAAGCGTGATTTAACAACTAGTAGCCAGTATGAGTTAACAACTACAGAGTTTAACACCTCTCAATCCCTTTTTATCTCTTCCTACCACCAATGCACACTCCAACATAGGCCTTATATCTGTAGGATCTAAATCACACTCAAGATCCATATCAAAATCCATAGTGACTTATTCACTCAGTTCACTATATGTATCAACCACTTATAATTATAATAAGTTTATGTCCTTGGAAATTTAGACAACTAATTTCCACCTCACACAATAAATATTTCCTCAAGAGATTAATGTATTAAATAATGTATCAATTCTCAATTATTATGCACTAAATCCTATACTAAACAGTTAATAGAATACATAATGCGTGATATGAGAAGACTTGATAGCATACATACACAAACACAGTTTCCACAATAACAAAAACCACTTATCTTGCAAATAGTAAATGATTCCGTCCTTTCCCACTACAATCGATGGGCATCAACATCAAAGATGACACAACATAAGCAGACTCATGTTGAAAGGTGCAGGCACAGGTACTGGACTCGTCGACAACTCTCACTCCAGGTCATTGAAACAGTATGCTATGTGTTCGTACACAGCACAGGAAACTGGAAACTGGAAACAACGCAAGTTACCCACTTGTTCCCTCTGTCGTCGCGAAGGTACACTGTCTGTCACTCTTGTTGAAAAGAGTTACCTGATATTTCGAACTTGCATATAAAACTGGAACATACTGTAATTCTCATAATGCAGATATCGCTGATGATGACGAATCAGGACAGGTCGCCATAACCATGTCAAAGTTTACTTGAAAATTTCACTCCGAAACGTAGAACTGGAACGCTGCAGGAATGTCATATGGAGGCATGTAAACATTACACACATCCCCGTGTCACCGCTTACAGGTCATGAGCGACACAAAACTGTCTGTCAATAATAGAGGCTTTGCCGATTATAGGTCACGATCGACACAAAAACTGTAGAAGATTCGCCTTTGTTTCTTAACAATGTAGAAGTAAGAAATGGCGTTCTAAATCCAAGCCACGGCCACACAGGGCTATTCATTGCTCTTATAACCTTACCATGATACGGATAAAGTCTGATGCTCTTATAACGCGAATTCGTGGTCATTACGCCCGAAAAAATGGGCCACCACTGATAATGTCTGAAGAGGAGTCATTCACTGATAATGTACCGCTGTTATAACATTCTGATATTGTCTATCCCAAGTCCCAGGGCAATTGGTACTGTTAAAGTATGGTTGGTAAGAGTATATCTCTGTTGAAGTGATTAGACTGTTGTAGTACATGCGCCCACACAGAGCAGATGATAAATAGGTTAGGACTGTAATGTCACTGTGTATAAAGTTTGTAGTGAGTGGTATGAAGGGTACTGTCACTCACCCTGTACTGTCAAGCATAGATCAACGAATCAGACTAGTGTTCATTTCCAATTGACAGCACATAATTTATTCACACAGCAACATCAATCCGGTACGATACACTACACAGGTACAACAGGATACACAAAAATCAATAATAATCAATTGCGCAGAATGTCACAGCTGTTCAGTATGATGTAAACCCTGTTTACATCGCAGTTCTAATGTTACATCAGTAAATCCACCAGAACGACTGCTGATACTGCAGTTACAAAACGCCACACAGGCTTAAATCTATACATATACTCGCAGTTCTAATGTTCCACCAGAACGACTGCTGATACTGCAGTTACAAAACGCCATCCAGGCTTACATCTATATATACTTGCAGTTCTAATGTTCCACCAGAACGACTGCTGATACTGCAGTTACAAAACGCCACCCAGGCTTAAATCTATATATATACTCAAAAGACTGTCCGCTCTGCAGTTTACAAATAATCTGGCCTACACAAATCCTGGCCTTATAATCTCTTCAATAACTCTGATATCTGTTTGTTACGCACATAATTTTTTCCTAAGACTGTGTGTAACTAAATCTGTTTGAATTGTACACTTTGAATTTTTTGTAATCTAAGACAGATAACCTTGTTTATATTATGGGTACATTGTACTTTGAGGATTAACTTCTCTTGTTGGTTGACCCGTTGGTAATCTGATCTTGTGTCGTGACTCGCTGAGTCACTTTTCGAACGATGTCTCCTTATACGGTAATGGTTTGTCAACTATTTCTTGGAATGATTGAAATCAGGATTGACTGTATTCCCATGTCCATTTAAGGCGTGATTTTTGAACATAGCTTTTGAAATTGTTCTTCTTCATCGTTCGTTGTGAGTGTTAGTCAGTTGTATGCGTTCTGCGCATGTCTAGACTTTGGGAAGTTGAGTTTCGTTTTCCGCCCAGGATTGATCGAGATGGACTGAGCAGAGGACAGACGCATCGGCGTCTTGTGATTTTCAGAGGGAAATATATTGTCTTTGTGAGTTAGTTATCTAACTAGACTTTTCCCAGTATTATTCAAGCCGCCTGGAGGCATATGTTTTAGTGGTTGATTCCGAAGAAAGGTAATACCTCTTTATTGAACTTTACGATGCCATCTAGTAATTCGACATTTTGTTGCTCTCTGCTCGCCTGTGTGATTCAAAATGGAGAGGTACTTTGATTAGGATTTCGCCACCGGTATCTTTATACCTGAACAATTTACATATATGGGTCGCTTTAGACCAACAGGACTATTGTCTGTTTTCCAGGATTTGCTATGCCAGCGATTACGCCTAAGTCAAAGGGTTAGACTTAGGAATGTGCTAAAGGTCAGTTCGACCTGTACTCCTCAATGCTATTTCTCGTGCAAACGATAACGGACTTATTTATTACACCTGATCTGCCAGCATCAGGAGAGGAGTAATGATTATTATGTATGTGTACTGATGAAATGCAGCTGACACTGTTATACTATTGATAGTAAGGAATATTAAGGCATCCAGCTCTGTGCCACATTATTTAGACAGATTTTTTGAATAATAACTTTATGACACTGTGAACCTTGAACTGTTTTTTACGCTACGACTGATGAGGATTGGATCCTACATGTCTAACAAATGGCACCAATATCATTTTGAATGCTGAAAAAGTATTGAACTGTGAACTGTATGATGTATGTGAAGTAACTGTCGTTGTGGCGTGAAATAAATGATGAAAACGTCAAGAGCAGTTACCTCCTTTATGACTTCGCATGTCACTTTGCCTGTGCTGTAACTCTGTGGACTAGCTAACTACTTTTCACACAGCAACTACATAAACCAGATAAGACACCCTACACTACAACTATAATGTAACTGGTGTCGGTAGGGGTGGTAATTGAAGTCAGCCTGAATCCACCCTTATCACTGTTCATGGATCCTTAAATCTATATATCCTCAAAAAGACTGGCCTGCACAAATCCTGGCCTTATAATCTCTTCAATAACTCTGATATATGTTCAAATACTAGGTCTGTACACACAAAGACCCATAGCACATCTCTTAAGAATAATGTACCTTTTATTCTATCTTATGGCCCTCATAATCACACCTAAATAGGTAAGTACTAGTACACCTCGAAAAATGGCCAAAACATCGTTCCCGAACACTTCCCTGGGAACACACACAAGACACAGGGCTGACTCCAGTCAACCGCCCAAACTTAGACTGCCCTCCGACTGCTACGGGAACACACATCTCCCGCCAAACAGTCACCGGACCCGGCTGTTCACGGACTAGCCGTGAGCTATTCACAGCCAGCCGAAACCAGTATAGAATAACTAAATGACCAGCGCGCACACGCTTTCTGTACACTCTGTTTTCTAACATATAAATGTTTAAACAACTCACAATTAAACAAGCCGACAAGTGCTACAACCCTGAATTCACACTGTATAATCAGTATAGTACGGATCACTCCCCTTTGACCTTAATAATAACCCATTTCGTTACAATCACTTGTTCTCTTCTACTAAGCTGGTAGCATGCACTATTTTGTGTGTGTCCTGGATGCTCTGCATATCATGTGTTTCTATGTGTGGTTCTAATAAAACTCTTTGCCTCTTCGAAAGTTATGCTTGTATCAGGCTGAGGTAGCTTTCCACATTACTTTGCCAATCTTGCAGCCTCTTCATTGCCGGAGATTCTATAATGAGATGGAATCCATTTGTGACCGCGCTATATATATATATATATATATATATATATATATATAGATATATAGATATATATATATATATATATATATATATATATCACTAGGTGACAGATGGCAGGCCTAGTTGTGTTACTATCAAGATGTTAATCTCTTTTACTGTCATATCTTCCAAGTACGTTAACAGTTAACTTGTGTATTAGCCATCACCGCCAGAGATGGCAATTCCTGGATGAGATATAGTTCGTCTTTTCAACCCTGACCCGTTCTGTTCCTTCTTTGGTGTTAATAAGTGACTAACTTCGTATAGTGGATTTTTCCTTTATGTTAATAACTTGTTCTTAACTCCCATACAACAACCTTCACAGACTGAGCCCAACTTGTGTGGTATCCATCAAAACTGGTTTTATTTACATATAGTTATTTCCATTCACAATGTGAGGCATATAATATAAATCTCTGTTACCATCATTTCATAATTGCTCCAAGTATGACTTCCGTCTCATGTGCATATAATTCCCTCCTGCAACAAATTTATATGAAATCTATCTAATTTATTCCTTCAGTGCTTCAAATCTTCCCAGGCCTTTTCTAAGAACCTCAATAACCTTTTGGAACTTTATTCACTCCTTAAACATCCTGTCAGGTGCATCTCTTCTACTTCTGGTACAATCATTTTATAATTCATGTTCACGAATCAATACTTAAATACATTTGCAGCAGCATCAATATGCTTCATGTGAGAGAGAGCATGAGTAATCTCACAAATGTCCTTATTCTTCAATTTCTTACTCGTCATACTTATCTCTGACGATGACTCATAATTCATTTATTCAAAAGCTCAGTGTGGCTATAATGTTAATATTCTTCTCTGTCCTCTTCTTTCTTGACTCTTACTTAGTCAATGGTTATCCACCTTGTAGCAGTTTATCTCGTGCCTTCAGCACCATTTCTCCTTATGATACTCTTGCTTAGTTATAAGCGTCATTAACCTTGTAGCATTTCATCTAGACTTCTGAAATATTTCTTATTTGTACTTATTGTTTATACATTTTATGAGTGAAGAGCATACTTACTGTGATCACACAGAATCCTCACAAAATCACATTTCCTACTATCACTGCTAATGCTTAACTAACTTCTTAACCACAGCATTATCTAATCTCCTGAATATTGCTAATACTCATGCTAAAAATCTGAAACTTTGTTGGAAAACCTCTGTACACACAGAGTTAAATCTTGAGAGCTCAGCAAGGCCCATCTTGCCACTTCAGTTTTCTCAAACCGGACTGCCTTAATGACCTCTGATCAATCTCCCCTCGTACCATTGCACCCATACTATGATTCGCTAACTAAACTTGTTTTTCTGTGCTCCCATTGGTTGCCCTCTGATTTACAACTCATGCAAAGATACGCACGCTCCGTTAACCGTGAACTGAGCTGTTAGTGAACACTCGTTTTATTTATCTGTCACCCTACTTTTTCTCGTGCGTCCTTTTTTCCCTCAACTCACTAAAACCTGCAAGAGACTTAATTCTGCGTTATCTCCCTTTGATGATTTAACCAAGCACCATACTCTTTTCTTTAAAGCGTACTACAAAGTCATTGCACGCTAATTGTCTTCACCATAATTGAGAACCCACTAAATCTGCTTAACCCTAATTCAACACTTTTATCCACCAACCATAATAGACGGAGTTTCCTCCTTTTTCTCAAAGCATCCCTTCACTCATTTTATCTCCCTTCAACTAAGACAAATAGTCTGTATCCAAATCCATTCATATTTCCCAAACCATTTTTCTACACTCTCTTACTTTACCAAAACTGGATCACCGTTCATATAAACCTTGCCTGAATCACAAATAATGCTCTGGGCAAACCAACGGTGACATACAACCCGGGGCCATACAAATGTATCCCGTAGGGAGACATTTGTACTCTATCAACAAGTGTCTATCATCTACTTATCATACTATCATAAACCTACTCACATACATATAGATTTACAAAAATCTTGAAAATGACATTATAAGAGTAACACTATACTATAACCAATTATTAATGCTTCAACTGAAGTATGTCATCAATCATTTCATACATATAGAACGTCACATTATCTAACTATCTAATCACCAATAATTCTATACATGTTCTATTTAACTATATACAAGTGTCGACATGGGAACTGTCTTTGAAAGCAGAGATTTGTCAGTCCACTTTATGTCTATAGTATCTGCCGTCAATGTGGTAGTGCATTGTACCGATCAGATAAGCAGAGTTATCGTAGGTAATGTCACAAAGCATGCATTAACTAAATATCCTACGGCGATAGCGAAAGACATGTGTCTCTAAGTCAGAATTTGATGTGCTCGACTGATTCTAGCCTTGGATGCACCAGTCAAATCGTCAACTCTGTCTTAAACTATCTACGCATGTCCAATCCCCTGTCCTGGGGCGATAGTGAAAGATATGTGTCACTAAGTCAGAGTTTGATGTGCTCGACTGATTCTAGCCTTGGATGCCCCAGTCAAATCGTCAACTCTGTCTGAACTGTATACGCTATACCCCTGTATGTCAGACTTAACAGAATACCCAACATCTTTGTGTCTGAAATTAAATGTGAACATGGCTATATAAGTGTCATTACTATCATCTCTCAAGTAGGCAAATGCCTACAATATCAATACTGCAACCATGTCGTATTCCTGGTGTCGCTATATAACCAGTGCAATGACAAGTGGGGATTTTGATCATCAGTGCAATATGTGCACATATACCTGAGTAAGAGAATTTCTTACCCTACAATAACTTGGCTGGGTCTGTATCATATCTCTTCTTCTTTTTTCTCAATTTCCTCTTTGTCTGGTCCTGAAAAGTATATGCCTGAAATTCATATATTACACAACTCAACATGCATATAATGCTATATATACTAATAATTATCAGTCTTGATCCTCTGGTGTGCTGAATCTTGTACCTTGGGAGAACACTGTTTAGGCTTCATGAGATTTTCTGTAGTTATTCTACTTTGTCATAACTCATGTTTCTATAAGATTAATCTACTGTGTCACCACTCATAATATTCTATGTGATTAATCTACTTCACCACTCATAATATTCTATGTGATTAATCTCCCTTTTCACAACTCCTGAGATTCTATGTAATTATGTTTATCTTCTGTATCTTTCTTTCAAAGTTCTATACTTTCTCTATAAAAGGTTAATGTGTACTGTGAGTGTCTAAGTATGCTCTGGAATATCAATATCAACTAAGCTAAACACAGAGAAACTTAATTAATTAACTTAACGTTGGGTACAATGTTGATTGGAGTACCTGTAAGCACTATTGCTGGGTGAGTGCTGCGAATTAGTACTATTGCTGGGTGAGTACTTTGCGACGATTACACTGCCTGCATAAATTTTGAAACCTCTTTTGCAAGCTCTAACAGTGTAATTTCTCTACAGGAGCGACGACTGTCGTACTGTGACGAAGTTGGTATCAATTGTGATGTCGTGTTAATAGTCGCTTTGCAGGAGGAAGGGGGCGAACGAATATTTGTATGTTGTTGTAAACCTAGAGACGGTTTGTGTACTTGACGATGATTTCTTTTGAACCTTGCTCATACATGTTCTTGCGGTAGACGTAACAACTTTGCTCTTGATGGTGAATCTAGTGATGAAGGTTTGTAAGGGCGCTTGGTAGCTACCCGTATCTCGGTGTTGGTAGTATCAACTAATAAATTGAAACCATTCATGCATATCCTAACTCATGACGACCAACAGAACAGCGTGCCACAGAGAAATATTAGTAAACATACACACTTTTTTAGAGACCTGATTAACTACGCGTCAGACAAACAGCACGAGGCCGCTATTTTGTCGTTGGACCAAGAAAAAGCCTTCGACAGGGTATCCCATTCTTTTTTGCACAAAACTCTGCTTGCTTGTAATGTAGGACCATACTTTAGGAAATTGATAGAAATTATATACAAAACACCCGAAAGTAGACTTTTAATAAATCACACAATCACAGAACCATTTATTCTAACTAGGTCAGTCAGGCAAGGCTTTCCACTCTCGCCTTTGCTATATGTACTGTCAATAGAACCCGTGTTAGAAAAAATTAGACAAGACACAAACATCACGGGGGTTTTCATTCCAGGCCAAGGTCAAAGAAAATTAGCCGCCTACGCGGACGACACGATATTTTTCCCAACCAAAATTTCATCATTCAAAATATTTTAAACACCTTCAATGAGTTTGGACGAGCCAGTGAAGCAAAATTAAACATTCAGAAATCAAAGTTAATGGGAATAGGTAAATGGAAAAGCAGATCAGATTTCCCCTTCCAGTTGCTACAAGTAAATGAAATAAAAATTTACGGTATTACATACACCGCCACGCCAACACAAAGGAATACAGAGGTATGGGAAAACTTGTTAGAGAAAATAAAAAACAGACTAGAAAGATATAAATACAAAACTACTACAATTTTCGGAAGATCGGTTTTAATCAACACTTTTATTCTACCTAAGTTGATTTACATAGCAAATGTTCAAACCATTCCTCAAGAAATTATTACACGAATAAACAAACTAATAAGAACTTTCTTATTTCGCAACACCTTACACTGTATGTCGGCGTCTGTGGCCTAATGGATATGAACGCAGTTTCATAATCCAGACATACCAGGTTCGAAACCTGCTGCAGGCGGTTTGGTAGCAGATCGCTTTGTGTGGATTTTTAACAATGGTATAAGCGCCGTACCATTCAGAAAGCAATGGCAAACTACTGAATGAAAAAATTGCCTAGAAAAATCACAAACAGCCAATAAAAGCTGGGGTTGATTGCCACGTCCTGTAAAGGATAAGCAACTAACTTTTTTTTACACTGTATAAAGCATAAAACGTTAATACAACCCAAAGATAAAGGGGGAGTATCTTTACAAGATATAGCAACTAAAATAAAAGCTTTAAGAATCAAGTACATAGGTAAAGGTAAAGGAACCCGTTACACGCCCATTGAGGCATATTGGGAATATGGTGTTAGGCCCATATTATCTTGACCGTCGGCACACGAGGGGTGATGTGGTCGGCATCACGCCGGCCGCCTTAACCTTCCCAGAGTAGCTCTGGTACCCATTTGGGGCTGGGTCGACCCAGGAGCCGTTTGTGGCCTAAAAATTTTCCGCCTCATCTGGGGATCGAACCATAGACCACTGCGCTAGGAAGCCAGTGCACTAACCACTATGCTACCGCGGCTCCTAAGTACATAGGAGAAATAGTAAAAAATCCTGAACAATACCCTTTAGCTCATTATTATATTGGTCTGAGATTATCTAACGTATGTCGTTACAAAAACAATCAACCTCATTATTTTGGCACTTTACCACGGTTCTACAAACAATGCATACAAAGCATACAAGGAAACACACCTTTATTACAACAAAATACACGCTCCATTTACAGAAGTCTTATTAGTGTACAAGAACCCTCATTAGTGACAAGGATAAAACGTGGGTACAATTATTTTATAACTGATTACCAACCTATTTTTAAGAGCCTACACGAGTTACCACTTGCTCCACCCGCAAAGGAAGTCACGTTTAGATTATTATATAACATGACACCCATTAGGCAAAGACTTGTTGCACAGTGGAAGAACCTCCCAAAATGCAAATTATGTAATACCAATACACAGGAGACAGAAGATCATTTGTTTTTTTTACTGTAGTACAGTCACTTCTACAATAGGAATTTTGAAAAAGGAATTGATGGTCTACTTTCCACGCAGTATAGACATGTATAGAGCTATCATGCTGAATTCCCTACCAAAGTGCACACAACAAGTAGAACTGAAACTTTTGAGCCTGATAGTGGAATTCAAATATTTAGTCTGGATTTGTAGAAACTGCGCAGTGTTTGAAGGGAAACAGTACAACGCCCACTTATTCTCAAAATTATTCTTACAAAAAAAACACAATATATCAAAGGTTGAAGGGATTGAAGAGGGGAGGGGGAGGGAAGGTAGAGGAAGGGGGAGGGAAGAAGGAAACTAATTTCAACCCAGATTTTGACTGTACATATGCTTAAATAATTATAGCCATGTTTTGGCTTTCTGGATGCAAGTACAATGTTATGTGAAGGTTTTTTATTGGGAAAATTTCTTTCAAGTGTGTCAGTGAGTGAGAGTACGCGTGTTTTTATATGCATTATACAATTTGCGGGTTTTTGTAAATTCTAAAAGGATTTAAAAAAAAAAAAATGGAAGTGTGAGCAAGTGAAAGCTTTTTTATACATAATGTAAAATACTATGAACTGTTGAGGAATTTGAATTAGCTATAAATCTTTTTTTAAAATTTTTTTTATCTTTAAATTTTTTTACCATATTAGTTTATTATTATTATTATTATTATTTAAAATAATTTGTTTAACTTTATTTGTGAGAGTGCGAATGAAGCTTTATATGTAATATACAATGTATTTTTCTGGTATTTCATGCAATGTACCTGTTTATGTAAAGTGGAAGAACGACAAAAAAAAAAGGTGACACATTGTATAACAACCCTATTTAATCGTTGACATAGTTTGTGGAGCACTTCTCTTAGTTCATCCAGGTCTGAATTATTCTGGCTCCGTAGTGTTGCAATTACTGATAGTGCGATTGTGATGATAGCTACTTCTCTCGGTGCTTTCCTCTTCCATTTGAACCTCTGCTGTAGTTTTTAAGGCCTCTGTCTCTGCTCTGACGGTACTTGAGGATTTTCCTGTTGCCACTGACATATATATATATATATATATATATATATATATATATATATATATATATATATATATTATACATATATATATATATATATATATATATATATATATATATATATATATATATGTGTGTGTGTGTGTGTGTGTGTGGGTGGGCGCGCACGCGCGTGCGTGCGTGCGTGCGTGCGTGCGTGCGTGCGCGCGCGCGCACATCAGTGCTTAAACGCAGAAGTACACTTTCACCTCCATCTTCTGTTGCATTTGTTGCTGATCGATCTGTGTATTCATGGGTCCAGGTGTTGCTTTGGTAACGGCTCTTTATGTATTTTCTCTTCTTTCTCTCAATACCAGGAATGTGTTCTATTATTTCAGGAAAAAGATGTTCTTTTCAAACTGCTAGCATGTGTGAAGAGATGACATTGCAACTATGTTGTATAATCATCAGCATCATCATTTTCCTTTGCAATCCTGATGGAGTAAGATGTTACAATTGTAGCTGGCCATTATATGGATGCCATACTTCGTGAAGAATAATAGTCAACGCTCTTTTGTTTTTGTGACTGTGGCTAACAATTAAACCGATTTACTTAAATCAACTTACATCTCTTCCTCATTCGTTTTTCTTCTCCACTTCGTTTGTTATCTTTTTGATGTCGTATCTTTTGCTGTATTTTAAATACCGTTTAAAAGCGTTATGTTCATCGTTCTCATCAAGTTCCGTCATCTCCATTTATTTACGCTGTTAATTACGACAGGGACTCTATACTAGCTGAATATTTATTTCCTCGTTCGTGTTCTCTATTCTCTAATCATCGTCGCCTTGGTCAGTTGATTTAGTGTTGTTATTATTTTTATTTTTAAACTTAGACTATAGGACTAATTTTCTCCCAGACATGCAATGAGTGGCTATTAATAGAAGGTTGCGCATGAGCGGCAACGTAGTCGTGTAAAACAGCTTGCTACATAAATTGCTACTGTAAGTACATGAATGCCTTTTTGAAGGCTTTCTTCAAAGGGGCCAGTTGCAGTAAGGGTTCTATGTTTCAAGAGGAGCGAAAGAGGGACAAGTAGTGATTATAGACGTATTATGGACAGCGTTTGTACCGTTTAGATAGACTATAGGTGTAGTAAATTATCAGGATGAGAGCAATAGATCAGTGATTTTTGGAAAGTAGAAAGTCGAAATCATTGGTTGATTTAGCTGATATTCCCAATATTCATTAGACTGTGATTACAATAAGTATGGGCCTGACTGCACATTCAGCTGTAGCCAGTACTGTCTGGAAGATGAGACCAAAGATCAACCAGTTTGTTATTATCTCAACGGTGCGTGTATGCTGGGTTGTCGAGATGGGTATGATGGGCTGACGTGCACGCATGAAGGTAAGTAGAATATCAAATAAACAAAAACGGCGACAACTAGACAAACAGACAGACTAGGAGACGTGTATTTAAAAAAGCCAGAGAAACAGACAGACAGACAGATAGGCAGGCAGGCGGATGGACGGACGGACGGGACAGAACAGGACAGGACATGACAAACAGACAGACAGACAGACCGACAGACAGACCCGAGAGACAGACCAGACAGACAGACCAGACCAGACCAGACAGATAGACAGATAGATGCCAATGGATGGATGAATGAATGGATCGATGGAAGGACGGGACCGATGGACAAACGGACGTATGGACTATGAGTGAGTGGTTACGAGGATAGATAAATGAATCATAGAGATAAATGTTACAATTCATTTTCTTATTTTTTAAGTACAAACACAAGGAGGAACAGAAGTAGCTGTAGGCGTTGGTGTTGGTGTAGCTGTTGCTGTTGTCATAATAGCTGTCGGTGTCTACCTGTTTCGTCGCATATACCGGAAGTGGACTCCAGCAGCACAAAGACCAGACGGACATGCTGATGTCATCTCAATGAGAACTGAAGAACATCCACATCAAGTTAAACATGAAACAGGTACGTTATTTTTAGTTGCTAATTTTATCTACAGAGGAGTGAATAATGCATTTTGTGACGATTAATAACACTTTTTTGTTAAATCACTTTGTCCACGGTAAATACTTTAAGCTCCTGGAACTTCAGTGCTATTAAGTGTAGTACTTGAAAACTATTAGATCTGGCAAAGACTTTTCTCCTAAGAAAGTACCATATCTAACTGGAGAAATAATTAAGAAAGAGAACCATATAAAGTATTCTGTGAACTAGTAACAGTTATAAAGAACTGCTAACACAATAAAACGTTGGCTTGGCTCTGTCCTGTGCATGGAAGGTTGTCGCATCCCCAAAGATTTTTTCTACGGACAACTGGCAGATGTCAAAAGAACAGCCGTGTGACCACAGATGAGGTTCAGAGATGTGTGCAGGAGAAACATGAAGATAGTGGACATAAATTCAGACGCCTAGGAGGATGAAGCTGTCAATTGCACCAAGTAGGGATACTCCCTAAAGCGCCACATCAGATTAGGCTCTCACAACAAGCAAAAGAGAACAGAGCACGCCGAAAGGAACACCAGGAAAAAAAGGCAACTGAGGCCTATCACCTCAGGGGCGAATTACCATAGCAAGATAGGACTGAAGATGGCTGTTATTATTATATATAATAAGTAATAAAAACTAAGTGTAATAACAAAGTCACACCTTCATGTCACGTGGATGCACAAAAATTAAAAAGCACTGCAAAATAACATTGAAAAAGTACAGAGGTATGAAAGCAGACTTGTGGAAAACCGGTACATCTTGCATTTTAAGCCACGAAGGAAAATTACACCTCCTGCTACCTGAGATTCGAAGCAAACAGTAAAATCTCAATTGAGCAATGAGCCACTTGGCTGAGGACCACTCAGTGGTCTTATTGAAGTTGAGGTAGGTATGTGAAGAGACCATCGCATATGAAGAAACACAACTATAGTTCATTTATGACAGGAAAAGGCCATAGACAGAACAGACATGCCCTAGTAGTCTTTAATATCGCCCCTGTTGATATTTCTTATAACATTTGAAGGGAAGTAATAACATGGTAGGCAAATCCAGATTACAATACACGAATTACTCTTGCAGTGGCCAACCAATAATAATATCAACTTGGGTGACGATCAGCTAAAGAGACTATTGGACGCAAGGAGGAGGTTGAACAGATTTAGAATTAATAAAAGGAATCAGGACAAATTCTTCGAAAAAGGCTTAAACATGGTTATCTCTTCTTCTTTATCATCATCTTCTTCTTCGTCTTCTTCTTCTTCTTGATTACCATTCCAGAAAGGGTTGGCTATAATGTCTCTCCACAACCTTCT
Organism: Oreohelix idahoensis; assembly: GCA_024509875.1. NCBI lineage: Eukaryota > Metazoa > Mollusca > Gastropoda > Stylommatophora > Oreohelicidae > Oreohelix > Oreohelix idahoensis. Next base: position 530,634 of record JAMPIV010016844.1, read on the forward strand.
CTCTTTGTGATGTTTCTCATTTCTTTTGTTTCTTTCTTTCCACGTCACGTGTCAAACTGCCCTGTATATTCCTCTTTGTCGCCTTCAATGTCCTTTTTCTTCAGTCTTTCCGTTATAAAACAAAATATTCCATAATTCATTTTCTCACAACAAGCACAAAGAATATGGACTGGTTCCTTCAAATACGAGTAATATAAGCCTTCTTTGCTCACTGTAGCTGTAATTGAACAGCCTTCTTATCACATTTATTCCACATTCTCCCACAGCCTCTTTTTTATAATTATTATTACACGACTTTATTTAACTTCACTTGTATGTCACTTTCACGTCACTTTCATGTCACTTTCAAATCTTGCAATCGATTTTTTCAATCACTTCCAGATGAGCAATAGCTCTAAAACTTGGCATAATTATGTATTCCCGATGACAATACAATTGTCAGTCAGTTATTTAATAATTTAAAACTGTAATTATGAAATTATGAGTAATTAAAGTTTTTCGTAACGAAATGTTAACAAATCAGGGGCCATAATCAAGTTAATTAAAAATTCAAGAGTACGTGGTGTGCTTTTTTTTTGTTCTATGCATAAAACATGGGAGTACTCAAACAAGTGTATAGCTAAATCAAGGGAAACAATCCAAATTACATTTGTCAATTTGATGCTACATTTTTTTACTGCAAGCTATAAACTCTTTGAAAAATTATTTTTGGGTTTTAAATGCATTAAAAGCGTGTGTTTAAAATATTTTTTTAAATATTTTTAATAGCGCTACATTACCAAGCCTAGGGTTTTATCTTTATTCACGTGGCTCCTGGTCTCCTTGTCTTCTGTCATAAGTATTTATGGTCCTTCACAAATGTCCTGAGATATCTCAGAAACCAGGAAACAAATGTGTACCAAGATACTTGACCATAAAATATGGCTTGTAGTAGAAGACTAACTTAAAGTAAGCACCTTAACCTTTGGGTTTCAGGGGAGACATTTATTGCATCAATACTGTTAATTTCAAAAAAGTTGTTTCTGTTACTAGCACCTTTAAGCGCCATGAGAGAGATCTCGTTTCCATTAATTTTGAGGGTTTGCTGCTTTTGTCTGTGTCGTACTGTTGATGTCTTCAGTTTTAATTAAACACTGTTTACCCACCCACGTCTCGGGCTTTCCCCTACTTTGTCCACATAAGTGTTCTGCTGCTAAAGGCCTGTGTTAGTAGCTGATATGGAGAGGTAATGTTTATCTCTATATGTAGCCCCAACTATGCCTCAATGAGCATTTAACGGCAACCTTTACCTATATCTAAATAGTGCATTACTTGTTTCCCAAGGCCCTAATCTCCTCCTGTCTCCTGTCTCTTATGATCTCACCAGCAGCTTTAATCAGACATTTTATCTCTTACTTGAAATAATCAGTGATATCAAAATAAGAATACAAAAAGTAAGAGGAGCTTTCATTGCATTGGGAAACATATGGAGAACAAGAGAAATTAAGTGCAACACGAAAATAAGAATCTTCAACTCAAATGTCAAGTCAGTCCTATTGTATGGCTCTGAGACATGGAGAGCAACAAAAACAACAACCAAAAAGCTACAGACTTGTATAACTGGTGCTTGCGTAGAATCTTCTTCTTCTTCGATCCTTAACCACCGACCGTCAAAGCAGTCAGTGGCCATCACGCCTAGTGGCGTCTTGTAGGGCAACAACAAATTGATTCCACTTTGCACGGTCGGTGGCCATCCTTCGTACAGTGCCCCAACTCTGGTTCATTCTTTGCATCTCAGCCTCCACAGTCCTCCGCCAAGTTGTATTTGGTCGGCCTCTCTTTCGCTTTCCTTCAGGGGTCCAAAGCATAGCTGTTCTTGTGATGGCATCGGGGTCTCTTCTGAGGACATGACCAACCCAGCTCCAGCGTCTGCCAGCTATGATGGTGTGCATGTCCTCTTGCTTGCTACGAGTAAGCAGATCTTGGTTGGTGATGGTATTCGGCCAAAAGATGCGGTGAATTTTTCTTAGGCATGTTGTGTGAAAAGAGGACAATTTTGACATTTCCTTCTCTGTAACTCTCCAGCATTCCGCACCATAGAGAAGCACAGAAAGCACGCAACTCTGGTATAATCTTAATTTTGTGCTTGTGCTGTATTGGGAGGACTTTCAGATGTTATTTAGGCTGAAGAAGGCTGTTCTTGCCTTATTCATTCTGATGTTGATGTCTTTGCCTGCCCCACCGTCTGGTGTTACTATGCTTCCTAGGTATGTGAAGGTATCTGTCTGTACCAATTGCTGATTCCTTACTGATATGGGCTCAGGGTTGCTCACATTGAGCGTCATGACCTCAGACTTCTTTAAATTGATGTTCAAGCCCACCTGCTGGCTAAATTTATTAAGTCTATCCGTTTTTTCCTGGATGTGTTGATGTGAATGTGCCAGCAGTGCAATGTCATCTGCATATTCCAGATCTTCCAATGTAGAAAATGTAGTCCATCTTATTCCTCTTGGACTGCCCTCTGTTGTCTGGCGCATCACCCAGTCTATGACTGTTAAAAAAAGAGTGGTTGATAAGGGGCATCCCTGTCGTACTCCTGTCTTCACCTCGAAGGTTAGGTTGTTCTGCCCAACACTACACGTAAAGTTGGCATAGAGGCTTTTTATGATTGACACTATGCAGCTTGGAATTCCATAAGCCCTCAGTATTTTCCATAAACTGTCCCTATGTATGCTGTCAAAAGCCTTTTCAAAATCAACAAAATTTATGTAAAGCTGTCTTTGCCATTCTGAGCACTGCTCTATAATGTTCCTGAGAGTGAATATATGGTCTACACATCTTCTGTTCTTTCTAAATCCTGCTTGTTCTTTCCTCAGTTTGTAGTCTACTGCCTTTGAAATTCTCTGTATAATTATCCTGCCTAGTATTTTGCTGGGAACTGAGAGAAGAGTGATTCCTCTCCAATTATTGCAGTCTGCAAGATCTCCCTTTTTGGGCAATTTGACAATTATTCCTTTGTTCCACTCTGATGGTGTTGTCCCCGTTTTCCACACTTGTGCAAATAGTGGTTCTAATAGTTCTGCTGCTAGCTCAGGGTCTGTCTTAAATAGCTCTGCATTTAAGTTATCATGGCCCGGAGCTTTACCGTTCTTTAACCCTTTGATTGCTGTGATGATTTCTTCTTTTCGTGGAATGTCTGTATTTACATCTAGATCGTTTTCAGCCTCAGGAACATTCAATTGTGTCTCTTGTATTTCCTTGTTCAGAGTTTCTCTGAAGTGCTCTGCCCATCTTGTTTCCTGTCCCTCTGCTGTCTTGATGAGATTTCCTTGCTTATCTCTTACTAATGTAATATTGTTTGCACCTTGTTTTCCGCTGATGAATTTAGTTATTTTGTATACTGTGCTTTGTTCATTTCTCAGTGCTGCCTCTTCTGCCTGTTTTGCAAGATCGTCTAGGAAATTCCTTTTGTTGGCTCGGGTTTGGCGTTTAACTTCCCTGTTCAGCTGGCTGTACTGTTCGCTATATAGTTGCTTTAACCTGGGGGACTTCGCTTCTGTTTTCTTTCTTTTCATTTCCTTTCTCATCTTTATGGTGTTTAGTGTTTCTGGTGTTATCCAGTCTTGCTTCTTCCTTTCCTGGAATCCTAAGCATGATTTGCTACTTTCCTTATATACTGTTGAAATGGTGTTGAAATTCTGGTCTATATCATCATGTCGTGGAACATTCTAAATCCACATATATAAATTAAAAGGTAAATGTAAAGCCTAACAAATAAATTCTATAAAAGGAAAGAAGAATGGTAAAGAACAGTGCTGTCACAATGACGGTACTCGAGATCCCCTTTTTTATGCTCCGTCTGCAAAATTGTAACGCTTTCACGTTGATAGTAAGCCTACTGCATCATACAAGCGTTTCCACAACACAATAAAACGGGTACTGCAGTTCTAAGAAAAACCTTGAGATACGCAAGCTGATTAATGACCTAAATTAATACTAGCATTAATTACACTACGTTACCATAAACGAACGGACAGATGGACTTAGGATAGAAAGAAGGGAGGGCTGATCGGAGGAACACATGCAACACTAAACACGCGTCTCGTGATATTAATGCCACCCCTAACAAGCGTAAGGCCAGACGCAATACTTTTTTTCAGATGGACAGTGATAAAAAACACTACAACTACGAGAGTATGTTTAAAAACCTGAAAAATGCTTATTGGGAAACATGACATTATACTGGTTTACGTTTGAAAGCCTGACAGTACCCAGACACCACATCGATCGAAGTGAACGGGAGGTAGAAGAAAATGCATATTTTGAACGCCACCTCCTGGCTCCATTAAAATTATATATTTGGGTTCCTTAGGACTTGCTGACAAAGAATATGTTAAGTGTTATGCAAATAGTCTAGGAATTAACAAGGTATAGCCAAAATAAAATAATGGTGCTGTCAGACAACACCAAAATCAGAATCGCTCAGTGGCAGATTTTTAAACCACCAGTGTACGGGAAATAGGTCCCCATGTTAAATCCTATTTGATTGGATAGAAATAAATGTAAGGCTAAACACGATTAGTCGGACTATAAATACTATTTTTAGTTGTTAGGGGAGACGGATGGAAGGGGTACTTTTTTTCAAACGCTTGGGTAAACATGGCACGATTGGTTAGACCCGTCAATATAGTCACTTAGACGCGTCAGTTCAACACCAGATTTTCAAAAATACTTTCTAAAGCAACAGTGCGTTGAGAATCAGGTTATATATTTCTAAATAAAAGCCTGAGACAGAGGCAGGTCGGAATTTGTGCCATAAATTGTGCCATTATTCTTCACCAGTCAACGTATCTGTTTACTATTTCCATGAATTGTGGTAAGCTTGAAATATTTGATATCTTTTTAATGAAAATTGAATGTAAATTAATAATTTATGTCCGTATATGTGTGTGGTTCAGTAGCGAACCTGAGGCAAGGCCTATATATATAATGCTCCAACCTGAACAGAAGGTGTCGGAGAAAAGTAAAACTACATGGAATTACCAACTAGTACACTGACACCTATCCTATTGTATAGAAGAACTTACAGATGAAATTGCAGAGGCGTAGTAACCATTAGGGATTAGAATACTGGTGTAAAATGTTTCAGATGAAGATAGCAGTTGGCCTACCGCTCTGAACTCAGTGTTTGTTATGTAATGTGCTCAGTGTAGAAATAGAAGTATAAATTAGTTCTGAAGTAGGAGGTACAACCTTCTTGTTTCAGGGACTGTGGTCCTAAAGTTATTGAGCAGCACCTGGTCAGAGCTTTGCTGAATCCAGAGGCCGACAGCATACTCCTTGGTCCATATAGCAAACAGTGAGGTGTCTCCAGAACACAGTGGAGCAATCGAGCAGAGGAGTCTTTTCCTGCCGCCATCACGAAAGATAAGCCTATGTGGCCAGCGGAGCTCAACATTTTGTAACCCCATCTTAAACTGACATTTTATAAAAATAAGAGGGGAAATTAATTGTTTTAATGCCAGGAACTGAGAACATCTCCAATACTAGTTCCAACAGAAACAAACACTTGAAGTCATGATGACAAATAACAACTTAGCTTGAAATACAAAACCAGTATTACCTCATAGTACTACTACACAACTGACCCACATAGTATAATACTAATAAAATATGTCACTACAAGATTCATATTTATAAATTATGTACATATAAATTGTGATTACATTTTATTATGATCCCTGGTTCATTGTGTAATTGAATCAGGATCTCTATTAGTGAAAGTACTTAATACATATATATTTGAAAATTTACCAGTGACTTATTTAAGATAGTCTCATAGAGTGTTATATGTATGTGAGTGTCACAATGTTGTCAAGTATGGTGGAATAAATTAAATTGTTTATCTGTCTGTTATTGTTGTGACTTACACTTCATCATTTACAAAACCCTAGACATTCAACGTAGTCATCACAACATTCCAGAATAATTCTGACTGAGGTATAAATATGTGGTAGCAAGTAAGGTCATCTATAATACACTACACTTATTAGATACAGATACCTTCACAGCTGATCTCAGTCAGTACACTAAGTCCCCTATAAATATTTATAACATCCCACTTTACCACACATCAGTCAATGTCTTTTCCTGGCTTTTGGCAAATTGATATCGTTTCTTAATGTCGGCCGCAAAAGCTTTTCTGGTAAGGGGGTCCTTCAATTTGCTGATGTCAAACCTTTACTGTGTAGTTACAGTTGGTCCAGCCCTTCTTAGTTTCACTTTCAGTTTTGCTACTACTAAATGGTGATCACTTCCCACATCTGCACCTCTTCTTACCTTCACATCTTGTAATGCATGTCTCGATCTACCGTTAACCATGATGTGGTCTATCTGGTTTCTGTCCCGACCATTTGGTGATTCCCATGTTAACTTGTGAATTTCCTTATGTGGGAAAAGTGTTCCTCCAATGACCAGGTTGTTAATGCTACAGAAACTTATTAGCTTATCCCCATTTTCGTTTGCTGTTCCGCTGCCGCATTTCCCCATTGTTCTTTCGTTATATATATATTGTGTGTACCAACTTTCGCATTGAGGTCTCCCATTACTATAACAAGATCATATCTAGGTGTGTCTTCCATTTCTTTCTGCAGTTGTTGATAGAATTCATCCTTGACCTCCTCATCGCTATCATTCGTTGGTGCGTAGCATTGTATTATTGTAGTGTTGGTGAATCTCCCTCTCAATCCCAATCGAATCAGTCTGTTGTTGATGGGTTTCCATTCCAGTAATGTCTTTTCTATCCCTTTCTGTAGAATAATGGCTACGCCTTCACTGTGCTGTCCATCCTCTCTTCCAGAGTAAAGTACTGTTTCTCCTGTTGCTGTTTTAACTTTTCCTGCCCCTGTCCATCTGCTCTCACTTATCCCCAGGATGTGTAACCTATAGTTTCTCATTTCTTCCGTGACCTGTCTTAGTTTACCTGTCTCGTACATTGTCCTGACATTCCAAAATCCTATTCTCGTATCCTGTTTTGCGGTCAGGACATCCGTTTTCATGTCAGTGGCTTCCTTTCGGCTTTCACCACTGACAGTCATACGAGCCACAGACTCCGAATGTCCATCCCGCAGCAAAGTTTGTTCATTTGATGTTGTTTCCGTAACTTCATTATTTTTTTTACATAGACAGGGGTGTCAGCCCTATGCTAAAACCCCCAACCTGGAGGACCAGGGTACCAGCTTTTGTCTGACCCCTACCCACACAGACCAGTCCAGCTTGGTTGAACCTACCAGGAGTAAAACTCCCACTGGCATAGCTCTGGGGATTGTCAGGGTACGCAAGCTGCCATACCGCTACAAGGTATAGGTACCATTGATGGCAGTTGCGTAGAATAGAAGGACTGAAATGGTATGACAAAGTCACAAATGTGGAATTGATGACAAGAACCAGACAAGTGCCAGTGGAACAAAAGTTGAGAAGAAGACGATCGCGTTGGATAGGACACACACTGAGGAAACCTGTTGATAGCATTACAAGGCAGTCCTTGTTCTGGAATCCACAGGGAAACAGATTCAGAGGTAGACCCAAAAAACACATAAAGAAGAGAACTGGCTACAGAGGTGAAAATGATGAGGAAAACATGGAAAGAACTTGAGCGGATGGCACAGGACATGAAGACTTTGCATGTGTTTCTTGAAGGCCTATGCTGCTCTGGGAGTTAAAGAGTATTGATCGATTGATTGTTATCTACCGTGAGGTGTAGAGGTTTGGAAGAGGGAACGCCACATTATCCCATCCGCCGTCCCCCCTTTAGCCTGGCTCTAATCCAGCCCCCGGTCCCCAAGAGATTGTCCAACGTTCCCCCCCCCCCCTTTCCCCTTGTGACAGTACGGACTGTTACGTCGGATTAACACTAAGGTGCTGCCACTTAATTATAGTTAGGGTAAGAATACTTAGCAAGATTAAACACTAAGTATTTGAGCGTGTCTAGTTAGCGTAATAACACTAGTCACATATCCTATGAGTGATTTAATTAAAGTGTTCAGAAATGACGTCATCGAACTTGGGGTAGAATTGCCCAGTAGTTAGGACGGAAGTGATGGTTTGAGAGAAGGAGGTTAAGTGAGTGGGTTTTAGGCACGAGACAAGCGAGACAGTGATTTTGGGGTTTGGACCATCTTGTAAGTTCGATGGCTGTGTGTTATTTCTTGGGATGACTGGTTTGTATACCACAGAAGCACATGTATTTATGAACTATTATGAAGTTGTCAGAGTGTGCAGACACTTAATAAAGGTGTTCATTCATATTTAATCCAGCTTGAACTTATTTCCTGAACGTCAGTAGGAAGTGTCGTTTGTTTACATCAGGTAATTGAGAAAAGAATGTTACCATATTTTTGACGATCATGCAGCCTAAAACATAAACACAGTTACGAGTCTCCAAAAGAATCACCTGGGTTATGTTCCTATTCTGTAATCACCATCTCTGGCAGTCGCCAGTAAATAAACAGATGAACATTGATAAAAGATTCAACCCCATTCTCACCCTGTCACACTTGACTGGATTTGTCACCGTGACCAAGCCCGGTCACATCTAACTTGATTCGGTGCCGTTCCCGTCCACTCCCCCGGCCACACCCTCTAGCGGACCCCGGGCCACGTTATCTCACATATTATAATATCTTTCCCCCCGTGCTTAGCGTTTGAGACTAACAGCAAAGAGTTGGTATAAAAGTGCTATTCATCAGCTGACGCTGTATCTCCATGTAACTAGATGTACACGTCCCTGGGCAGTGGAGTTAGTCTGTTAGCGACTTCATATGCCTTTTCACATCTATGCCCACTTACTGCCAACTTTACCGTCATCTGTGGACAAACTGCATAGGTGTCTGAGCTCGTGACTTATGTGATCAAGGTATTGCTGCCATAGATGTCAACTTGGCGTTGCGTTTTTGATGCATCTGTGTTAAAAATGACTTCTTCACCCCTAGAAAATATCTGCCAGAGATCCATCAAATAAATAGAAACTTACCAGGTAATATCTGCAAACAAGGAGAACGTCAGTAGACATAAATGTTAAGCAAAAATGGTACAACTATAACCAAAGTAAAGAACGTTGTAGAAGACTTGAAAAACGATTGAAGGCATATACTGACATAAGTAGATAATTAAGACGTATACATTTTATCCTAACATATAATTGAAAACTATACTATTTTATTTCAAATGCAGCTACCGATGGGTACAGTTTACCAAACGAGAGACTTTCTATGACTGAGAGTTCCGGCAGACCAACAGGCACCAAATTAGAAGACACCACTTTTATGTACGAGAACGTTGTAATCCATCCCACATAAAAAATTGAAACGCTACCTGTTGCTTTGTTCAGCACTACAAGAGATGAGATTACTCCACTTTACAAAAAAATCCAACCTTTGAAAACACCCTACTCTACATAGACCTGAACAACTAATCAGAACCGCGCAGTTTCACATTACGTCATCAAAATCACCAAGAGCTAACGCTCAGCGATGGTGGATCAAAGACAACACTACATCAGTGGACTAAAGTATGGATGCCATTTCTGTCAAAGATGTTAATGGAAATAAATTGTTGTGTAAAATCTGGTTCTTCTACTTCTTTCTTGTTGTGCTCCTTACTGAGCATACGTCCACCATTAAAGCTGATTCTCCTGCAGGAAGCATTCACCAAGGATTCACATTCACTTAGGAGCCGCGCTAGCATAGTGGTTACAACACCGCTCTGTCGACCAGGTGATTCAGGATCAAACCTGGGCGACGGCATTTGAGGATTTTTCGTCGACCTGGAATTGGACTGGATTAACTCGAGACCTGGCGAGAACATTTGAAAGAGTGTCGTCGACCAGGGATTGGCGGCTCCTGAGCCGACCCAGCTCTAATGGGTACCTCCGAAATCGGCGAGTATCTGCCTGAATGGCGAGGGACACCTGTCTCTTTACAAGAAAAAAAGGGATACTCACGTAAAATCAATGTCAGGCTAGACATTAACAATAATCTGAGATTTCGCCTCGAGTATTAGCGGGCGTACGAAAAAAAAACAAAAAACATTCTCTTGCAGTAGTGATTTCTGTGGCAATTAGTTTTACAAGCAGAGGTTGCCAACCCCTTCCACAGCCTCATATTATTTGTCTAGTACGACATGCCTGATGCCGAGATAGAGTTCTTTTTTCTTTTTTTCTTCAGTCCCACGGAAACTATAAAACTAGGTTGTAAAACTTAAAATAATCAATTAAGCTAATACGTTTTTTTACGTAACTTTTCATTAGAGAAGTGAACTAAATACATCCGAACACCATAGAATGACACAACTAAAACCCAAACATTAAGTATACAACATATGTATTTCAGCTTTCAAAGTTCATTTCTTTCTCTTTCCTATTAAAATGTCAATATTGAAGTGAATGTTACGATTCTTATACTGAAACATCATCATCATTTCCCTGTGTGCGCTCTTTATGGAGCAAGGAGTCACCACAGCAGCTGCTCCACCTACAGGAAGCCTGCTTCAGGCATTCACACTTTCTTGTGGTCCATGTGGTAATTTGTTTTACGTGATATTAGGATGTCTGTCTTGTTAACAACTACTCGGGGTTAACTAATAATTCACATTACGTAAATATAAAATGGTAAAGCTCTATGTGAGTGTGATTGCTAATGAGTCATACATACATATACATACTGAAACAGGTAGGCTAGTGCCCCTAGATCTATAGAGAGTTACGCCAACTAAAATTTGGCCGCCGTTTTCGGCTGTACCCGTATTACAGGAAAATAGACCCAATCGCGAGTTTCAGACACAATTTGCATTTTCGTTTAGGTTAGCTAATAATTTGAAATAAAATTAGATGCAAATACAGTAGCACATATTTGTACTATTTTTTGTATTTCAACTAACAAAACAAAAAGAAGAAAACTAGTTTACTTACCGGTTAATTTAATAGAATCATTTGCTTGAATTTTTAACACATACTCCGTTGAATTTTATATTCCGTTAGAATTCCACTATTTAGCAACAAATATTCCGTTAGAATTGCAAAATTTAGCAAACAATACTATCTTATAAAATAATATAATAAAAATTATTTATAATTTTATTATAGTCTTATTATTTAAGTTTTATATATTAATATATATATATATATATATATATATATATATTTATATATATATATATATATATATATATATATATATATATATTATATATATATATATATATATATAAAATATGAGATCATAGACCAATCATAGACTACTCACTTACTGAAAAGATCAAACAAAACATAGAAGACAAGGAAGCCAAAATAGAGAAAAATATAAAATTTTATTATATTATATAATTTTTTTAAATTTTATATATTACAATTATAAAATTATATAATTTATATTATATAATTTAAAATTATAAAATATATATATAATATATAAATTTATTATTATATTTATAATGTATTTATAAATATAAATATATATAAATATAATCTTATAAATATAGAAGAGTTGTTAAGAATAGACAGTCCTAGGGAACTGCATAATATTTAACAGGAACAAATGTTAATATATAGTGGCTGTGAATGTGAAGGTCTGATTCTGTTCTTATAATACATATGACTTTTAATAGGCGAAAGTCAATTAAATATCTTTTAAATTCAGTTATATAACTGGAACCACCAGGCCTTTACACCCCTCCATTTTAATATTATTCTTGTTCAGAGTTTCTTCTTTATTTTGTTTGTTTGTTTGTTTTTTATTTATTTATTTAATGTATAAGCATAATTGTGATTGTCCCTATTTACAATGATTTGACAAATGTAATGCCACTTTCTCATATCGGCAGTTGTTCATATTATTTGGAATTGAAAACAATATATATATCCTAATTATAACCCATCAGAGGTTGAACGGGATATTTATCTTCATTAATTTTTAAAAAAAATCTTACTCGATGCTTATTCTCGCTACTAGCTCTGGTATTGTCAAGCCGAAAATGGCGTCTACGTCGTTCAGCATCGTTTTCGATTCTGACATAGTTGGCGTAACTCTCTATAGATCTAGGGGCACTAAGGTAGACGGATAAATATCAGTTCATGTCGGGTGTAAATTCTTAGCTAGTAAGTCACAGACGCATGTAGAGAGTGAGAGAGACACGGGGAGAGAAAGATAGAGACAAGCAAAAAGGACATATATCAGTATCGTGTGTTAATTCATTGTTAATAAGTCATTGACGCATACAGAGAGTGAGAGAGACAGGGATAGAGAGAGAGAGGTAAGCAACCAAACAAATATGTAAATTCATTGTTAGTAAGTCACAAACGCATGCACAAAGTAACAGAGACATGGGAAGAGAGAGAGAGAGAGAGAGAGAGAGAGAGAGAGAGAGAGAGAGAGAGAGAGAGAGAACAAACAGACAGACAAACATTCTTTATTGTGTGTAAATTCATTGTTGTAAGTTGGAAACGCATGCAGAGACTGAGAGAGACAGAGAGAGAGCGAGAGAGAGAGGGGGAAGAGAGACAAGCGAATGTGACCGGGCTGGGGCTGATATGTTATTCTTCTTACTCTTTATCTTTTCTGTTTATCTTCCAAGTCATTAGTTAATATATCATTTTTTACTGGCCAACTCCACCAGAGATGTCGATTCTTGGATGATATTATTTTTCTTTCCTATTCCCGGTTTGTTCAGTTCCTCTTCGATGTTGTAGTAACTTCTTGTATAGTGGTAGTATTAATAAACATGGCCTACATTCAGCAACTCTCAAAGATGAAATCTAATCCATTCTAATCCTTCAAAACTTTTAATTCCATAATAATGCAACACGTATGATGAGTCATTCAAATGATAGAGCTCGCATATAATCATTAACTGGGTCTTTATACATCAGATATACTTCATACATGAGCTCTATGTCTCGTGAACTTACATATTCCTCTTTTACATAATATCATCTCCAGTAGACTTTCTTAGTCTTCCCAAAATATGTTACTGTTTACTCGTGGTACCTATGCTCCTTATTAGCATTCCATACTTATTATATATGTACTTATATATTATCCTCGATGAACTGGTCAGTCCTCTCTCTATGACCGTTCCTAGAAACAAAATTATCTCATGCATAATAAATATATGTTCACCATTTAGATACTTACATGAGAGAGCATATTTGCGATTCTCATATAGAAGTCGACTCTCACTTTCTCTTAAAAGTCGTGTGTATTTCTCGACAGCTCAAACTTTATTCAACACTGCTTCTCAATGATATCTGTAGTTTTTTTCTTAAATTCATAGCCTTTCGTTACTTTAGGCCAAGTCGTTATATATTCATAACCATCTATTTCTGGACGCATAGTTGTACAGTTCTCATAGCGACTTGTCAAAATCGTGCTTCTGCAAAACTCTCCTGTAAACAAAATTCTACCTCGTGCAAATTATAATCACAATCCAATACTTACAATACAGCATAATCGCTGATCTCCTTTTGAAATACACTCTCTGTGAACCATAGAATCTATAACTATTTTTTTAATCGAATAACACTGGCTGTACATAGGTATGTACTCTTATGAAACTCTGTCTGTAAACCACAGACGTATATCTTGTCTGCCATCTGCTTGAGATCTTCTCAGCACTTCATCACACACTGATGACCAACTCAGGGCTGACTAATGACCTCTGGTCATTTTTGCGTGGTGTGTTTTTCTCGCCACTTATCTGATTCGCTGACCCAAATCTTTTCCTTAAATTTATTGGTCGAGCTAACCTGTTCACGAACATTCTATTTACATCTCTATGATCACTCACTTTTAGTTAACGTGAGCCGATATTCTGAACTGTTGTCAGTTAGCAATTTTTTATTATTCTCATTCATTATTTTCTTTGTGAGCTGTCCTAACTGTTTATCTCACTCTAACCATAGCACGAATAATGCTAGGGCAAGCCTCGCGGTGATACAAACCGACAAAAACATATAACGTCATGTATAAATTGCATATCGTCAGTTTCAAACTTTTATAAAGCTGTATTATCTGTGAATAATCCGAGAAAAGAAACATGAAAAATTCCCTAATGATGTTTTGCACCACTTAGAGCTTGTCATTTCTTTTAGTAATATCTATATATCGATCTACAATCATAAATGTGCCAAAGAACTTTGACGTTTACAGCATCAATAACATGCGAACATGATCGGTTATTTGTTAGATTGTATATAAATTACGTGTGTTGCCGGGGCCCGAAAAAGGAACAAAGAATAATAACACTGTTCCCTTCCATGCATGTCGTAGAAAGCGACTAAGGAGGGTTTGGCATCTGGCCGGTTACCCCATCCTGTAAAAAGTTTAGACCATAAAAAAACTTCAACAAATATGGACAAGTCAATTAAGGAAAATAAAACACAGCTATCCAAGACACGGGAAGGTCCTCTCGCAGGGAGGCGAATGATGCAACACAGAGAAAGCCGAAAGGAGTCTGTGTTACTGACTAACCTTCTTTCTTCTAGGAGAACTCCCAGATTTGGCACCTGGAATGTTTGGACATTAAACGAACAAGGGAAAGTGGCACAAGTAACAGCAGAGATGAGGGAATATAAAATCGAGGTTCTGGGAATGTGTGAAACAAAGTGGAAGGAGGTAGACAGGAAGAAACTCATCACAGGTGAATTGGTGCTGTCCTCAGGGCTGAAGACGAAAGTTCACACCACAGTGAAGGGGTAGCTCTTATGTTATATAAAGAAGGACAGAAAGCACTCATTGAATGGGAAGCCGTTGGATCCCGAATAATAACAGCTACTTTTAAAACAGCTAAAAAGAAAATGTAAATGTCATCCAATGGTATGCACCAACTAATGACAAAGAAGAGTCTGTGAAAGAAGTATTTTATACTAGACTACAATAAATTATGGAAAAAGTAAAAAGAAGAGACATCAAAATTTTGATGGGTGACATGAATGCAAAGATAGGCACAGTCAACACCGGCTTTGAAGAAGTCATAGGGAAACAGGGGCTAGGAATAATGAATGAAAATGGGTAACTATTCTCAAATTCTGTGCTTCAAATCAACTGGCTATAGGAGGAAGCATGTTTCCACATAAGAGAATACACAAGGTTACATGGATATCACCAGACCACAGAACAGAAAATCAGATTGATCATATATGCATAAACAAGAAGTTTAGATCATCATTGCAGGATGTAAAGGTATATAGAGGAGCACATGTGGCATCAGATCACCACCTTCTGATAGCCAAAATAAAAATGAAACTCGAGATATGCAACAATGCAAAATTATAGATAACAATTTAATGTAGGACACCTAAGAAATCAAGAAACAACAGACAAATTTGCGGTCACAATATCCAACTAATTCCAAGTGCTCCAACAGCTGGAAGATGTAGAGAATACAGAAGACTATTGGCAGCAAATCAAAACGGCATGGAATGAGACATGTGAAGAAATACTGGGGAAAATGGAACGACAACAAAAAGCATGGATAACAACAAAAACCATCAATAAGATAAAAGACAGAAAAAACAAGAAAGCAGATTTAAACACAAGCAAAACCAGAAGTTCCAAAGCCAAGGCTCAAGAAGTGTACACAGAAGTAAACAAAGAAGTTAAAAGAAGTATCAAAAGAGACAAGAGGAAGTATATTGAGGAGTTGGCAAGAGAGGCAGAAGATGCTCTGCTAAAGGAAATATGAGAGAACTGTATAGCAGCACAAAGAAGCTGGCAGGGAAATACAAGCAAACAAGTTCATTCATAAAAGACAAGAATGGAAAACTGTTCAGCAATATACAAGAGCAAATGAAGAGGTGGACAGAATATTTTGAGGACCTTCTCAATAGACCAGCTCCACAAAACCCCCCGGACATCCAGCCAGCAGAAGACGAGCTACAAATTAACGGTGAAAGACCAACGAAGGAAGAAATAAAGAAAGCCATAAAGCTTCTAAGAGAGGGAAAAGCGTCTGGACCTGATGGCATTTCAGCAGAGGCCATCAAAGCAGATATCGACACGGCTACAGAGATGTTATATAAATTACTTGGTAAAGTATGGGAAAAGGAAAAGATACCAGCAGAATGGAAGGAAGGATATCTGGTTAAGTTGCATAAGAAGGGAAATTTACAAGAATGCACAAATTATAGAGGAATAATGTTACTATCAGTGCCAGGAAAAGTATTAAATAGGATTATCCTTGAGAGATTAAAAGAGTCCATAGACAAGAAACTGAGAGATGAAAAAGCAGGTTTTCGACAAAACAGATCCTGTACAGACCAGATAGCCACTTTGAGAATAATAGTTGAACAAAGTCTGGAATGGAATTCGCCATTATACATCGGATTTGTGGACTACGAAAAGGCATTTGACAGTGTAGACAGAGAATCACTCTGGAAATTGATGAGACATTATGGAGTTCCCCTGAAGATCATTAATTTAATAAAGAAAACCTATGAAGACATGACATGCAGAGTTCTTCATGAAGGACAGCTTACAGAACCATATGGGATAAGAACAGGAGTGCGAAAGAGATGCCTCTTGTCTCCATTTATTTTCTTACTAGCAATAGACTGGTTATGAGAACATCAACAACACACAACATAAATGGAATCCAGTGGACTCTGCCTAAGCAGTTGGATGATCTGGATTTTGCTGATGACTTGGCTCTTCTGTCCCATAACCGTAATCAGATGCAGGACAAATTGAAAACACTCGATGAGAGGTCACGGCAATTGGGTCTGAAAATACACAGGGAAAAGACAAAGATAATGAGAATAAATGCAGGTAATGAAAACAGGGTTGAACTTGAAGAAACACCAATACAAGATGTAGAATCGTACACATATCTTGGCAGCAATATAGACAAAGTTGGAGGGACAGACAGTGATGTCAAAATAAGAATACAAAAAGCAAGAGGAGCTTTCATTGCATTGGGAAATATATGGAGATCAAGAGAAATCGGATCCAACACGAAAATAAGAATCTTCAACTCAAATGTGAAGTCAGTCCTATTGTATGTTTCTGAGACATGGAGAACAACAAAGACAACAACCAAAAAGCTACAGACTTTCATAAATGGGTGCTTGCGTAGAATAGAGGGATTAAAATGGTATGACAAGGTTACCAACGTGGAACTGATGACAAGAACTAGACAAGTGCCAGTGGAACAAGAGATGAGAAGAAGACGATGGTGATGGATAGGACACACATTGAGAAAACTTGTTGATAGCATTACAAGGCAGTCCTTGTTCTGGAACCCCCAGGGCAAGAGAGGCAGAGGTAGACCAAGAAGCGCATGGAGAAGAGAGCTGGAAACAGAGATGAAAATGATAAGGAGAACGTGGAAGAAACTTGAGATGATGGCACGTGACAGGAGGACTTGGCATGTGTTTGTTGAAGGCCTATGCTCCTTTAGGAGTGGAGGGTTATAATGATGATGATGATAAAAATTACGAGGATTTACCAAGTCAGGTATAACAGATCTTTTTTTTTCCTTAACCAGCGGCACTTGGGCTTTCAGCCCTTCGGCCCAATGACATGACAATGCGAGGCTGGGGGGCCTATGGATTTCCTTCCAATCCGGTCAGGAGCTTCGCTCCTTCACATCCACAGAGGGTTTATCTCAGGAGCTGTTCAGGTAATCAGTCAAAATCCCGGTCGGTGACACTGCATCAAATGCTGACGCCCTGGCTTGAACCTTGAATACCTGGTCGCCAGCGCAACGTTGTAACCATTACACCAGCATGGCTTCCAACAGATCTTTTAATAAATGATACTATAAAACGAATAAAATGGTAGATACCAAGAATACTTCAGTTGTGCATGTCTAGATGACAGACATGAATACTACTAGTGATAATTATCAAACCCCAACTGATCCAACCACTATAGCGGACCCCATTTAGAATTAACTGATAAACGAAACAGAAATGATCACACCCCCCCGTTAGTCGTACAGGGAACAGCCCCACAAGGTCCCTCAACTGTACATAACGAGGTATATTCCACCCTTATGTTTTTGAAGCCATTACGCTTGTTAAAGTGTGATGGCATACTAATATTCATTGTAGATATGTTGTGGACAATTACACTTGACAACAGCCAAAATGTATGCGAGACAAAAGTAGCTATTTTTAACTTATTTGGCTGATCACGAATATGAACTTAAAAATCGCAAATTAGCTCTAGTTTTTAAGATCGGGAAAGGAGAAGAAGGGGGGGGGGGGGGTAAAGACAGCTTACAGCCTTTATTGTGGTTGTGAAATCGGTGACCAGGACCGGTATTGTGCCCCACATATATGTTGTCAATCCTGCGCAACGAATCTGCGCTGCTGGTTGAACCGATAAGGACGATCGATGCGTTTTGCAGTTCCAATGGTGTGGAGGGAACCGACAAACCATCTTAATGATTGTTACTTTTGCATGACTCCTCCAATTGGACATGGTATTTCTAAGAAGAAAAAGCGGCCTGTGGCCTATCCGAATATTCCCTCTGCTATGCGGCCAGTGCCTCACGGGAAAGGACTTCCTGTTCCGGACCCAACAGAATCTTACTCTCTGGATGATGAAAAAGATTATAAGGCCAGTGGACATCCGTCACCCGTGAAAGCATCTACATCAAGAGATCCTGATTTCGTGCCTATTGAAGAGTCTGCACAGCCACATACAATTATCCAGAGTGAATTGAATGATCTAGTGAGAGATCTGGAATTGCCAAAAAAATAAAGCAGAGCAGTTGGGATCCAGACTGCAGCAATGGAATCTTCTAGAAGAGAATGTGCATGTGTCTGTGCTTCGTGCTCGGCAAAAAGATCTGCTTCCATATTTCAAAATAACAGTTAACCTCATTGCTTGCGTTGGTATACTGGGTCTGATGGCAGCACTGCACATCAACTACAAAGACGACGATTGGAGGTTGTTCATTGATTCGTCCAAGTTGAGCTTAAAAGCTGTACTGCTCCATAATGGTAACATTTTACCACAAGATCTTGCTCCCTCCTCTCCACATCAAACTTGGACTAATGACGAATTTTGTAAGGGCCATGGATCGAAATGGGGCAAGAGTTTTATACCTTCTGATAAATTTCCCAGACTTAGTGAGGCCAAAATCAAGGAAGGTGTATTTGTCGGTCCACAGATGCGTCAGCTCTTCCGGGATCAGCGTTTTGATGATATCCTCACAGGTGATGACAAGTTAGCTTGGGATGCTTTCCAGCAAGTGGCCACAAACTTTCTAGGAAACAATAAAGCTGGCAATTACCAGGAGCTTGTAGAAACCCTCTTGCAGCGCTACGAGAGACTGGGGTGCAACATGTCTTTGAAATTACACTTTTTACACTCTCATCTGGATTTTTCCCTGCTAACTGCGGTGCTGTCAGTGACGAGCATGGGGAACGATTTCATCAGGACATTACTACCATCGAAAAAATGTACCAAGGAAAATGGAATGCAGCAATGCTAGCAGACTATTGTTGGAACCTTGTGAGAGATGCTCCAGAAACTCATTACAAGCGACAGGCAAAAAGGCGTTGCTGTGAATCATTTCCGCTATGAGCATTATTATCATATTATATCATAGTATATGCAAATGTCTAAAACTTGTTTTACAGATATTTAAAGAACTAGAGCTAATCTGGTGTTTTAACGGCCATTTTCATATTCAGCAGCCCAAACAACATAAAGGTAACTTGGTTTAATCTCAGATACACACAAAAAGTCAAAATTTGTTGTCAAGTGTTATTTTAGTCTCCACAAAAATTCATTTTTGTTATTAAATAGATGCTCAAAAACTTTCGTTCAATATTAGTGGTCTGATGTTACATATATATGCATTATAGGAATGTAAGATTTTAATATAGAATGTTGACTATTCCATTCACCTACGTGTTGACAATGCATTGTAATGGAGAAAACTAAGAGTTGATGATAAACCATGTGACTATTATGTCCTAAATGTCACTATTTTAGCTAAATATTTGTTGCGGATTTCACTGTTTATGGATGTTTTATTATACGAAAAAAAACTTTATAATATTGAGAGTTTGCCATAATATCATTTCACATGTTATTCATAGCTATCATCATCATCTCATCTCAGCCCGTAACCCGTCATGGGTCGTAGGGGTGCCATGGTGGAAGCATCAGCAGACAGGGTCCTCCACTGCTCTCTATCCTCAGCAATGCGTACAAGTGTGGAAAAACCGTGTCCTGCCCATTCTTTGATGTTATCAGCCCAGGATTTTCTCTGCCTTCCTCTTCTCCGTTTACCTTCGACTGTTCCCTGAAGGATCGTTTTCGAAAGGGAGTCATGACGAGTTACATGCCCAAACCAGGCAAGCTTTCGACGTTTCACTATTGACAAAAGTGGTTCTTGGTGGCCTGCATAGGTGTTTATCTTCTCTCTAACATAGACATTTGTTTTGTGCTCTTTATAGCAAATGCGCAAAATTCTTCTATAACATTTATGCTCGAAAGCCTGAATCATTCGCTCCGTATTTGCAGTGAGTGTCCAGCCCTCACACCCATACAAGAGAATAGATAATACAAGTGATTTGTATAATTTGATCTTCACAGGAAAACTGATGTTACTTTTCCAGATCACATTCAACCTTGTCATGGCAGCTGAGGCCATTTCAAGTCTTGTCTTGATTTCTTTACTTGATCTTCCATCACTACATATAGTGGACCCGAGATATTTAAAGGTGTTAACTTCTTCTAACGTTTGCCCATTTAACGTAATGTTGGTCGGAACATGTTTCTTATGGCTATTCACCAATATCTTGCTTTTTTCTATATTAATTTCCATCCCATACGTTCTTGTTACTTTCTCCAGTCTAGAGGTAAGGTCTTGAAGTTCTGATTCTGATCCAGCTATCAGATCAATATCATCAGCAAAACGTAGGTTGCACAGAGGTCGGCCTCCAATCGATATGGTTGATTTATAATCGTAGAGAGCCTCCTGCATAATATGTTCTAGATATATATTAAAGAGCACTGGTGACAGGATACATCCCTGGCGAACTCCTACAGTTGTTTTGAAAAATTCTCCAATGTCGTTGCTTGCAAAAACAGCACTGCTTGCGTCCTTGTATAGTGCTTCAATGATATCTATGATGTTGGTATCAAAATTGAATTTTCTCATTACTTGCCATAAGCCTTCATGCCAGACTCGATCGAAGGCTTTTGTGAAATCGATGAAGTTATGGTATAAATCGTGTTGATGTTGGAGATGTTTTTCGATAAGTAATCTAATATTGAAGATTTGTTCTGAGGTACTTCTTTTTGGTCTAAAGCCAGCCTGTTCCTCTGACAAGATTTCTTCTGATTTCTGTTTTATTCTGTTCAAAAGTATCCTTAACATCACCTTACTTGGATGACTAATAAGGCTAATGGTTCTGTAGTTCTTGCACATTTTTAGATTTCCTTTCTTTGGAAGCGGTATTACTAATGACTGCGTCCATTCTTTTGGCCATTTTTTTGTACTCCATATCTTCTGGCAAATTGTTGTCATGATTTTTACTATATCTGGTCCTCCATATTTCAAGAGCTCTGCTGGGATATTATCCACACCCGGTGACTTCCCTCCTTTCATCGAACATATAGCCTCTTCCACTTCTTCCCGTAATATTGTTGCATTTCCGAGTTCCCTGTTTTCGCACTTAATGTTGTTTAATATGCCTAAGTCAGTGTCAAGTTTACAGTTATATAATTCTTTACAATATTCTGTCCACCTTCTCATTACAGCTGTTTTTTCATTGAGCAGGGCCCCATTGCTATCTTCTATGACAGTTACCCTGGGCTGTTGGGGTTTTGATAGTTTTCCTAATGTGTCAAAAGCTGCCTTGCTGTTACCTTTTATTAGCCCCGTATTAATGAACTCACATTGATCAGCTACCCATTTTTCTTTGGCCTGTTTCATTTTCTTCCTAATATTTTTATTCACCATACTGTATTGCCATGCTGCTTCAGGAACCTCTTTCTTAACCTTTTTCATTTCCCGCCGTGTATCACATAACTTCAGAATGTCATCTGTAACCCATGGTTTGTTTATTTTCTTTCTTTTACAAGTATTTCTGTTGCTGATTCAATGAGCACGTCTTTCATGTTCTCTGTGATTGAGTTGATATCATCCTCCAAAAAGTTGAGAGCTGCGAATTTTCCTCCAACAGTTGCCTCAAAGATTCCCGCGATTTCTGGATCTTTCAGTTTGTCTAAATTGAATCTTAACTGAGAAAATCTGTTTTGATTATAGTTCTTTTTAAGTTTAAGCTTGAGCGTCATCAATACCATGTCGTGATCACTACCAATGTCGGCGCCAGGAAAAGTCCTAGTCTTGGTTTTATTAATACTGGACTTGAATCTTTTGGATACAAGAATAAAATCAATTTGGCCATGTATCTCAGTTTTTGGGGCATGCCACGTTGTTCTGTTCAGTTGTGCATGTCCAAATGACAGACATGAATACTACTAGTGATAATTATCAAACCCCAACGGATCCAACCACTATAGCGGACCCCATTTAGAATTAACTGATAAACGAAACAGAAATTATCATAGCTATCACCCTATCACCCTAGTGTAATATCATAGCTATCACCCTATCACCCTAGTGTAATATTGTTTTACTTGGAAGTGTTCATCATTGATTTTACTTTAGAATTTTTGAGTATTGTTAACTTATGTATTGTTGATATATGGATGCGAGTCATGGGCAATGACTACAACTCACAAAAGCCAGATCCAAACCTCAGAAATAAGGTATCTGAGGAAGGTGGTTGAAGTAACAAGAAGAGACATGGTACGCAACCAGACGATACGTCAAGGCCTTAAATCTCACCCCCTGCAGACCCAAGTAGAACAGTCCCAACTAAGATGGTTTGGCCATGTCTTCAAAATGGGAGAAGATCGGCTACCACGACAAGCATGGGAAACAAAGAGCCAGGGATCCAGACCCCCAGGACGACCGAGAGTCCGCTGGGAGGACAACATTAGACAATCTTTGAAGGACCGAGGACTGGAATGGGGCAAGGCCAGGAAGAAGACAGCTGATAGAATAGTCTGGCGCTCTCTCTCTCCCAAACCTCTACACCTCACGGTAGAATGGGAACGACTAAGTAAGTAAGTAAGTAAGTTAACTTATGTGTTTTTAATATGGAAATACTGACCACGAATTAGCATCATCATTGATGATGGAACTTTCTGAAGAAGTTAAATTTTTGATAGTACGTTGAAATATCTACATCCGGTATATATTTCCAGGGCACAGAAACGAAATGTAGCCGTGAATGTATAGAGAACGAAGAAAATAGAGTATTAGAACAATCACTGCGGGCCATAGGCACAGTAAGCTATAATTGTAACTCAAAAACTAAATACAGTACAGATATCGTGTTTGGTAATTGTTAACGAAGACTAGACAAGAAGAACAAGACATAAAGGAATATTGTAAGTTAATGCTGTTAGAAGATATTGACGATTTTAGGTATTGTTCAAAATAGCAAAATATCTCTAACCTTGGCAGACACATACATAAGCTATTTTGGAGCAAAGATAGGATAAAAATAGCATGGTACAATTCTCGCCGCATAGCTCAGTCGAGCTCATTACAATAACAGTGGTTATAATTATGAAACGTTAAAATTGATTGTACGAGGACTGCGACCAATCAGGGTGCATGAGATGGTTCGAGGTGAATTGAACTCACCAAGCTAACTCGCTTTGATTATCATAGTGGTTATCGCGCTAGTCAGGTATAAAGATTTTTTTTTTTTTTTTTTTTGGTTTACTTAACCAGCGGCACTTGGGCTTTCAGCCCTTTCGCCAAATGACATGTCATTGCGAGGCTGCGGAGGCTGTGGACTTTCCTTCCAACCTGGTCAGAAGCTTCGCTCCTTCCAATCTACAGAGTGTTTATCTCAGGAGCCGTTCAGGTTATTCAGTCAAAATTCCGGTCGGTGACAATTCTTCAAATGCTGACGCCCGGGCTTAAACCATGAATACCTGGTCGCCAGCGCAACGTTGTAACCATTACACCAGCATGGCTCCCAACAGATCTTTTAATAAATGATACTATAAAACAAATAAAATGGTAGATACCAAGAATACTTCAGTTGTGCATGTCCAGATGACAGACATGAATACTACTAGTGATAATTATCAAACCCCAACTGATCCAACAACTATAGCGGACCCCATTTAGAATTAACTGATAAACGAAACAGAAATTATCACACCCCCACGTTAGTCGTACAGGGAACAGCCCCACAAGCTCACTCAACTGTAAATAACGAGGTTTATTCCACCTTTAGTTTTTGAAGCGATTTGCTTGTTAAAGTGTGATTGCATACAAATATTCATTGTAGATATGTTGTGGACAATTATTTTAGTCTCCACAAAAATTCATTATTTGCACGCCATTCTTGTTATTAAATAGTTGACTGTTCCATTCACCTACGTGTTGACAATGCATTGTGATGGAGAAAACTAAGAGTTGATGATAAAACATATGACTATTAATGTCCTAAATGCCACCATTTTAGCTAAATATTTGTTGCGGATGTCACTGTTCATGGATGATTGATTATATAAACATGCTTTATAATATTGAGAGTTTGCCATAATACCATTGCACACGTTAGTCATAGCTATCACCCTAGTTTAATATTGTTTTACTTGGTAATGTTCATCATTGATTTTATTTTAGTATCTTCTCACAATTTTGAGTATTGTTAACTTATGTGTTTTTAATATGGAAATACTGACCACGAATTAGCATTATCATTGATGATGGAACTTTCTATAGAAGTTAAAATTTTTGATAGTACATTGAAATATCTACCTACGGGTATATATTTCCAGGGCACGGAAACGTAATGTCGCCGTGAATGTATAGAGAACTAAGAAGATAGAGTACTAGAACAATCACTGCAGGCCATAGGCACAGTAAGCTATAATTGTAACTCTAAAACTAAATATAGTACAGATATCGTGTTTGGTAATTGTTCACGAAGACCAGACGAGAAGAACAAGACATAAAGGAATATTGTAAGTTAATGCTGTTAGAAGATATTGACGATTTTAGGTATGGAGCTCGAAATAGCAAAATATCTCTAACCTTGGCAGACAAATACATAAGCTATTTTGACGCGAAGATAGGATAAAAATAGCATGGCCCAATTCTCGCCGCGTAGCTCATTTGAGCTCGTTACAAAAACAAAGTGGTTATAATTATGAAACGTTAAAATTGATTGGATATTTACTAGGACTGCGACCATTCAGGGTGCATGAGTTGGTTGGAGGTAAATTGAACTCACCAAGCTAACTCGTTTTCCACGTGGTAGACGGTTAGAAGATGTAGAAGAGTTAAGACATAGGTGTCCAACGAGTTATTCGTGGTGCAGAATTTGTATGAAGGCCTAAGAACTCTGACTATGAGTAGAACTATAAAATAGACCGTTAGAAGAAGTAGATGTATCAAGTCGTAATTAGATAGCGAGTGATTTAGCAGAACAGTCAGTGTCTGTAAGCTTTTGATGGACTTAGATCTTGTGCAGAATTTAGGAAACGTTTATACATTTTTAAGTGCTAAAGGAATTGTTTTATATGATAAAGCGAGAAATTGACTATTTTGAAGAAACTCTCTGTATGACACCAGATTCGTTAAGTTATGGAACAGAAATCAAATTGCCGTCTGTGTGTGCTGGTCAAGATTCCCATGAACATTGTGTGTGTGTTGATTAATGATTTACAGTAACTTGAACATTTGAACAGCCTTTTAAATATTGCAGTTAAGAAGTAGTATCATAATCGAAGATAGCACTGCTACGATCTGTAATAGCACACTGTAAAATTCTACCAAATATTAGACGGCCTCTTATTGTACAAGTCAGACATTGCTGTAGTGTACATTTAAAACAAATGACTGAACCAAATAAATGTTTGTGACGTTTAACCGACCAGACATTTGAGTGTCTTATATTCACTATCATGTCCTCGTTCATGCAAAAGACAAGAAGAATGAAAGACTATAAAATGAAGCGAAGAGTTATCAATAACCAACCAGAAACCCAGACGACATCACCTGAAGTCTGAGGTTGAAAAAGGTACTCCACTAGATCACGAGCAAACCACAAAAAAATATATGTATACCCTTCGATCTCAACGCTTCAATCGGTAGCTTGTAATTCGAAGTGACTGTAAAATATATCATTAATAATTAAGTACAATAAACCTTAGCCTGGTCTAAGTCTCTAAGTATCAAGAGTCAACAGCCAGCACTACCACAGTGCGACTAGAGAGAGATAACAGCTGGCACTGTGATACAATGAAGTCAGGACATGCAGAATTCTTTATGAAAGAGAACTTCCAGAACCATGTAAGATAAGAAATGGAGTGCGTCAGCGATGCCTTTTTACCATTTGTATTTCTTCATAATGACTACAGATTGGTTTATAAAATCAACATTCGTCAACAAAAAATAGAAATTCTGTGTTGTCTGACTAAATTCTTTGACAATATAGGTTTTGCTGAGTTCCTTGATTCTGACCGATAAACTAATCAGATAGATTCTGTCAGCTCCACTGACAGCAATGAAAAAGGGAGCTACTGTTTAAACTACTCATCTACGATTTTGCTTCTCATTATCCCCTTGTTTTACCCCTTGCTCCAACGCGGCTACATTGTCTGACCTACCTCTTAAAAATATTTGTCCCTGGAGAAATGTTTTCCCCCAAGTACCACCAACACTGAATTCTAGATATCATTTTTTCCCAGTAGACCCTTCTACCTCGCGACTGTTAGTATAACCTCTGCCTAGTCTTCTTGCGAAACAAATATTTGCACATTTACCACTGGTCACTATATAACAGTCAGTCTGCTGTCAATAACTGTCACCACTATTCTGCCCATTTTTATTCAGCCATCTTCATTACTGATTTCTCTTACTCACACTAGTCATCACCATGCGTATACCTCAAAATTAATCATCATCAACTTTATGCACAACTAATGAACATCATCATACTTAAATATCCTTACTATTAATCGTATTCAATATAACAATCATCATCATGCAACGTCATCATACTGATATGACCTTACTAATCATTGAATTTAACATAATAATCATCACCATACTAAATAACCTTACTAATCATGGTATTTAACATAATAATCATCACCATACTAAATAACCTTACTAATCATCGTATTTAACATAATAATCATCACCATACTAAATAACCTTACTGATCATCGTATTTAACATAATAATCATCATTTTTGCCTCAACAACACTCATTGTCATTTTATATACCACTCTATATTCGAACACAGCACAACCTATCATATTTTCTCTATCTGCCTTTATGGCTTCAAGTCACACTTGTGTACAATACTACACTTCATTTATTTTGCGTTCTAAACTCAACCGTTACCAGTCACTTATCTCAATATTATATAGTCTTTTCCTGTCAAGCGTAACTACTTGTTACTTCCCCTTATTTAAACATGTACAAGATTTTCTCTGTGAACCATTAGTCAACATGTCTCCACCATTTATTTCTGCTATCCCCCGCTACTCCCTCCTGTCGTTAAACTTGCCGTGGTCACATATCTGAAGTGTTTTATAATTTGGACGTCTAAACCTCCCTATTAGTTTCTGCGCTTTTTTTCTTAAGTGACATTTCCCCCCGTTGCAACAACTTTTTCTTCCATCTCTTTTCCTCTAGTATCTCTTCAGTTTCCCTTCTTATTCTTTCTCTTCCCCGTTTCAGCGTGTCCTCTTATTTGTCCTCATTTATTTCTGTATATACTAATTTAACCGTGTACTTTTTTCTCTCCAATTTTTCTACAGTTCCCCTCCGACACTTTTTCTCTCGAATTTTGCTATTTCGCGACTCCTATCATTGCACTTTTATGACTGCTCTCTCACCTGAACACGTTTTTCTCCAAACTTCTTCCACTTCATAATTCTCATCCTGCCTGCCTTGGGCGGCAGTGTAACTGTTTTCTGTGGCCTGATAACTGACGCGATGTGAGTGTCAATATTCTAGATCCACGTATTCGTCCAATATTCGTATTCTGTGTAGGTCAAAATATAATCGGACATTGATTTTTTTTTTTTTTTTTTTCGTACGCCCGCTAATACTCGAGGCGAAATCTCAGGTTATTTTTTTTTTTTTAATGTCTAACCTGACATTGATTTTTACGTGAGTATTCTATTTTCTTGTACAGAGACAAGTGTTCCTCGCCATTCAGGCAGATAAGATACTCGCCGTTTTCTGAGGTACCCATTAGAGCTGGGTCGGCTCAGGAGCCGCCAGTCCCTGGTCGACGACACTGCTTCAAATGTTCTCGCAAGGTCTCGAGTTAATCCAGTCCAAATCCCGGTCGACGAATTTGAATTATGTTAAAATCTCGGCCCAATATAAAATTCCTGGTCATTCCTTTCACGATGGTGAATGTATGTTCCACTACTGTCGTTCCAATGGTAATATTTAATTTAGCCAGTCCTATTACGTGCAAGTTTTCGCCAGACACCGATGTTAACTGTATTTTAGATCTTTTAAATTTTGCTAGATGTCGGATCTGTTTGTATAATCCCCACCTTATCAGATTTACACTGGCTCTTGAGTCTACCAGTGAGCGGTACTTTATGTCTTGTATCTTTACTATGCATGAGCTGGGATCTGATCCATAGGTTGTATTAACACTTGTTGTTTTGTTACTGTTCCCCTTCATACTTTCAGAGATACGATTTTCCTTCGTTATCTGATTATTCCTTCTTTTTTTGTTATGCTACAGTTTTCCTTTCCGTCTTGACCTTTTTCTGTTATTTTCGCTTTTCTTTACACTTTTCCAACATGTATTGCAGTTTCTATCATTCTCTTCTAATGAGACCTGATATTCTTCCTGCTGTCGCGAGTATGGGAATAGAGGATGTCTGAGTATAGACATAATGTGGATTGTTACGGCTGTAATAAATACAAAGGATCATGCAGGATACGCGATGGATGGCAGGTTTTCATTCAGGACATTATGGTCAGTATATATAACAAAAGCCGGCAGGTGAACAGGTCCACGGGAAAACGTGGTAGACATTTAATAAATAAAGTCACTTCACAATAACGTCCATCAACCATCAAAAGTACATGGCATGGATAAGCATAGTAGAATTATCTCTCGTCCGTCAATAAGTTTCAAAAGAACGTTAGGCATCTTTAAGTGGCAATAATATAATAATGATACACTCCTCTCCTCCCCACTCAATCCTGGCCGTTGTACTTACATCGGCCAAACGGGCACACGGCTGGGCGACCGATTCTGCAGACACCTCTACAACATCTCTCAGTTTAAATCCACACCTGTGGCCATCCACTTCAATGGCCCTGACCACCACGGTGCCACTGACATCCAGGTGACAGCCATCAGGTCCTGTTCCTCGGACGCCAACAGTCGGTTTCGCCAGGAACAACGCCTCATCCATCTTATGGGTTGCCTTAAACCACACGGTTTGAATACCCAACATTCTTTTGTCTGAGACGAATTTCTCTATCTAGTCCCTATTGTATTATGACTGTCTACTTTGATGCGATCACCCTTTTTTTTTTTTTAATTTAAAATTATTTATTTATTTATTCTATTTTATTTATTTATTATTTTTTTTTATCGCGTTTCCCTCACTTTATATTTTAATTTTAATATTATTATTATTATTTTTTTTTATTGTTTTTATTTATTTTTTTTTTTTTAAATTTTTTTTAAAAATAATTTTTTTATTTTTTATTTTTTTTTCTCACGCTTTTCCGGTCCTTGTTTTCATTATTTCTTATTTTTTGTTTTTAATGTACTATTGACATCCGCTTTCCGGTTTAGTGGCAGCCATCTTGCTTCACCGTGTGACTGGACATAAATGAGGTTTTTTTTCTCTTATTTTTATAGTTTCATGTTCTCTACTTAATTCTCATTTTCTTTCCCTCCTGTCTCTTGTTTGTTTGTCCCTGACGAAGGCCTTGTGGCCGCAACGTAGGTTTTTCTTGTCCTTTCTCCTTGTAAGACGTATTACTATTTGTGTGTGTGTGTGTTTTTTTTTTTTTTTTTTTTTTCCCATTCAACTGTTTACCCCCGTCTTACGGCAGTTCTCCTCATATACTTATACTAAAGGTTCGGGCAATCCACGAACAGAACCAAAGTAATGCGGTAGAAACAATCACGACAAACAAAATATTAGTTGCCTCATATCTCAAAGTTACTTGTAGTAGATTATGGTACGAACTTCTAGATAAATTCGGGAACCATCTTGCACATAACGTGGCGGCCTCCAAAAAATCAATAATGCAACTATATATATATATATATATATATATATATATATATATATGCATCTATACATATATATATAGATATATATATATATATATATATGTATATATATATATATATATATATATATATATATATATATATATATATATATATTTCTCCAAAAATTCCGCAGCTTAGAAGAAATCACGTCCACCTCAAACTAGTGAACGAATACGAAGGCCCCAAACAATTAACACCCCGCACCCACGACATGTGACACACTTCGTCACTACTGACTGTCGCTCAACACGGGTGAACGCTTCGTGCAAAAAGTAGTTTGTCTATAAGCGTACACAATTCCTCACATAAAATGGACATGTGCTAGCGTGTAGTAACATGCTACAATATATTTTCTGCATCCCAAATCTATCCTTAACATATCACGCCCTTCGCGGTGTAAAAAAAAAAACAAATTTATTTATTTATTTATTTTTTTTTTCAATTCAAATATTTCCTATCCGGAAATGGCGGCCAAAATTGATCATATTACTAATATTAAGCCATATGGAAAATAACTTAGTCGCAGTCAGTCTGCATATAATGTAACTTATTAATAAGTAACAGGCCAGACGAATTTGTCATCAGTCATAAGCAGTCATATGTCGATAAGTAACGAGTCATATACAGTCGATCTTACATGATGTAACAAAAGAATACATAAATGTATGGTCACTGTGCATAAAAATAGAATGCAAAAGAAAATGGTATGAGATATATAACAAAAAAAAAACAAATCAAAACTTAAAAAAATAAATGCATGAATAATAATTAAAAAAACAAAACTAGAAGGTTATATCTCCAACTATAGGGCGTTTCACAATGTTTGCCGCTGTTTAATATTCAATATGTCTGCAACCACTTGATCGTAATTGTTGCAACTTTGCATATGACCTAATGATCGCTATGTCCCGAGGGGGACATTTTTTTCCTCGTTAACAAACTTATGGTTTTAAATTTTCTTTATTTAAAGAATACAAAATCGACCACCTCCTAGTCCAACCGTGTATTGACAGGGATTACCCCTTAATATTTGTGAGCTATTTAGATTTCACATTTCGAACGTATTTCACATGATTTTCGCCGTGTTTCAGCTCACTACGGCACTGTTGTGAACATTACATTGATCCGTCCGGTGTGTTCAGTTACCGTTCTACTGATTGTGTATTTCAGTGCATAAGGCGTATCTTGCGGTACTCTAGGTCTGTAATACAATGGGTATGAAAGTCAAGTTCCTTACACTGCATACAATGGCAGTGAAGATGTATAAATATTTCTGCAGAGAAGCTAAGCGTGGTAAACTGTAACGGAGTCTCTCAAATCCTGAAAAGAGAACTATAATAAAAAAGGACCTCACGTAGTAATCAGTTAACAAACCTCTCTATCATTCGAATTGTATAGACGCCTATGCCGAAAATATGCAACTTCCTTCATTTACGGTAAATTATTTTCTTCCAGGACAAAATAATTACTTCGTTAAAAAAGATCAAATGAATTAGCCGTTGCAAGAAAAGAACACTACCTGCAACATTGAATTTTATAAAAACTTTGGGACATTGAAAATATAAGACCACATGCAAAAAAATCATGTTTATCAGTGCAAGGAATATGGAGATATTTGAAGTCAATCGTCGACCGATCTTTTTGAAACGCATTATAACAATACTGTAAAAATCCTAAAATTAAGCTTAAACACAATTTACACATGACATGAATCAAATAAGATATTAAGCAATGGGAGATTACATTAATGCAGCTAAAGTACATGAATATCTCCCAGAATGGAAAAAAAATGAGTACAAGAACGCAAGTATAAACAATTATCTCGTTACTTAACTATTCTGCTCTAAGTACCTTGTGTACGTTGTGGCAAGACAAGTAATGTCCAAAACAACCTTCATTCATTCATAACCCTCCACTCCCAAATGAGCATAGGCCTTCAACAAACACATGCCAAGTCCTCCTGTCACGTGCCATCATCTCAAGTTCTTTCCATGTTCTCCTCATCATTTTCACCTCTGTTTCCAACTCTCTTCTCCATGTACTTCTTGGTCTTCCTCTGCCTCTCTTGCCCTGGGGGTTCCAGAACAAGGACTGCCTTGTAATGCTATCAACAGGTTTCCTCAGTGTGTGTCCTATCCATCGCCATCGTCTTCTTCTCATTTCTTGTTCCACTGGCACTTGTCTAGTTCTTGTCATCAGTTCCACGTTGGTAACCTTGTCATACCATTTTAATCCCTCTATTCTACGCAAGCACCCATTTATGAAAGTCTGTAGCTTTTTGGTTGTTGTCTTTGTTGTTCTCCATGTCTCTGAGCCATACAATAGGACTGACTTCACATTTGAGTTGAAGATTCTTATTTTCGTGTTGGATCCTATTTCTCTTGATCTCCATATATTTCCCAATGCAATGAAAGCTCCTCTTGCCTTTTGTATTCTTATTTTGATATCGCTGTCTGTCCCTCCAACTTTGTCTATATTACTGCCAAGATATGTGTATGATTCTACATCTTGTATTGGTGTTTCTTCAAGTTCAACCCTGTTATCATTACCTGCATTTATTCTCATTATTTTTGTCTTTTCCCTGTGTATTTTCAGACCCAATTGCTGTGACCTCTCATCGAGTGTTTTCAATTTGTCCTGCATCTGATTACGGCTATGGGACAGAAGAGCCAAGTCATCAGCAAAATCCAGATCATCCAACTGCTTAGTCAGAGTCCACTGGATTCCATTTCTGTTGTGTGTTGCCGATGATCTCATAACCCAATCTATTGCCAGCAAGAAAAGAAATGGAGACAAGAGGCATCCCTGTCGCACTCCTGTTCTTATCCCAAACGGTTCTGTAAGCTGTCCTTCGTGAAGAACTCTGCATGTCATGTCTTCATATGTTTTCTTTATTAAATTAATGATCTTCAGGGGAACTCCATAATGCCTCAACAATTTCCAAAGTGATTCTCTGTCTACACTGTCAAATGCCTTTTCGTAGTCCACAAATCCGATGTATAGTGGTGAATTCCATTCCAGACTTTGTTCAACTATTATTCTCAAAGTGGCTATCTGGTCTGTACATGATCTGTTTTGTCGAAAACCTGCTTGTTCATCTCTCAGTTTCTTGTCTATGGACTCTTTTAATCTCTCAAGGATAATCCTGTTTAATACTTTTCCTGGCACTGATAGTAACATTATTCCTCTATAATTTGTGCACTCTTGTAAATTTCCCTTCTTAGGCAACTTAACCAGATATCCTTCCTTCCATTCTGCTGGTATCTCTTCCTTTTCCCAGACTTTACCAAGTAATTTATATAACATCTCTGTAGCCGTGTCGATATCTGCTTTGATGGCCTCTGCTGGAATGCCATCAGGTCCAGACGCTTTTCCATCTCTTAGAAGCTTTATGGCTTTCTTTATTTCTTCCTTCGTTGGTCTTTCACCGTTAATTTGTAGCTCTTCTTCTGCTGGCTGGATGTCCGGCGGGTTTTGTGGAGCTGGTCTATTGAGAAGGTCCCCAAAATATTCTGTCCACCTCTTCATTTGCTCTTGTATATTGCTGAGCAGTTTCCCATTCTTGTCTTTTATGAGGCAACTTGTTTGCTTGTATTTCCCTGTTAGCTTCTTTGTGCTGCTATACAGTTCTCTCATATTTCCTTTGGCTGCAGCATCTTCTGCCTCTCTTGCCAACTCCTCAATATACTTCCTCTTGTCTCTTTTGATACTTCTTTTTACTTCTTTGTTTGCTTCTGTGTACACTTCTTGAGCCTTGGCTTTGGAACTTCTGGTTTTGCTTGTGTTTAACTCTGCTTTCTTGTTTTTTCTGTCTTTTATCTTATTGATGGTTTCTGTTGTTATCCATGCTTTTTGTTGTCTTTCCCTTTTCCCCAGTATTTCTTCACATGTCTCCTTCCATACAGTTTTGACCTGCTGCCAATAGTCTTCTGTATTCTCTACATCTTCCAGCTGTTGGAGCACTTGGAATTTGTTGGATACTGTGACCGCAAATTTGTCTCTTGTTTCTTGATTTCTTAGCTGTCCTACATTATACTGTTGTCTATAATTTTGCATTGTTGCATATCTCTTGAGTTTCATTTTTTACTTTGGCTATCAGAAGATGGTGATCTGATGCCACATCTGCTCCTCTATATACCTTTACATCCTGCAATGATGATCTAAACTTCTTGTTTATGCATATATGATCAATCTGATTTTCTGTTCTATGGTCTGGTGATATCCATGTTGCCTTGTGTATTCTCTTATGTGGAAACATGCTTCCTCCTATAGCCAGTTGATATGAAGCACAGAAGTTTGCGAATACTTCTCCATTTTCATTTATTACTCCTAGCCCATGTTTTCCCATGACTTCTTCAAATCCGGTGTTGACTGTACCTATCTTTGCATTCATGTCACCCATCAAAATTGTGATGTCTCTTCTTTTTACTTTATCCATAATTTCCTGTAGTTTAGTATAAAATGCTTCTTTCACAGACTCTTCTTTGTCATTAGTTGGTGCATAACATTGGATGACATTTACATGAATTTTCTTTTTAGCTGTTTTGAAAGTAGCTGTTATTATTCTGGGTCCAACAGCTTCCCATTCAATGAGTGCTTTCTGTGCTTCTTTAGATAACATAAGAGCTACCCCTTCACTGTGGTGTGAACTTTCGTCTTCATGTCCTGAGGACAGCACCAATTCACATGTGATGAGTTTCTTCCTGTCTACCCCCTTCCACTTTGTTTCACACATTCCCAGAACCTCGATTTTGTATTCCCTCATTTCTGCTGCTACTTGCGCCACTTTCCCTTGTTCGTTTAATGTCCGAACATTCCAGGTGCCAAATCTGGAAGTTCTCCTAGAAGAAAGAAGGTTAGTCAGCAACACAGACTCCTTTCGGCTTTCTCTGTGTTGCATCATACGCTTCCCCACGAGAGGACCTTCCCCTGTCTTGGATGGCTGTGTTTTATTTTCTTTATTTGACTTGTCCATATTTGTTGAAGTTTTTTGTGGTTTAAATTTTTTACAGGATGGGGCAACCGGCCCCATGCCCAACCCTCCTTAGTCGCTTTCTACGACATGCTTGGCAGGGGACAGTGTTACTATTTTTTGCTCCCCTTTCGGGCCCCGGTAACACACGGGTGAAAACAACCTTGCTATAATTAATTATACTCCACACTATCCGTGTCAGGACTAGATTTCTAGTGTTAATATCGCCACCTTAATTAAAGCGAACGTGCATTCTAGAATAATAACATGATGTCGTAGTTGGAAAATTGTTCGTGTTTGCAAGTAGTATAATACTGTTTAATGTACCACTACCTAAAGTGAATACTGATTATCTCAAAGTCATGTAAATCACAAATGTTAATATGAGTGGTTTGGAAATCAACTTAATGTTCATGTATTCATTGCCTTGTCATGGTAACTTCTAGTGGATAAACACCATGACTTCACACATGTGTAATATAAAGTCAATTAACTAAGTTAATATGAATCTTCAGGTTCGAGCTGTGGGCATCTCGATAAAGCATCAACGACGACATTTGAAGAGCCTGGTATTGCCTCGGTTTCATACTGAAACGGTTGGATGGAAAAACGGGCTAGCTTCGGGTTCTTGTGATTTGCCTTCTTCAATGATGAAGGGGACTTCTGATCTGACTGGATAATAAATGGGGTGCCCAACAAATAACGCTCCAGTTTGACTACCGCCCAGATAACAGCTAGCAGCTCCTTCTCAATAACTGGGTACTTCATTTCTGCATCGGTGAGCTTTCTGGATATATAGAGGGTTGGATGCAATCTTCCCTCGAACTCTTGAATCAGTGATTCGCCGATACCTTTTGAACTAGCATCTGTGCAGAGATAATAAGTCAGATTTGTATCTGGTAACCTCAAATTAGGTGGCACAGAAAAAAATTTTGAATATAATTTAACGCAGTCTGGCACTCTGGTGTCCAGTGCACGCGGTTAGATAAACCTTTATTTAGCAAGGCAGAGAGATCTGCGGTGACAGAAGATAAGTTGGGTATAAATCTACTGTAGTACTGAATCAGGCCGAGAAAACTACGAACTTGCTTCTTAGTAGTAGGGACGGACAATTTTAGAATTTTTGAAACAATCTGTGGCACGGTCTGAAGACACCCGTGACCCACCTTATGTCCCAAGAATGAAGTTTCCGTAAAGGTAATAAAGATCTTAGTAGGCTTGGCTGTTAGGTGATGAGACGTATAGTGTTCAGAAGAGAATGTAAACCTAATAAATGTTCCTCCCAAGTGGAACTGAATAGACAGATGTCATCTATGTAGGTGATTATGTCGGACCGATGAGCAAGAATTTTTCTCATCATACGGACAAATGTAGCAGGGGCATTCATAAGTCCGAAAGGCATCACATTCCACTGATACAGACTCCGTTGTGTAGCAAACGCAGTGAGACGTTTAGCTCTTTCAGTCAAGGGAGCTTGCCAGTATCCCTTGGTAAGGTCAATTTTAGTAAAGAAAAAAGCCTTGGCGAGACGAGATAAAAGATTTTCAAGTAGAGGTAGAGGTTCACCATTGAAGACTGTGATGTTATTCAGCTTCCGATAATCTACACACAATCTGATATTATTGTCTTTCTTACGAACGATGACCATATGTGATGAGTAAGAGGCGTTTGAAGGTTCTATAATTCCTAAATGAAGCATTTGTTTTAATTCTTCTTCAACTTGGTGCTGGTAATGTATAGAGACAAGATAGGAGCGTAGACGAACTGGTCGATCATCTGTAAGGATGATGTCATGCGAAATAACTGGTGTACTACCTGGGATGTCTGTGAGGGCATTTGGAAAAGACTCTAGAAGACTAAAGACTTAGGCATGTTGTTCAGAAGACAAAGCTGGACAAATAGCAATATTCTTCCATATCTCAGTCGATTGAAGAGGAAAGACAGGTAAGTTCATGGGAACATTCGGAAAAGAAGATTCTTCCTCCTGAATTACTGACAGTGCAGAATAGTGAGTAGCAGGCCTATGGTGCTCATCAACTGCATGAAAGATGGCTTGAAGATATTCTGGTCTAGTGTGGAATTCCTTAAGCATGATTATGTGGATAGTCTTCCTTTTCCCTTTTATATCTAAGATGTAGTCAACATCAGAAATGCGTGACAACACCTTGTGGGGACCATTCCAAGCAATTAAAAGTCTATTTACTTTCCTTGGAAGTAACACAAAAACTTCGTCGCCAGGTAATAGTTGACGTAATCATCTATTACGATTTTGAAACTGGCGTGATCTTGCTTTAGCAGCCTCGGAAGAAGCTGTAGCCAGTTGGCAGGCATCTATAATGTTACGCCGGAGGTTAACGACGTATTCATATGATGACTGGATGTCCTGAGTCATCTCTGAGTCTATGAGTAGGTCCTTAAT
Source organism: Oreohelix idahoensis (assembly GCA_024509875.1). Classification (NCBI taxonomy): domain Eukaryota; kingdom Metazoa; phylum Mollusca; class Gastropoda; order Stylommatophora; family Oreohelicidae; genus Oreohelix; species Oreohelix idahoensis. Next base: position 568,399 of record JAMPIV010016844.1, read on the forward strand.
AAGCGACATGGGACCTCGAGGTTGAGCTTCAAACACAAGCTCAAAAGGCGAGAAACCGGTCTGTTCATTCGTTACCTTACGGTATGCGAACAGCACGGCGGGGAAAACCCTGTCCCAATCTTGAGGATATTTCACCGTGACCTTCCCCAATAACTGCTTTAACGCCCGGTAAAGACGTTCCACCATGCCATTGCTCATTGCAGGGTAAACACTACTGAGAGACTTGTCAATATTGAGGCGTTTCATAACAGCAGTCATAGTGTCAGATACAAATTGGGTACCTAGATCAGAAAGAAGTTTTCGAGGAAAACCAAGTCTAGAACAAATTAAGAAATGGGCATCAGCGACGTCATTAGTGGTGATGTTCTTAAGAGGTATGGCCTCGGGCCATCGAGTGCACATGTCAGTACATGTGAGCGCATACCTGTGTCCTCTAGCGGACACAACAGTTAAAGGACCAATTATATCCACAGCCATTTTCTCAAAGGGGCGTACAGGTATATCACACGCCAGAATCGGGACCATATGATAGGCTCCTCTTGATTTCACCTCTTGACAAATAACGCAAGAGTGACAATATGTGGAGGCGTCTCTGGAAATTCCGGGCCACAAGAAAGAGGACAAAACTCTGGAACGCGTCCTAGAGTAGCCCATATGGCCAGCACAGTGAGAATCGTATGCATGTTGTAGAATGTACGTACGAAGTTTTTGTGGAACCATCACCTGATGTCTAACTAAAGATGACTCTTTAAAATTTCTGACTAATACATCATTTTTAAGTATGTACCACTGTTTGCATGACAAACTACCATCAACATTATCGTTATCTCTGACTAATCTAAAGAATTTCTTCAAAGAGTGATCAACTCTTTGAAGTTTGATAAAGGACTGTTTGTCTATATCAGAGTGTACGTAAAAATCGTCCTGAGTTAAAGGATTGGTATTATCATTTTCCTTTGGTGCCTTGGCCTGGGCATGTGTAGTAACTACAGCAGCAGTTGATAAATTTTGACGTTCCCACTGATCAATTTCCTTGGGTGAGCAATCATTGCTGCCGTGTATCCGGCCAAGTGTGACATCCGCTATTGGGCTCCTTAAACAACCTTTAACCTTGCCTGTAAAAAGTGGTGAGTGAATATCCACCACGGCTGTGGGATAAAATTCAACTGTCCCGCCAAACGTTACACATTAAACAAAGTCACCCGTTGCATGAGACGGATGTACTCATGACTGTCTCACTCCGACAGTCATGCAACCAGAATCCCGGAGTACTGTAACTTGATTGCCATTCAATAAGCCTCTATGAAGCTGTAGTGCTCCTGTGCCATCATGTGCTGATGAAGCGGTAAATGATGGTAGCGGATGACCGCATTTTAACAAGGAAATCACATTTGGCTGGAATAGAGTTTGGCAATCTGGACACTGTGAAACAGTATCAAAGTCAAACGAACAACATGAAGATGAATGATTAACAACATTGTTGTCATGTGCGCTCTCAGATGTAGGAGCAGTGTTTGCAGAGTTGGCATGGTAGTTCCAATATGTAGTATTTCTAGAGCGTGGTCTATGTCTCTGATCGTAGAAAAAGTTATTTTGACTCCTGTCATTATTTCTTTGGTTCTTATTGTTGTTTCCTTGATTTCTATAGTCTTGTGACCTATTCCGATGTGAAAAATTTTGGTTATTTGGTCCCAAGTTATTCCAATTCTTATTATAGTTACCAAAATTATCATTCCTTCTCTCTCTTGAGTTTTGTTGGAAATTACCTCTGTTTTGGGGTGACTGGTTCCTATATGGTTGTCTACCTCTGTGTGGTCGTGAGTTATTGAATATGCTTGGTTTGAAATTCCCATCAACACCGTAGGATCTTTGTCTATAATTGTTATGGTTCCAAGTTGTAGCTGCGGCAACAGGTAAAGCCTCCTTAATAGTGGTGTTACTGACACATACTCTCGGATGTGCAATACAATATTGCCTACGTAATTCCTCCATTGAACTCAAACTCGACGGCTTCCTTTCCTGTAGATATTCTCGCAGTTGTCTGCTTACATAATACAAGCCCTTGTCTCGCAATAATAAGTAATTAAGGCCCTCATAATTCTCTTAAATGCCGGAAAGTTGTATCCATCTGTTAAATTTAAGTCGAGTTGCAGCTACAAAATGTGTAAAATCTTTAACAGTTTCATGAATCATATGTTTGAACTTCATACGATAACCTTCAGCGTCTAACTGATGAAGTTTTAATAATAATTTTCTAGCAGCATCATAATTGTGTCTATTTGGCCCATCCAATTGGCACAAAGCCGTTAAAGATTCACCAGTCATGAAATCCACCAATCTTGTACACCAATGAGACCTATCAAGATTATTATCTTCACAAACATGTTCATAACGTTCTAAGAAGGACGAAATATCGCCTATTTCTGGCTTAAACACAGGCAAACGAAATTTAGCAGAACCGCTATTGTGGTTGCTAGAGGAACCTCTAAGTTTAGAGTTATCATTTTGTCTACTCTGATGTTGCCCTCTTTGTTTTTCAATACGTAAAGTCGCCATTTTTTCTTCATGTGCAATTTTTTTCCTTCTAATTCCTTTTCATGTGAAAGCTTTGTTTCTTCGGCAGCTTGTTGCAACTTTTTTCCTCTAATTGCAATTCTGCAATCCTTTTGTTCTCTTCCGCAAGTAGCTCTGCTTTTCTGAGCTCTTGCTCCTCAGCCCGTGTGTCCCTTTTTCTTTTATCCTCCATCTAAAACCCTCCACTCCCAAAGGAGCATAGGCCTTTAACAAACACACGCCAAGTCCTCCTGTCACGTGCCATCATCTCAAGTTCTTTCCACGTTCTCCTTATCATTTTCATCTATGTTTCCAGCTCTCTTCTCCATGTACTTCTTGGTCTACGTCTGCCTCTCTTGCCCTGGAGGTTCCAGAACAAGGACTGCCTTGTAATGCTATCAACAGGTTTCCTCAGTGTGTGTCCTATCCATCGCCATCGTCGTCTTATCCTCTGGGCCTTCTTGATTTTCTTTGGAACTGAACTCCGCTTTAGCAAAGTCCATTAATTCCTTCGCCTTGTAACCATACTCCTTGTCCATAATGATAAATTACTGATACTCCATTATTTACTTCTTCAGTATCTTACTATCAATATTATATATTATGTAATAAATGCATCTCACGTAGTCCGTCTATATCAAGCCACTGGGTTGTGCTTTCCAATACTATCAATACAAATAGATTATCAATATTTTTGACCAATAATATCAGAATTTATCGGAAAGAAAACAAAACACTGATGAGAGAAAAAAGAATATTACCCAAGAACGGATTGATGGAACTAAACAAGAAGACAAGTACAAGTGACCAAGACAATGTAATAACAGCAGCAAGTAAACGAAAAAGAATGCAAATGGGAAACTAAGGAGAAAACAAAAATATAACAGACTTACTGCTAAACAAAGGACAGGACCTGTAACAACAAATATATAAATGTAAACAAGTGATAGAAGGTTAGACAAGCATTACGAACCGAATGGTTGTCAACTAAGGAGAAGAAAGAAAAAAATCCAACACACAACAAGAACTAACAAGGCCGAAGCAGCACATCTAAACGAATTAGGTCACACTAAACAGGCAGTGAACCAAAACATCGGCCAGTAAACTCAGACCGGAAATTTCACTGCTTGAGAAATGTAAGCAAAACCTACAGAAACATCTGCTGTGCGGACATATTACAATGACATGTGTTGCTAACAACAGATATGTACAAAGATATAGAAACTAAGAAAACGAATAACACAGATATAAAAAAAACTTTACAGCATGGCAGAGGTACAAGAGTGTAATAAACAGGCACTTATCTTATCGCAATCCGACCAGATGCAAGTCCGGATAAAGGCGTCAACACTGGAACAACGCTGTCCGTCAATCCCAGTGAAGCTTACTTACTTACTTACTTAGTCGTTCCCCTTCTACCGTGAGGTGTAGAGGTTTGGAAGAGAGAGCGCCAGACTATCCTATCGGCTGTCTTCCTCCAGGCCTGGTTCCATTCTAGTCCTCGGTCCTTCAAAGATTGTCTAATGTTGTCCTCCCAGCGGACTCTGGGTCGTCCTCGGGGTCTGGATCCTTGGCTTTTTGTTTCCCATGCTTGTCGTGGTATCCGATCTTCTCCCATTCTGCAGACATGGCAAAACCATCTTAATTGGGACTGTTCTACTTGGGTCTGCAGGGGGTAGGATTTAAGGCCTTGACGTATCGTCTGGTTGCGTACCATGTCTCTTCTTGTTACTTCAACCACCTTCCTCAGATAACCAGTGAAGCACGGATGAAAATGTAAACAAGTACTCGGTCGCAGTCAGATGGGCATCATGAACTGTGTAGATCTCGAGACGTTGTGTTGACTTGGCAAAAAATAACTTGACCATCGCCGTGGCACAGACTTGAAACTTGAAAGAATCTTACAAACGTTGTGATGTACACTGGAACACGAAATAAACTTGGCTTGAAATTGTAATCTTGGACGTTACGGTGAACAATAGCGGACAGAGAATATTGATTGGATTTCGTTGCCTTGCCTTCAGTACCTAGGTTATTTTTTTATATTTATTTAATTCTTATGTGTCCTTTCTAGCCTTCACTTTCTTTCCTTTCCTGACGAAGGCCTTGTAGCCGTAACGTAGACTATTTTCTTTGTCTTTTGTCCTCGTTAGAAGAATCACCTTTTATCGATTTTTTTTTCAAACCCATCCATTGTACTCCACGTCTTACCGCAGTTCCCCTCAACTTCCTCGATTTTATATAATGAATATCTAGAGAAAGATTTATCGGAAAGAAAACAAAACACTGATGAGAGAAAAAAGAATATTACCCAAGAACGGATTGATGGAACTAAACAAGAAGACAAGTACAAGTGACCAAGACAATGTAATAACAGCAGCTCCATCAGTGTTCCGATCTCCTCCCTTAGATCACACAAGAAAGATCTCTGCACAGTGCGCGAATTCTGTAGCACCGGAGAGAATCCCAATGTGTGTATAAAGGAATCACACATCCTATAAATACTTTTGTGGGCGGTAGGTTTCTTTTTATTTTTATTTTGCCAGGGCAGCGGCCTGAAACGCCTACTCTTTACGATTTCCGACTGCTTCTGGAGAGAAGAGAGATATAATTAAATGTCTGAGGTCTACTTCCCAGCCATACTCGAGACTGTATTTTAATATGTAATACTCTTCTCCGTCGTCTCATGAAAAATAGGATAATCTATTACAGTAAGGACTACAACAGCAAACATCAAGTGAGAGTATAGAATGAAATCTGACCGCATAGAACATATAAATACATTTATTAAAGAACCACAATACCAACATAAAATAAAAACTTTACTAGCTCTAATGGGCTAGTGAGTATATGTCACAATTAAAGAAAAATACTTCACTCAATCTCTAAGGCAAAACGTCTCAAAATAGCAAAAACTCTTTACAGTAATTATACAACCAAGCGGAAAATTGAGTAGGAATATTATAATCGGCTCTGTCTTGAGAAAAACTGAGCTAACACTTAGTGATTATGGATAGTTGATCGCTTAATAAAATTCAGAGCATACCGGTCACGGAAAAGAAATTTAAATTAAGAAAATAGATTGCATATATACTTGGTTTGGTTTGGGTTTTAAGGACTATCTTCATTGCACACGGACTACTCCATCAGTGTTCCGATCTCCTCCCTTAGATCACACAAGAAAGATCTCTGCACAGTGCGCGAATTCTGTAGCACCGGAGAGAATCCCAATGTGTGTATAAAGGAATCACACATCCTATAAATACTTTTGTGGGCGGTAGGTTTCTTTTTATTTTTATTTTGCCAGGGCAGCGGCCTGAAACGCCTACTCTTTACGATTTCCGACTGCTTCGGATTTTTAACGTGCGTATCTTACACTCGGGACCTCCTATTTTTTCGGCCTTATCCGAGAAGGCTAGGCATCCGATCTCACTACCCAGGAGACCAATGGGGAGCATGACATCATTAGAACCACTGGTTCTGATACAACATTTCGATAAAAGATATTCCCTCAACTGGGAATCGAACCTGGTACCTCTACAACTCGAGGCGGACGCAATACCTCTTAGCCGCTCAAACCACACAGTATATATGTTTAAGATGAATTAAAGTAACACGGTATCTCTATTCTATTAGATTAAGCTAACACCCCACTGTATTAAATAAGTAAATGTGTGCTTACCAAATAAAGAATAATTCCTGCACGACAACTGCTATTAAGCTCTGGTGCAGAATATCACTTTGCCCTGTTGCAACATTTTCTTGAGACAATGGTATTGAGTGATAAAGACACCTCGTTAAAATAATAAGATAAAGTATGCAGGTGGCTAAGCCTAGCTTCTGCACGTGCAAGGCTGTAACGTAACAAGACATAAGGGTCTAGGGAAATGTTTCCCTGTCGACTTTAGATACAGGAAACAGACGTAATCTGAAACAACACTAGGCAGTCTTACGAGCGACCTGAGTTCGAGATTCTAGACGCAGGCGGAAGGATGAATAGTTAAAGTTACTTCCCAGTGTCCACGAGTTCTGTGTAAATCAACGAATAGGAAACTAGCCGCCCTCTACAAGAAAAGCAGAATAAAAGGACGTTTAGCGAGATGCCGATGTCCACGTGTAAAGGGGTGGAATTTAGCCTGTCCAACGTAAGATTGACATGACCAAATTCCAGAAATAGTGCTATTAGGAGCCATAAGACATAAAAGTGGGTAGACAAAAATAGACAACAAGACAGGGCAGACCACTCGGCTAAAAGTGACAGAAATTTTTTCTAATCACGACACTTACTCACGTCGGTCTCTGTCGGTAAGTATGTTTGTCTTTAACCTGCTTGTGTGTGAATGCGCGTCTGGACGTCCCGTAAGCGCCCGGGTTGTGCATGGACTTATTTTTTGTCTTTATGTTCAGATGTATTTGCTCCCCGTCTGCACACTGGGTGACTCTATGGTGTCTATTGTGTGTATATTCTCTACTCACTTGATATTGTCTGGTATTCTGTGGTCATTGATATCTTTAACTACAAGAGGTCGCCTTGTGTCCGAGTTGGCCGCAAACAAAGCATGTTATTTGTCTTGTTACAGTGTTTACACGCCTTTGATTTGGTGGTCGATATCGTGGATTGATCATTACTCTATCTTTAACAACAATAATCAATCTCCATGGGTTCATCTCCTTCAAGCTTGTGAGCAGTGTTGGTCCTTCCTAGCCTGAGGTCTAGCCTTTTCTAACATTTTATTCCGTGATAGCCATGAGTACTGCTTCTTTAACGGTGGGTGGATCTTTCCTTAGCAGAGTCAGCTTCAACGGTGTACTTTGTAGGCCATCTACAAATATATCGACCAGCTGTTTTTCTGATTGTTCTTGGTTGATATCTTGACCCATGAATGCCTCTTCCGCCAAGTTTAGCAATCTTTCGCTAAACTTTTGCGATGTTTCTCCCTTTTCCTGTTTCATTTTTCGTAATAAAGCCTAGGCGACGGAGCCATCTGTAATTAATGCATTTCTTCGTATGATTTCTTTTCTCAGATCTCTCCAAGGTTCCATAGGGAACATTTCACTTCTTTTTCCTAGGAAATCCGATACTAGCGCATCCGCAGAAAAAAAATGCAAACTTCTCTTGTCTTCTTCTTGTGCCTTAATAGACAGTGAGTACTTATCAGTTTCATCCAACCACATTTTACAATGGGATCCCCTGAAAAAGGTGTATATTTTGTCTAGCATTACTGTACTTAGTTCTATTTTCAACTGCACTCAGTATTTTGGCACTGTCGTAAACTGCAATCATTGTTGTATTCATCTGTACTGATATGCTCAGTGCCACCTTTTGACCTCTGTGGACAGATATTAGTACAGTAAAAAAGCTAAATCTGTAACAACTATTATATACTAGTATGTAACCAGTCAAAACTAATGGGTTTGAAATTATAGAGTGCTCTTTCTTTTACATGTATTAGAGACGACACTATTTCTACTTTGGTCATTTTATTACAGGTCACCGTCATTAGATCTTTGTAGTAAAAATTATATGGCTGCATTTAATATGAAACCATTTGGCAACCTTCCTAAATGGCATGGAGAGAATTTTTTTTTTTAAAATAAAGGTTTTCCTCGTTTTGGCGAGGCGCGTCCCTTTCAACCTAGTCGGTTATATTAGGGCGAATGTCCAAACATAAAAGAGCCTTAGATCTGGGGTTGGAGAGAAGTGATAATGATCTAATGAAACGGAAATTAACTAATTAACTAATAATTCTTTTAAGACAACATTTCTCGTAAATGTTCTTGCACTGGTATACTGTGTCAACGTTTACTTTCTTCTAAACCTAAGGAATAAGCTTACTTTGCAGATTGGCCTCTTTCATAATAACATCATTACTCATTTTAACTGCCCGGGGTGTGTTTAACATTCTTCTGTAAATCTACGTCTCTGTGGTCTCCGGTTCTTTTTCTACTTGTTTACTAATTATCCATGATCCACTTTCATGTGTCATGACTGAAGAACTCTCTTACGTACTTCCATTGACAAAGAGTTTTTGCATACCATATATTGCATTTTTTTAAATGCTGCATTCGCCTCTTATAATACATATGGCTTATAAGAAATAACCCGTCAAACTTGATGGGTTTTTAATTATAGTGTGCTGTTTCCGTTCCCGGATGAGTAGATAGAAGTACATTCTTAGAGAGTTTTTGGTTTCTTTTCATTATACAATGTAATCAAACTGTTCATGAACACCGTCATTTGAACGCCTTTCTTTGTTGATTGTAACTATGTTCGGGAGAGTATATATAATGGAAACAATACAATTTTTCAATACGGTTGCATTTCTCAGCTGTGACCAGCGTACACACGGCGAGAATTATGTTATTTTAGATTCAATTTAAAAGTTCTTTGATGACAACATTCGTGTGAAAGTGCGTGGATTGTTTTCAAAGATTGTTCCCTGACAATAAGTGGTTTTAGCAAAAACTTTCAAGTTTTCATGATTTATAGATCGGGTGAGGGCTCATGCACATCAATTTTTACGCACTTTTTCTTTGTCGAGTGCCACTAATTTCGTGAAAATAAAACAAAAAAACAAAAAACAAAGTATTTGTTTTATATAACGCCCACCCCGCACAATTTGCATACCGTGCGTTGCGCACTTTTTTTCTGGCTCGAGTTATTATTTTGAGTGAGACCGACCGACGTAACATACATAGGTAATTATGTTAGTTGGGATGGGATTAGTTTGTGTCCCTTAGTGGCCTATAAGAAAAATGGGAATGACATCAGTTAGTTATCAATACATCTCTTATTCAAACAAATTTATTCGTAATTATATGACCTAACATAATTGTCTCATAACAATATCTTACTAGCAACAACCCGCCAAAATTGGCAGGTTTTTAATTATAGTGTGTTGTTTCTGTTACACGTATTACATTATCTTATCATTTTGATCCACAATAATAAGTCTGCAATACTTTAAATTAAAATTTTGTCTTGAAGAAACAATAAAACAACTTTCATTTTAAGGTTATTTTTAAGAAAAATGATGAGTTAAATCGTTTCCCGAATGAAACTGGACAGAAGAGTATACTGATTGTCTGTTGATATAATGCACACGTCACACTTTTCTATTTTCGAGAGAGTATATATACAAGTGGAAAAAATACAATTATTGTCTAACTTTCAACCACAGTTGCACCCCCTTAGCTGTGGTCGAAAGTTAATATACTCTCTCGAAAATAGAAAAAAGTGCGCAAATGACGGTGCGCAAAATGTGACTGGCCGACCGACCGACTGAAGTACCCTACGGCGGCAATTATTGTATTTGATGATGTTTCTTTGCGCACCTGAACTGTAATATAAGTATGCATAAAATATTGCATGTCAGCTGAACTGTATAGAAATGATCACGCATTCAGAAGCTATGCAAATGGGTGCAGAGAGATGAGTGGGTTGAACAGGAGGCCTTAAAAGAAAGATATCAGTCAGCTGGCTATAGGAGTCGTAGTTCATTTTCTTATGCTCGCCTTATGATTACTAGTTTTTGGGCAGGGTTGATTGAATAATCTGCTGGCAGTAGGTTGTGTTGAGCCAGTCATATGGTTTTTGCTCTTCTTATTGAAGTTGTTTGAGTAGTACCGTGATTATTAAAAAGGTAGATTGTTAGTACAACAGGATATATGAATATGAACAGGAGGCCTTAAAAGAAAGGTATCAGTGTAGTAAAGTAACTCCGTGTAACACCCCGCTCAAATTTCCCCGATTCAAAAATCTAGTAACGTAAATTCTCAACCTATAAACCACTACTACTATATTTGAAAAATTGCCAAGGGCAAGGTCAAACTTACCGCTAAAAATTTCACAAAATAATTTGAATTTTCCACTATTACAGTTAAAAATCTGTAAATAAATTCCATGTTTGACCTTGGTCTCAAGGCCAGCGTCAAATCAAACCGCTAACATTTAAAATAAAGAATTTGAATTTTCTAACGCCAAGCGTAAAAATACCCCCCCCCCTTTCCCCCAAACACACACACACACACGCTTGACCCTACCCAATATTTATGACAAAAGCTTTAAAGCTTTGCAACGAACCAACTTATTACCTCGTTATAGGGGAGATAGAAGGTGGATTACAAGGGAAATCAAGCCTAACTTGTGCGTTTGAAAAAGAAACTTAGATAATTTATTTCTTCAGAAATAACAGGGATGTCTTGAATGGTAGCGCTAATATTGGTTAATATATATATCATAAAATTTTCCCTTATAATAAATTATCTGGCCTTAGAAAATTATTTTATTAATATTTTTGTTCAGTGAACAGAGCACTATAAATTAGAAAAAAATTACCAAGATGAAAACGGGGATAAATGGGTAAAGGAAACCTATATAGGAAGATAGAGGACAGTTGTCCTTTTAATAAACACTTTTAATATTAAAAATTGACCCATTAATAACAAAGATATTATATAAACAAAAGACAGACAATCAAACACACTTATCAACTGCTCAATTTGGTTGCGTGAGAAAAGTTAAAAATTTCTTGACACGCGTTCTGATTGGTTAAGGCGTAGGGTAGCTTGGGGCAATAAAATTAACATTTCGCTGGCAAAAACCGCCATTTGAAATTAAAACTATCTAAAGCTGACATCAGCGGGAGAGCCTGTGGGACCAAAGCTTTCCCGTCTGGACACTTAAAGCAGTGGTACAACCCATTAACACATTAACTACCGCAAGCCGGTGGGACCGGCTTTTGAAATCCTATCATTTGGACCGCGAGCCGCTCAGAGCGTCAATCTAATTTTAGTAATAAAACGAATGAAAAATGTACTGAAACACTTTCTGATCTGGTTCGAGATTTTAAGTTGCCACCGGAAAACAAATTCCCAAAGCATGGTTGTTGTAGAACACTGGAAAATTGATATTATGTTCATATTTTTCAGCGTTTTGGGTTAGTTACCAAATCGTGTAAAACTCTTTACCGTGGCAACTAGTGATAGGACCACAAAAAATGCGTGTACATCTCGTCTAACGGCCGAATAGGCTAGAAACGTGTTTCAACAATTGACTGATAGATCTAGTGACAAGGACAAGAGTGAAAACGGTGTGTACATTGTTTGAAATAGTGATTTTTATAGAGATAGGGCGCAAGCAGTTATAATTGTGAAAATATTGCAAGTCCTCGGCCATCAGACAGCCGTTAAATAGCAACAACCTCTATTAGAGTTACAGATGGTGCTTATTGTAATAGTACATTCATTTATCTTTAAAATGACGTGTAATTCAGAAAAATATGTGAACAATTACGAAAACTACAGCTTACTTTGTGCAAACACCTACATGATGAAAATGGGGAAAAAATTTTATTCGGCCACAGTGTGTTTTTCAATTCGGTAGTTAATGTGTTAACTGCCAAAGTCAAGCTTATGATATGTGATATTCTTGTTTGAGGGTAAGGCACAATAAGTATTTGTATTGATTTAATTAACATGCAGGCCACAATTTGTGTTACGATAGCCAAAATAGGAATGCAGTCTTCCGGAGTGAAAGAAAGGCATAAAATATTTGCTAGTGGCTTAGAAATTTTGCGCATGCCAATGCAGTAACCCAGAAGGGATATTGGCTTTTGCAGTGCCATAAATGTTTAAATATTATGTAAAATCATGTAGAGAATGTTAGAAAGAATTTATCCACAGGTTTCAGTATGAACGACAAGCCTTGTATAGGATGTTGTAAAGAGATATTAAGGGATCACAAGCTATGTATTGTACACCCTTATCTATTGTATGGAAGAGACTTCTTGGAGGAGGAATCAGGGCTTTGTACTATCACTGAAGAAGAATGTTTACACAGCAGTGGTGTTAAACAAGGGAAAATAAAGACTGGTGTAATAATCAGCACACACAGCTGATCAAGGTGAGTTGTTACAGTGGTTATGTGTGGAAGTATTATAGATGAGAGTTATATGGGAGGGAATGTTCCTCTCATTTCAGGTTATATGTCAGAATACTTATTGGTGGCAGGAAACCTGGTGAGGGACGAAAATCTTGGGAGTGATCGCTCAGCATTCAAGTTGTAGCTAGCCCCACACCTTCGACCAGGAGCACCACATTTGTAGATTCTGAGGACCTATGGGCCAACTGTTTTCTTCAATCCATGCCAGTTAAGTCCTTTAGAAAAGGCACTGAAAAATTATTGATATCATAAAGTTCCACCATAATAACCATAACCATAATAATAATCTAATCACCTTGAAGTGATGAACCCAACAATCTTTCCAACATATTAACAGTGATCAGTACAAGCCGGTAAACAGAACAGTGGGTGGATTTCTTCAGTGATTTTCTTTTGTATAAACAAGAGACAGAGTTCCAATTATTTATTTTAAATAGTGTATATAAACAAATTTATTGAATTTGACAATCCCTGTCCCAGAAAATTAAGGTACAGGGAAATTAAATTGTAAGATAATTACCTAAACTTTAACAAAAGTCTTACTCACTTTAATATTATTGAGTTACAGTTCTGTTTACATTTTATTTCGTCCTTATATTAAATACATTACCCTAGACACACTCAGCCACACAACATCACAGAGCCTATTTTACACAGAGTGAGATCTGAGAGGTGGCGGATAGGGACTCTGAGAATCATCATCATCAACAATTAGACTCAGGGAACTTACACAGCTTGACCTCACTCTGTTTACCCTTAATTAATAACACCAGTGACCTTATTTACCACATATTGGCGGCTCGTCCGGGATTAAGTTAACACCAGACCCTGGGGCTCTATAAATAAATAAATAAGAAAAGTAATAATTGGTGGAATTTGATGAACTGTCAGTGCCTTTATTAATTAGTTAGATAGTTTGTTAATTTGAAATATATTATTGATAAATTTTTATTGAAAGAAAGGAAGGCAGACTTAGCTAAATTTAGATCTTCCACTGTACAGACGGCGAAAGAACTTGGCATGGAGGGAAACCTACTGATTCAGTATGTGACTTCAGAATGTGATAAGTTTATTGAAAGGGAAGATATGAGGTTAGCTGAAGAGAAAAGCTTACAGCTAGAGGCTGCTAATGAGGCTAAGAGATTACAATTAGAGGCTGAATAGGGAGGCTCAGAAATTGGAAGCAGAAGAAAAGAGATTGCAAAGCGAGGCAGAAGAAAAGAGATTGCAAATGGAGGCTGACAAAGAGGAAAGGAGATTTCAAAGAGATCATGAGCTCAGACTCAAGGAACTGGAACTGCAAGGACATGTTCCAGAAAATGGAATCAGCCCGTCTACCTCTGATACTACTGCAAGTCAGGGGCCTCTTATTCAGCCATGAACTTTCACTTAGATCCGTTTGTAGAGAAAGAGGATGACATTGAGTCCTTCCTAAATAGATACGAAAGACTAGCTACTAATTATGGGTTAGAAAGGGAGAAGTGGAGTTTAAAATTATCACAAGGACTTAGAGGTACATCTTATGAAGTCTTCTCCAAATTGAGCAGAGAAGAGCAAGAAGATTATAATATTCTAAAACAAGCTCTCTTAGTCAGATATGAGAAGAACAGTGAATTCTATAGGAAGAAATTTAGAAATGCTAAGCTATTGTCTGGGGAGACACACCACCAATTATCTGCCCGACTAGAAACTTATTTGGAGAAATGGACTGCTCTGGGGAAAACCCAAGATTTGAAGGAAATGATTATGATGGAGCAGTTAAGAGAGTCCATGGCTCCAGACTTGAGAAAATGTCTCATGGAACAAGGTGCAGAGAGATTGGGGAGATTCTCAATGTTGCTGAGAGATATCAGGCAGCCCAGTCAGAAGTAGCTGGCATTAAAAAGAAACCAGTGGATAATAAAACCCCACATACTCAGATTAAGCTTGACAATAGAGAACAAGGCCCTAGGTTTAAACCCAATTATGATAGGCAAAGATATGATCCTAGAGATAGAAACCCTCAAGCAAATGACAAGACACCTTACGGACCAGAAGGAAGATGGTGTAAATTTTGCAAGTTGAACAATCATAACACCCGAGACTGTAAGAAGAAACCTCCATATTACGCCTTAAAACAGGACACAAGGGAAAGAAGGAACAACCTACTGGACAGCAGGAACCTCATCATCCCCCTGTATGTGAAGATGTAGTATGCAATGGAGCCACCATTAAGTGCCTTTATGATACTGGATTGGATTTTAACTCAGTCGTGAGTTCTCACCTAGTGCACCCAGATCAGTATACCACAGAAACAGTGGAGATCCAAGGGGCGACTAAGGAAGTAGCAACCATGACACTTCCCATTGCAAGAATCAATGTAAAAACTCGCTATGTGGAAGGAGTGATTAGAGCAGCAGTGATAAACGAACCAATCTACCCTCTGATACTGGGGTGTACATATGTGTTTTTGGGAAGTCCCAAAAGACCAGTGATCATGGCAGTAGTACAGACCAGGTCACAGTCAAGGAAGGAGGAAGAAAACCCAATAAATACTTATCCAGAGGAGATGAGGAAGGCACAGGCTGAAGATAGGTCACTAAAGCCGTGTTTCAGGAAACTCCCAAAAAGTCATACTCCTCCAAACAAAGGAGTTTTTTATATGAAGAACAAATTAATGTATAGGAAGGCTGGAACTGGATCAAATGGTCATGGACAGCTGGTACTTCCAACTTCATATAGGGAAATGGCGAAAAACAGATCACATGTTGCATCAGACGGTAGACATGAGAAAATTGGTACTACCAGTCAAAAAGCTTCTGTGAGATTCTATTGGCCAGGCGTAGCTGCAGACATTGCCAAATTTGTGGAGGCCTGTGAGCAATGCATCTAGGGAACGCCCACATGTTGGGAAAATTATCAGGACCGACAAAAACACTACGATGAAAACAGGCCTGAAAATAACAGGAAAAATAAACATGATAAGGTAGACACGGGGGATAGGAAAACTCCTTTTCACAAACAGTCTTCACATAAACCAGTTAGAGTGGCCACTATGCGTATTGTACAAAACGTGACCTCAACCCAGTCCCAACCGACAATCCCTTGGTCGGAATTCTTGGAACTGGACGAAAATAGAAGAGCGGGAAGTCCCCTCAATTTGAAACTGAAACTGCGGGGAAACCCCAGTAGAAAAATTGGTAGCGGACGGTTGGTGTGTGATAGCAGATTAAAGGGAGAAATGTCACCACCACATTACTTCCAATTACACGAATAATGGGTCGGCCAAAAAAGGCACATAAAAGGTCCATTGGAAGCCTTATTTAGGACATGGACTGATGAGAAGGCAGAAGAGACTGTAACCTCATCATATCAGTGTGTGAACGAGCTGACCAATCGATTAAAAACTGGCTGGAAACTGGCAAATGATAACCTAAGACAAGCCAGGAAGAAACAGTGCTGCATATTATAATAAGAAAGCGAAGGATAGGGAGCTTGCCGTGGGAGAGAAGGTGCTTCTTCTGTTACCCGGCAGTAGCAACAAACTTCAGATAGGGTGGCAAGGTCCATACACAGTTCTAGAACAGGTATCTAGAACTAATTATAAGATAGACAAGAAGGGAAAGGAAAAAGTCTATCATGTGAACCTCCTTAAGGAATATCATGATAGAGAAAACCTGGAGGGAGCCACTGAGATGAAAAATGAACCTCTCACCTCTTACGAATATCCCCTGAAACCATGTGAAACTCCTGCACAGGTGAAAGTCAGTAATCTTATGACAAAAGGCAGAGGGAGCAGATTCAAAAGGTTCTGGAAAATCATACAGACATGTTAACGGACAGACCAATGCACACTAACTTGTTGGATTATGATATGAAACTGCTAGACCCAACACCCATCTGTATGAGAGCCTATCCTATCCCATTCGCAAATAAAAAAGGTTTAAAAGAGGAGATAGATTATCTGTTACAAGAAGGGATTATTTCTCACAGTGAATCTCCTTATAGCTCCAGTGTGGTATTGTTGAGGAAACCCTCTGGTGAACATAGACTGTGCATAGATTACAGGAAACTGAATGCTGTCACAGAATGTCAGGTGGGTCCATTACCTGATACTAACCAACTATTTGGCAGGTTGAATAAGGCAAAATATTTCTCAAAAGTAGATCTCAGTAAGGGATTGTAACGGACTTTCTTAGTCCGTAACAGGTTTTAACATAATGGTAGTCTCAGGTATATTGATCTGTGGTCCTACCATGTTAAAACATTGCGCATCTGCGTATATGATAGTATTAATTGTTTGTAAGTTTTATTTTGTTAGCGCACGATTGTGCACTAGTGTGAGTAAGGGTTATTCGGTACGCACGTGTTGCCAAACAAGGGGTCGACGTGATAGCTTGGTTGAGCAAGCTGAGTTTCCAAAATCAGTCCAATGATTTGTGGAGTTTAAACCCGTATTTCGGGCAGAAGTTATATTTATATGACCCGTCCTTCTGTTGAGAAGATGTGGACGGTGATCAGCTACGTAAGCGTGATTTCTCTGAGGAGAACGCAAGTATTATAATAACTTTATTAGAATTTTATTCAACACGAGCATCTAGTTGGAATCGACGACATGTCGGTACCAAAATGGTTTCCCGTTTGAAGAATGTAATTTATTTGAAAGCCGACCAGCCTAGAAAGGGATTGGCGGGGATTAACGTGGATTTTGTTGAAATGAGTCATTATTCGGCCGTCTGGAATAGTTTCGGCTTATAGCAGAGGTGACTCAAATATTATCTATAAATTAAGGTTATACGCCCAGAAAGTCTGTGGTAGGAATGTATGCAGTTATTCTATGATGATCAATCATGAGGCCAGTACAGTAATAGGACATACTTATGAAAGAGACCTTAGATGTAAGAAAACATAATGAGGATCTCACTGTCATTGCCAAGGTCACAGGACACTGGAATGTGACATTATAATGTTAACTGCCTCATCTTCAATTTGTATGCTATGATATGAATGCCGTATGCCCTGTCCTTGATTGCAAGAAGAATTCTAGCATAGAAAAGACTAATTGGATTGTAAACATGAACTCTACGTATTTTGCCGTCTTTGTTCAACGTTAATCGTCAGTCGTCAAGATCTTATGTTGTCCTCTCGTCAACCGTGTTATGTCCAATAAATTGAATGAACTTTCCAACAACGAGTTGTATACTGCACTACAGTATTGGCATTTATTGATATGCTCTCTCTCTGTTGGATTTCTATTTGACTGAATATCACATTGTTTAAAATGGACCATTCGCGTAATACAAGTTATCAGTTACAACGACCCATGAAGAAAGAACCCCTACATCTTGGTGGAACCAGCGTGGTTTGGAAATTACGATTTTCAAGAAGGGACCGTTCTCAAAGTCAAATAAATCGGTTGAAGAGAAATACCTCGATCTTCAAAAGGAAACGTCAACATACACGTGGAATCAAGACGACAGTTATCTGAAGGTCAAGGACAACGTCGAACCTCACCTTCCAGTTTCGACATTCGACACTGACATTGTGTTAAGTCAATTAACATAACAAGTCTCATACATTCAGTTCCGGATGCAAGAAATAATTTTTTCTCCTTGAAAGATAAGTAGAAAAACATTGTGTGTTCACTCCACCGTGTTACTTTTAGCTGCACCTTATCTTGCATATATGTCCACTGCTTTTTTTATTCATGTTGCGTGTTCTATGTTCAATGTTTTTCTTGGGAGGTTGGGTACGGTGACTTATGACGGAAACATACCAGTTTCACCACAGGTCCGTCTTAAGTGTTCTTTAGGAATTTATTTGCAGACTTCCCTCAGTGGAATGTTCCTACACGTGAGTGTAGAAGGATTCTAGGTCCACTGTGTCTGGTTGCCTGTGACACCTGACTGTTTAGTTGTGAGGTCCAGTTTCATTGTAGTTTTCGTAGTTATTTTTATTCGTACCTTGGTTTTATGATGTATCTTTTTTGTATTATGCGTCCATTCTCACCTAACTATCGTTGAGTTTTTTACAAACCTATGTTTATACACGGTGTTGTTCATAGTTTTGTTTATTGGTCTAATGCAGTCATCATTGCATTCTTTCCAAAATTATTTTCTTATTTTTTCATTCTAATTTTGTTGATTTATGCAAATGTTTTCATGTGTCATTAACTATCTTGTCGTGTCACCATTGTCGTAATTGTCTATTGCTTTTGTCTTAACATTACATTATATAACTAATTGTATTGATTAATAATATAATTGAAAATTATATGAATTGCTTACAGTTCTTGGACAG
Organism: Oreohelix idahoensis; assembly: GCA_024509875.1. Classification (NCBI taxonomy): domain Eukaryota; kingdom Metazoa; phylum Mollusca; class Gastropoda; order Stylommatophora; family Oreohelicidae; genus Oreohelix; species Oreohelix idahoensis. The sequence continues at coordinate 587,174 of JAMPIV010016844.1, forward strand.
GAACGTGTTACACATACAAAATGAAAAAGTAATTGTTAATTAGTTGAGTAAATTGTTAAAAAGAAAATAGTATTTCAGGTACATACTGGTCAAAAATGTCTTCGCTTGAATATTTTATTTACCAGGCTAAATCCCTTGGTATGACTCCTGATGAGGCAACAGATTTTGCAGTTGTTGAATATGCCACGGCTCAGAGGTCTGAGGTATCTCATGTACAGTATCTCATTACACTAGGGCAATCCCGTGGTTTGTATAAAGAGAAGCTTAGAGAATTCGTAGAAGAAGAAAAAATTAAGAACCTACTGGAGGAAAAGGGTGTTGGCTACCCAACGGCTGCCTCTGTCAAACACTCACTAGTCAACGGGTTCAAGTGCATGTTGGCTATTGCTGTTGAGACAGACTACACATTTAATGAAGCAGAAAGGATCAAGGATTTATTAAAGGAACAGAACATGAAAGTTTTGGATAAAAAAGTAGCAAATCTTGATTTGACTAATCAAGAACTCAGGAATCTTCTATGTCAACAGGAGAAAGTGTCTCAGGAAAAACAGATAAATATTGAAAAATTACTCATGGAGAAAAAGGAGTTAGAGAATGAAGTACGCTCAGTAAAAAAATTACTTGACAAGGAGAATAAGGTCATTGGAGAATTTGATAAGTTAAATATGGCTATAAAGACAGACTGTCATGCTCATTTGGCTCAGATTCAAGAACTGACATCTGAGGTTCCTCTTTTGAAATTAAGGGTTGAGGAGCTTACGAATAGCCATCAAAATGCCATTGAGGCACTTGAAAAAGAAAAGGCCATTAATAAAGAACATGTCAGGAAACACACTATCGATGTTGAACATCTAACTCAAACTGCTGCTGCAGAACTCGAAGTTAAAGATTTAAATATTATGAATGGGATTGCTAGAGAGAATATCCTTACTTCTCAGTTACGTAATTTAAAAATTGATCATGAAAAACGAATGAAGGACGAACAATGGAATGACACGGGAAGGATGAATTTTTTGTATGATATTGCTGAAGAGAGCAAAATAGAGGAATTGTTTGAACTCCTGGAAGATAAGGAGCTAGTGATTGTTAATTTAAACGAGAGGGTAAGGACTCTAACGTTACAGTTCGAGGTTGCCAATACAAACTTCGCGTCCTTACAATTGGAGTTAGAAAATTCTAAGAAAGTGTTGGTAGAAGCATTGAAGCAGAATAATACAGATCTTAATGGCCAACTTCATGAGAAAGATACTGTTTTTCCTAAGGAGACTGATGAACTTATAACGAGTCATCATAGTGCTATCGAAGCACTCAAACTTGAACTTAGGCAGGAGAGAGCTAATGCTTTAGATACTATCAAAACTCTCCAACAACAAATTAGTAACCTTCAATTAGAAACTACATCTCAGAAGAAAAAAATGAGAATGAATCTTAGAGATAGTAAAGTCAAAAAGGAAATAACGAGAATTTCAATTCTTGTAAATTTTATAAGGGGAAACAATTCGAACAAACTTCTCCATATAACAATTCTTGGGGTCAATCTCACAGATCACGAGATTTTGATCGAAATAATTTTGGAAATAATCAAAGCAATATTTATCATCATAATGGGAAATTTAGATCACAATCTTTCAATAACAGACAAGGTTATCAAAATAGACAGAATGGTCAATGGCACAATGGTAATTGTCATACTTACCGTGATTTTAAAGTAAACAAAAATGCAAATACTAGCAATTTTGGGGATAATAGCCAAAATCGATCGCGACGAAGAGATAGATCTTCGAGCAAGCCACGACAACACTCCAATGTTGCTTTGAGAGATACACAGACTAACAAAGAACAGGATAATAATGTTAATGCACATAGTGCTTTGTCATGTTCTCTTGATTTCTAACAGGTCAAGTCTTGTGATGAGTGTAATACCCTATTCCAGCCCAAGGCGATCACGACGCTACGTTGCGGACATGTGTTGCCCAGTCTACCAGCGGCGTGTACGGCCACGTCAGCTACTCACGATGGAACAGGAAACCTTAAATTACAAAGGGGTTTTTAAAATTCTATTCCATGCTCTGTTCTTTTTGATTCAGGCTGCTCCACGATCGGCGTCAGAAACTCTTTGGTCAACCCATCATGTGCTACTGGAAAGACCGCCCAATGTAGGACTCTTGGAGGGACAGTGGAAACATTTCCGACTGCCATTATTGATTTAAAAACACGTTTCTTTTCAGGAAAGATCCACGTATGCCTTCTTCTAAATCCAATTAGCGATGTGATTTTGGGTCGAATACACGGTATAAAAGAGTGTACCCCACGGCAGATTGCTGCTTGGGAAAAACAACATATACATGATACCCGTGCATTTACGACAATACCCCGATTTGTTTCACATGCACATACTGCTAACTTGCTATGTAATGCTAAGGTATTGGAATCTGGCATTGATAATGACTCCATTGTTCATTACGCCACTGTTGCTAGTTCGTTACAACCTTTGCGACATGATCAGCAGGCAACTGACAGTAAGGAAAAGGTTAAGTTTCAGAAAAAAAGGAAACAATGTCCCTAATAAAAATAAGGGTCGTAACTTAGATAACTTACTTACTTAGTCGTTCCCCTTCTACCGTGAGGTGTAGAGGTTTGGAAGAGAGAGCGCCAGATCATTCTATCAGCTGTCTTCTTCCTGGCCTGGTTCCATTCTAGTCCTCGGTCCTTCAAAGATTGTCTAATGTTGTCCTCCCAGCGGACTCTGGGTCGTCCTGGAGGTCTGGATCCCTGGCTCTTTGTAACTTAGATAAGACAAGTAAAACCAATAAGGTTGTCGACAAAGTTGCCACTTTGTCCAGCAGGCAGGTGTCTACGACATGCCGTACATCTACTTTGCCTAGTGTAAGTTGTCATACTCCAGTACAAAAATATGGTACATTTAAGAACAATAAGTCTGCAGGTAGTACTAATAAATATTATAATCTACCTAAAAGAAGTAAGGGTACCCATCGACCTTATTTCCATTCTAATATCACCGATACCACATTTATGGGTAAGGGTGCATCTTTTCGCACAATTCTAGTACAAAATCTGCCACAGCGAACTAGTTGGCAAGCACTAGGAGATTTTCTCAACGACATGGCGGACGTAAAGTTTGTACGTATATTGCCACATACCAATAACAGGTATGGTGACGCCGTGGTTACATTTAGAACCAATAAAGATGCTCGCATGGCTATTGAGCGGGACAATGGTGTGTATTTCCACCACCATTCTCTCCGATTACAATTGGTTCCCGATTCTGCGTCACGCAGATATTAACTTACTGATAGTAGATTTTGATTTCACATTCTTTGTTGACTCAGCCTATGCAGTCACCATCTCTTTTCTTTACTAATCATCGTTTCTTTTCTTTTCTAGAGATCATTTCTTTCTCGACTCCACGTGGATTATTCCAAAATAATTTCATGCCATTTGGGTTAGTGAACGCACCTGCCACTTTCGTGCGCATGATGTGTCGAATTCTGTCTCATCATCCCGATGTCATTGCTTACATCGATGACATATATCTTTTCAGTGACTCATGGGATGAACACATGCAAAGATTGAACACATTAGTGTCCGCATTGCAATATTATAACTTAACAGCTAAGCCATCGAAGGCATTTGTGGGTTTCCACGACATTTCTTTTTTGGGTCACCGCATTGGTCGCGGTATGTTATACACAGAGGACAGTAATGTCTCAAAGATCCTCAACATTTCTACACCTAAAACAAAGAAACAAGTACGATCTTTGTTAGGATTAATACAGTTTTATGGGAAATTCATTCCTCATCTGTCTACCATTACTGCGCCTTTCTCTTCTTTACTAAAGAAAGGTGCAGCTAACGAGATTCGGTGGTCTAACGAACATCAAATCGCGTTAGACATCATAAAAAATTTTTTTTCGGATGCTCCTATTTTAAGGTTGCCTAATCCAAATCTATCGTTTATCTTGCGCAGTGATACTTCTAATTACGGAATAGGAAGCGTATTACTCCAGGAATATGATGGCACCCTGCATCCAGTTCTCTATGTGTCTAGAAAGTTAACTTCAACAGAACAGAAGTATTCCGTCCTGGATAAGGAACTCCTGGCGCTTGTTTGGTCAATAACCAAACTCCAAAGATATTTACTGGGATCACACTTTATTGTGGAATCCGACCAAAAAGCTCTTACTGCTATCAACACTAAAGATGTGAAATCATCCAAATCTACAAGGTATGCGATCGCACTCCAACCGTATAGTTTTACCATACGATCAATACCTGGTTCTCAGAATGTTCTGGCTGACATCTTGTCCAGATGTCCGAATGAGTCAAGTGAGCTGCTGCGCCCTGCAGAATACCGAACCTCTACACAAACAACTCGTCAATTGTAACTTTCTACTTATGCCAACTTGATTATTAGAGTCATTAACATTCATTCGAGTTAGAATCTACATTGATTAGTAAAGAAAATAACATTGAACGTTCATTTAGATTGCTATAGACACTTACCTATGACAGTGTTGTCAAAGATAACTTTGAACAGTGATAATGTCTTCTTAAGGAAATAACATTTCGAGTGCTTGGACTTTCATTGAGCGGAACTTAGTTCATTATTAACTGCTCCCGCACATGATAATGGTACTTACGGAACTTCTATGAATTAAGAACAGTGTGAATATAAGAAAAAAATCGATTCATTCGATGTTCACAAGTAAATCTTAAGTAAATAATATAAGATTTAATTTATTTAATTATGAAATAGTTAATAATAATGACGAAAGTTGGTATTTATCACTTTTTACGTACAGTGATTTAACATTCGTAATTTAATTAGTACCACTAATCAGTTTTAGAGAAACGGTTAAGTGTGTTGATCTATACATGTGTTTTATTTGTATTCTTTCACTTATTCACTTTTAAGACATTCTCATCTCTTTTATGTTAATTCGTTGCTTTTAACATTTCTTTTCATTTGCATTTACATTCGTTGTAATTCAACATTTCTTATACTCTATTTTATTTCATTTTTTTTTTTTTGCCACATTGTGCCAAAGTCGGTCTCTTGTGGTTGTATGCTTTTGTGCATACCTTTTATTTAGTTGAGTTGATTTTCATTTCATGTTCATTTTTTCATTATTGATTAATATAGATATCATAATGTATTATTAAAACATGATTATGTAAATTTGACTCACCTCTCTCCGCGAGTAGTATAGAAAGGAAAAAAAAATTAATAGAATTAATTTTTTTTGGCGGGGTTTGTAAGGAAGCTGTAACGGACTTTCTTAGTCCGTAACAGGTTTTAACATATTGGTAGTCTCAGGTATATTGATCTGTGGTCCTACCATGTTAAAACATTGCGCATCTGCGTATATGATAGTATTAATTGTTTGTAAGTTTTATTTTGTTAGCGCACGATTGTGCACTAGTGTGAGTAAGGGTTATTCGGTACGCACGTGTTGCCAAACAAGGGGTCGACGTGATAGCTTGGTTGAGCAAGCGGAGTTTCCAAAATCAGTCCCATGATTTGTGGAGTTTAAACCCGTATTTCGGGCAGAAGTTATATTTATATGACCCGTCCTTCTGTTGAGAAGATGTGGACGGTGATCAGCCACGTAAGGGTGATTTCTCTGAGGAGAACGCAAGTATTATAATAACGTTATTAGAATTTTATTCAACACGAGCATCTAGCTGGAATCGACGACCTGTCGGTACCAAAATGGTTTCCCGTTTGAAGAATGTAATTTATTTGAAAGCCGACCAGCCTAGAAAGGGATTGCCGGGGATTAACGTGGATTTTATTGAAATGAGTCATTATTCGGCCGTCTGGAATAGTTTCGGCTTATAGCAGAGGTGACTCAAATATTATCTATAAATTAAGGTTATACGCCCAGAAAGTCTGTGGTAGGAATGTATGCAGTTATTCTATGATGATCAATCATGAGGCCAGTACAGTAATAGGACATACTTATGAAAGAGACCTTAGATGTAAGAAAACATAATGAGGATCTCACTGTCATTGCCAAGGTCACAGGACACTGGAATGTGACATTATAATGTTAACTGCCTCATCTTTAATTTGTATGCTATGATATGAATGCCGTATGCCCTGTCCTTGATTGCAAGAAGAATTCTAGCATAGAAAAGACTAAGTGGATTGTAAACATGAACTCTACGTATTTTGCCGTCTTTGTTCAACGTTAATCGTCAGTCGTCAAGATCTTATGTTGTCCTCTCGTCAACCGTGTTATGTCCAATAAATTGAATGAACTTTCCAACAACGAGTTGTATACTGCACTACAGTATTGGCATTTATTGATATGCTCTCTCTCTCTGTTGGATTTCTATTTGACTGAATATCACATTGTTTAAAATGGACCATTCGCGTAATACAAGTTGTTAGTTACAACGACCCATGAAGAAAGAACCCCTACAGGGATATTACCAGATTCCAGTGAAGCCTGGAATTCGACCTTATCTAGCTTTTAGCACCTCGAAAGGGCACTATGAATTCAATATGTTACCGTTTGGGTTGAAAAACGCTCTGAGTGTGTTCTCTAGAATGATGAGAAAACTATTGGATCCCCTGAAAACCCATGTATTACAAATTTCATGGATGATATTCTCATCGCTACGGAAACATTTGAAGAACACGTTAACTCTTTGAATATGCTGTTTGATAGGCTCAGAGAGGCAAACTTAACTGCTAGACCAACAAAATGTTGTATTGGATGCAAAGAATTGGAATTCTTGGGACATACTGTACATCAGGGTAGCATGACCCCTGACCCTAAGAACCTGGAGAAAGTGCAGAGAGCACCCAGACCCCAGACTAAGAAGGATGTGAGATCCTTCGTCTCACTTTGTGGGTTTTACCAAAAATATATATAAAATTTTAACTCGGTGTGTGCTCCTCTGACAGATTAAACTCGTAAAGGGAAACCAGATAAAATAGAATGGTCGGCAGAATGTGAGCTGGCATACAATGAGTTAAAGCAAAAACTAACTAGTAAGCCCATGTTGAAATTACATGATTTGAGTCAGGAATTCGTGGTGAGAACGGATGCGAGTAATGTGGGATTGGGAGCCACATTATTGCAAAGGTCCTCTTCACCAGACGGACATTTGAACCCAGTTGCGTATGCCAGCTGCAAATTAAACAGAGTAGAACAAAACTACTCAACTGTAGAAAAAGAGTGTTTGGCTTAGTCTGGGCGATAAAGAAATTCCAGATCTATCTGTATGGGACATTTTGTGGTCCAAAGCGAACATCAGCCACTGGTTTTTCTGGCCCAGGCAAAACATGAAAATGCACGTTTGTTAAGGTGGTCTCTGCTCATCCAACCTTCCTCGTTTACCATTGAGTATATTCCGGGTTCGTAGAACGTTGGGGCAGATTTATTGAGTAGGCACCCACCTGCAGAAACCCCGGATCCTCATAAAGCCTAGTTGAGTTAATTTGATCGGGATTGTAACACAGAAAATAAAGCTGCACTAGTGGTGCAGGCTTTTTAACAGGGGAGATGTGTAGTAAAGTAACTCCGTGTAACACCCCGCTCAAATTTCCCCGATTCTAAAATCAAATAACGTAAATTCTCAACCTATAAACCACTACTACTGTCGTAAATTTATTTTGAGAGAAAGAGTCTTAGAAATAGTGGTCCTATTTAGAGTGGAGAGTGATGGTGAGGCTCAGTGATAATAAGGGTTAGAAAGTAAATAGTTGCTTCACAGAGTGCTGGGGAGAGTAAGGACAGACTAATTTACGACAATCGTTCCTCTCAATCTTTTCCTCAAACTCTCCTGGTCAAACAATTATTTGCCAGTTTCCAGACACACACCTGCGCTCACACCGATTTGGTGCTTCAAACACACAGACGCACGTGAATACAAACTATATTAAACAGATGTGGGAAATTTGGGCTTTGGTATTCCAACACAGTACTAAATAAGTTTATGCTGTTTATTAACATTAAAATCAATCACAAGTATCATGTGTTACATGAAAAAATATCATAAGTACAGAAAATACAAATAACAAGGGGGGGGGGGGGGAAGTTTGAAGAAGATTGGTATCGACTAGCTCTTCCCGCTTGTATTTGACAAAGATAAACCCAGTCCAAAGATAGATAGTTATCAGGAACATAGGTAATGAAACCCAACAGTGAATTTAATTACTCTGAAAGAGGTGTTACAATATTAGGTATGGGTGGTAGAAACAAATCCTGTTATTCCCAATTGTTTTTCCCTTTACTAAGCAAATGAAGGGGGGGGGGGAGGAAACAGAGTTAACAAAATATCCCACATAAAGGAACAATTCAGGGTATACAGAAAATGTATTACCCGGTAGGCAAGTTAACAAATGGTTTGCAAAAATTAAATCTCCTGTCATTCATGCACGCTCGTGAGGGCCCACACTCATATGCTCACACTCACTTACCGATTGTAGCATCAGGTACTCCATAGAATTATATAAACAGCAATTACACTCTTGACATATGAAAATGTCTGGTACTTCGATGTCCAGTCCCAGATTTAGCGAGGTTGGCTGATAGCAAATATTCCCACTTATCGCCGGACGTGAAGCCTAAGAGTTCTTGTGTTTTATTATATAAAAAGAGTCTATGGGATGACACTGTCACAGTTCGATACAGGGGTGATAATGGTGTGGTCTCTTTAATTTCGCTGCTGGTGGTAAAATTCCTTCAATGTGTGATGATAGCAACTGTCCAGTAAGTTTTTAAATCCAGTGAGGAAAAACTAGACCCAGTCACAGTTCAGGTAAATATGTACTCTCTCACAGTAGAGCAGAAAATAAAATATCGCTACTGGCAACTGTTCTTCTTCTAGTTTATCTTACAGATTGGCAATTTAATTTGATGGTTTATTTAAATGTTCTTGGGTGGGATTTCTTTCATGTAATTATGATAGCTAGGCCGCATCGGACCGCCACAAGATTATATTTAAAATGTTTCACTAATATATCTGGAAGTTTAAGAACCGAGTCTGGAAGACTCTGTATGATTTCTTTATTGCTGGGATCGCAAAGGTTATTTGATCATTCTATAGAAAAAGATAGAAAAACCATGACAACATAATCATACCGCAAAAATCAAATAATATTCTAACGCGCGATAAATTTACTGTTAAGACTATCTATATACACTCGCGTATTTAATTATGTATTTAAGAAAACACTTCACGAGTCTAATGGTTAAAACACACATCTATATATATATGACTTAACTAAATTTATTAATTATAAATTCCTTCGTGACTTTAAAAGTTACTTTAGCATTTAAGCATCTATTATTTTTTGAAATATTTTAATAGATATATCATTAACTTTACCACTGGGACTTTTGAGATGAGTTTAATTTAATAGATTTAAATAAACACAAAATCCAGTAAAACAAAATGAAAGCACTAGACCACTGATCACTTTAACAAATATATTATACCGTGCACAGAAAAAGAAATCACTCCAATGTAGCCACCAATTCAGATGGAAATCTAGCAGAATTCTACTATAGCTAGTGAATCTTAAATCTCTGGCGAACGAATGATAAAATGGCTTTCTTCATGGTCTGTATATATCTAACTGGAATGCAAGATTGGGGGGACATGTTAGAATTTGACACCTTTTTAGATCTCAGGAGACTTTCGGGGTTCTGACCGCCAGGCTAAAGAGAGATGCCGCCCCTGGTTTTCCATATCTCCGTTCGCTGCGTCCTCTTCGGCTTTCCCAATCGCTCCGTCTTTCGAGCGGTGTTCTGGTTGACACAGAGATGCGAAATGCTGGCAAGAAACTTGCGTCGTTCGTTTCAGGGACCACTACTGCCTTTGATAGCATGCCGCTAGTCTTTCCTGAGATCCTTCAGTGTCTGTTTGATCGTGTGCCGCTACTTTCGTTTGATTCTGGCAATGCCCCTACTGGGCCGGCGTACTGACCAAGTTAATGAAAATAACTGCATATGATTGCTCAAGAGATATCCGTGGGCGTGATTTAACCTCTCCTTAAATCAATGCGATGACCAGAATGAACGGTAGATAAACTGTCCACATATTAATCAGCAAACGTGTTGACAAGTCTACTCTGCTCAGACCCATATTAATGAGCAAACGTGTAGTTCCACGTTTCTGTTGTGCATAGCTAATGAGTCCAGGTGGAAGAAAATCCCGTTTGACGATAAAATTACAACAATCTTCGGGGGCACTGATGTTATCCGAAGGGGTCGTTACGAAGGGTCGTACCATATCATACAACAATTCAGGGTCAGCTGAGTTTGTCTGTCACAATCGTCCCCTCTTTTGAGACATGAAAACATCTTTTCATGTTTGATTTATGACAATGAAGCTGCCCTGATCGGTAGTTTTTGGATGATTGGTATCTTCAACTTCCTCCTCTTCCTCCGTAGTCCAGTTTCTACTCAGGAAATCAGCTCCGACATTCTGTCTTCCCGGAATATATTCCACTTTGAAAGAATAAACGCTTAAAAGAAGGGCCCAACGCATGATTCTTGCGTTAAATTCTTTATTGGCACCAAGAAAGGCTAACGGAGCGTGGTCTGTTTGCACCGTGAAAGATGTACCATAGAGAAACTCATGATGGCGTCTGATACCGTCAATCAGAGCGAGACATTCTCTTTCGACTACGCTGTAGTTCCGTTCAGCCTTATTTAATTTCCGACTGCCATAGGCAATTGGAAATAGCATGTTCGGGTAACTGTCATCAGCTTGAAGCATTGTTGACCCGATGCCCTGACCTGACACGTCGACCCGCAGTACAAAAGGTTTCTTGAGGTCAGGCAACCTCAAAATGGGGTATGCAGACAACTGTCCTTTCAACGTGCTGTACTCGTGTTCGCACATTTGATCCCAAATGATCTTATCAGGACAACCTTTCTTTGTGAGGTCAGTCAGCGGTGCCGTCAGTCCATTGAAGTTCTGGATGTATTTCTGATAGTATGCACATAGTGATAGGAACGAACGAGTGTCTTTCTTGGTTCGGGGTCTTTTAGCTGCAATTATTTTCTCCACGTTTTTCTTAACGGGCCAACTACAGCCGTGAGAAATAGTATGCCCCAGGAAGTCTAGCTTTTCAAACCCGATGAGACATTTGCTAGGTCTGGCTGTGAGACCAGTTTCCTTTAGTCTCCTGAGGAGCATAGCAACCGTAGCAATATGTTCGTCGTAGGTTTCCGATGCAATTAATATGTCATCCATGAAATTATGGATATGGGGACTTTGCAAAGGTTCTAGAAGCTTCCTCATCATCCTGGTGAACACTCCTGGTGCGTTATGCAATCCGAACGGCATCACATTAAATGTGTAATGTCCTTCACTAGTGCTGAAAGCTAACAAAGGTTTAATTTCCTCCTTGACTGGTATTTGATAATAACCTTTACTGATGTCAAATCTTGGAGAAAATCTTTGCTTTGCTGACCTTGGTGAACAACTCAGAAACAGCTTGGAGGGGTTCGGGCTGGAATTCCGTTACAACGTTTAGCAGCCGGTAAATTTATACACAGCCGAACTTCCTTATTGGGCTTCTGCAACAGCACTACACTGGAACTTTAGGGAGATGTAGACTCACGGATAATTCCTGCCTGACGCAGCTTGTCTATTTCTCCGCGAAGTGCATCAGCTTTAGCGTATGGAATGGGGTAAACTCTGGTTCGAACAGATGTCTCGTTTGTTAATTTCATATCAAATTCGATGAGATTTGTTCGACCAGGTACATCCGTTAAGTCTGCATTGTACTGTTTTAGTAGCGCCCTTGTTTCTATTTGTTGTTCTGGTTAGAGATTGTCGCCGAACTTAACATCTTTAAAGGATTATGTGGGTTCCAATGGGTACTCCATGCAACCATCATCATCTTCCTCGTCTTCCATAGCTATGGCGACAGCCAGGAGATGCTCGGAGGATGGCACCGGTCTTTCCAAATATTTCTTAAGGAGCTTTACGTGAAAGACCTTCTCTTTACCTTTAATGGAGATCTTGTAATTGGTGCGTGAGATCTTTTTAAGGACGGTAAACGGTCCTTGCCATCCGATGCGAAGTTTATTGCTTCCGGTTGGAAGTAGCAACGAAACTTTCTCCCCTTGTTGTAGTTCTCTCTCTCTCTTGCAGCTTTGTTGTATCTGTTAGTATGTTTAGCGCGGTCTTTCTTAAGGTTGCTCGTAGCTAGATCCCATCCTAGCTTTAGCCTGTCCTTGAGCTGAGATACATACTTGCTTGCTGAGACGACTGTCTCGTCAGCCTTTTGGTCTGTCAGGGACCGAAGTAAGGCTTCTAGTGGCCCCTTAATAGGTCTGCCAATTAAAAGTGTAGCTTTCGCGAATCCCGTAGACGCTTGGGGAACCTCTCTGTAGTCGAATAAGGCAGCAGATATATATATAGGTCCCAGTCTTCCGGTTTCTCCTGACCAAGCTTACGTAACATCATGGTGAGGCTGCCGTTAAAACGTTCCACGAGCCCATTTCCGGCCGGATGGTAGGGACTTGTGTGGATATGTTTGGCCCTCAAGATCTTAAAGATCTCCTCCATTAACAGGCTACGGAATTGGGATTTATTATCAGTCGAAACGTGTTGAGGGAATCTCAACCGTGTAAAATGTTGCACGAGGGCTTCTGCGACATGCTTGGAATCTGTGCATGTTAGCGATATAACTTCGGCCCACATTGTGCAAGTGTCGATTAGGTCAGGTTGAACCTGTTCCTTCTTTTGGTCCTTTCCAGGGGTCCAATGATGTCGACAGCAACCCGTTCAAATGGAGTACCTACTATTGGCATTTGCCCCATAGGTACTGGGGGTGTCAAGTGCTTGGGTGCTACCCGTTGGCACTGGGCGCAGGATTTCACGTACCTGATAATTTCAGAGTTCATTCCTGGCCACCAATAGTGGTTTTTTATTCGCTGAATAGTGGCGTTTTGTCCCATATGTCCGCTAAAGGGAAGAGAGTGCCCCATTTCTAAGATCTGGCTTCTGTACTGCGTCGGTAATTGGAGCTGGTTATTCCCTGTATCAGGGTCGCCCGTTCTACGATACAATACGCCATCTTTAGAAAAGATGTCTCCGTGGTATCTGGGGTCCTTAGCCATGGGCAGTTTTCTAAAGAATGGCTCCAGAGTAGGGTCCCTTTGTTACGCCTCCTTCAGTTCATTCGGCAACAAATTTGGCGCAGGCTCCCTCTCCTTCTTAGTTTGCCCTCATGTGGTTACAGCTGCCACAATCGGCTCCTTAGGTCTCCCAATAAACACGTATCTACATCCCAGGATAACTGGGTAGATCGGATCATCCATTATGGCCGCTTTAATAACACCTCTGACAAAATCAGAGTGTATTTCTAACAGTGCGATAGGAAGCGTCTTGGGTGCATCACTCTTGAACATACCACTAAGTTTGACGGTTTCCTCTGTCTCCTGACCTGGTTTGACTAGGTGTCTGGCGACAATACAACCAAAACTTAATCCAGTGTCAAAGAGACAAGTAGTTGAGGTACCAATCAAAATTACAGTTCCTCGCGTTGAGGGTCGGTCCCACTCAGGTTGAGAATCACTGACATTGACTCTACCTTGCGAGGCTGTATGCAGGCATCCGATGCGGTTTGGCCCGGCGTGCGTGCCCTGATCAGACGTCCCTGGTGTAGGGGTCTTCTCTTTTCCTTGACCTTGGTGGCCGCATTGCCACGTAGGCTTGGTGGGTTGATCAGAATTGTTGTTTGGGGGAAATCGGGTTTTGTAGAATTTCGATTTTTCCTGGGAAGGTCTATGGGTAGTATTTTCTTGTTGGTTATAATGCTGAGAGGGATTGGAAGAATAGGATGACTGCTCTAGATTTTGTTTACGAGATGGCTCATCTGTGGGTTTACGTTTAGTGCTGGGAAGTTCGGCCATTGCATTGGTATAGCGTTCTGCCTTATTGAGGATGTCCTCAAGCCTGACTGCGCCCTGTTCAGCCAAAAATCTACGGGTTTCGTTTGACAAAGTTGACTTTATCTGTTCCACAAGAACAAGTTCAAGTAGTCCCTCATATGTAAGAGGTAAGTCAGATAATTCAATGCACTTTGTCAAATAGCCCGTGAGACGTGAAGAGAACTGCGGAAATGTTTCCGTGCTCTCTTTCCGGCTGTTTCTGAACATTGCAGAAATTTTCGGGCGGTCATCTCAAACCGTTCTAGCAAGGCTTCTTCAGCATGTCGTAATCATGTTGGTTGGTTCCCAGCTTTGTATATACGTCATAAGCAGTACCTTTTAATGACGTTGAGATTTTAAGTGCCCAACGGAAACTCTCTAACCCATACAGATTTGCGAGCCTCTCGAATTTCTCTAGGAAGGTGTCTATTTTCTCATTGGGGCTAGGAAAAGACTCTAAAGCAAAAGACATCGCAGTTAATTGGGCAGATTGAGTGCTGGATAGATCCATTGACTGAGACTGTGGCGAAGACGGCTCTCCGTTATTCGAAGTAGAAGCGCCCCGACTCTCTAAAGCCTTGAGCGCCAATTCGTGCTGTCTCTCCTTGTCTCTCTCCTCACGTTGTCTCTTCTTCTCTCTTTCCCTGCCGGCTTCCATCTCTGCCTCAATTTTCTTGTGTTCCAATATTCGTTCTTCCGCTTATTTCCTATCTGCCCTCTCCTGTTCTCTCTTTCTCTTCCTTCCTCTCAGCTTCTGCTCTCTCTTTGTCTTCCTTCCTCTCAGCTTCTGCTCTCTGTTGCTCTGCGTCATAGATTTCGAGTTCCTGGTTGACAAACGCGTTTGCAGCTTCTGGCTCTAATCCTGCCTCTTTCGCCTCCTGTCTCAACGTGGACCTCATCCTTATTCTTTCTGCCATGTCAAAAACTGTATGCTTTTACTACTAGCGAATAATAAGAAAAAAGCAAGAAGGGAAAAACTCAAAGTCGCTACGAGAAAAAAACCACAAAGTATAAATTTACTTGTGTTACCTCCTACTTTGTAATGTGCAAACTTATCGCTGCTATCATTGTCACTTAAGACTCTTAACGCAAGCGACTATGCCACGTTAAAATGGTAAGTCGGGGTTCTGAACGCCAGGCTAAAGAGAGATGCCGCCCCTGGTTTTCTGTATCTCCGTTCGCTGCGTCCGCTTCGGCTTTCCCGTTCGCTCCGTCTTTCGAGCGGTGTTCTGGTTGACACAGAGATGCGAAATGCTGGCAAGAAACTTGCGTCGTTCGTTTCAGGGACCACTACTGCCTTTGATAGCATGCCGCTAGTCTTTCCTGAGATCCTTCAGTGTCTGTTTGATCGTGTGCCGCTACTTTCGTTTGATTCTGGCAATGCCCCCACTGGGCCGGCGTTCTGACCAAGTTAATGAAAATAACTGCATATGATTGCTCAAGAGATATCCGTGGGCGTGATTTAACCTCTCCTTAGATCAATGCGATGACCAGAATGAACGGTAGATAAACTGTCCACATATTAATCAGCAAACGTGTTGACAAGTCTACTCTGCTCAGAACCATATTAATGAGCAAACGTGTAGTTCCACGTTTCTGTTGTGCATAGCTAATGAGTCCATTTGGAAGAAAATCCCGTTTGACGATAAAATTACAACAATCTTCGGGGGCACTGATGTTATCCGAACGGGTCGTTACAAAGGGTCGTACCATATCATCCAACAATTCAGGGTCAGCTGAGTTCGTCTGTCACAACTGCTATATTTGAAAAATTGCAAATGGCAAGGTCAAACTTACCGCTAAAAATTGGACAAAATAATTTGAATTTTCCACTATTACAGTTAAAAATCTGTAAATAAATGCCATGTCTGACCTTGGTCTCAAGGCCAGCGTCAAATCAAACCGCTAACATTTAAAATAAAGAATTTGAATTTTCTAACGCCAAGCGTAAAAATACCCCCCCCCCCCCCCCCTTTCCCCCAAACACACACGCACACGCTCGACCCTACCCAATATTTATGACGAAAGCCGTAAAGCTTGGCAACGAACCAACTTATTACCTCGTTATAGGGGAGAGAGAATTTGGAAATCAAGCCTAACTTGTGCGTTTGAAAAAGAACCTTAGATAATTTATTTCTTCAAAATAACAGGGATGTCTTGAAGGGTAGCGCTAATATTGGTTAATATATATATATCATAAAATTTTCCCTTATAATAAATTATCTGGCCTTAGAAAATTATTTTATTAATATTTTAGTTCAGTGAACAGAGCACTATAAATTAGAAAAAAATTACCAAGATGAAAACGGGGATAAATGGGTAAAGGAAACCTATATAGGAAGATAGAGGACAGTTGTCCTTTTAATAAACACTTTTAATATTAAAAATTGACCCATTAATAACAAAGATATATAAAAAAAAAGACAGACGATCAGACACACTTATAAACTGCTCAATTTGGTTGCGTGAGAAAAGTTAGAAATTTCTTGACACGCGTTCTGATTGGTTAAGGCGTAGGGTAGCTTGGGGCAATAAAATTAACATTTCGCTGGCAAAAACCGCCATTTGAAATTAAAACTATCTAAAGCTGACATCAGCGGGAGAGCCTGTGGGACCAAAGCTTTCACCGTCTGGACACTTAAAGCAGTGGTAGAACCCATTAACTGCCAAAGTCAAGCTTATGATATGTGATATTCTTGTTTGAGGGTAAGGCACAATAAGTATTTGTATTGATTTAATTAACATGCAGGCCACAATTTGTGTTACGATAGCCAAAATAGGAATGCAGTCTTTCGGAGTGAAAGAAAGGCATAAAATATTTGCTAGTGGCTTACAAATTTTGCGCTTGCCAATGCAGTAACCCAGAAGGGATATTGGCTTTTGCAGTGCCATAAATGTTTAAATATTATGTAAAATCATGTAGAGAATGTTAGAAAGAATTTATCCACAGGTTTCAGTATGAACGACAAGCCTTGTATAGAATGTTGTAAAGAGATATTAAGGGATCACAAGCTATGTATTGTACACCCCTATCTATTGTATGGAAGAGACTTCTTGGAGGAGGAATCATGGCTTTGTACTATCACTGAAGAAGAATGTTTACACAGCAGTGGTTTTAAACAAGGTAAAATAAAGACTGGTGTAATGATCAGCACACATAGCTGATCATGGTGCGTTGTTACAGTGTTTATGTGTGGAAGTATTATAGATGAGAGTTATATGGGAGGGAATGTTCCTCTCATTTCAGGTTATATGTCAGAATACTTATTGGTGGCAGGAAACCTGGTGAGGGACGAAAATCTTGGGAGTGATCGCTCGGCATTCAAGTTGTAGCTAGCCCCACACCTTCGACCAGGAGCACCACATTTGTTGATTCTGAGGACCTATGGGCCAACTGTTTTCTTCAATCCATGCCAGTTAAGTCCTTTAGAAAAGGCACTGAAAAATTATTGATATCATAAAGTTCCACCATAATAACCATAATAATAATCTAATCACCTTGAAGTGATGAACCCAACAGTCTTTCCAACATATTAACAGGGATCAGTACCAGCCGGTAAACAGAACAGTGGGTGGATTTCTTCAGTGATTTTCTTTTGTATAAACAAGAGACATGGACAGAGTTCCAATTATTTATTTTAAATAGTATATATAAACAAATTTATTGAGTTTGACAATCCCTGTTCCAGAAAATTGAGGTACAGGGAAATTAAATTGTAAAATAATTACCTAAACTTTAACAAAAGTCTTACTCACTTTAATATTATTGAGTTACAGTTCTGTTTACATTTTATTTCGTCCTTATATTAAATACATTACCCTAGACACACTCAGCCACACAACATCACAGAGCCTATTTTACACAGAGTGAGATCTGAGAGGTGGCGGATAGGGACTCTGAGAATCATCATCTACATTTAGACTCAGGGAACTTACACAGCTTGACCTCACTCTGTTTACCCTTAATTAATAACACCAGTAACCTCATTTACCACAATCCGTCAGCCGGCTATAGGAGCCGTAGTTCATTTCCTTATGCTCGCCTTATGATTACTACTTTTTGGGCAGGGTTGTTTGAATAATCTGCTGGCAGTAGGTTGTGTTGAGTCAGTCATATGGTTTTTGCTCTTCTTATTGAAGTTGTTTGAGTAGTACCGTGATTATTAAAAAGGTAGATTGTTAGTACGCCTTCGTGTCTTATTTGTGTGACCTCTCGCAGTTGTATGAGAGCCTATAAGAGGACAGTGTCATGATAGTGTAGTTATTATACTGTGACGATAACCTTTAACGTCTATACGTAATGTCACTTGCATTCTTGGTCTGTCGCAACGTACTCAGGGTTAGATCTTTTTTCAAACAAAGTTGTAAACATGCATGTAGCAATTTCGTTTGCAGTGGCGCGTTCAGTCATGACGATGAACAGTACTATTTTCATGACAGGAGTGTGTCGACAATGTAGGTCACGTATATTCGTGCGTAGATGGCGCTTGTTAGGGTACCCGTTCGAAGGGAAACACTTCTGAGAAACCGGTTGTGTAGGTTCGTTGTTTATTTATTCCTTTGTTATGGCCGTCTCTTCGCTGTAGATTGTCGTAGTTGCAGAAGGGCGATGTTAACACATGCAGTTGGGTGTAGATGTGACTAAGTAGTATCACGGCTTCAGGAACATCTCGAGTACTGGTTGTTTGTCTTCGTTATTCTGCACTTTATTATGACATCTGGGGATTTCTGCGTATAAGATCACAGGTCATATGTACTGATCTGCTTCCTGTAGGTTGTCTCGTCTGAAACACTGGTCATAGGCACCAATTCATGCTTCTGTGCCCGCTGCGGTCTCAGAATGGTAGTCGACGCTACCACGTGATCGTAAAGTGGGTTCGATCACTGTGCTTCGTAAATTTATTTGCTTGAATCTTCAATAATCTACTTTCTACTGCATAACACAGAAGTGCAATAATCTGTTGACTCAATTGGTTTCTTTTCAGCATTTATTTAGGCGCTCCCTGCACCGTCAATACATAATACATTACACACATTGTAGCAACAAAAAAGAAATGTGCAGTTCTCAAACAAGGTTGCAATAATAAAGTACATTCTCGTTGCTTCTGTATTTACTCTACTTTCAGGCGTCTCAATTAGTTTACAGATTCTCTCCACTGCCTTGTCTACTTCAGTTTCTCACGCCTCTCACTATCTAAGTCTTTTTCCTACTCTATTTTGAAGTGTGATCTGGCTTGAAATTATCATCTTATGATGAACAGACATCTCCGGGGTTCTTAGTTTAGTCTCAAGACTGTATATTCACACTGAGTTGCGTTAGATGACCTAATGTTCATACCTCAAGATACACATACCTGACAAAATGAATGAGTTTTCCAACTGCTCTAGAAATACACCAATGAACTTCACATTCCTTCTAACATCACTCACGTTCTCTATCTAGTGTCATTTTGGGACCACTCTTACTACAGGGCACTCTCGACATAAGCACAATTCCCAGCTATATCACACTTAAGAAATCTCCACCTGATATTCTTGCGTCGGTTATGTCACGATGACGATGATTTTCATCAGCGAGCTCAAGAGATGCTTGAGTTCTTTCGCCGACGTCTTTATCCAGAACATGTTATCTGATGCCCTTAATCGTATCACACGCGTCACTCGTCAGACGGCACTCACTACTAAACCTTCTGTCCAATCTGACAGACTCAAACTGGTTCTAACTTTCCATCCTCACTGCCTGGCGGTAAAGAGAATTCTGTTTCGACATCTGCCTATTCTCAACTCTGATCCTGATACCAAAGAGTTATTTCGTGATACACCTTTGGTAGCTTATCGTAAGGATAGGAATTTTAGGGATATTCTTGTACACAGTCGCTTGCGACATTCTAGCCCATCTTACTTTGGTACTAAACCGTGCCAACGCCGGATATGCAAGACCTGTCCGTTTGTACTCCAAGCTCAGACAGTCACTTTTCCTAAAGGAATATTTATTATTAGAGAGTCGTTTACGTGCGAATCCAGAAACCTGATTTATGCTATCATCTGCAAGAGATGTGGCATGACCTATATTGGTGAAACTGGTAGGCGTTTGGCAGACAGGTTTCGTGAGCACTTGAATGACATCTATCAGGACAAACATTTACCGGTGGCCCTTCATTTCAATAGACCGGACCATTCAGGTAATTCCGATATACATGTCACTGCCCTGCGTTCATGTGCCGGTAATGACAAGACTCGCTTTTCGTTGGAGAACCGCCTTATTTTTAAAATGGGCGTTCTAGCTCCCGGCGGTTTAAATATACATCATTTTGCATAAATTCTGGTAGCTTTTCTCTTTTTCATTCTTTATTCGTTGTCTTTATGATCTATCTTTTTGTGTTTTTGCTTTGGTTCGTTTCGTATCTTTTTATATCTCTTGTTTTGTCGCTATCGCACGTCACTTCCTTGCGTATCCTGTGACAAGAGACTACCGCTTTCTTCCACGGATTATTTGCATCGAGCTAAGCTAACTTTAACTAGTTCCACAGTTTTGTTTATTCTTCTTTTTTTCGTTTCGTTGGATTATTTACTTTCTTGTTTCAGTATTTCTTTTCTTTTAGATTTTACGATCGCCCATTTGTTGTTTGTTTCTCATCATCGTATAGTTTTGTAGTACCTATATGTAATTTTTGTCTTTGTCACCTGTTTGTGGCTGACGAAGGGTAAAACCCGAAACGTCCCTTGTCTCATGTGAACTGTTATTAGTAAAACTGATTAAATACCGTTTTATTAGTTTATAAACTTATATTCCTTACCAGTTTTACTGCAGCCCCTTAATTTATTTACTTATACTATACTACAATTATTGCTGCTACCCTGTTTCCGTTTCGTGACTACTATATTTTGTGTGCATCTCTTGTTTCATATTTTTACATTTGTTCATTATGCCTTATCAGAAACATTTGATTTCTTCTCTTCATTCGTTTATCACCCATTCATTTTCTCTCATGCCTTCTGATATATCTCGTACTGCTTGTGACTTAGCCTTTACTATATACAAGAAGACACGCTGTACATGTCACATTAATTTTCTCACGAACTGTCTCCATGCTAGAGTTATTCCCAAAGGGTTTGTCTCTAGCTTCCATCTATCGGCGGGACTTCCTCATCTTGCCGACCAGCATCGCTTACAACAAGTTGAGAAGAAATGTTCCTTCCAACGTATGAGGTGCGTCATTGCTATACATAAACGCCAGCTGACTGAGTTTGAACTTTCGAAATCCAACCTTACACAACAGCTACGTCTACTGACTTCTTTGTGCCCGGCAGCGTTCCCTCTTATTCGCACTATAATCCATGACACGAATAGGGAGCTGTATACTCGTTTGTGCACGCATAAAAAAGAGAAATTGCGCCGCCTCCGTCCGCAACCTCCTTTAGGGTCCTCTATTCAGTCTTCTACCCAAGCTAAAGTTATTTGCATTCCTCCAGATTTGCATCTGTCTCCTGATGAATTGTCTGTCCTGAGCAAAGGTCTTAAGTTTGTTCCTCTTCGTTCTAATTTTGACAAATATTCTCTGCTTCAGGATGTTCACAGCTTCCATCGCCGCATGCGTCTCAAATATTACCATCGTAATGGTAATGATTCTACCAGGGTTTCTGATACTGATGATATCTTTCGTCGTTTCGGCAAACGTAAACTAGACTGGACTCCAGCTCCAGGAGCTTCTCGTGCTCTGGATTTATATATTGCCAATACTTTACATGACATTGACCAGCTCAATCTACGCCGTCTCCGTCGATCTAACCTCACGTCTTCTGAATGGCGGGCATTGTCACGCCTTAAAAACCGTGATGATATTGTTATCAAGCCGGCAGACAAAGGTGGTGCTGTGGTTGTTTGGCGTAAGGACTTATACATTCACGAAGGAGTTACGCAGCTAGGTAACACCACCTTTTACTCACCTTGTTCTGGTGATGCTACAGTCCGGAATAATCATACTGTTTATGAGACTATCCGGGGCCTTGTCCATGATGATCATCTCCCTTCTGGTGCTTTATCTCTCCATATTTTTGATAGTAGTCTTGGTAAGCCTTCCTTCTACATGCTTCCTAAGGTGCATAAAATTGCTAACCCTGGTAGGCCTATTGTTTCAGCCTGCTCTTGTCCCACTGAACGTATTTCTGAATTCCTTGATAGTATTTTCCAGCCTTTGGTCGCCAATCTGCCTTCTTATTTGAAAGACACTACTCATGCTATCACTACCTTTGATTCTATCAGATTCACGCCTGATCGTACTTACCGTCTTTTCCTTCTAGATGTTTGTTCCCTTTATACTTCTATTCCACATGCTGATGGTCTTAAGGCACTCCAATTTTTTCTCGACCAGCGTACTGATCTTACTATAAGTACAGGTCCGCTTCTTCGCCTTGCTGAGTTGGTTCTTAATCTCAACTCTTTTGAGTTTAATGGCCAATTCTTCAACCAAATCAGTGGCGTTGCTATGGGTACTAAGATGGGCCCTAGTTACGCTTGCCTTTTTATGGGCCACTTTGAATATTTGGTCTTTCAAAATTATGATGGGCCAATACCCGAGTTTTACCGCCGCTACATTGATGATGGTATTGGCATTACTGACATGTCTGAGGTAGACCTCCGTCGATTTATCGACTATGTTGGTAATTTCAATCCTGCCATCAAATTCACTTCTGAAATTTCTACGACCTCAGTGAACTTCCTTGACATCACTGTGACTATTAGCCCTATTGGTCTTAAAACGTCTGTCTATTATAAGGCTACTGACGCTCATGGTTTCCTTCTTTATACTTCATCGCATCCTCTTAGCTGTAAAAATTCCATTCCCTTTTCTCAACTTCTTCGCTTGCGTCGGTTATGTCACGATGACGATGATTTTCATCAGCGAGCTCAAGAGATGCTTGAGTTCTTTCGCCGACGTCTTTATCCAGAACATGTGTTATCTGATGCCCTTAATCGTATCACACGCGTCACTCGTCAGACGGCACTCACTACTAAACCTTCTGTCCAATCTGACAGACTCAAACTGGTTCTAACTTTCCATCCTCACTGCCTGGCGGTAAAGAGAATTCTGTTTCGACATCTGCCTATTCTCAACTCTGATCCTGATACCAAAGAGTTATTTCGTGATACACCTTTGGTAGCTTATCGTAAGGATAGGAATTTTAGGGATATTCTTGTACACAG
The DNA here is from genome assembly GCA_024509875.1 of Oreohelix idahoensis. Classification (NCBI taxonomy): domain Eukaryota; kingdom Metazoa; phylum Mollusca; class Gastropoda; order Stylommatophora; family Oreohelicidae; genus Oreohelix; species Oreohelix idahoensis. Next base: position 610,310 of record JAMPIV010016844.1, read on the forward strand.
TCGCTTGCGACATTCTAGCCCATCTTACTTTGGTACTAAACCGTGCCAACGCCGGATATGCAAGACCTGTCCGTTTGTACTCCAAACTCAGACAGTCACTTTTCCTAAAGGAAAATTTATTATTAGAGAGTCTTTTACGTGCGAATCCAGAAACCTGATTTATGCTATCATCTGCAAGAGATGTGGCATGACCTATATTGGTGAAACTGGTAGGCGTTTGGCAGACAGGTTTCGTGAGCACTTGAATGACATCTATCAGGACAAACATTTACCGGTGGCCCTTCATTTCAATAGACCGGACCATTCAGGTAATTCCGATATACATGTCACTGCCCTGCGTTCATGTGCCGGTAATGACAAGACTCGCTTTTCGTTGGAGAATCGCCTTATTTTTAAAATGGGCGTTCTAGCTCCCGGCGGTTTAAATATACAACATCATTTTGCATAAATTCTGGTAGCTTTTCTCTTTTTCATTCTTTATTCGTTGTCTTTATGATCTATCTTCTTGTGTTTTTGCTTTGGTTCGTTTCGTATCTTTTTATATCTCTTGTTTTGTCGCTATCGCACGTCACTTCCTTGCGAATCCTGTGACAAGAGACTACCGCTTTCTTCCACGGATTATTTGCATCGAGCTAAGCTAACTTTAACTAGTTCCACAGTTTTGTTTATTCTTCTTTTTTTCGTTTCGTTGGATTATTTACTTTCTTGTTTCAGTATTTCTTTTCTTTTAGATTTTACGATCGCCCATTTGTTGTTTGTTTCTCATCATCGTATAGTTTTGTAGTACCTATATGTAATTTTTGTCTTTGTCACCTGTTTGTGGCTGACGAAGGGTAAAACCCGAAACGTCCCTTGTCTCATGTGAACTGTTATTAGTAAAACTGATTAAATACCGTTTTATTAGTTTATAAACTTATATTCCTTACCAGTTTTACTGCAGCCCCTTAATTTATTTACTTATACTATACTACAATTATTGCTGCTACCCTGTTTCCGTTTCGTGACTACTATATTTTGTGTGCATCTCTTGTTTCATATTTTTACATTTGTTCATTATGCCTTATCAGAAACATTTGATTTCTTCTCTTCATTCTTTTATCACCCATTCATTTTCTCTCATGCCTTCTGATATATCTCGTACTGCTTGTGACTTAGCCTTTACTATATACAAGAAGACACGCTGTACATGTCACATTAATTTTCTCAAGAACTGTCTCCATGCTAGAGTTATTCCCAAAGGGTTTGTCTCTAGCTTCCATCTATCGGCGGGACTTCCTCATCTTGCCGACCAGCATCGCTTACAACAAGTTGAGAAGAAATGTTCCTTCCAACGTATGAGGTGCGTCATTGCTATACATAAACGCCAGCTGACTGAGTTTGAACTTTCGAAATCCAACCTTACACAACAGCTACGTCTACTGACTTCTTTGTGCCCGGCAGCGTTCCCTCTTATTCGCACTATAATCCATGACACGAATAGGGAGCTGTATACTCGTTTGTGCACGCATAAAAAAGAGAAATTGCGCCGCCTCCGTCCGCAACCTCCTTTAGGGTCCTCTATTCAGTCTTCTACCCAAGCTAAAGTTATTTGCATTCCTCCAGATTTGCATCTGTCTCCTGATGAATTGTCTGTCCTGAGCAAAGGTCTTAAGTTTGTTCCTCTTCGTTCTAATTTTGACAAATATTCTCTGCTTCAGGATGTTCACAGCTTCCATCGCCGCATGCGTCTCAAATATTACCATCGTAATGGTAATGATTCTACCAGGGTTTCCGATACTGATGATATCTTTCGTCGTTTCGGCAAACGTAAACTAGACTGGACTCCAGCTCCAGGAGCTTCTCGTGCTCTGGATTTATATATTGCCAATACTTTACATGACATTGACCAGCTCAATCTACGCCGTCTCCGTCGATCTAACCTCACGTCTTCTGAATGGCGGGCATTGTCACGCCTTAAAAACCGTGATGATATTGTTATCAAGCCGGCAGACAAAGGTGGTGCTGTGGTTGTTTGGCGTAAGGACTTATACATTCACGAAGGAGTTACACAGCTAGGTAACACCACCTTTTACTCACCTTGTTCTGGTGATGCTACAGTCCGGAATAATCTTACTGTTTATGAGACTATCCGGGGCCTTGTCCATGATGATCATCTCCCTTCTGGTGCTTTATCTCTCCATATTTTTGATAGTAGTCTTGGTAAGCCTTCCTTCTACATGCTTCCTAAGGTGCATAAAATTGCTAACCCTGGTAGGCCTATTGTTTCAGCCTGCTCTTGTCCCACTGAACGTATTTCTGAATTCCTTGATAGTATTTTCCAGCCTTTGGTCGCCAATCTGCCTTCTTATTTGAAAGACACTACTCATGCTATCACTACCTTTGATTCTATCAGATTCACGCCTGATCGTACTTACCGTCTTTTCCTTCTAGATGTTTGTTCCCTTTATACTTCTATTCCACATGCTGATGGTCTTAAGGCACTCCAATTTTTTCTCGACCAGCGTACTGATCTTACTATAAGTACAGGTCCGCTTCTTCGCCTTGCTGAGTTGGTTCTTAATCTCAACTCTTTTGAGTTTAATGGCCAATTCTTCAACCAAATCAGTGGCGTTGCTATGGGTACTAAGATGGGCCCTAGTTACGCTTGCCTTTTTATGGGCCACTTTGAATATTTGGTCTTTCAAAATTATGATGGGCCAATACCCGAGTTTTACCGCCGCTACATTGATGATGGTATTGGCATTACTGACATGTCTGAGGTAGACCTCCGTCGATTTATCGACTATGTTGGTAATTTCAATCCTGCCATCAAATTCACTTCTGAAATTTCTACGACCTCAGTGAACTTCCTTGACATCACTGTGACTATTAGCCCTATTGGTCTTAAAACGTCTGTCTATTATAAGGCTACTGACGCTCATGGTTTCCTTCTTTATACTTCATCGCATCCTCTTAGCTGTAAAAATTCCATTCCCTTTTCTCAACTTCTTCGCTTGCGTCGGTTATGTCACGATGACGATGATTTTCATCAGCGAGCTCAAGAGATGCTTGAGTTCTTTCGCCGACGTCTTTATCCAGAACATGTGTTATCTGATGCCCTTAATCGTATCACACGCGTCACTCGTCAGACGGCACTCACTACTAAACCTTCTGTCCAATCTGACAGACTCAAACTGGTTCTAACTTTCCATCCTCACTGCCTGGCGGTAAAGAGAATTCTGTTTCGACATCTGCCTATTCTCAACTCTGATCCTGATACCAAAGAGTTATTTCGTGATACACCTTTGGTAGCTTATCGTAAGGATAGGAATTTTAGGGATATTCTTGTACACAGTCGCTTGCGACATTCTAGCCCATCTTACTTTGGTACTAAACCGTGCCAACGCCGGATATGCAAGACCTGTCCGTTTGTACTCCAAACTCAGACAGTCACTTTTCCTAAAGGAAAATTTATCATTAGAGAGTCTTTTACGTGCGAATCCAGAAACCTGATTTATGCTATCATCTGCAAGAGATGTGGCATGACCTATATTGGTGAAACTGGTAGGCGTTTGGCAGACAGGTTTCGTGAGCACTTGAATGACATCTATCAGGACAAACATTTACCGGTGGCCCTTCATTTCAATAGACCGACCATTCAGGTAATTCCGATATACATGTCACTGCCCTGCGTTCATGTGCCGGTAATGACAAGACTCGCTTTTCGTTGGAGAACCGCCTTATTTTTAAAATGGGCGTTCTAGCTCCCGGCGGTTTAAATATACAACATCATTTTGCATAAATTCTGGTAGCTTTTCTCTTTTTCATTCTTTATTCGTTGTCTTTATGATCTATCTTCTTGTGTTTTTGCTTTGGTTCGTTTCGTATCTTTTTATATCTCTTGTTTTGTCGCTATCGCACGTCACTTCCTTGCGAATTCTGTGACAAGAGACTACCGCTTTCTTCCACGGATTATTTGCATCGAGCTAAGCTAACTTTAACTAGTTCCACAGTTTTGTTTATTCTTCTTTTTTTCGTTTCGTTGGATTATTTACTTTCTTGTTTCAGTATTTCTTTTCTTTTAGATTTTACGATCGCCCATTTGTTGTTTGTTTCTCATCATCGTATAGTTTTGTAGTACCTATATGTAATTTTTGTCTTTGTCACCTGTTTGTGGCTGACGAAGGGTAAAACCCGAAACGTCCCTTGTCTCATGTGAACTGTTATTAGTAAAACTGATTAAATACCGTTTTATTAGTTTATAAACTTATATTCCTTACCAGTTTTACTGCAGCCCCTTAATTTATTTACTTATACTATACTACAATTATTGCTGCTACCCTGTTTCCGTTTCGTGACTACTATATTTTGTGTGCATCTCTTGTTTCATATTTTTACATTTGTTCATTATGCCTTATCAGAAACATTTGATTTCTTCTCTTCATTCGTTTATCACCCATTCATTTTCTCTCATGCCTTCTGATATATCTCGTACTGCTTGTGACTTAGCCTTTACTATATACAAGAAGACACGCTGTACATGTCACATTAATTTTCTCAAGAACTGTCTCCATGCTAGAGTTATTCCCAAAGGGTTTGTCTCTAGCTTCCATCTATCGGCGGGACTTCCTCATCTTGCCGACCAGCATCGCTTACAACAAGTTGAGAAGAAATGTTCCTTCCAACGTATGAGGTGCGTCATTGCTATACATAAACGCCAGCTGACTGAGTTTGAACTTTCGAAATCCAACCTTACACAACAGCTACGTCTACTGACTTCTTTGTGCCCGGCAGCGTTCCCTCTTATTCGCACTATAATCCATGACACGAATAGGGAGCTGTATACTCGTTTGTGCACGCATAAAAAAGAGAAATTGCGCCGCCTCCGTCCGCAACCTCCTTTAGGGTCCTCTATTCAGTCTTCTACCCAAGCTAAAGTTATTTGCATTCCTCCAGATTTGCATCTGTCTCCTGATGAATTGTCTGTCCTGAGCAAAGGTCTTAAGTTTGTTCCTCTTCGTTCTAATTTTGACAAATATTCTCTGCTTCAGGATGTTCACAGCTTCCATCGCCGCATGCGTCTCAAATATTACCATCGTAATGGTAATGATTCTACCAGGGTTTCTGATACTGATGATATCTTTCGTCGTTTCGGCAAACGTAAACTAGACTGGACTCCAGCTCCAGGAGCTTCTCGTGCTCTGGATTTATATATTGCCAATACTTTACATGACATTGACCAGCTCAATCTACGCCGTCTCCGTCGATCTAACCTCACGTCTTCTGAATGGCGGGCATTGTCACGCCTTAAAAACCGTGATGATATTGTTATCAAGCCGGCAGACAAAGGTGGTGCTGTGGTTGTTTGGCGTAAGGACTTATACATTCACGAAGGAGTTACGCAGCTAGGTAACACCACCTTTTACTCACCTTGTTCTGGTGATGCTACAGTCCGGAATAATCTTACTGTTTATGAGACTATCCGGGGCCTTGTCCATGATGATCATCTCCCTTCTGGTGCTTTATCTCTCCATATTTTTGATAGTAGTCTTGGTAAGCCTTCCTTCTACATGCTTCCTAAGGTGCATAAAATTGCTAACCCTGGTAGGCCTATTGTTTCAGCCTGCTCTTGTCCCACTGAACGTATTTCTGAATTCCTTGATAGTATTTTCCAGCCTTTGGTCGCCAATCTGCCTTCTTATTTGAAAGACACTACTCATGCTATCACTACCTTTGATTCTATCAGATTCACGCCTGATCGTACTTACCGTCTTTTCCTTCTAGATGTTTGTTCCCTTTATACTTCTATTCCACATGCTGATGGTCTTAAGGCACTCCAATTTTTTCTCGACCAGCGTACTGATCTTACTATAAGTACAGGTCCGCTTCTTCGCCTTGCTGAGTTGGTTCTTAATCTCAACTCTTTTGAGTTTAATGGCCAATTCTTCAACCAAATCAGTGGCGTTGCTATGGGTACTAAGATGGGCCCTAGTTACGCTTGCCTTTTTATGGGCCACTTTGAATATTTGGTCTTTCAAAATTATGATGGGCCAATACCCGAGTTTTACCGCCGCTACATTGATGATGGTATTGGCATTACTGACATGTCTGAGGTAGACCTCCGTCGATTTATCGACTATGTTGGTAATTTCAATCCTGCCATCAAATTCACTTCTGAAATTTCTACGACCTCAGTGAACTTCCTTGACATCACTGTGACTATTAGCCCTATTGGTCTTAAAACGTCTGTCTATTATAAGGCTACTGACGCTCATGGTTTCCTTCTTTATACTTCATCGCATCCTCTTAGCTGTAAAAATTCCATTCCCTTTTCTCAACTTCTTCGCTTGCGTCGGTTATGTCACGATGACGATGATTTTCATCAGCGAGCTCAAGAGATGCTTGAGTTCTTTCGCCGACGTCTTTATCCAGAACATGTGTTATCTGATGCCCTTAATCGTATCACACGCGTCACTCGTCAGACGGCACTCACTACTAAACCTTCTGTCCAATCTGACAGACTCAAACTGGTTCTAACTTTCCATCCTCACTGCCTGGCGGTAAAGAGAATTCTGTTTCGACATCTGCCTATTCTCAACTCTGATCCTGATACCAAAGAGTTATTTCGTGATACACCTTTGGTAGCTTATCGTAAGGATAGGAATTTTAGGGATATTCTTGTACACAGTCGCTTGCGACATTCTAGCCCATCTTACTTTGGTACTAAACCGTGCCAACGCCGGATATGCAAGACCTGTCCGTTTGTACTCCAAACTCAGACAGTCACTTTTCCTAAAGGAAAATTTATTATTAGAGAGTCTTTTACGTGCGAATCCAGAAACCTGATTTATGCTATCATCTGCAAGAGATGTGGCATGACCTATATTGGTGAAACTGGTAGGCGTTTGGCAGACAGGTTTCGTGAGCACTTGAATGACATCTATCAGGACAAACATTTACCGGTGGCCCTTCATTTCAATAGACCGGACCATTCAGGTAATTCCGATATACATGTCACTGCCCTGCGTTCATGTGCCGGTAATGACAAGACTCGCTTTTCGTTGGAGAACCGCCTAGCTCCCGGCGGTTTAAATATACATCATTTTGCATAAATTCTGGTAGCTTTTCTCTTTTTCATTCTTTATTCGTTGTCTTTATGATCTATCTTTTTGTGTTTTTGCTTTGGTTCGTTTCGTATCTTTTTATATCTCTTGTTTTGTCGCTATCGCACGTCACTTCCTTGCGTATCCTGTGACAAGAGACTACCGCTTTCTTCCACGGATTATTTGCATCGAGCTAAGCTAACTTTAACTAGTTCCACAGTTTTGTTTATTCTTCTTTTTTTCGTTTCGTTGGATTATTTACTTTCTTGTTTCAGTATTTCTTTTCTTTTAGATTTTACGATCGCCCATTTGTTGTTTGTTTCTCATCATCGTATAGTTTTGTAGTACCTATATGTAATTTTTGTCTTTGTCACCTGTTTGTGGCTGACGAAGGGTAAAACCCGAAACGTCCCTTGTCTCATGTGAACTGTTATTAGTAAAACTGATTAAATACCGTTTTATTAGTTTATAAACTTGTGGTCTTTACCCTATGAAGACCAAAAGTGAGCTGCCAACCACGCACTCTGACCTTTTGCACTCCAAATTTTGAATCCAAGTCATAGAGACAGACAAATCTTTCTTCTATTTCATTATAGATGCAATTAATAGTTTCTTTCATTATTCTCATTGTTTCTTATTTTTGCCACGAGCCCTACATCCTTGGCTTTTGTTTGTTTCTTCTTTCTGAGGCGTTTTTTACTTGAATATCTAATGCATGACACAGTTTCAGCCCTGCTTCAAGTGATTCACTGGCCAATGATGTTTTAGTCAATCAATACCCTTTAGCTCCCCAAGAAGCATAGGCCATCAACAAACACATGCCAAGTACTCCTGTCACGTGCGATCAGCTCAAGTCCTTTCCGTGTTTTCCTCATTATTTTCCCCTCTGTATCCAGTTCTCTTGTGTTTTTTGGTCTACTTCTGCCACTCTTTCCTTTTGGGATTACACAACACGGAATGTCTAGTAATGCTTTCAACAGGTTTCCTCAATGTGTGTCCTATCCATCGCCAGCGTCTTCTTTTCAAATCTTGTTCTACTGGCATTTGTCTGGCTCTTGTCATCAGTTCCATATTTGTGACTGTGTCAAACCATTTGAATCCTTCTATTCTAAGCAAGCACCCGTTTATGGAATTCTGCAGCGTTTTGGTTGTTGTTTTTGTTGTTCTCCATGTTTCAGAGCCTTACAATAGTACTGACTTAACATTTGAGTTGAAGATTCTTATTTTCGTATTGGACTTGATTTCTCTTGTTCTCCATATGTTTCCCATTGCAGTGAAAGTTCCTCTTGCTTTTTGTATTCTTATTTTGATATCTTTGTTTTTCCCTACAATTTTGTATATGTTACTTCCAAGATATGTGTACGATTTTACATCTTTTAGTGGCGTTTCATCAAATTCCACCTTGTTATCATCGGAGAACTGATGGCGTTGTCCGTGTGCAATGGAGATAGTCCTTAAAAACCAAAGATAGGAAACTCTACACACAGCGATAAAACAGGAGGCGATCTGATCATCAAAAGAGTCTTCCCGTCGATCAAATGTTCGGCCGCTTACTCTCCTTTACACTGTAAGGGGGGCGGGCCAACCTGGGTCATGACTCCCAAGTGTCAGCCTCCTGTTATCTTGTGTAGAAAATTGAACCCACTCCACCTTGGTTGCAGCTTTAAAATCCACAATTTTCCGACAGCTGTATTCAATTTTGAAAGTAACCCCTATGTTGAAAACAAATTACTGTCCCGAGTTACACAACCCATTGCGGTTGTTCCACAGCACACCACGATCAGGGACTGATATTGATACACCTGTGAGGAGCCGACGAGGCGTGAAGCCACCGCGAGCTGGCAAATAAAATCTACCTGCACCCGACACGCACCCCATAATACACCGCGGGTTACCTGTAAGCTACTGCTCTTTCGCTAAAATAACGATAAACTCAATGTATTGCGAACTGGACCTAGAGTTTACTGTCCCGAGTTCCATAGCCCATTGCGGTTGTTCCCCAGCCAGCATGATGCCTTTTCCGCAGTTTCACTGAGCCTCTTAAGTGCCATTGTTCTTGCCTGCCTCCTCAACCCCAACAGTTTCAACAAATCATACACTGAAGCAGCCACGAGCCCTCTTGCATCCAACTCAACAGCTATGACCCTTGCAGTGAACCCATTGTGTCTCAGATCCGCGGCCAGATTATTATACTTGGCCACTTTCAACTAATGTTGCTCGTCCAATCTGGATTCAAATGGCACGGTCAGTTCAATCATTATAACCTGATGCGATTATAACGAATGCAGCTCTATATCTGGCCGTCTTCGAGATTTTCTGATACTCTCTGGATATGCCCCTAGCCAAGGAAGGTCTACCGCCATCTCCCAGTCATTTGCACAGTCAAGGTGAGATGATAAACTGCTACCTGATTTACTCGGTTTGGGGTGTGCTGACTTTCCTGTTCTCGGAAAGTATGTATTTGCGGTGCTCGGCCTGACTTTGCTATTCGCCTTCACCCTTGCCAGGTCTATTGTAGCAGCCTGCTCATTTAGCACTTTGTTGTGGCACCATGTGTATCACCCTTGCAATAATGACACCTTGCAAGCTGAGAGCACGTGCTCAAGTGTCTGCCTCTCATGGCACAGGGGGCACTGATCGTAATCCGACTTTCCCCATCTCACAAGGTTTGTAGGCAACGGCAGAATGTCATAAATTGATCTAATAATGAAGCTTAGCCTAATTTGCCAAATTTCATTCCATGTCAAGGACCTTTGCAGGGCTCCTTTTCATGTAGTCCATTGGCCTTGTTGGACCTGCTGCACCGCTTTTTGCAACCTCTTATCATTCTCAGTTCCTCGTATCTCCTGAATTACCACGTCTCTGTGATCTTTGTTTGATGCCTTGGACCACCAGCAGATGTCTCCATGGCCAAATCCCCGTCTATTCGTCTGTGTGTATCCGATTACCTCCCTCAGCTTGAGCGACTCCTGCGCAGCATCAACAGCTTCTTCCACTTTCCACTTCCTTCCCGTTTTCAGTGTGGGCTGAATGAACTTATCCACTTCATCTGCTGACTCGCGCAGCATCATTGTGAGTCTTGCCTTTCCTTCTTTGCACTCTTCAACAACTGACTTGAAAGGAAGCACAAGTTTTGACTCTTTGCAGTACAGTGCTACGTTTGACAGACCTGGTGGTACCCCTAGCCATTTCCTCATGAACTTGTTCACCTTTTGCTCTATAGCCTCCACTGTGCTGGTGCTTTTTTATATATAAGCAGTGACCACAGCAATTTAAGTATCAACATGAACTAAATGCACCACAGTTTGAACTTTCCTAGGAGTCTGCTTTAGTCTATGATTGTCACAGAACGTCTGAACATGCTCTTTTGTGTGATCTCTCACACCTTCAACCCTCTGGCAGTATCATTTCTTCTTTATTTTTCTCTCCGATCGCTTATTATATGGCAATTTTTTGCCCTTCCTTTCATTATTTTGCTCTATGCTAGTAGGGGAAATCTCTAACACTCTACTCCCCTACGAAAGTATCTGCTATGGGACTATCTTTATCTTTTTCTTTTATTGTGACCACTCGTCAGACTTAGTTACGTTTCAGATAGGTGAAATGTGGTACTGTAGAAACAATACCCGATCATTATCACCGGTCAGCGGTAATACGTTAATCTCATTCTATAAGCCACCTTTGAAAAAAAGACGATCCTCGTTTTACAACCATATTGTTTGTCTGAGTGGCCGGCGACCCTTTCGTTTGACTGTCTGAAGAAAGCATGAAAACACTAGCGATTGTGAGATAATCGTTTCCGCTGGTCCGCTATCTGTATCCTTATCGCCGATAATCTGTCTGGCCAGACAATCTTGACGGAAGGCATTTAGACAAGTAATCAGTTCACACATTTGTTTATATGAGTGCACAAGATGTCATCGGAAATATTACGTCTTATTATAAAGAGGTCTCGCGTGGAATATTAAACGTAATATTTTAAACACGTGGGGGAAATTATGAATTTAAACACCCCAACCCACGTTGTGCGAAAAGAGCTTATGATTTGACTGAAGTGAGAGCCAGAATATACAATGAATCTCATTCGCAAGTTTGACGGGAAGGACAATCTGTGATTTGAACTGGAAACTGAAAATAAAATCTAGCGAACTCAGAGACACGGAACAGACAGCTTCACAACGTCAAACGAGCAACTCCCAAAAAACAAGAAAGAGAAGGATCGGACCTAGAATTCCATATTTATAAGTGACAGATCGAAGTATTGGGGAAACTTAAAACCTTAACAAGTAAGCCCGCCTTTATAAATACAGACTGAAAAACTTAAGGGGCCAGGACTTTATATATCAAGACTGGAAAGCTAGGAATTGGATCACCCCCGTCATCAGAGAAACTTTCCCAGACCAAATGTATCGCAGAACACCAGTCGAAGAGGAATTACTAGTTTCCCAGGCCAAGTGTATCGTAGAACACCCGTCATAAGAAGGGATTCAAAATTTCTCAGACGAAATTGATTCGAGAGCACATGCACCTAAATTGCTCGTGTCCATCCGAAACCTGTGCGAGGAGATTGTGTAAAACCCAAAATCTTGGGGTAAGTTGTGAACATGTCTTTTACAAATGTGAATTAACATGTTTTCTTGCTAATTGATTATTTATGAAGCTGGCAACCTCAGCATACAAAAATATCATATTCATAAACCACTACAGCAAGAGCTGGTGATTGTTTCTGGCTAGTCGTGCGGAAAGCCTGACAGCAGAGGTAACCCCAGACTCCGACTGGAGCAGTGATGACTGATGATTACATCACTTGTGCCCCAAGTGCATCATATCATTTTGTGAGATATATGTAACTTGTTAATGTTAGTTCAGGTACAAATTATTATTCGCTCTGTCCAGACACATTTTCCCAGTTAATACCCAGAGGAATATTGGTAATTTTAATAGTCTTTCTTGAGCTACGTTGTGTACTAAAGAATGTAATTCTTCTGAGAGATTAACATTTTTGGGTGGACAGCGAGAGGATGCACCCTGAAGCTTCCAACTCAATGTACTTAGCAGACGCATTTGTCTTTCTATTTTTTTCTAAACGTTCGTGGTTACAAGCTATCAGACGGTTCGAAGTACTGACGTTACTACGCCACTCGTGTGAGAGAAGTACACTCATTACCAAGAACTGACGAAAAGCACAGCTTTACGACTCCCTTATAAAAGTTAAGTGCTTATAAAAAGGCACCAGGAAAACGGACTGATAAATCCTCCCCTACGTCTCAGTGAAGAAAACTTGTATTTACAGCAAAATTTCACCAATCTTTCCCTATTGATTTTAGCTGTTAAAGATTAATTCATACTTAAAATTGTCTTATGTTGTTTTAAAAGAAAACAATCATAGTCGGTTCAGTTTTTTTATATGTATGAAAGCAAACGTGTGAGCCAGAATTATATATATATATATATATATATATATATGTATATATATATGTATATATATGTATATATATGTATATATATATATATATATATATATATATATATATATATATATATATATATATATATATATATATATATATATTATATATATATATATATATATATATATATATATATACCTCTAAACCGAACTATTTCATTATTAAAATTGTCACATGTTTTAAAACTAAACAATATCAAAGTCGTTTCAGTTTTTTATGTGTATGAAAGCAAACGTATGAGCCATAAATTTATATATATATATATATATATATATATATATATATATATATATATATATATATATATATATATATATATATATACATATATATATATATATATATATATATAGATACCTCTAAACAGAGCTATACCATTATAAGAGGAATTCTCTGAATTACTTCAGCTGGTGGCTTGAAAGGGCTAAAAATAATTGCTAAATCCTTCACAAAAGGCGACGGACAGATGTAAGTTAGCCATTGCTCAGCACTATGCCGCCTGGTTCTTGACTTCTGAATTATCTTGTGGAATCTCCCTTAGGAAAGAAGCGTCATTTCACTTCTATGTACATCTCTACCAAGAGTAATCTTGTGTGAAGGTAGACACCTTTGACGACACCTTGAGATACTCTTGAGTTTTGGCCACTGGTGGACCGCTACTGCAAAGCAGAGGGAAGCGATCCGTGACAATGATCTATAGTCCTCTGTCTCCCATTTCTATTGTCTGTTAGCACTGCCTTCGAGTCTTTTAATGAGGCATCGTACACCCTGCCAAGACTATTAACAGGTTCCTCTATGACAGTAGGGATTCTTTGGTCGGAAACCATGAATGTGGCATTAGCTATCTTCCCTTTCATGACTGATAGGCTTCTCGACTTCTTAGGTTTGAAGCTCATTCTGCACCAGCTTAGTTCATCCAGGCGTGCTAACATTCTCCGAGCGTGGTGTTCATTTGATGTCAGAATTGTTGTGTCATCGACGAATGCTTTCAGCAGTGGCATGTGACACATTCCACAGATCTCTGGACCTATCGCAACTCCTTCAGCCGCTTTGAGGATTACCTGCATAGCCAACACGAAAAGTATCGGAGAGACGGTACATCCCATCGCAATTCCAACTTGTAGGTCAATCCACTTCGTTAAGTACTCTCTGGTTGAAAATCTGACAGAGAACCCTGCAAAATACAGCTTCGGCATTGCTGCAATTTCGTGTGGAACATGGTACATTTCCAGGGCCTGCTAGATCCAACCAGATTACATGGAGATTTGTTCTGACAGACTTTGCCTTTGGAATTGCTTCCGATATCATTGTGGCATTGTTGGACGTTCATTCTATTGGTCAAGAGGTAGTTGTAAGCTAGTGTATGGTGTCACTGGTCTATGCTAGCTTAAAATACGCGAATGGCTTTCTCAATGAAAATATCTCAGAAGTGTTCTTAAGTTGAACTCCAACAAGCAATAGTCAATTTTCCAATTCAGGACTGCACGCAAGTCGTTGGTGAAAGTACATGTTATTTATTGACACGATACAGACGGGAATACACAAGACGGTCATGGTTACAGATTACAGATGCAAATGTCATACTTTAAAGTTGCTGATCATACTCTTAAATTCTTGGAGATTCTTCAACAATCAAGTCCTCTTTTATCCAAGTGAGCTGAGGATAACTTCGGTTACCCTCTAATATACATTTACAATGAAGTCCGTTGACCTTCTTCCAAGGACGTCTATCGTGGTAAACGGATTCATGTTCAAGGATCAATCTTTGATATCATACCCGTAAAATTCCCAGACTTTCTTCATACAATACTTATGTAGCATATATATATATAATCCAGACAAAGTCATACACGACAATACAATCAGTTTAGAGTCTTCTGTTGACTAACCTCTCCCAAAATCCATGCCATGACTTTGGCATTGGCGAAACGGCATATTAAAACATGTGAAGCATACAAAATCAATTAACTTCGTTTCCTCGTAGGTATCCTCCCTCTACGGTAATTCAAACAAGGCAATCGACTCCGTTTGTCCATTCTAGGAATGACATACTACGATGGATTCCCGCTAGACCATAACTAGGAGCGGCCTGATACTTCAATTAAAAATCAATAAACATTCAATGTGAAATGGGGCGACACTTACATGATACTTCGACTATTGGCTTCGACATGAAGACCAATATATATATATATCAATAGAAATAATGGCTTCCACAAACTTGCCACGAATACAAGAAATATTCCACGGACATCAACATGGTCCGTACTGCCCCATACAAAACATGACGTCAGAATCCCCAAACTAGGTTACCCGTGCGTCCAAAGCAACTCACACTGCATTGTGCACGTCAGTGCGTGAATCAATCGAACGCACAAATAATATAACTATATTAAGACTGGTGCGTACATTTGGCAGGACCGAAGACTACCCCCTTAGGTAATAAATGTACGTAACAGGCATACTCTAGACACCCTGGTGTACCTTGGATACCTCCTTTCTGGATGGTAGTGTCAATGTAACCATTTTCCAGGAGGTATGTTGTGAGCCTTTCAGCCATCACTGAGAAGAATATCTTCCTTCCACATTCAGTAGTGAGATTGGCCTGAACTGACCGATATCTGTGAAATTTTGTTCATTCGCCTTTCTCCGTTCTTTGCTTACAAGCTGGGTTTTCCACGCATTTTTCAGCGACCGGAGCAGTCGTTTGAGCACATCAGGACATCTCTTATACACAATATATGGGACACCATTAGGACCTGGAGCTGACTTGCACCGTGCTTTCGGGACAATGCTTTCTGTTTCTTGCATCGTTGGATTGCTTGGTGTTGAATTCACCTCCTGGCTTACTAGCCCAAGTAAGGCCTGCCATGCTGCTGAGCGGCTCATCTTTGCGACCGGCTGAATAGGTCATTCTAAGGTGTTCTTCCAGGTCTTCTTTCCTGATGTTTAGCGTTCCCGACCGTAGCTGCTTAAACAGTTCTTTGGCGAAATTGAAGGGCTCCCTGAAGAATCTGTCCCTATCCCTCCGTGTTTTCCTTTTCTTCCTGCAAAACCTTTCTGCTCTACAAAGGGCATTATGTTGGCCTTTCAGGTGCTCCAAAACCTGTCGTAATCCTTCCTTATCTGTGGACATTGCGTTCTTCAACAGTTTTCGGGTATGATTCTTCTGTTTCCTCATCTCTTCTATTCTGATTTGTCTTCTACATTTTTGCGGTGTGTTCCTTTCCATTGTCTCCCTGACTCCAAACACTTTGCAACAGCGAATATATATTATGTCGCCGAAAATTTCCAGCTTGTTCTACAACGTTATCTGCTTCAGGTTGTTATCCAACTCTTTTGACAAGGCTTCGTACAGCGGTTCCGAAA